>OW387026.1:25277500-26527500 GCA_936439885.1 Nowickia ferox
TTTGTCCAAACAAATGTTTCATTAAATACAACCTCCCTGTTCAAGATCTTAAAAGAAAGTAATTTTAATAATTTAATTTATTGCACAGCAGTGCGCTTTTTTGAATCAAAGGAGTATGAATATGAACTTTGCATACTGTATACATACATGTATGAAAATGTATGAATATGTGTTATCATATATGGCCATATACTCTCATTTTTCGGATCCGAACCATATATAGGATATCATATGTGCTCCATACATATTCTTTTTAGCTGGGCATATAAAAAATTTCGTAGAACAAAATATAAACAACATCAAAATTTCAATGTTAGTCAACTTCAGTGGACTGCATCTTTTTAGCGCTGTGGAGCGCTGTTTAACGAAAGATGTCAAATTACAGATTAAAGTCTAAGCTAAAAGTAAAAAAAAAAAAATCAACAGCTCCAACCTGCAAAACTATAAAGTGATAAAGTAAAAAAACATGAATTTCCGTTCATGCTTGTTGTTGTTGCCATAATTCTTAATGTTACATAATGTAAGATACATACTAGTCAATAGTGTTAATTGTTATATGTATATTTCATTGTTGAAAAAAGCATAAGCTTCAATTGAATTTGAATTGTTGTTTACTGATACTGTTTGATAACAACAATAGAAGATCAAGCACGATTATATGCGATAGACTATTAGGTGCTGTGTTATCATTCATTTATTATGTTGTTGCATGCAATGACAACTACACATTAGGTCTTGTTCTCTTTATTGCGCTAAATCCGTTAGAGCTTAATAAGTAATACATTAAGTACCATTAATTAAATTAAATTACTTAAACACTATCCTTAAATTACTTATTCATGTTTTTTCTATGGAAGATGGGCATAAAAGTGGGCGGATCAGGTATATATTTTCAGGAGCCCTTTCTACAATTATAATATTTATTTTTTGTGAAAACTGAGTTGATGCATTAAAAATCAAGGGAGTTATGCCACTTTTTCAATACAAGTTGTATGGAAAGTAGGCGTAAAAGTGGGCGCATATTTTTCAAATTTCACACATATGATTCTGAGTGTTTAAAAATGTTATGTGCCAAAAAACAATGCCGTAGGTCAAAATTTAATTTTCACTTTGTATGGGAGGTGGATTTTTCCATTTTTTTCTTGATTCAAACAAAAAATGTCTATGTGGCAAGTTTCATTGTCCTTCCACAACTTCTTCTATTTTTAGCCGCTCGTTCTATGAACCTCAACCAATGTGTGGTGCCTATTAAAACTGTACTAATACAAATAAAGCTTTGTAACGACAAGAGAAAGCGCAAGTACATATCTCTTGCTTTCTCTTGGGTTTTTGACAGTTGTCATCACAAAACAGCAATAAAAAGCCCTGTTGTTTTATTTATTGTACATTTTTTGTAGATTCGCGGGTACCTATACTATTGTATCATCCCTGCAGAAAACATGGGGTTAAGTGTCCCCACGTCACCACTTTTGTCGACTATTATGGTGACATTGTCAACAGAGCGTCTATTAATAATGGTTTTAATGCGTAGAAAACATTTTTACAGATACACACAACTATGCTTCTTCTTAATGTTTTATTGGTTTGTTGAAAATAAACGTGACGTCAAGCAAAATTTAAGTGTTTATAAAAATTATCTTAAGAAATAGAATTATAGGGTTAATATTGTATATAAATGTATTTAACAATAATTAAAAACATAATAGGTACACAAAATAAAAAGAAAAAACAAATAAAATAACAATCAATATTGTATAAAAATATAAAATGTGAAAATTGAAGAGTTTTAAGAGAAAGGTGCCAGTTATGGAAATTTTGACCTTGTGGAAGATTTTGTGCCATCAGGTAAAGATTTGTCATATTTTTAGATCCATACGGAAGTGTTTGACTTTACTAATTCAGCGAAACATACAATTTTTCATTTTAATATACATATGTATTTGATAGAAATGACAAACAATTTCCTGCAGGTGGTGACAGTGTCTATAGTGAATCAGTACAGTTTTACTACGGACATCGAGCGAGGAAATATCGATATTGTAGACTAGAGCCCCTAAAATTTACTAGTGAATCTTTGGTGCCAATGCCTCCATGTGGTCCCAAAAAAACTACTTAGCCAGTAGTGCTACAGTCTAGTGGTGGATTTTCAATGACAAGCTAATGTTAAATGTCAATAGGCGATTACATTGGCTGGGGTACACCTGGTCAGTAGTGCTACTGACAATGTCACTAGTAAATCACTACATTTTCAATATTCGCATTTTGTGCAGGGATGCTTTAACGCATTATCCAAGTGAGAGATGTCCACCACAAATCCATTATAATTTAATAATAAAAACATTGTCAGTCTGTATAAATATGTATGTATTTATGTGAATATGTGTATTACTAAATATACGTATGTACAAATGTACATGTGTACTTACATACATGATCACGTGATTTTCTTTTTCTAAAACGTGTTTCAAAATACTATCGCGAAAGAAACGAAATTCAAATTAACTAAAGTGGTTTTGTTTATAATTTAAATGTTCAAAAAACGTGAAATTAGATTAACAAAATTTACTTTCTCAATTTTTTGTACAACAACAAACAATAGCTTAAGATCATGTAGGGTCAAGAAAAAAATGATTTCTATGACTTTTATTATTTAGCGTTTATCTGCTTGGTGTGGGGATGATAGGAGCGATAGTGTCTCTCGCTGTTAAGCGTGTGTGGTCATTATGATTTATAACGCTAACAGATTTCATTGGAGCGCTTAAATTTGTGGATAATTTGCATAAGCTGAAAGATAAACTGAGAGAGAACATACGGAGACTATTTAGGACACGGAAAATTCGTCTTGTATGAATGTAGTCTCATTATTTCTTAATAGGTAATGAGTGTGCAAATGGACTGACAAAAAAGGCCAGAACATTACAGACAGTAACTCTTATTAATGCAAAGCCTTTTCAATGCAGCGTAGATTCAGTTACAAAATTAAGAGAAGATGGCATACAGGATACGATGGCATAGTGATGATTTGGGTAATACAACCAATGTTCTATGGCACGACCAGTAAGAAGACAAAGCAAGGGGGCTGCTAAAACTAAACAAGTCTGAACTAGGAAAGTTAACCGACATCTTACGAAAGTACTTGAGCTGAATTATAGACACAGTTAACAATGATTGCAAGTCATCCATGGAGGATATTAAGACAATAGAGCATGGAGCACATTGTCGTTGTTTTTTTTGGGATGACACCGGACATTACCCACCACAGCGGTACTGACTGGAAAAGTTTGAGGGACTACGTCAATGTTACTGAGTTCCTATGAAGGTGGGACTTTGTTTCGAATTGTATAAAACGGGCCTATAGTGGCTTATGTATATGTTTCCTGACATGAGCGCAATGGCTCCTCTCGTCAACCTAACCTAACCTTACCTATTTAGGACACTGTGAAGGCTGGAGGACCATTTGTACCAAACATTCCTAGTAGACACTGCATAGATCTTTAAGCTGGAACCACAGGGTAACCAGAGATGTCACGAGACGGAAGATAATTGTGAACTCTTGACGCCTCGCTCACACCGAACCTGTGTCTTCTTTAATGTTTCTTTCGTGGTGGCATTAATTTAACGTTTTTCATTTTATGCTTTGTATCCCCATTCGCTATGATATTTTTGCAAATAAATTGTAATAATTAATATTTGTGAACGAAAATGCTTAAAGCGAAGTCTCTAATCATTTGAAAACAAATTTTAATCACTTTTTTAATACTAATAATCTTTTTCGCATTGTTTTCTTTAATTCAACACCTCAAGTTCCTCCATTTAATTTTGTACAAATGTTCATGTGCTCAAATTTATTTTAATTCTATGCTCTGTGGTCTCATTCGTTGTCGGCTTTTTGTAAGTTGAAGTTAAAAATTAAAAATTTTGTGCTGGAACTACTTCAAGGTCGCGCAGTCTAAGAGAAGCTACTGTACCTAAAATTCTCCTTCCAACTTTTAACTTCGTCTGTAGTACATACCTTGGAGAAACCTAGAATCTCTCTCTCTCTGCTTTTGATTTTGAATTATCCAAATATAATACAACTGGTAGGGCAAGCAATATAATTTCTAGTTAAATACTGGTACCCTCTTCTACAGGGCTCAGGTTTTAGTCTTAAAAATTACTTTTTATGAGTTTGCTCGATGGTTTACACACTAGTGACAATTGTATTAGTCTCTAAGATTATCTCCTCGTTTGTTTTTACAGCTTTAGTTAGATCCTTACAGTCGCTTGAAATTGCAATGAATCATTTTCATTTAACAGACTTTGTTTTTTGCTGAGGCAGTTCCCCTTTAACTAAGTTCACTAAACGGGTTGAAAATAGGGGCTGGTGTCTTTATCTTGGGAACACTCTCCAAGCTGAGATCTTGGTGATCTTCAGGGCTACAAAGCTTATGGCCATGAATATTACTGAAGGAGAAGAAATAACCTTCTACAGTCAAGCAGCGCTTAAAGCTTTGAACTGACACAATGTTAAATCGAAACTAGTTAGTTACTGTAGGAGACTCAACTTGCTTATGGACAAATATAGTGTCAGACTATGTTGGATTCCTGAGCAATGTTAAGAGAAATGAAATTTCCAAGGAGCTGACGAGAAAAGGGTCGGCGTTAGATGAGGGAATGTGTGACAGATTGGTTAAATTATCAATAGGTTATTACTACAGTGAACTCAGTACCAACCATTAAAGGGAAAGTAGGGAGAATTGTGAAGTCTCGAGAGTGGTATGCTCAAAACTTGGCTCAGAAAGATCCAAACTGCTACTGGATATGAATAGGAAGACGATGTGAGTCTTGATAGGGGTATTGATTGGTCAGAGTAAGGAAAAGCATTAGGGAAACTGGCACTCCAGTCCCCGTATCGCTAAAAATAATATAAAGTAGATTTATAGATTTTAGGCTACAAATACAATCTTCAAAAGTGTTTTCCTAGATCAGGCAATGTTTAGGAATCTTATCTGGGAAAATTTTAATTTTTTATGTCATCGCGAAAAATTTAAAATTTTTGTATTTGTTCAGCATTTTAGCGATCGAATTTAGATTTAGCAGAACGCGGGGCATATTTCTGTAGGATGTGCGAGGATGAAGAGGAGCCAGAAATCATTGAACATATTATCTGCCATTGCCCGAAGCTGCAACACCAAAGGCTTCGATGCCTGAGCAGAAAGTTCCATGAGAGCATTAGTGATATCGCAAAGTGTAAAATGAAGAATATCAGGGGCTTTATCATGGAAATTCAGTGGTTTAATGACAGATAATAGGTGTTCTTCTATGTACAATTGGGGGTTAAATTGCTATTAAGGGGTATTTTGAAAAGGGAATAACAATGCATCCAACTGTTTCTCCGAGTGAAGGTGTGTTGCAGTACCACGCTTCCTAACATAACATTGGCTCACTAAGGGCCTGCCCCACGATGTCGACAATATTCGATTTGTCGCATACTTACATTTGAAACAAAACCAAAATTTTAAAATTTTATTGGCTCAACTTTGGAGGTATTTGTCTCCGTGCCTGAAAGTTCCTCTTGCATCTTGGTTCGAATGCTGAGGTATGATTCTCTGAGCAACCAGAAGATTATATTAGAAAACTTTCGCTTACTTATGTTTCTCTATACTCTGTTATTTTAATAAATTTTGCAACTGAAATAGACAATATGATTTTAAGTATTGAAACTCTATTTTTTCTTGAACTCCCCATTGGCTCGGGATCTATGAAATATTTCTGTCAGTTATGTTCGCAGTCATAACATTTTATCAAAACTCCTTAGAATTATATTTCATTATAAAGATTTTTATAAAATGTTAATTTTTTATTGCAGATGAATGGATGAAAATCGATATCGAATGGCCCATAAAACGTTGGTTTGGCAATCACGATTTGAGTCATCTCATACAAATTACCTGTCAGTCGTGCGATATTGAGTCCATGGAACACATGATATCAACCGATAAGGACTATCGTCCCTTCGTAATGGTCGATACACAGAATCGCAAGAGGCAGCCGCGTCAAAAGCGTGAAATCAATTGCACGGATGGTGTTACCGAATGTTGTCGTGAGAAATTGTACATTTCTTTCGATGATATTGGCTGGGGTGATTGGATCATACAGCCTAGAGGCTATGACGCCTATTTTTGTCGTGGCACTTGTGGCATGGTGGCCAGTATTTCAGAGTCTCTTTCAACACACAATGTTGTTCTGCAGGTAAAATTAAAAATAAAAAGTTTTAACATAAAAGGCAAATAGTTCTAACAACTTTTCTTGTTTTTCTTGCAGAAACTTTTAAATAAACCCGGCAAGCGGCGTAAAAATTTAGAATTGGTACCCTGCTGTACGGCCAAACAATATTCTTCACTGCAGTTAGTATTTATGGACAGTAACAATACGGCCACCCAAAAAACATTTCCCAACATGGTGGTTGAGTCCTGTGGCTGTAGATAGTTTTTAATGTTTTTAAAAGTAATTTAGCTTTAGACGAAATATTTATTAACTACTTAAGCTGGTCTTTTCTTTTGCCCAAAAAGAGCAGTTTTTTCGAATTCATTAACTATCTTTACCTCCCTCCCTCTCTCTCTCTCTCTCTGTACATATTTATCCATCATCTTATTAACATAAATATTTAGACTTAAATCCAACGAACGAACAAAACTTTAATTTATATTTAAACATTATAAAATACATACTGCCAAATTTTAGGATTTAAGAGATTTTTTACTATTTTTGGTTTAAATAATTTATAGATTTGCAAAATTGTACTTAAGAAGATACATTTGAGTTTTCCTCTACACTTAGTTTATTGTTTAGCCTACATCATTAGGGGTATTCATAGACTGCACAACAAAATGTTGTTTACACTGGCTAGTTTACAGATGTCAGTCTGTGGATATTTTAAATTGTAAATATTTTATGGTAATTATTTTTTTTTAACTGAATCAGTTATTTTGTTTAAAAAAAAATTTAGGTTTTCCTTATGGAAATTCAAACTTTTTAGGTAGATTTGTACTATTAATATAAAAAATTTATTTAAGTGATAATAATGTAAGTAGTTAAATTTTTTGTATGTAATTTAATATTTTTTAAAGAAATGAACATGTTTAAAAAAATATATAAAAATTCATCTTTGTGAACAAATCTGAATAAAATATTGTGTTTTTGTGATCATTGGTGGTAACTCGTTAGCCTAGAAAAAAATCTAAAAAAAAACTGAACTGAATCGGAACTGCAGTTTCTAAGCAGTTCAGGTGATGAAGGAAGAGTTAGAGGAAAGCTTAATTTTTTTACAACTCTGCTTTTTTTGCACGTTTTTAATAAGGCAGTGTTGCAGCGCCTCTGGTATCAATGAGGCGTATTAAGGGCCAAACCCATGGTGTCGACAACATTCGACCTGTCGCACACTTACATTCAAAACAAAAACAAATTTTAATATTTTGTTGTTGTTTCAAATGTAAGTGTGCGACAAGTCGAACGTTGTCGATATCATTGTTCAGGATGAAATTCAGCGGCACTACATATTCTAATGATGCAGATATCGCAAATATTTTTCCTGAATTGTTTGCATCTAAGTGAACGTGCTCTGCAAATACTTTTGACAATACATCTTGAAAAATCTTAGATTATTAAAAACTTCCTGCATACGTTGACCTGATGATTTTCCGAGAAACATTTAAATATAAATTCACTGATTCATTGGCCATTCCTTTAACTTATGCCAGCCATACACTACACAAGTTCGGTGCTCAAGTTTGCCACTGCGTAAAGCTTGTGAAACACACTATACAAGGTCGGCCAAAATAAGTCATCCGATGTTGTTTGGCTCTCATTTTGTTCTATGTAAATGAAAAACTTCGATTCTGTTTTTTGATTATGTTTATTTGAACCCTTAGAGTTTTATTGGTCAAGTCGAGCAGATGATACCGGCCAAATGGGCACTTCTCACAATTGATTGCTCGTTTTATGGCATTATTCAACACTTCGGCGAGAACTTCGGGTGACAGATTCTCGCACTCATGTCGAATGTTGTCCTTGAGGGCTTCCAGGGTCTCGGGATTGTTCACGTAAACACGGGACTTCAAAAAACCCAAAAAAAGTCTGGAACGGTTAAATCGGGCGATCTTGCGGGCCAGTGTAAATCCCCAAAACGAGAGATGAGGCGACTCGGGAACGCCACGACACGATTATTCCGCGTTCTTGGGGAGTGTATCGCTCCATGTCTTTTCACTTGTATTCTACATCTGTCTAGTTCAAAAATGTCAAAACAGATTTGAAATTGGCCGCCATTTGCAAAAATAAGAACATCTTACAATAGGGTGATTTATTTTGGCCCACCTTGTTTGTACAAATAAACTGTGCAGTTTTTAATTTAATACTCTAATTCTAGGAACTCAGCCCAGAATATTTTTTGGCGCTCATTTCTAGTTTTGAACTCTTAAAAAATTACAGCACAACTGAGCGTTTGCAACATGCACTACACAAGTTCACTGTACAGTTCACTGCGTAAATAGCACAACCACCTCCATACACTACACAAACGCACTGTACAGTGCCAGATTTGTGCAGTGAACTTGTATAATGTGTGGGCGGCATTACTAATTTAATACTTGTGTGAAGCGATTTTCATTTTCTAGCTGATGGCAGAAAACAATCATCACACCTCTCTACAAATCAGGTAGTTCTAGCAATAGTAATGCTACAAACTATAGAGCTATAGCAAAATTAAATACTATTATTTGTGCAATTACAACAATGAAATATCGTCAATTGTTTGTCTTTATCGTGGTACATCCACAACTGCAAATTCAATGGAATTGATTTTCCTACAATGGATAAAATCGTACTCGTATATAAAACACCGCAAGCAATGTGGTATTTTCAATAACTTCCCTAATCTAGTTACATATATTGAAGCAATTTATAATTTTCCTCATGGTAGCCATATGGGTATGACCTTTTATTTCTGATTTTTATAAATGATCTCCCAAATGCCATTCAATTCTATATGAATTCTGTGATATTATTTTAGATGAGAATGACATCATAGTATCATTTGATCATGTAAGTATTATTGTAGTATATCCACTACATGTTATGTTACATTGAATTTGCTGCTTTTGAGTTCCCGGAAAATCCCCAAAAAATTCGCAGAATTCCAAAAATAGGATTTTCAGCATATTTGCTGTATTCTTATTTTTCGCCGGGCGCAGATAATAGTTTTGAAAATATTTAAAAACATAACTTGTCTTAAGGTGGCATAATAAATTTTTTCCAGCCTTGGAATTTGAGAAAAAAACAGGACTTAAATTTGATATTTCTAACAAAAATTGTTCTATTTCGAAACGATCTGGTTCCTTCAATAACGAAAGTTTTGAACAAAAAAATTCTTTGTAATATTTCTAATTCAATTACCTTTTGAATGAGTAAAATTATGAGGTTGGTATTCTTGTAATATTTTTTAATAATAGCGAAATAATTAACCCACTTTTTTTTTGTAAAAAATTGCGAAAAATTTGGTTTTTCAAAAATTAAATTTAATTTAATTAATTGTGCTTTTGATACTAAATTCTTTTTGAATGCTAAAAATTTTCTAAAAAAAAGGTCGGTAAAAAAACGAAATTTTAACTTTTTTCTCGAATATTTCCTAAACTGTAAGCGAATACCATAAATGTAGTAAACCTTTTTTTAGCTATTGGATAGAAAAATCCACTTGCAAAAAATCTTTTTTATCAGATAAAAAATATCAGCTTGGCATCTGTTTACACGTGGAGCAAACAATTTGCACGTATAAATACTAAGTGACTTTGGGAAATAATTTCAAGCAGAGAATTTAGTTGTTAAAGGAATGGGAAAAATACACGGAGGTGTGTGAAGGGCAGGACGAGATACCTGGATCACTTTGTAGTAATACTGAACACGACTCTTATTCTTTCAATTCAGTACATATTTTGTGTTTTTATTGAATTCAAATTAATAACAATTTATATTGTTCAAAATACTTATGTATGTATATCAAAGAAAATGGAATATAGAAGCCGCAGGACGTCTTCTTTCTCTTGTGGTAAGATTTGGAATGAATTGACTAATCACAAAAAAAAAAAGAAAAGTGAACGAACAAAAAACCGGCGAATTCAATAGTTAATTTACATATTCACAATAAATGCAAAGATGGGAATGCCCTTATAAATAATTAGTTACATTTGGGATTAGTTGTAATAAGCAAAATTATAAAAACCTTTCTTTTCTTTTTGTTTGTTTAAAGGAGTGAAACTCGTTTGAACAGCATCTGTTTGAATTTTTCATTGACCCGAGGTTGCCTTTTTTGGTGCTTTGTGGCCTCGCCCCCTTTAAAGATGTATAGTTTAAATTTCAGACTTAAGCTCTGTGAAACCTCTTAAAATTCTGTATGACAATCATAACAATCGGACGGCTGGTTTAGAAACTGCAGAATTGTTTCCATTTTTTTTAACGAAATCTTCAATGTGCGTCGGAAGAAGTTGCGCAAAATAGTTTAATAATCCGTATGTAAGTAACAAAAAGAATACGCTGTACTCAGTTGAAGAATAATCAGTATTTTTTTTTAATATTTAGTTATGTAATATATGGATCTATTAGTTATATTTTAATAGAATGTAATACATAAAATAGTTTTATTTTAAATACTTTTTGATTTAAATTTTCAGTTTAATATTAATTTCAGTGTAGTTACCAATTGAATAACAGAAACAATTGGTGTAAAACTAATTTATAACTTGCATGAGGTCATTTATATGTTACAATTAAATTTTCGTTAAAAAAATTCTGAGGACTTTTTTTGTGTTACGTTATTTTCGCAGTTACATTTTAGTCTAACATGTAAGTAATGTAGACGACCAAATTAACGTAACCGACAAAAAAAATTCTGTGTGGAGAATATAGTAAAACTTAACTTACCTATAACTTGCATAAGGTCTCCTGCAAAATGAGTTTTTACCGGTTACGCTGTTTTAGGGGTTGGGGCTCGATATGTTCTTAAAAAATATACGGAAGATCATGACCTGCATATTTTTTCAAATCTGTTACATATTTTTAATAAATTGCCGCCCGACTTTTAATGTGAGCCAACGTATGTATGTATGTATGTGTGTACGTATGTACATTGTACAAACTATACATTTTATTTAACATTACATTAGTGTTTTTCATACGGAATTTTTCCCGGGATCCCGTACATTTTCCGGGAAAGAAATCCCTGGATATATTTGCGGGAATTCTCGTGAGATTTTTTGTTTTGATTTTATTATGGCAACTTTAGTTCATACGAGTATGTACACATTCCTTGATGAGTGTCGTTATTCACTTATGAAGGTGATGGTATAATAATAAGGTGATGGTACTAGCACAATAGCTAAAATTTTACAACAACAACTTATATTGTGTTGATGTTGTAGTAAAGAAAACGCTGTTTCGATTCAAAAAAAAATAATTTTCATTAAAAAAGGAATTGCAATTTTTTGAAGGAAGTGGAAAAAAACTGAAACTGTCCAGAGATTATATAATGCTCTTCTGACTATAAGGCCAACATCCGTAGAAAGTGAACGTATTTTTTCATTAACAGGAGTTTTTTTAAATAAAATTAGAAATAGACTGTCGAAAGATTCTATTAATGCTTATTCTGTACTAAAGTCCTATTTTCGAAGCAAGATTTTGTAATATTTTTTTAATAATGTAATTTGTTTTTTTTTTCTTTTTTTTTGCGTTATATCAATGCACTTGACTTTCCATTTATATATAATATTGGTATTTATGAATTACTATTATATAAAGAACTGAAATTATATTAGTTTTTCGACTAATGTGTTTATAAAACGTTATTGTTATTTGTTTTAGGTCGAATTAAATTAAATTAAAAAATATTTTGTATTGTTTTGCACTGGGCGGGAATTCCCGGGAAACTGAAAAGTCGTTCCCGCTTTCCCGGGAAATGAAAAAGTCCGGGAAAAGAAAAACTATACATTACATACATACATTCTTCACATTATTACGTTAGAAAATTAAAATAACACTAAATCTGAGGAATTTCTATTCATTTATTTTTAGTAAGACATCATTTTATTTACATACTCGTAAAACGCCTTTTTAATTTGCATGCTACATACATAAATTATGCCCTTCATTATTTTCTTCCTTGAAGTTTTTTTCTTATTAACACACCTTTTTATTTATTTACATGAAGCTTTCTTTACATTTTTGAACCGCTTTTCATATTCATACACCAATTTGCTCACACAGAAAGAGCTTAAAGTTCGGCATAAAAGCTCCTTTTTTTATTTTAGCATTTTCAACAAACACACACACACTTCGTATAAACGCAACGAACGGCCAAACAAAAGGGAAACAGCGACCGGCGCACACAAGCCACAATTAATTTTACAAACTTTTGCTTAATTTCCCGTAGAATTTCTTAGAAAATCTTTTCACACACACATTCAGCAACATTACTTTAGCAATTTTATGATAAAATAAATTGATTTTCTTCACTTGTAATATAATATATTACAAATTTTATAAGACACTTCTACCGAACAACCGAACCGTATGACAATCCCTATAAAACTGAGTTAAATGTCATAGCAGAGATGAAAAAAAAATAAATGTTTTAAAAAGCTTTTTGAGTGTTAAGTGATGAGTTCAAGATCGTTAGTTACAGAGAGGGGATGAATATTTACATAATGGTAAGTACGAGTATGCGCGAGTTATTTAAAGAATTTTCTTGAAACTTTAAATTAATAATATGACGATTAGTATTGAGTTTAGGTTTATCAACACATGCACTGAAATAAAAAAGATTCTTTAAAGTTTAAACAAAAATCTTATTTTTTTTAAATGCCAAATCTTTATGCAGTTATTTCTTTAATATTAAAGTGTATGCGCATCGAAAAAAAAAATGTATGGAGCATATATGGTATCCCAGATATAGTTCGGATCCAAAAAATGAGGATATAGGGACATATACGAGACAAGGTGATCCAAAAGAAATCACCCTATTGGAAGATGCTCTTATTTTTGCAAATGGCGGCCAATGTCAAATCTGTTTTGACATTTGTGAACTAGACAGATGTAGAATACAAGTGCATAAGCTATGAAGCGATACACTCCCCAAAAACGCTGTATAATCGTGTCAGGGCGTTCCCGAATCGCCTCATCTCTCGTTTTGGCGATTTACACTGGCCCGCAAGATCGCCCGATTTAATCGTTCCAGCCTCTTTTTTGTGGGGTTTTTTGAAGTCTCGTGTTTACGTAAACAATCCCGAGACCCTGGAAGCCCTCAAGAACAACATTCGACATGAGTGCGAGAATCTGTCACCCGAAGTTCTCGCCGAAGTGTTGAATAATGCAATAAAACAAGCAATCAATGGTGAGAAGCGCCCATTTGGCCGATATCATCTTCTCGACTTGACCAATAAAATTCTAAAGGCTCTAAGGGTTCATACATTTTCATATTTGTATGTGTAAATATGCCCTATACTCGTACCGTGTGCAAAGTTCATATTGATTCAAAAAAGCGCACTGCTGTGCAATAAATTATATTACTAAAATTAATTTTTTTTTAAGATTTTGTTTGTGGGAGGTTGTATTTGATGAAACATTAATTCGAACCAACTAATTAAAAACGAACTAAAAGACATTTCATTCGTCATTTTAAGAGATAAGGTCGATTATTTAAAAAACACAAAACCCATATTCGTAGACAAAATTTAATTTGAGAAATCAGATTAAAAACAAATGCAATTATGTATTTATAAAAGAAAAAATTATATCTGTTTTTATAAAAACATTAGTTTGCAATAAAAAAATAAATAAATAAAAAAATACAAGCTTTTTTGATAGCAAAAACGATTTTATGTGCGACATCATGTATGCATACATTTTGAAATACTTCTGTATATGGTTTCATATATTCAATCTTATTTCTATATATGAACCCAAATATGAAAAGCTTCATAATTAAATTTCCATATATGAGCTCATATATTATAATACGTTTTATATATTCTACAATATATATAATACTTTTCGCATTTATAAATCCATACAATGCCCAATTTTTTTTTATTTAAATTTTAGCTTAAATCGACTTAAGCACTTTTCGCCTTTGCCACATTCTTATTGAATGAGATATTTTTATTAATTAGTATGATTTTCTAAAGAAGAGAAGCAAAAATAAACTATACTCTTCTCTTCTTTAGAAAGTCATATATATTAATAAAAATATTTCATTCAATAACAATTGAAAATTCTAAACTTAAGCCCGATTAAGAAAAATAATTCATAATTTCTATCAAAAGCTTTGGGTCTGGCAATGCCTAACAACAGATCTGACAACTGTTTGATTGACAATGTTGTGAGATTAATATATTGTCAGAGTATAGGTCTGGCAATATATTGTAAGATATTCTGAAAAATTTCATTCATTCCATCCGTTGCCATCCGTCTCGAAAAGTCAAAATGAGCAGATATTTAGGGAGTTCACCAAAGAGTTTTAAAATACATACAGTGGATCAATAATGTCGTCGGACAAACATTACGATCTTGTTGGTCTGAAAATTTCTCATTCTAAAAAGCCCTTAAGATTTTTAAATTTATGATTTCTTTTGTACTATGTTGATACTACTTAAATGCATAAAATTTTTGATTTTGATTTTGCTTTATTCTGTTGCAATAATGGGAAAAACTATTTAAAGACCCAAAAACACCTCAAAAAAGTAGTCGGACATATGGCAACACTTGTGTTTATTGCCAAAGTGTCTTCGTGATATCCATTATTTTTAGCTGACAAGCATTTTTCACCATCATTTACAAATGCGCAATTTATAAATGACACAAAGAAGTCCGTTTTTATAAAGTTTATTTAAAGTTTTTTAAAAAATGTCAAAAGCAAAGTCATACTCGTCAGAAGAAGTCAGAAAAATTGTTGTAAAAAATTATGAAGCTGGAGGAACAGTTCGAGAGATTGGGAAAATAGTTGACTGACCTAAATCAACAGTCCATGATATCAATAAAAGGTATAAAAATAGAAATTCCCTGGAAAATAAACCAAAATCTGGAAGGCCAAAATTGTTTACTAAAGCTGACGAACGATGGATTGTCCAACAGGTAAAGAAAAATCCCAAAATAAGTGCTTCGAAATTGGCAAATGAAACCCAGAAACTGTAAGATTACTCCTCAGAAATAATGGTTATAATGGTAGAGTCGCTAGTAAAAAGCTTTATATTAACAACATCAATTGAAAGAAACGATTAGATTTTTCCAAAAAGTATATATACCAGGATATTTCATTCTGGAATAAAGTCTTATTTACCGATGAAAGTAAATTTAATTTATTTAGATCCGACGGGTAGTCCTACGTATGGAGAAAGTCAGAAATATTAAATATTAAATTCCAAAGCTTAAGCGAAACGTATTCCAACTGTCCGACTACTTTTTTTGTGCCAATTTTTATAAGTAAATAAGTTCTAAAAATCTTAATCTGTTATTTTTTTAAATGTATATATCGTGTTATTTGTTATTATGAAATAAAAATAATGAATGAACGCTTTTATATAAAAATTTTTGATTTTTTCGTAACTTTCACGTTTGTCCGACGACCTTATTGGTCCACAGTGGACCAGACAGACACAAAGAACGCTGATGATGAAGGTGTAGTGGCCTTCGAAAACAGCCGGTTGTGCCGTTCTACTACGTGTTTGTCAGAATATTTACAACTAACTTTGGTATTATTTGTTCATTAATAATTATCATATGTAATTTGGCTTACAAAGCGATACGAACTTTAGCCTGATCAAATCATAAATATATAAACAAGTTAAAACTGTCAACGCAGCTGTAGTTGATGAACAAATATTTGTGTTTTTCTCCGCCGTTAGGCATTTTGCAGAATAAAATTATTTTGTTAAATTTATCCAACAATAATATCTGATTTAAAAAATTTTTTTATTTTAATACTTCAATATACTGTGTTTTGTACTGTTGTCAGCTCACAATGAATATTTAAAGCTGCCACAATGTTGCCACATTAAAATATCGAGATACTCACTGTGAATTACCTAATTGTGTTAATAGGAGTAAATATCATATTTTAACAGCGTATAATTTAACATTATGGATAAAGGGCAATTGTTATGTTAAATCTTTAAATAACAGTGTTGAGTAAATAAAGTTGCTCTAACCATGTGAAAACAGTACACTGTGACTTGTATTTTATTTACAATTACGAACTTGAACAAATCAACGTTTTTGAAAAGTAAAAAAACGTGACAATAATTTATGTCGCGCTTAAAGTTTTTTCAATTTTTAATTTAAAAAAATCATTCATTACATCCACACTAAATCATTTGCAAACAATTTAATTTTTTTTTCAATTATTTTTTCTTTATTTAATGTTTAATGACTTAAATAGATAATGTTTTATTTTGTTTTAATGTTTTTGTTTTAATTAGTTTTCAATCAATTTTTTTTCTTCTTTCTTTCTTTTTTCATTAATAATGATAATTAGCAAATAATGATTTTTTTATATTTAATATTTTAATAGTAATAATTGTTTTTTTTTCTATTTGTTAATAGTAATTCTTGGAAATATTTACTTAAGATATTTTTTTAATTATTTTTTTTTATTTATCTGAAAAAAAATAAAACGGTTTTTGAGTATTAAACAATTTACATCATATATAAATTTCATTAAGTATTTTACAATAATGAATGTATGGAATTTTATTTTATATGTTTTCTTTTTGGTTTAATTAATTTTAAAAGTATTTTTTGTTTGTTTTGGTTTTATTAAGGTTTTTAAATATTTTTAATGAGTTTTTTATATATATTTTTTTTTTGGTGTATATAGTGAAAGGTTACTGAATAAGATATGAGTTTTTTAGAGAGTTTTCTAAAGTTTTGGGTTAAATATGTATGAAAATTAAATTTGTAGAATAAAAAAAAGTAGTAGAATTAAAGGAAATTAAAGATAAAACTACTTGATGCTTTTGTTTAAAATTATATAGCAATCTAGCTTATTGCAGTTTTAAAGATTCTTAGTGCACTTTTTGGAGTTTCAAGTTTTCATTCAAAACATTTTTAGGAAATTACTCGTACATTTTATTTATGATACAATCATGTAAAAATTTATTTTATACAAACTCACTCTCTTTGAATCTCACTAACGATCACTCGACATTGCTGCATGATAGTGGCTTCGGCTACAACCGCTCAATACCTTTCATTTCACTTTTTTTTTGCTAATTTCTTTTGCCGTACAATGATTATTTAATAAGATATCATAACATCAAAACAAAACAAACCAAAAAAGCTGATTCGATAATGCATTTTGTTTATTTTCAAATCAATGCAAAACCATGACGCTTTCATGATACCACTTTAAATAAGAATCTATTTCAAAGCCAAATCTGCATTCTGGATTCAAATTCTTTTAAATTAATATTGAGAACTATATCATAGACTGCTAAACTTATCATAAGTTTGCTAGCCGGCGCCTTTACCAAGTCAGCTGGTGAATCATGTAGAAAATCAACAGCAAAATATTGAAATAAACATGGATACGTTAAAGCAGTTTCAGAGTAGCTGCGATAGCAGTAAGTTGTTAAGTTTTCTGCTTGTTTTAAATACAATTAAAGCTAGAATTAGTAAAATCGTATGGTTATGTTGCATGTCAGCTGACAAAAACCTGTTGCATGTCAGCTAACAAAAACCTGTTGCATGTCAATTGACAAAAACCTGTTGCATGTCAACTGACAAAAACGGTGTGGTGTCAATACTTGTCACGTTACGTTTTTTTACAACTTAAGGCTCAGTTATTTTACTGTAATACAATGTAACTGCAACAGTAAGAAACAGCTAATCGATATTGTTATGTGAAAAGTAATGAAAACGGTTATAGATATGTAACCGGAACGTGAGAATCTGTACATTACTTATCACATCACAATATCGATCAATGTTTTCTACCGTTGCAGTTACATTCCATTGCAGTAGGCTAAAGGCTCAGTTAGCTGACTGTAATGTAATGTAACTGCAACGGTAGGAAACAGCTGATCGATTTCGTTATGTGAAAAGTAATGAAAATGGTTATAGAGATGTAATGTAACGTTACCTACTTTTCATATAAAAATATCGATCAGCTGTTTCCTACATTACAGTTACATTGCGTTACAGTCGGCTAACTGAGCCTTACCTGAGCCTTTTTACAACACACATCTGAACGATAGGGCAAGCTGTAAAGCAGAAAGATACGATTTTACTAATTATACCTTCAGTGTCGTTCGTACTTAAAACTAACGTCCCTTTTCACGATGTACAATTAAAACTTAAGAGAAACTTTAACGGCTGTTTTTGTAGGAAGAACTTGCACTTAAAGTTCCTGTTAACTCTTAATCATACATTGTGAAAAGGGACGTAAGACGGACAAAATTTCGATATAGAAATTTAGAATAAGACTTTTTCTTTCCTGCGTGACTAAATATTTTTTTTTAAATCGCATCAATAACAAAATATTGTAATGGATTTATTACTTTTCCTTTTAATTTACAAATTAAGTTTTAACAAACTTCCGTGTTAAGTTTAATGAAAATCATACGACCCGTTCAAAATTTGCGGATTAATTTTCAAATATTTCATTTACATCCCACTGTACAGTGTGTCACGATTGTTGAGTAGACATTATGGCATTTTGCGACATTGCAATAGTGTGTACTAGAGCCAACATTTGTCATGTCCAATATTTTTCGTTGTACCGTAGTGTGCACGGCAGTGCATACATTTTGAAAATGATACACAATGTGTAATCAGCATATTTTGGATTGGATTTTTAAAGAAATTTTTGTAAATATAATATTTGCTTCTTACAGAGAAACAAGCCGATGTGCTCAAAGCCGGCTTCCATGCCGCCGCGGCGCGCCGTCTTGTTTCGACTTTCAAGTTAAGTTGCCATATTTTTTTTGTTAGTTTTTTATGTAACTTAAAACTTTCTAATAAATTTAAATACATGAGAGGAGGATATTTTTCCATTCCATTTACTTAGGATCTTATTTTATAATGCGTACACTCCTCATATTGGAGTTGCATCACTCCCAGCCCCAAACATTTGCTAACAATTACCTACCAAGGTAAGCATCATCTATTAATGCCCGTAATTGCTACATACAGATAGTTTACCCAAGGTTTTTACCTACGAGTTTGCCTTATAAAAATTAACTTACATGACAGATATATGAATTTACAGTATACTAATATATATCTATGGGTAGTCTTAGAACGAACTGTACCAACAGCTTTCGGAACATAAATGATACTGACACGTCATCCATTAAACCCCAGAGTCATATAAACTGTTAGGCCACCACTGCCTAACCCTACTGGTTAGACTTCGAAGTTCCACCCCGAAAAGCTTCGCTTCTAACGTCTTTAAACTGAGGGCAGTTCAACATAAAGCACGTATCAAGGCAACTTGTGCATCCGTTCGTCAGATATTGGATAGTAACACAAGTTTTTGTAATCTGCCAAGGGTAATACCTGAAAAGCTAGATTAGCCAGATTGTCACACCAGTTATGCAGAGATAACCTTGCGCGACCTTTATAGAAGCATATGTATTATATAAAATAATTGCCAGTGGCTTTTAGCCGGTTCAAACCGACTATGAGCTGCCGATGTTTTACTACAACTTGTTGCTCTACATTTTTATCATGAATATTTCGCACTATTCATGATAGTGCGAAATAATTATACAAGATACTTGCACGATACTTGCACGACTACAACAAAATTGCAACACCAAGAAACACACGCATTTTGTTGGTAGAAACAAACAGAATTTAGTCAAAAACAGATGTCTTTTGTTGTTAAAAATAACAATTACAGGGTAACTAAAGTACAATTGCAGACGCGGCATTCATGAATGATTATAGTCATTCAGTGTTGCCAATATGTGTGTAATATACAGAGTGTGTAATTTCTACTCACATGTGTAGGCCTATAATTAGATTCATGTATAATCTGTGTGTAATTCTACTTTGACTTCTATTTTTGTTTAATTTTGTTTTAATTTTAACCTACACAAAGGATGTGTAGTGTAATTTTCTTCAATGTGTAATTGGAGACACAGCCACATGCAAATTCATTGGCAACACTGTAATCATTTTATTCACACACATACACTAACATTTTTGCGGCTTGTAAACAAAGTTTGACAAGTTTCTGCATTGTATACATTAAGAGGCTGGGCTTGTGCAAGTACCTTGTATAATTGTATCATGGCACTATTCTAATGCCACAGGATAACGCTTTCGGTACTGTATTAAAACGAGTGCAGTCTATGTATTTTTAATGCAAAATTTACAAACAATTGAGGCTTGAATTCTTAAATAATTTTTTTAGAGTAGTTTTGAAGTGGTTGCTTTGATCGCTAGGGAAAATATTATTTGCCAGAGATGTAACTCGTCAAAATAAATTGATGGAAATTACATATGTACATTTATTGTAATTTTGTTTTACAAATAGGAAGGAGTCTTGAGAAAATTTTTCATTTTGACAGGGATCAAGTAGTTTCATAAAAATATAAATATGTAAATAAGCAAATACAGCGTACGAGTATACAATTTTAATTATTTACTATTTTCCTTTTTTGTTTTTTGATAATTATAATTAATTTTGATTTTAGGGAATTACTTTTGCTCTTTTTGTTTGAATCTTATATAAATTTAATTTCAAATATTGATTTTGTATAATAATCTCATTTTTGTGAGACATTTTTCTTTTGTTTACGAGTATTATTATAAATTGTTTTCCAAAAGTTTTGCTTTAATTATTTTTCATCAATAAATTTTAATGTGAGTTTAATGAAGTTTTAAACATTTATACTGGACATGTATGTTGTATATTTAAGATTTAAGTAGGGTTTTTTATTTTAAAAATTGTTTTTTTTTAATAGAAAAAATAATTTAAATAACAAAAAAAAAATAGGACAAAAATAAAGGAGAAAAAAATTTATTTGGTAAATTTTATGCATTTACAAACTGTATAATGAAATGTTTGAGAAGGATAAAATTTTATTTATGCGTTTATTTAATATTTTTTTCTTTAATTTATTTTGTAAATGTGTGTATGTAAGAGATTTTTTTTAATTTTTGCTTCTGCTGTTTTATTAATTTAAATCGATTATATGAGGAGAGAGAGGAGTTTAAATGTAGTGAAAATTTTATGTTGCATGTTTCTTTTTTAGTAAAAGTTTGAATTTTATATGTACGTATGTACTCGTATGTGTATTAAATATTAATAACTAATTGTATACAAATATCTTGTATAATAAAATATATGTTTTTTATTTTGTTTTAAAAAATTCTTCAGAAACAGTTTTTTGTTTGTTTTTTCTCTTGGTTGATGTGTGTCTGTGTGTGAGAGAGTTTTTTCTATTTTTAGTTTTGTTTTTAATACAAATTGCAAAACATACAATACATATTACATAACAAATTCAGATATTTCTAGATCTAGTAACTAGATCTGGAGCTTAAGAGCTAACGTTTTTCTTTTTTATATACTTTCTTTTTAATATACATACAAACATATATAAAGACTAACTGGACTCAGACACTCGTTTAATTAAACATTCAATCATATAAACTGCACTCCCGCAATCATTCTGCCACTCAGCCTTGCCTGTCACACTTATTATACAAACATTAGATATTAATACATTTAGTAATTTTAAGTTCAACTAATTAATTATAATTATTATTCGTTTATTAATTTTCTTTTGTTTCTTTTATTTTGTAGCTATTTAATTATAACCTGCTTAACCTAAAAAATATATATAAATTCTAGTTTCTTATACTCATGCACGCCCCTCATTTACTCTCAGGAATCAATTCTCGTTTACAGCATTTACATTAACCATTTATACAGCCCTGTCAAAGAATTCCATTCCAATCCGTTCCGTTCCATTTAGAAGTGGATTTATTTTCGTAATTCAATTTTTGAATTGACAATGATTTTTTTTATTAAATTAGTTTCTATGCAAGGAAATTAGAAAAGTGGCTAATTTTAGGATCAGCAAATCATTACTTGCTGTGTGAGTTAATGAAAGAAATATTGTTGTTGAAAATAGCTTAAAGCTTATATAAATAAGATCAGTATTGCAAGTACGAAAATCAAACCATTCGATATTCGTCTTCTCCCCCACAAACTCAATACTTTGCAAAGCAAACATTGCGCCTGTAAAAACTGTCTTTTGGCCTGATCAAATCAATTAAGCTTAAAATAACACTACACATGATTGATATTTTCTTGGTTACATATTAGGGGTTTCTTTTGGATTATTGGCGGCAAACGTTTCCCATTTTCTTAAAGCTTTGAGCAATTGAAAAGTTTATTTATCGCAAGGACACCCGAACTAAACCAAATACTTTGCATTACTAATACAAAAATTTGTTAAGTTGTAGTTTCCACATTACAAACAGGCAACGTGTGCAGAAAATTTATATAAAAGTCACTAACGATTTCTTTTTACAGATTTCTATAAAACTTTATAAGGAAAATTTACTAATTTTAAAGTCGAATTATATATTAATTTTAGTTTAGGTTCAAGAAATTTTCCGCCAGCTTAAGGTAAAAGATATTTGTCTCTTAGCCCAAAATTTATCCGATGTTGCGTCAAATATTCGCAACATATTAGAAGTTACAGGAAAAAAATAAACGTCTAAATCAGCTGCGTGCAACCCATATGCACAATGTGCAAGCTTTTACAAAAGAGCTTTTGTGCTTTCATACAAGAAAGCACAACAGCTAATCAGATCTCTTATTTTGCAAAGAAACAAGAAAAAATTTAAGAGCTTTCACTCATATTCAAATGTCAAAGTGTGTGTGTTTGGACGCAGCTGGTCTAAATTTATCGATCGCTGCTTTATTTGCAATAAAACATTTTGACATAGAATAAGTCAAGCAGTTTTGCTACCCCTTGCCAGCATCTACCTATTCTCAAAGCTCGGTAAGCATTTGGCCGATTGAAACTTTTTTTAAGGTCATCATTCTTGTCGCATCGCGTAAAATTAAATATCTTTAGCACACATCTGAAATTTACGATTATTTATGGCTGCGAAGCATGGAATGCCGCAAATAGAAATTTTTAAGAGATTCGAGTATTCAAAGTATCACCATTCCACTTAGATATGGTATCACAAAGCTAGAAACTGCACTAAATGAGGTTAGTGCTTGCAACCCGACCAATACTGACCCTGTCGTATAATGCCAAATATCTGGGTGTTGTCTTCGATAGCAAGCTTTTCTGGAGAGAAAGCAAAAGCCACAACGGCAATCTACGTCTGTAGGAACGCAATCGGCCCTACTTGGGGAATAAGTCCTGAGGGAGTCGGTTGGATGCTAGAAATGGTTATAACGCTTATATTATTTTATTAATTTCAGTCTGGTGGAAAGCACTCAGTCCCGCCTAGAATGAATTCTCCGCAAAATGGCACTTATGATAGCAAGTGCTCTGAGATTCACATTGGGATCATGCATCGGATCTCATTGACTATTGCACTCCGAAACCCTACTTTCATAGGAATTTTAATTTTTCATAGACAGAAGGGGTTTCCTCACTAAACGGAGCCATACAGGTTTTCACGGACGTCTCAAAAAAGGGGGTGGGGGAGAGTTGGTGGGGGCCTTTATATTCCGGAATACGGAATTGAAATCTCCTTCAGACTCCTGGACGAATGTAGTATATTACAAGCACAGATATCTACCATTTAAAGAACGATACACTGGCTAAGGTTCTATCAGATTTCAAATAGATATGTATATCCATATTATAACTGACAGCCAATCTGCAATTAAGTCCCTCATATGTGTGTATACCACATCTGTTATTGTCCAAAATTGTCGCAAAGCCCTTGATAGGTGCGTGGATACGGAACTATTTCAGGCAACATAGTTGCGGATGACGTGGTAAAGAGGGGAACCCTACAAAGAGAAGTCGATATCGATAATCTCTCCCAGTCTCATCCTGCTGGAGACATTTCGATGTGGTTTTTTTTTAATTAGCTCAAGACAAATAGCGCAATGAGCCCACCTGTGCAATAGCAAGAACCGAGGAGTAGGCGACCATCGCCTAAGCTCCCAGAACGAAAAACCTCATGAACTTCAACAGGAAGCACCTGAGGAGCCTCGTGGCCACTCTGACCGGTCACTGTGCTTTCGGAATCCATGCTAACCCTATGGGTCTCCCGTATAATGACTACTGCTACAGTTGCAATAATAAGGAAGAGAAAGAATGTATTTTGCATCTCCTCTGCTTTTGTCCCGCTATGGAGAATCTCCATCTGCACCTCCTTGGCAGAATATCCTTCAGCAGCCTATTCGAGTTATCGGAAATTGGACTCAAAAATTTGAGCCTTTATATTAGGAGCAGTGAATGGTATAGCCGCTGACTCTCCCTGTATTCAATTCTTGACCCACTCTCACCTCCTCTATAATAAATATTATATCTTTTCTCCTCTAACCTTATCACCCTCTTCCCCTAGCCCCTCACTATCTCTATGTATCTTCTTTTCAACTAACAGGTAGCACAAAGGAATCATTGTAATGGAGCCAAGTGAGCTGTACTCTAATTTTCCACTCTTCCTTGCCAGCAGCCTTCTAACCTAATCTAACCTAAGTATTCAAATCCTGCAAGGAATTCTACGCATTTTCTGGCCAAATGTTACGTTCAATAATACACTATGCAAACAGTCCAATCAAAAATTTATAGCCATTGATACAGATATTCCAAAATGTCGATGACACTCTACGAAGGCCAAGCAATGATATTACGAGGAATGTCATGGAATGGAATCCACAAGGCAGTCGCAAAATAGGATGCCCAGACATTACAGGAGACAGATAGAGACAGAAATAAACAGCAGCGACAACATCAAGAACAAATAGTTGCAAATTTTGTTTTGTTTATATAAATTTAAAAAAATATTATAATTTTCCTTGTGAAAACAAAATTTGTTGTTATGTAAAATTCCATCATCGTCATCATCATGAAAAAAGAAGAAAGAAATGTGTGAAGAAGTGCATGGACTGATGACTTATATGGAAAAACATTGATTACATTCATATAAAAACATATTAAAACAAGTAAATTATAATTACAACATTTTACATAATTAAAATTAGTTTTATTTAAGAAATGCGAATCTACTGCACCAGAGTTGCATTCTATTTAGCCAACACTTTTGTTGGTTGCCATATGATCCATACACATTGTGAAATCACACGATTGGCATATAAAATAAGCCAATAATTTGTACAGAAGGCATTCAGCTTAATTCTGCATACTCCACGGAAAATATCTCCCAGTTAATAACTTTTCATGAGAGAATTTTGTATTTTTGAAGTCAGCCAGCTTTTAACTGAAAATTCCTGGCCCACAGTCGTAATGGGCCTTATCGTTGTTGAAGTTTTCTTTAGCCTAAAAACACTACCGCGAAATCAAAATACGAGATCGCATCGACAATTTTGCTAAAGATAATTATGTAATACGTCAATCATATGAACGTAGTGGCATCATAACATACAATTGCAAAAGTCAGGTAATTTTCCTTAAAATTCACAATAGTTTTAAGTTCCACAGAAGTTTAAGTTGTACTACTTAAATTCACAATAGATGTACATATAACTGTAAAAATAATTAAAATATATAATTGCATTTGACGAATGCAAATATGGAACCGAGATTATTATTTTCTTTAAGTTCAAGTAATAGCGAAGATGAAAAAACAATACGGAGAGAGCTGATGGATGGGAGCAATCCACTGGCAAATTTTCAAACAAGTTTCATGAACTCCGCCATTATTTTTTTTTTGTCTTGGATGCAATTTCTTTTAATTAATCCTAGAAACAGAACAATATAATTTTTTCGCTGAAATTTCAGTTTACTTGAAATTTTTAATTTCCCCCAACAATCCAACTAAAATGCAGCACCAACTGTTTCCAAGAAAATATTTTACAGGACTGGTAAATTGATCTGTTTACAATAACTGCACTATTTCTTGTTTTAAAAGATCTATCAAAATTGTGGTCATTAATTGAATTAAGTATAATAACAAATCAACTATTTTATGTTCAGATTACTCCGAAAAAATAGTAGACCTTGATGCAATTTTAAAAAAGTTAAAAGATTTTCTTTTGTAAATGGTGTAATCTTAATTAACAATTACTTAATTTCAAAAAATAAAACTGTTTATTTAAAAAATAAAAAATTAATACATCCATCCATACTCCGGCCTAGAGCAAATTTTTTGGTACTGCATTAAAGTGACGTCGACAGACAGCTACCGATAAGGCGAATTCATATCAGGTGATCTCAATTCAGCGGCTGATGGTCAGCTGTTAATTTCTCTGGTGTCAAATCAAAGCCAAAAGTTTGGAAATTTTCTGACGGCAGGAAATTGTACGTTAACAAATATGCAAGGCGAATATGCAGAGTTCCAAATCGACACCACCTGGCATATATTCGCCTTGATTACGGAATTAGAGGGATTATAACAGGTGGCGCAAAAGCAATGACATTTTAGCAAATGGTGCCAAATGTCACTGTGCCAAGGCAAATTCATATAAGGTATACTCAGCTCAAATCGCTTTGACAAATTTATGCTTTAAATGTCAAAAAAATGTACTGAAAAATGTGTGTTGACGTCCAACGTATATTCAAATTACAAGCGGCGAAAATAGTCACCTGACCCCTTGCGACCACCTAGTGTGGATACGCCCTGTGCACTGTGCTTTGACATTTATGATTTGTAGAAAATTAGTTATCAACTAAACTTTTAAGGGAAACAGATCTCCTTTTTTTCATTTATAACAAAGTGGTAACTAGTTCCAAAATGACATGATTTTTCCGCCACCTTGTATATTCATTTTGTTGAAATTGTAATAAATTCTAAACTAATTTACAGTTTCGAAACGTAAAAATTGTTCTACAATAAAAAAAAGTCGTTTGAATTATAATACAGAAATGTAAAATTTTTCTAAGTTTATGATAATTAATGGAGTTAATAATTCATTCATTGCACTTTACTTAGCAGCTAAAGATTTATACTTCCTTTTTCGCATTTTTATTTTTCATCTAATAATTAAGTTTTAGTTATTTAATTAATAATTTTAAGTTTAATAGTTTTTCTTGGTTGTTGTTGTTGTGTTTTAAATACATAATAAAAATTGTTTTCTTGTTTTAAGTATTTTTTTTTTTTTAATTTAATGGAAGACATTCTTTTTATACAAGTTTTAAGACACAGAAAATGTTTTTTAAAAAATGTTTCTTTTTTGTGTTAATCCTTAGTGGTTTCTTTTCTCAGCTTTTGAATAGTTTGTTTTTTGTTAAATTTTTTTCTTTTTCAATTTATTTAATTTGTTTTAATAGACAATTAACAATAAATACATTGACTAAAAATGGAAATTATAGGAGTGAGTCTTAAAAGCAGTAATTTTTCTTTATCTTTCTTTTCTTCTTTTAAGTAAAATATTAACAATAGAAAAAATTAAGTAAATAAATAATTGTAAATTACAAATATAATTATAAAAATTTGTTTTTTTATTTTTAATTTTTTATTTTAATTTATGTAAACAAGATATGTTTGTGTTTTAGTTCCTTTAAAAAATTATTTAAAGACTTTTCTTTTGCGACATGTTTTGTTTAGGGAATTTACAAATTACAAATCTTTTTTCAATATCAATTTAAAAATTTTTTTTTTTTTAATTTTGTTTTGTTAATAATTTTGTTACATTTTGTTTACAAATCTATAATTGTTGATTAAATGTTTGCTGGGTGTTAATTGTTTTTGTTTTCTGATAAATTTTAAAATGTTTCTAGTTTATGTTTTTATTTTTGAGGGAGTATACAGTTAATGTTTCTTAATTGAATTCTAATTAAGGTAAAATTTATAAAAAAATAAAATTATTTATATTTACGCTTTTGTTTTGATATCAATAAATGGAGAAATTTTCGAAATTAGTGAATAATTACGATGAATGTATTGCTTGTGTTGCAGCACAGTGTAACGAATAGTTAGAGCCTTGAAAAATATTAAGTATTTTCTTTTAAAGGAATTTTTGTTGCTTATGTCTCAGTTTTATAATTATCTTTATTTGTAATTGACAATGTAAAAACGAAATTTTTGGTTTCATTGTAAAAATAAAATATAGAATATAAGAAGTCAAGCTTTTCTTAGAAATTTCGTTATTCTGAAAGCCCTTTTTCCAAAAAAAATTTTCGAATCATATCTACATAGTTTTATTCTTGCCTGACAGAAAATGCTTACTATTGTGAATAATAATTACGATTTCAGGAAATATACATAATATTGTGAATAATCATTATGACTTCAAGAAATATACATAATATTGTGAATAATCAATATGATTTGCATTCACAATACAGTTATTTTTCTTTGGACGCGCTTTGAGAAATAGAATTTTGTTCGATCGACCTTTTCGTAGACATCATATACTTAGTTCGTATTCATGCGGATAATGATCAGCTGCTAGTTTTTACGGTGTCAAAATTAAACGAATTAAACGTTCGTAAGTGTTTTGATGGCGTGGTATTTTATACTAACAAATATACATGTTTTTCTGCAGTGTTGCATTTCATGTCAAAATGACACCTTGAGTTCACCTTGTTGAACTCTCCCTGCTTAAATACATACATGTATGTTTTCCCATTTCGCTTTGCCTCAGCTTATTAATCTGATAGCAAGAATCCTCCTCCACAACAAACTCAACAGTGTTTGACAATTAATTTTCACATAGTGTAAATAATTTGACTTCAAAAAACTGTCAAAAATAAGTTTATATTATACGACAAGTTTAGTACAAAATGAAATCTTTGGACTACAGTCCAAGATCGATACACGCTTGTTATAGAAATTAAATCTATGTATGTCCTCCTGCTCTATTATTATTTAAGGCGAATGGATAGACAGGTGACAACATCTATAACAATATAAAAAACAACATGTACTTCGTCCGACTTCAAATAACCCCATCTGCAAAAAACAGTAAATTGATATAGTCGTATGTATTTTTTAATGTAAAACGTATTAAAAGAAAGAGATTTTGACAGTTGGCAGTTCAAATTTAAAGCAGTTCAATTCGGCATCAAACAGCTGATCATTATCAGGGCTGATGAGGTCATCTGATTCTTAATTCGCCTTGATGTATCTTCGACATCTTTTTTACATCTGACATGTCAACTTTCCAAAATTGTTATTTTACAGCAGATTTATAATATTATTTCACAACAACGTTGTGTTAATTGCTTCTGGTTGTCTCTGTAAATATCGGGTGAGCCATTTAAAAGTTTAAATTTAAAAATGCAATAAAACAAAAACTGTTTAAAATTTTGCCGATTTTTTTTTTGTGAAGTACAATTGTTGCGGTTAGAAATGAAATATTTTCCTTATCATGGTTGGCGTATTTCGACTCTTACTACGACGTTTTTGTAATAGATTAAAGAACACGGCAAAATTTTTCCATTAAACTAGGGCGCCACTGTTGTAGCCGAAGTCGAAATACGTCAACCACAATAAGGCTCATTATTTCATTCGTCTGGCTGCCACGGCTGGCCTCACAGTACCCCGTTTGATCGGACCAATTTTCGAGCACTTTTTCGATTGTATTTGGTCGTATCTCGGCAATGACATCACGAATGTTGGTCTTAAAATGCTCTATTGTCTCTGATTTGGCGGCATAACACTTGCCTTTAACGCCACTTCACAGAAAAAAAATCCAATGGTGTCAAATCCCAGCTTTTTGACGGCCAATTGACATCACCATTTCGGCAAATCAAACATCAAACGTTTGACACAATAAATCGATTGTGTCATGCGATGTGTGGCAAGTTGCACTACCCTGTTGAAACCAAACATCGTTCACATCAATACCATGAAGAGCGGGTACAAAAAAATCGGTTATCATGGTGCGATAGGTGTCTCAATTGACTGTAATGGTTGCGCCGTCCTCCGATCCACACCAAATCGTCTCTCGTAATGGGTGCATTGGATTTTGTAAGAAAACGTGTGGGATTTGTGAAACCCACATACGGCAATTTTGCTTATTAACGTTACCCACCAAGATGAAAATGAGCTCCAACCGGTTAACTGGTTAGCTTGAGGCATGTAGTCATATATCGCTTCGCAACGGAAGTAATACAGTTACGCTGTACCTTGCAAATAATGGTTCAATTGTGGTAAATTAGGGTGCGTATAAGTAAAAAATATCAACAAATATCAATATCTAATTTCAACTTTTTCGCTACTGGTTAAAAAATGGAGGAAGACGGTGGGGCTGCGGTTTACTGTCCGGAGCTCGGTATAGAGGAATCTTATAAACTTCCTGATCACTGCAGCATCTTCTAGGCGGAAATCTAAGCAGCACAGTTAGCTCTCACCTCCATGGGTGTGCGTGTAATATGTAAATACGAGTATATATACAGTCAAGCAGCAATTAAGGCAGTTTCAGTAGACTGCAACTACTCCTCGATTGTGCTCATGCGTAGGAATGCTGGTAGACAAGTACATATACGGGTACACGTGGGAAGCGGAGGAAAGTTGGCGTGCGAGGAAAACTGGCAAAACTTCTAAATTCACGTGGAGCTCCTATGATCCCAAATCGACTAAATTCCTTTTATCACAAAGTAGAAGTAACTGTAGACTTCTAGTGAGGATATAACTAGACACTGCTGGACGGCCTGGTATGCCATCAAAATAGGATGAATACTTAACGGTACCTGCAGGAAATGTAAGTAACCCGGTGTAATTGAGACAATAGAACATCTACTGTGCCACTGTCTGGCTCTGAGCCGCACTAAATATAACTGTCTTCGTTTTCACACTTTTCGGAGTCTTGAAGTTGTATCGAGAGTGGAACTGTGTAGACTGCTAAGGTTTGTTAAATATATGCGGGAACGGTTACCATACTTATATGTTTTCTTGTCATCTGCTGGTGTCGCTACGGATCAATCCCGGTCTATGCGAGGTGTTTGACCTCTTTGATTGATCTAACCTAACTTAAGATGTGGCATTCAGCTAGTTCACGCGGTAACAGAGTCTTGCCGAGAACCCAAATTACTTGCGTCGTCACATTGCTTAGCATCGCACTATCAGCGAATCCAATGTACAGCGAGTTTTTGCACTTGTTTTTGCTTTTTTTTTGGCGCATTTGAATGAAATAAGCAATACGGGCAAGAAATCGCTCGTAAGGTTGATAGTGAATCTGATCTATGGAAGCAAATTATAATGACGGATGAGGCCCATCGTCGTAAAACATGAAGCAGATAGTTCATATGAGATCGCGGAAATACTATTGTATGATAACAAATAGATTGTTCGGGCTGACGTTTGACGATCGCTGGGTACTTTTTTTCACAGCAGGCTGGGAAACGTTATCGAAAGTGTTTGAAAGAGATGTGGATAATTACTGGTTTCAACAAGATGGTGCAACAAGCAAAAAAGGTAGAATTTGTTACACTGTGCGTTACTTTGGCATAAAGTTTCCTCAATATTTAATTAAAATTCTATTGCAGTATGATTTTGGGTTTTAATTTGTATTCAAATAAAAAGAGTTTTTTTTTAATTGAGATTATGTTGCTTTTATCTTCTTTTTGATATGAAAAATTTCACTTCGATTCAGTAAGTCTTTTAATTTTATTTTTTTTTGTATTATTTTACATGCTCAACATTTCTGATGCTGTTTAATTTTGCTGAAATTCTTGAATTTAAAATATAATTTAATAAATATTTGTTGGTTTTCCAATATTTTTGTTGCTCTTTTTTCTTGCGTAATTGTGCGTTTTTTATACATTCAGTGCAAATTAATTTTTTTTTATTATTATTTTTGTTTGAAATTAATTATATGAATGAAAAAATTAAATGCTGTAGTTTTTTGGTTTTTTGCTATTCACTTATTATGAAACTAATGAATTTATTGTAAAAATAAATTGTTGGTTTTTGTTTTAATGTTTTTTTTCTGTAATATTATTAAATTTATTCAATGAAATAATCGGTAGGAATTTCTGTATTTTTTCTGTATGTTTTCTTATTCTTTCAACGCTATTTACATTACACAAAAATTAAGTTTCATATTTATTTTCCAGTTAATTCTATTAATTAAATAAAAATCTTACTTTTCTTAATTAATTTTTTTTATTTACCAATAATAATAACTTTTTTGTTTAATAAATCGTTTTAACTACTTTTATGACATTAAGACTAAGTAGTTTAAATTTTTGGAGATTTTAGTTTAATTTTTGTTGTGTTTTTATTTTAATCAATTATTTAAGTTTTTCATTTGAAACATAACATTTTCTTTTTAACCAACAATATCTTTGTTTGTGTTTTGCTTGTTTAATCTTTACTTAATTATTGTAATTATTTATCCTCATAATTTAAAAAAAAATTAGCATAAATAAGATTTCCTAGAAATTATTGTCTACATAAAGAAAATATTCCTAAATTATTAAAGGCTTAACTTAACCCATTAAGAGAGGAAAGATAATTAGATTAAAATTGAAAAAAAAAATATTAAATGGGAGGCTGAGGAGGAAATTTAGTATTCTGTAGAAAAGTGAAAATTGTTTTACCTTGGAGGTGGTGATTGTTGGAGGATGACATCTATAGGATGATAGAATGACTTCTTCTGGTTTACGGCAGCTATTTTCATATAATGGCATTTTGAACCTTAACGGGAATGATTTACTGCTTGTTACAGGGTTTCTTCCTGCTCACTTTGGACTGAACTATCCTCTGGGGAAAAGTTACCAAATTCGTTCATCCTTGTGTCGTTGTTGTGCTTAGAGGATGACGAGACAACGGCACATATATTTCGCGAGTGTATTGTCTTGTGTAACATTAGAAGGCGTGTTTTTCATTCTGAGTTTCTGTGTTCAGATGATATAAGCGGGCTTGTCTAATCTCTGTGGTGACTTTCATAATCATACAGAGCTTGATTTAAATTACAGATAGATGGCACTAAAGGTCTATCAGGAGTCGCAGTGCCGGTCTTTGGGATGATAGAAGGGGGGAAGGGAGCGGGGCGAATAACTAATCTAATAATCGCTGGTATTGTAAGGAGTATTATGTTAACGTACACCCTGAATTTTAAGATATACTAAGATACCCTACTTAATTAAAGTTATATCACCTGAGATTAGGCGCATTGCTAACTGTGTCAGTCAGATGAAGCCGCTTTTAGCATTTCAGATATCATACTCATCGATTTAGAACTCATAGAACTCATAGATAGGGAAGATGATATAGATTTATGACTACAAAAGTGGCAAGAACGTTGGCAACCACTGAAAAGGGAAGATGGACATTGATACGCGACATCAGGACATGGTTGACAAGAAAACATTCACCCCTATTGTAAATAGTTTTTCCCTCGAAATATTTTCCCCTTTTCCACAAATGTGTTACCTTTTTTGATTCCCCTTATCGTGAGTATAATATTTTTCATTGGGATTTTTTCACTTTGTCCCTTGGTTATGTTCACTTTATTTTTGCAGGAGAACTGACTTAATAAATCGCGTAACTTCAATATTATACTTTTTCAATTATATATTAAAAGTTATAAACAATTTATTTTAGGATAAGAGCAGTAAATAATGTCCCCGATTAATAACAATAATTCCCAGCAACACCATTTTTCATTAATTATAAACCTCTTTCATTTACATGCACTAAATTTTATGGCGATGGTATACTAAAGAATTTTTTTCACGACACCTAAAATATTTAAAAACTCTAAAACATTTCATTTGATACCCAAACTTTGTGTATTTCTTCTTGTTAAGCTTAAATTTGTCAGATTTTCAATTAATTTTTAAGATTTACAAGTCTTCTTCCCATTTTTTGCATTCACTACGCATTGATAGCGGGAACATGAAATTTTCATGGGTACTAAAATTGCACATTTTATTCACAATAGGGCTGATTGTGATTTAAATTATTATCTCACACAGTTTTTAACTGATCATGGTTATTTTAGGTCGTATTTCTACCGCTTTGGTTACGACAATGTCCGAATCCGAGTGGAAACGTTGTAGGGAACTTTGTCTGTTCATAAGTTTTCAATTGGAGGTCGTATTTAAAAGCATTGTAGGGCGTAGCACTAGACCGCAGAGCATAATCGTAACTGATTATGCTAGAATTCTTGCTAGTTCTATTAAAACTTCGTAGGTTAGAAGAGATATTTTAGATTGTACATACGTAAATACATTGTCATTTAACATCTGAAAATATGATGAAAAGAAATGAAAATGCATGGAAGCTGTGAAGAATTCATTAATAAAATAATGAAGGAAAGAGGCACATCAGTTTCGAAGCCACTTACTTAATAAAAACAAGCAGGAGGTAGGAAAAATATTGACAAAACTAGACACACTGATGAAATATTGAAGTAGTTTGTAATGACGAAAGTCTGGTGGTCCTTCTTATAGCCGTAAAACATATTCCAATGTCACCACAATATGGGACAAGCACGTGAAACCAAATTATTTTCCCTTAAATCAAAGTAATTTCTATTAATTATTAAAATTAATTATAAAATTATACTAAATACTCCTTGCAGGAGTAAAAGGAATATATATATATTTAATATATATATTTATATATTAAAACGTACGTCCAAGCAATACAGAATTTCATGCGGCACTCTCAGTTAACTAAAGAACAGCAGTTGCACCGTATCTTTAAAAATTTTTGTGCAGAATATCATTCTGCTCGGTACCTGAATTAATCCGTCTGGTAAAAGATCTGGAAGGCATTTCACTAACAAATACGCCACCCAGAGTAGAGAGCTTGCGTGCGGCAATCGCTAGTGACAACAGCCAGCAGAATTGGTGCCAGCGTCCGAACGCTTCAACCAGGGAACATCCACAAGAATAAGGGTTGTAGAACCCACACAAAACGGCCACCAGTGTAATACCTCTACTCAGTGCAAAATCATAAACTCCACGAACCAACGGAGGACCAAAATCAAAACTGAGATCCGGACAAATTACTCCATTAACGTCAACAAGCAAGACGACCAAAAATAAAACTCGTTGTCAGATCAATCCGCCACCTTCGTGGGTAGAGATCGCCACAAGACCTGTCGAGTCACTCCAGCTCGGGTCTCGTGGCGGCGTCCATCCCAAAGTTCACCCACACTACCATCAAAAAGCCTAAGAAACCTCGTCACAAGTCCCGCAGCGGTGCTGGTGGAGTTATCGGGGGCTATCATTATGTCCAACAAAGAGAAATCTAACATGTAGCAATATATAGAATAAATTGGAATTTGTTTCAACTAGGAACTACGGGAATATATAATATAATAATATATATCGATAAAGCAAATTTCCATAAAAATGTCATTCCAAAAAGAAATTAAAGAAACTTAAAGCCAAAAAGTGGGAAAATCTTATTTCTCCTGAAGTTGCAGACTTAAATTGTTTGATTATTTAATGCATAATATTTGTGACCTAGTAAAATATTTCTTCTCCCATGGGTTAAGTTTGAAAAAATAAATTTTGACTTAGCAAGGTCTTATTGCCCCTTATTTTGATTTCAAACTAATTTCTAAATTACATAATTACTAAAATTATTTTTACATTGAACTAACTTTTCATATTGAAAAACAGTATTTTTCTTCTGTTTTTTCTGGTTTTCATTAATTTATAAGTTTTTGTAGGTACAATTACATAATTTACTTAATTAATTTTACTTTTCTTTCTTTTTTTCATTGTTTTTCATTTCAATTTCTAACAAAATCTAGGTTGCTGTTTTGTTGCTGTCGTTCTTTTACTCAATAAATTCTCATTTCAATTTAAGTTTTCTACTTCGCTCTTAATATCAATTCATTGTGAATGAACAGTAATAAAAATATATATTTTTGTTTGAATTCAAAAACATGGTAACCCATACAAACATATGGTCTGTGTTTTCCTCTCTTTTTTTTTTGTTGCACTCAAAGAAAAAACTTGTTTATTTTCGCTTTTAAAAACAATTCATACTCAGACATTTTGTAACTACAATAATAATTATTTGTAATTATTTCGAAAAAACTAGTTTGTTTGTTTAAAAAAATTATTATGCAAAAATAAATCTAATTACCTTTGATTCTGCTTTTACTAATTGGTTTTTTGTTGTTGTTTTTTAATGTTGTTTTTCTTTTTTTGAAGTGTAGTGTTTGATGAGTGTTGGCTCTTGAGTGAATTGGGTTTTTTAAGGTGTTCTCAGGTTGATGTTTTTGTTAAAGAAAATCATAATGTAGTAGTCGCATGCTGGTGTGTGTTTTTCTTTTTATTTTTTAATGAGAGTGTTTGTCTGCTAATTTGGAGTGATTAAATTGAATTTAATTCACTTAGTATCACGCATTAGTCAGCAATACGGTCACTATGATCATGACTACATGAGTGAGGAAAATGGATGCTGGATTTTGGAAGAGGTTTGTACCTCGACCGCACTGTTGTATTTCAATTTCTTCCGGATGATAGTTTATGCACTTTCTGGGTCTTCGTCGTTTTTGTGTTTCTTGCGATTGACGGCGGGTACTACAGGCTCCTGTAGAGGACATTAATAAGCCATTTAGAAAATTGTAAAAAGATAATTATTAAAAGCAAAAACTTACCCACAATACCGGTCTCTTCCATGGGCTCTATATCCAATTGTTTGGAGCCACAAGGACACAAAGTGTCCACTACTAAAAGTATAAGATTACTGTGTGGTATCTTTTGAACACTGAAGGGACGTTCACAGCCCGAAACATGGCAATTCGTTAATTTACCCTAGAAAAGACACACAAATTTAAGAAATAATTTAAAAGTATAATAATTAGCAAAACTTGCCTTCAAAGGATTATTTTGGCCTCCCTGGTTTAATCTTTCGGGCTGCAGCATATATAAATCGGTGCGTAAGTCACAACGGCGGGCATTAGTTGGATCGGGATTAGAACGGGGGCCAGTGTGAGGCTTATGTTGTTTAGGAGCGGGTGTGGTATATTCCTAATAAAAATCAACCAGCAGATTAATGATAAAAGATAAATCTAATTTAAAAAAAATCAATTTAAATTATTACCACATCGGCGGTGGTAAACATTTCTTCCATATCTTCATCTATGGGCGAACTATAGTCGTCCTCAAATGGCTCATAGTCATCGGGATAGGTGGGTTCTTCGAAGCCTTCTTCGTTGTAGCTGTAGTCATCTTGTGGCCAGGCCTTAAGCGGTGTGGGCAACACTGCCAGCCAAGTGGCACTTAGAGATATAAGATATTTGAATAGCCAAAAAGTGGCTCGGTGAGGTTGTATCATAGCCCCATCGGCTGTATAGGGGTTATCGGCATTGGAACATACACCTTGATAATCGTTGACCGTAACACGTTTATAAATGCGATCCTGCACCAACGAATCCATAATAGTACCATCAATTTGACCGAAAAACTTGCCGGTGTGTTCGGGTTCCTCGGATATTATAACAAAGCCGCTATTGTCCAAAACATAGCAATCCAAATTATCGGAGGCACAAGTACGCTTGCAGCCAGTCATGCCCGTGCACTAAAATTAAAATACTCATTAAGATACAAATGATTCATGACTTCACTATTGGTAGCAAATGCTACTTACCGCCGATGTTATGCTTATGAAATGTTTAGCCAGAGATTCGTGTTGAAATTGCAGGCCCACCACCGCTGCTGGAGCCTTATGGCCGCGATGTTCCACAAAAATTGCATGTGAAGCTGTAACCAAAGTCGCATTGGTTTTGGTATTGTAACCCGAACCAAAAGGGACACTATAAACAAAACTGTCCGGCTCAACGGAATGCTGATCTATAGCTCTTTTATACCAGGACATATCCATGGCTCGAGCATTGTCTTCACTAAAATGTCTGTAAAGTAGCAAAACAAACGTTTAATTAAAAAAAACTAATTTTAAAGAAGATAAATATAAAACTTACGGTTCAGGTGAGTCTTCGGCTGATTTAATGTGATCGATCCATCTCAAGAGTCCAGAACGAGTGGCCACAAATGAAGTAGTGACTACAAATTTCTGATAGCCTTGCCTGTAAAATTTTAAAAGCAGAGAATTATTAAAGTAATTTAAAAGAGTTTTCCTGATGTCTATAGAGCAGGCTTCAAAGCATTACGGGGTATGAGCAATACCAGCTGCGTTAATCCTTTAACCTTGGAGCTTAACATTTTTTGGTTATCAATTTAAATACAGTTTAGTGCAGAATTTTGTAAAGCTTTCATATCACATATTTTAATTTTTAACAATTAATCGAATTATTTATTTTATTAGTAAAATTATGTTTTTTAAGCCCGATAGAACTTACGAAAGGGTTAACAATCAAATGAACTGTCACACTAAACTATCCATCCGTCAATCAGATAGATTTCATTTCTGTATGATGTCACAACATAAACATGTCCAAGAAATATGCTGTAAACGTAAGAAGATCAAAATTGATCAATTCGTCGTTGGCCACTGGAATTGAAGCTCTGTCAGTCTACTTCGTGGAACATTTTGCTCCAAGATCTTGGCTTACACCCATTTAAGATCCATCTGGTACAGAAATTAAAGCCGCGGAACCATCGTATGCCTCGTTATTTCGCCGATTGGGCGAAAGGGCTTAACTGTCAAACGAACTGTCACACTAACCTATTTTTTTTTTTTACATTTATGACCAAGGGACTTAATCTGCAATTCGAAACGAAAGAAGAAACTTCTGAATTTACATGTAATTAAAATACAAATTCGAAACTGTTTTCTTTTGTTTCGAATAACAGAGTAGACCTCCAGTGTACTCTAGCAAATTATCATGAATAGATTTTCGCTGGAACAACCCAATCAAATTATTCAGATTTACTTTGAAAATCAGTCAACAATTCAGCGCAACTTATTAATAAGTTCTTATATTTCGACTTGGGTTTTTATGGCTCACATACTCGTCCATTTGAGCAAACTATTCGTAGATCTGACAGGTAATACCACATATGCTCTATATGCTGCTGCCATAACAGCAACACATCGAAAAAATATGTCTAATGAAGAGAAAATCGCCGCTGTAAACGAAAGTGTGGAAGAAAATCCAATTAAAATCCATCTGGTATAGGAATTAAAGATACCAAACCATCATATGTCTCGTTATTTCGCCGATTGGGCTCTATAACAGTTGGAAAGTGATCCGAGGTTTTATCGCTAAATTATAGTCAGCAATGAGGATAATTTTTTACTTAAAAGGTTTTTTAATAAGCAAAATTGCCGCATTTGAAGTGAAACCAATTCACAATAGAGTCTACAGACTCCATTACACCCAGAAAATAGATGGTTTAGATGCTGTAGGGATGAATGAACGTTATTTTTTCAAAAATGAAGAAAGAGCTCGCGTTACGCTCAATGAAGATCGTTACCGTAGCATGATTAATGATTTTCTGTTTGAAATATGTAAAACAGGGATGTGGTTTCAAGAGGATGGAGCTACGGCAATCGCAACTATCGACTTGTTGAAATAAAAATTTGGCCATAACTTGATTTCGAGAACTGAACTTCCAAGTTCGTACTTCTTGATACCTCTCGATTATTTCCTCTGGAACCATGGAAGTCACTGGTTTATGCTGATAGACCAGCAACAATTGATGCCTTCGAGGGTAACATAGTTCGTGCTATTCGTGACATACTGCAAGGCAACACTTGAGTGCTTTCTTGGCTTTTAGGCAGCACACTAGTCCAGTAGTCGGAGAGTCGCAGGTTCGATTCCTACCTAAGACCCTGGTTGTTTCTGTAGACAATCCCAAGTAGCTTTGCAGTTTGTGTCTACTTTATAAAAAAAGGTGGCCTAAAATTGGACGTCCAAAATAGCTGCGGTGGCCTTTTGTCCGAAATCAATTTCAAATATTAATGCAATGTGTTGATTTTTCGATTAAAATTTAGTTTTTCTGGTTAGTTTTTGCAATACAAAGTTCTATCGCGCTTAAAAAACATCATATATTTAATAATTTAAGCATCATTTAGCTGCAAGTTAGTAAGTTAAGGATACAAGGGCTATTTTTACATTAACTTCCTCAGGAAATTTTTCCAAAGTTTGTTACATATGTATATCACTTCACTACGATTCGTAATCCTACAAATGTAGAAAAATGCAACCCTGAACTTATTTGAAAAGCATCAGTATTTTACTCGCTTAGTTACTTTATCGCTAGACTCTTTAGATGCACTTAAATGATTTGCTATTTTACATAATCGTATGACTTTAGAGAAAATAGCATCTTCAGCTAAAGGGTTTATGGAAATTTTCAAAAAGCAGTAACAACTCATTAGATAAGGGTTGCAGAAAGTCGTGCAATTGTGTAAGATAGTGAATAATGAACTTTGAGGGAACCTTTACATTCAAGCAATCAAAAAACTTCAGTTTCAGTGTCACATGAGGTGAGGGCCAATATTGGATCTAAAGATATGAATCCTCAGTGACGAAGTTGGAATTTTATTCATTTAGACCATTTTTATAATAATTAATAATTCTACTCGAGCAAAACAGAGGAATAAAGTGGGGACTTTATAATCAACAAGAGAGCCTTGAAAACAATAGTGCCAAATGGTTATAATCGCACAATTATAACCATATGGTGGTAAAACTCAAATCCTTCGAAATTGAAGCTGCAAAAGCTGATGTAATGATTGCAACACTCTTAAAACCAAACAATTCCAGATACAGGGCATTGGGCTAGAAGAAATAAAATCGTTTGCTATCTCGGAAGTATTTTAACGCATACGGGCGACTGTAGGGCCGATGTAGCTTATCAAATTTGAAAGGCTCACCATTTTTTTTGGTATGCTAGGTCTTGTATGGAGCTCTCTAAATATTTTCAAATACACTAAGATCAGGATATGAAATTCTTGCATCAAGTCGATGCTTTTATACACCTGTGAATCTTGGAACGCGTTACAAGACGAGAAAAATAAAATCCAGGTGTTCGTTAACCGATGCCTACGAAGAATCATAAAGATAATTTGATCAAACACCACAACCACCATGAAACTCTGGCGACAAAAAAGATCAACGAACAATCCATATCGAAATTCTTAGTCACAAATGGCGTTGGATTGGTATATGCTGCAAAGGTCTATGACTCAAATCGAACCCATACCATGCGTACAGAAGAAGCCAGAGAAGGAGAGGCAGAAGATTAGAATTTATCAATCCAATGCCCTTCCACTACTTGGATATCCATATAAGATAAAACTGGACATCCATAAAAGGTTCATTTGTGACTTAAAGATTATGTAAACAAGCAGAATTGTAGTTTTGGTGAGAGCTCAATCTTCAGGAGACTCTTGATACTCCATTACATCACGAAAAAATCATTATTTGATGTAGTTCATGTTTACATGAACGCGTCAATGGCCCATTTATTTTCAAATGCGAAGCCGGTGCGACTACTACTGTGAATGATTCGTGATTTTTTTATTTCGTATGTCATTGCATCATTTGGAGGAGAAAATATTTCAACAAGACTGCGAAATATGCCATAGAGCGCGTAAAACTATCGCTTTTTTGAGCCAAGCATTTCCTGACCGAATTATCTCAAGAAATGAGCCTGTAGTCTATCTTGTTCGTGTGATTTGACACCTTTGGACTACTTTTTGTGGGAGTATGTAAAACCTATGATTGATTTAGAAGACAACATTAAAGGCACTGTGAATGAAATAAGACCGGGTATGCTAGAAAAATTTATGAAAAATTGGACCGACCGATCGATGGAATCGATAAACGACTGTTGCGGATGCCATCGTGCCGGTTATGAAAACCACGGTAATTTCAAAAACAAACTTGTTAATGTGTCTTTGTTGTATTTTAATTTTTTGTCATTTATAATAGAATATTTTCTTCGAACTTCCAACGCAATAAATAGGGCAATTTACAAAAACAATGATTTAGCTCTTAGTTTTTCAAAATCACCGTGATTTGGCTGACGGTGAGTTTGGATACAAATGTTATAAAATTGGAGTTGGGGAAATATTTTATATTATTTTATTTTTGTTACAAGACAAGCAGACTACTCTGGATGCAAATTACGACACACAATATCGAATGAAATTTATAAACATTTCATATTTAAGCTCGACTGCAATAAGTTTTAAATTTCATTCAAATTCTAAAGTGGCCTCTGCTACATTTTGTATATTGAGATTAAACGTTGTTATTCTGTTTTTTTTAATACATTTATATTTATTACTCAAGCTGCTTATCCGCCAATAAAGTGATGGAAACGGGGAGCATGTTTTACAAAGATAATTTGCTGGAAAAAATTACCTTTTCAAAATTGCCATTAAAGTGGCGATGGGACTATAAAATTTATATTTTAACAATAAATTTTTGTTTTTTTGTGTTCAAATATTAATAAAAGTGTAGATTTTATTTTTAAATTTGTTTGTAAAGAAAGTATTTCATATTAAAGATATAAATTAAAATAATAGATTGCATTTGAAAAATTGAAATCAAAAAGAATCACGTGAAGACAAATATAAATATAGATAAAAAAAGTGCTTTAATAACAGGTGACTTAACTTAGAAAGTTCTTTTTAAAATTTAACAAACTTAAAAGAAAGTGCTTTAAGGTGCTTTAAAAATAAAATAAGGAAACAGCTCCGTTTTCGCAGACGTTTAAAAACAAAAATTAAATAAATTAACAAAAAAAAAAACAAACAGTTGTAGGGGAAACTATTTCATTCGGTCAAACTTACTTTTTATCTTCTTTGCCATTTGAAGCAGCGGTAGAGTTACGATCCAAGCCATCCGTAACCATGGCATCACGCACTAAGCTTTGCAACAAGGTTCGATCGCAATAGTAGGGCTCGGCCTTGCGAGAACCTTGAACATTCATATGTTGGGCGAAATGACCCACCGGTGTTGCACCATGTAAACTATGATGAGGTTGGGGAGATTTTGGTCTTACCTTGAGTTCAGAACAGTTAAAAGAAATTAAAATTATTATTTGCCTCATAAGGAAAAAAAATATATTTTTTAATATGTATTGATTTTCCAAAGTTTGCTTACCGACATCCACTTCCAACCCGGTCTACCAGCTCTAGCCAAAAAGTGCAACACCTGTTCTTCGGGCGAGCCAAAACTTGGCTCTTGATCTTTGGAGCCCGAATATTCACCCGAACTTTCACGTTCTTTTTCTAAATCGCTGACACTGTTATATTCGCAGTACACCCAATCGGGATGGACACGCCAATTTTCTCCCTTAAAATATTCCGTTACTGTAATAGAAAAGAACCAGCATTAATTATTATCTTCTGTTAGGGTCGAGTTCAAAAGCAGATTTACCATTTTTTCGAGAATGTCTTATTTCCTGTTGGGAGACTAGTTCATGGCTGCCATATTTTTCTGGCAATACAACAGCGAGCGTGAACGGTGTGTCCTCAATGGGACCATAGAAATATCTGTAAATAAAATTAAGGAGATTTGTAAGACAAAAAGATATTCAGAAAAATATGTTTTTAAATAAAGAATTATGAAGATACTTTATACTACAACCCTGATTACAATCAGCTGTTTGAAGCCGAATGTAACTGTTTGAGACCTTCAACTGTCAAAATCTGGTTTTTATAACACGCTTTAAGAGTAAAACAATTCTAAAGCGTCTGTCAAAAACTAAATTATACCTGATATTACTTTAGTTTTACAAATATTGTTATTTAAGTCAACTGTTTTTGACAGATCGGGTTAAATGAAGCCGACTGAATTGCATGTTGTTCTTTATTTTGTACATATTGCAGCAATTGCTTATGAATTCTAGGAGCAATGCAAAGAGATTGTGAGACTGGTAAATAATTTTTCAAAGCAAATTAAAATTAACGGACTATAAGGTCCTTGAAATTGATTTTACTAGAATAACATCACTACTTATTCCGGATAGCGACTCTTGTGTCAAATCTGACAACCAATAAGTTGGTAGTGTGGTCTTTACATACGGGTCAAAAATGGGGGAAGGCGCAAGTGCTGGTGTCTTTACCTTGGCAACAAACATTCGTAGTCTTTCAGACTGCCGAATGAACGCAGTTTTTTCAAACAGAGATCTTGAAGATCCTCACAGCCACAGACCATGTGGTCAGAAATGTAGCTAAAGGCAAAGATATAACCTTCCACGTCGACTGTCAGGTAGCGTTAATAGTTTTGAAGAGACACAATGTCCAACCGAAACTAGTTTGTACAAGACCCTTCAAATTGCTTATGGATAAACAAAGTGTCAGACTATGCTGGGTTCCTGGCCACAGTAGTATTGAGGGAACTAAAATTGCCCATGAGCTGGCAAGAGTAGAGTTGGCATTAGATGATGAACTGGTTGACAAATCGATTAGATTACCGATAGTTTATTACTACAGGGAACTCATTGGCTGGTAAAGAGGATCAAAGGAAGTAGGGAAGATTGTAGAGTCTCGAGGAGTATGTGGAAAAAACTGTACTCAAGAAATTCCAAACTGCTACTAGATATGAATAGGAAGGTAGTGGGAGTCACTATTTATTCAGATCAAGAACCAGCATTTGGGAAACTGGCACTCCAGATTTTTGTAGGATGTGCTGGGATGAAGAGGAACCAGAAATCATTGAACATATCATCTGCCATTGCCCGAGGCTGCAGCATCATAGGCTTATATGGCAGATGTTTCCGTGTGAGCATCAGTGATATTGCAAAATTTAAATCTAGTGGCTTAATGACAGATAATAGAGGTTCTTCTGGCTAAATTGGGGGTTACATTTTTATTAACGGGTATTAATGGAAGGGATTCATAATGGACCCAACTGGGTCTACGAGTGGAGGTGTGTTGCAACACTACCCTTAATAACATAACCTGTATTTGTAACATTTAATGAATAAGTAAAAATCAATTATCCCAAACTCACCTTTGAGTTCTTGCGCTAACACGTTTCATATCATCCAAATGATTCAAAATGGTGAATTCCGTTTCACCCTCTTTGGGCATAATCATATCACTGCGCATCTGTAAAATAGAGACAAGTTAGTTCATTGCTTTCTTTGCCCCTGTCCTTGCATACAAAAACTTACATCATACAAAAGATTTTTATTCATTTCGACAATTTCATGGTCATTGCCAATTTCGGTTTCCGGCAATTCCAACTCCGTTATATCCACCGACGTATAGCGTGGTCTCAACTGATCAATATACTGATTACCATCATTCAATGGACGCAAGTCTGGATGATAGAGTACACGACCGTTGTTATCGACGATAAACGAATATCCATTCGGTCCTAATTTATGTTGCGGTATCATTTTGCGTATCTCCTCTACGGGGACATCTGTGCCCACAACACCCAATAAATTTGCTACACGTACCGAATGGTTGCGTCTATCGAAGACCGGAGTTGAAACTGTCGTCACCAAACGTCTTTGATACTCGGAGTCACGGGCCAGCCCACCAGATTTGCCAGCCATAAAAGCGGGACTCCAATGCACCGGATGATCGGCCTGGTACATAATCATGGGTCGGGCCATAACCAAAGCGTAGTCCATTACTTTCCACCTGGCATCATCAATATCATTGATTTGCACAAAGAAACCCTTGTTCGAGCAGGCCATTTCGTGTAAATTACTGCGACTACCCGAATCGGAGCCAATTAAGTAGGTGAAAATGCGTACCGGCATATGGGGCCAATTGTATTGCTTAATAATCTCTTTGTGAGATTCGGAGGAACTTTCGGTTAATAGCATTATTGCCTGATTACACTGGCTACCCTCGCCGGATTGGTTGTACTGTAAAAGGAAAAGAACAAGAATTTTTATTACCTGACAAAGGCTAAACCCTCAATAGTTACCTTGTGTAACAGACTAAACGCGTATTCTAGGCCTGCTGTAAAATTAGCAGTCTCTTGTAGTTTAATGGCCTTAACGGCCGACTTTATTTCTTGCACATTATCGGGTGTGGCGCGCACCATACGATCTTTGAAACAGGGCACTGGCGTCTTAATGACATCGGAAAATGTTATTAAGTTGACAAAATCATTCTCTCCTAAAGTATCCAAAATACTAAAAGCAGTCTCCATGGCCAAATCGAAGGATTTCGCTGACATGCTTGATGAAGAGTCCAGTAATATCATCTGCAGGGAACAGGGAAAGTAGAAAAGTAAATAAAAAAAAATAAATTAACTCAAAAACTCACGATATCTTTGGGTGATGAGGCGGCCTGTACAAACCAATTTTGTGTACGAAAATCATGTATTTGTTTGCTGCCCTTGGAGCCTTCCGGTGGCCAGGCGGTACCGGGAAAACGGCGCAGGAAACCAGACGTTGAGCCAAAATACTGCCACGACAAAGCCGGATCTCGCTCCAAGTTGTTCTGGAACAGTGGATCCAAATGTGAACTCCACTGTAGTGCTGCCTTAACGTCTCCCTCGTCCAAGGAGACACCGTTAGGCACCAGAATCGAACTTAGACTGAGATTGACGGGTAGTCGCTCAAAACGCCGCATAAAACGAATATCCATGTGTCTCGCTCCATCGGCCAGTTTGCCATCGGCATTGTATTCGTTAATGCGTCGCGCATCGTAATGCTGATTATTCGCTGTGGCCGAGTGTGAGCTTTGTGTATCCAGTTCCGATAATGCTGCCTGTTCCGCTGAGTCCATTATGCGCTGCAAGCAAAACAAGTGGAGATTTTATTATTAAAATCATCACTATTAGAAAGTTGGATACAAAAATTTATGTACATTTCTTCACTGTTTAAAGTTTAAGTAGCAAATTTTATTCACATGAAAAATTCAAAAAGTTTGCATTTCAACTCCTTGTGGAGTTTCTTCTATTAATATTATTTAAACAATCTCTTTTGTTTACCAGCATTTGTTTTAGTGTTTGTCTTGTTGTCTGCAGTAGAGCAAATGGAAGTTATTTTTTTTTTTTGCTATTTCAAATTAAAGCCGTACAAAGCTTTTGCCGCAATACACAAACACTTGTATGCAAACCTACTCGCATGGGCAGAAATTTTTTGGTAATCATTTCTCTATGATAAATTTAATAAAATACTTAATGAAATTTGGTAAAATTTAACAAACAAAGAGCATAAATTATTAACAGATAAATATTTTATTCAAATGACTTTTGCATTTAGAAATGAAAAAGCAAACCATTGGCGTTCTGGAACAATGCAATATCATGTAAATAATCTATTGAACAGCATCCTTATATATACAAGGTCTTATAATTAGACCTCCATCAAAAGTTTTGTTTCTCAAGAAATTTTACGCGAATTAATTATGGAACTATTTGTAAAGAATTATCCATTTTTTTGAAGAACCTTAGAGACTTAGACTATAGCCAGTGAGGAGTTATTAACTCACTCGAGGACCCGACGGTATCATATCGACGGAAGTACAGAAATTATCGAATCTTAAAGCCCCTAAGCTATTTAAAATTTATACCAGCTGTCTAAGACTGAGTCATATTCCTAATAAGTAGAGGGAAGCAAGAGTTATTTTCATTCCGAAGGCTGAACAAAGCTGCCGCACCACACCGATGGACCTGAGACCAATAAGTCTATCATCCTTATTTCTGAAAACACTAGACAGTATGAATGATTATCATATTCGCAAAACTATCAATGGGAAGCTACTTTCCCCGCTCCAACATGCATACCAGTCAACCGAATCGGCTCTACACTAGCTGCTTAGTAAAATCACTCGCCGTGAATGAATACCCTCTCGTGGTCTTCGTAGAAGTTGAGTGGCTTTTAACAACATTTCTCCAGATGCGATAATTGATGCCTTGTCGAATTAAGGGTCAATATAGGATTACCTAAGTGGACTCAGGATCCAACTAATCTAACGCAGTATAACCTTGGTTCTAGAAGCTATTCTAGGCAGATCCGCTTTGTAAACAGGGGTACAATACAGGGAGGAATTCTCTCGCCACTGTTGTAGAATCTAGCGCTAAATGCTGTGTTGTTATACCTAGAACCGCTTGTGTTCAAAATCGTCGCTTATGCTGATGATGTGGCAATAGATGTGAGATGAAAATTGTTTAATTCTCTAAAGGATATCCCACGGGATAGTCTTTCATATTTAACTAGATGGGCGGAGAAACGATAGCTTTTGGTTAATCCTAATAAAAAGGAAGTAATTCTTTTTTCCAGGAAGTATAAAATACCTGTTTTCCAACCTGTTACTCTTAATAACACGGAGATAAAAGTGTCAACACAGCAAAATATCTCCGGGTTATTCCTACTCTAAGCTGAGGTTAAAAATTTATATTCTAGTGAAGTGAAGAAAGAAAAATTTTCACTCTATCCATGCAAAACATCCATTGGAAAAATTGGGGTCTTACCCCAAAAAGCGTTTATTGGATCTATACGGCAATAGTACGCCCATTTCTCATGTATGGGATCATCGTGTGGTAGCTGTCCCTGGAGAAAAAGACGTATCTACAAATGTTACACAAGGTTCAAAGACTTGCATCCTTGAATATAACCAGTGCTCTTCGCACTACCCCTACGAATGTACTGGGGATGACCCTACCTACTAACATTGGACCTAGTAAAGAAGGAGATAGCAATATCCTCAGCAAACCGTATTAAATGTACATTTCTGTGGAACGGAAATGGTACCGGCCACTGTAGATGAATGATGCTTGGATAAGGAGGACTAATCAAACCTCTACTGCACGAACGTTTCTATAAAATCTAGATACCATGCACACAATTGTGGAGGAATTGTACTCCAAGTAGAAGAAAAAGTATCGACTTTTATACGAACCGCTCCAAAACACAAGAAGGTGTGGGTTATGCATCCTTTTCAGGGAGTTTAGGTCTTCGTATTGCAAAGCGACTTCCAGTGTCTTAAAGACAAAGAACCTTGCTACAAAAGAAGTTGCGGATTGATTGAAAGTGAATCCAACTTTAATTAACATCTACACTAATAGTGGAGCAGCTATTATGGCCCTTGAATCCCCGCTTCTAAGAAAAACAACAGCCCTCGTCTGCCGATCATCTCTAAACAAGATGGCAGAGTAGTTTGATATTAAGATCATCTGGATCCCTACGCAAAGAGGCTTTCAGGGGAACCCTAGGGCTGATGAGCTTGCTAGAACTAGGACAACCTTGCAGGTTCCACCGAAATTGGAGTATGTGTGTGTACCTTTACTCTCTTGCAAGCTCAGACTTAGGCACAAGACAGAAGATGAAACAAATAGAAGGTAGGTCACAAGAAATTATTGCGTAATCACCAGACAGTTATGGACTCATCAAAATAAGAAAAATACAGCTTCTTTAGTTTTAAGAAATAGGAAACATAACTCGATTCTAATCGGACATTGTCCCATTAGCGGGCATGCACAAAGGTTAAAAGTCAAACACAATGATTTTTGCCTTATCTTCCAAGATATTGATAAACAGGAAATTGTAGAACACTGTAGGTTCACTATACTGGAATTGCCCTTCAATTCCGGGAACTTTCTGACGTCGCCACACACAAAAAAGTAATATGAATGAGTTTGTAATATTAATTAAAATATTTGTAATATTAATTAAATAATTAATTAAATTTTCACCTATAAACAATTTGATAATATCAATTAAGTTTTTCGACTCAAATTAATTATACAATTAAAAATTTAATTGAATCAATTAAATTATTAATTGAAAACATTAATTGGTGAATACTTTTTTCTGTGCAGTGTTGAACTGCAACGTATTAGTAGCTTTGTATTGAGCTCTGGTTGGTTCGACGGTGGGAACTCCGCATTAGCAGAGTCTCCGTGGTATTACAATGGATCAAAACGGTCTGAGTTCGGGATTCTGACTGCCATCCTTTCCTAACCTTACCTAACCTACTGTATTTAAAATTAATACAAATCTTCCGGTTTTCTGTGGCATTTGCTCTATCGAACAAATTTCCTGTCTCTACATAGTTATGCGAATACAAAAATTTACTTAAAGATAATTCTATTGTGATGGGTGTGACCATGATGCTAACATTTTTTTGCTTTAATTTAAAGATATGAAACTTATAATTTAAAAAGGGTTCGGTTGGCAATTCAATCTGAATGGCCATCAGAATGCTGTAACAAGTGTGGCCTTACTAATACAAGGCTTTACAGATTTTTTACTTGCAGGATATATTCTATGGAATCTTTCGTCGAAAGTATACAATATATTTTGGTTCAAAATACTTTTGATTGTATTAAATTCTGCAGAATTAAAAAAACTTTTTTGAAAATGTGATGAGTTGTGACCTGATGAGTTGTCACCAGCCAGAGGAAGTTTTATTCTTGTGTTTATTACAGGCTGCAGAGGTTCTGAAGGAATCTCTTTAAAGAGTTGCTTAATAACAGAAATTATTTTTGATGGACTACAAGGAAGATCACGTTTAACTTTAGTGACTGCCTTTTTTGATGAATTGAATTAAACTACCAAATTTGGATGAATTCAAAACGCTTACAGTTTGACTTTCATCTTTTTTCAGTTGTCTGCTCTTATGTTTTCATTCTCGTTAAGTTTTCTTTTTTTAATGATTCTCTCTTCCTCATAACATTCTTCGCATTTCTTCTTTTTCTGTTCCTATCTCTCCATAGTTAAATGGAGTTCATATTATTCTTCTTCATTTTTAATTAATTCTTTTGTTCATCTTTTCGGTGACAAAATATTTTCTTTAACTTATTACTCGAATTTCTCCCCTTTTGTGGGTAACCACTATACACAGCCTACTAAGGTACCTGAATAATGAGGGTTATGAATCTGTCTCCTATGCGGACGATGTCATGATACTTCTAAGGGTCAAGGAGCTTAACAAAATGTGCAGGGAGACGGAAGAAACTCTAAACATTTCGCTAAACTGGGCATGGTCGAGAGGATTGAATATTAACACAGAAACAACGGAAATTGGTCTTTTCAAAAAGAAAACGAAGATCATGCAGTTTCCAGGGAGAAACTATCACCTTATCGGATAGGATTAAATATTTAAGAGTGATCCTAGATCGGAAACTGTTGTCGAGGAAAGAGTCAAGAAGGCTAACTCGTGCTGGTCTCTCTGCAGAAGGGCCATTGATTCCAGATGGAGAATCAGCCCTATTGCGAAACACTGGCTCTATAGGAGTATGATGAGACCATTTCTAACATACGCATCGCTAATATGGTAGGAAGTGCAACACTAAAGTTTTGGAGAAGGTTCAACGAATGTGCTGCCTAGGTACAAGTGGCGCTAAGAGAACTACATCCACCAAAGCATTAAATACCATTCTTTATGTCTAAACTATAAACATTCGTATTAGATACAAAGCAGCTCTTACTAAAAAACGTCTACAAGGGTAATGGCTCGGACAAGACAACATACCACACCATCAGAACATATGGACGTCACTTACCTGACACGACCAGACTTTGGAAATTTCCGACCGGGTACGTGAGACTAGGGTTATAACTGAATGCGAGACACTAATACCAGAAAGACACTCCTGGGTCAATCGAACCCAAGAACAAATACCCGTGGAACTTTGCTGCTACACGGATGGCTCGAAGCTAGGGGAAAGAACCGGCCTAGGTTCCTTCATAGAAGAACCGCAAAGCGAGATTTATTTCCGCTTACCTGACCATAATACAGTCTTAGAGGCGCAGGTTTAGGCGATCACGGAGGCTTTAAAATTCATCAGTGTGAATATTAGACCATAGAGGTGAATATATTTACCGACAGCAAGTCGGCAATTACCACAATCACAACCGAAAGAATAAAAATAAAATATGATAAACGATTACGCAGTACATGGCAACATTCGTCTGGTATGGGTGCCGGCCCACTAGGGCGTAAGCGGAAATGAACGTGCAAATGAAATAGTGAAAAAGGCCTGAACGTTACGGACAGTAACCCTAACTATGCGACGCCTTTCAAGGCAACAAAGATTGAGTTACAAAATTGGGCGAAAACGGCCCACAGTTTAAGATGGAATTGTGATACTGTGGGTAATCTAACCAAGCGACCCGTACGAAAACAATACAAGGGGACTGTTAAAACTAAACAAGCCCGAGCTAGGACAGTTGACCGACATCTATCAGGGCATTTGTACCGGATTGGAGTAACAAACGACAATGAACGCAGGATATGCATGGAGGACATGGAGACAATAAAGCACTTCCTTTGTCATTGTCCAGCTTTCGCCCAGCCGATTTCTTGTTATTTTGCGGATGACACCTTGACATTACCCATCTTAGAGCTATTGACTGAAAAAGTTTGAAGGACTAAGTGAACGATACTGAGTTCGTATAAAGGTGGGTTCGTTTGTTAATTTACATGAGAGCGCACAACAGGCCTGCACTGGACTATGTGTATGACTCCGGAAATAACGGTAATGGCTCCTCTTTTCAACCTAATCTAACCTAATTATACGAATATCAAAAAATTTTTTATTGTAACATTAATTGCTCTTAAATATCAACAGTTTTATTTATAAAAATTATTAAGGATTTATAAAAAGTTTTTAAAACGGAATTTTTTTAGAAAATTTTTCTTATTAAGCCTTTATAAAGCCTAAATAATTTTTATAAATAAGGCTGCAAGTATTTATTTTGTGTAGTAAAAATTTTATTAAACTTTTTAAAGTTTTACTATGACGGGTGTGACTGACTGAAAGTTTTAATATTTAAATTAATCCACAAAATTCATTATAAGATATACCACGTCGAAACTTCAGCGAAAAGCAAACAAGAGTATAGTATAGTCGAATCCGCTTTAGCGCAACACGCTTTACTGAAAAAAATCGGATTACTGAAAGCGATACAAATCCCCGCACTGATTTTAAACGCAGCTAGTTTTATGCACTTCGCTTTAGCGAAACATCGCTTTACTGAAAATATCATATTACTGAAAACCAAACGCAAGCCCACAACTACGTTTTGTATGAAACTTACTTCGCTTTAGTGAAAAAATAAACAATAACAAATTTATTTATTAGAAATCGATTGCATAACTTAAGGGTGAAAAAATTTTGCATGTTTTGTCCGTTAAAAAATTAAAGGGCAAAATTTATTCGTCCTTTTCGCTCTTACGTACTTTATTGTATTTTTCTATTATATTGTCAATGCAAGTGGCTAGACATTTTCAAGGAATTCGTGAAAAATTTCAACAACAAAATGTGCACATATGCATGTGTATGGTTACTGATTTAAAGCAGTACGCTTAACTGTAACAAATTTCAGTAATCCGAACTACGTTTTAGAGAAAAAATCGGATAACTGAAAAAAAATTAAGTTTTGGTTATTTCCAGTAAAGCGGAGTCGATATTTAGATATAACGGTTTTAAAGAGGAAGGGAATAAAATAAAGCGTTAAATAAAAATCAAAAATACAAAGAGAGCGAGATAGAGAGTATAAGCTCATTGCAAAGAGTTTCCAAATCGATAGAAACAGAAAAAAAATTTATTTAAATTGTACATAATTTTTTATTAAACATAAGTAAATTATTTGTTTTTCTGTATAGGATCGTTTAGCGTGGAATTTTGCCTTTTAGCAAAAAACTTTCAAATTAAATTTCCCATTTCTATTTCTACTTGTAATCTGGCTTTAAAAATACAAAACAAGCAAAAAATCCTAGAGAAAGTAGAACAAATATAAAGAAAGTATCTTTAGTGCAGCCTTTTTATTAACAGTTCTGCAATACGTTGTCATAATAACAAGACACCTGCACATGTTAAATGTGACAAAATGTGAATTCAATACACACACACTCACATGCAAAAGAAAATTACATGCATATTTACATACATACTCGTATGTAGATGCAAAGTAAATAGACATGAAATTCCTATTATGAATGATGGATATAACAAGTTAGAAAGTGGAGAGGGTAAATCATAAAGAAAAGATATGCAGCAGATACATATATTTTTGGTTGTAAGAAAAGTTAAGACACGGCAAGTAATTGAAAAGTAGCAGAAACTATTTCGTAGGAATGCCTTAGATAAGTTCTTTGGAAATACCAAAAACAAAACTTACATAACAAAAACTGAAATATGTGCCACATTCGAAGCAATATTTTTTACAAATAAGTGGACCAGTTCAATATCTTTATAAGAATTCTTTCGAGGCCAGCAAATTATTTGCATTGTTGTAATTAAGCTAACATTAACGCCCTGTTTCCACAAGCCTGACAGTCGATTGATTCATCTAGAAAATTTTTATGAAAATCACTCAAAAAATTTAGTGTTTTTTCTATAAATTGTCTGCTCAAAATGATCGTCTGTGTTGTGGAAACATAAGTTAAATTATATTGAATCAGCGTACACATTCACCCGTATTACGAGACTTTTGTCATAGATTAAAGAAAACTTGTAGCACAAAATTATCGTAGACGAATATTCTACTCGACACATGCAATACGGGTGATTAACCCTTGTTTTTACAACCCATACAAATTTTCTAGACGAGTCGTCTGCCTGACTTGTGGAAACTGCACATAAGTGTCACTAAGCCTCCTAATGCTCATCACAAACCGACTGATATCCTCGAGCTTAAGCTCTGTGATATCTTTTAGTTTCTCATGAAAACCGCTACTGTCACTCCAGTTTGAGGCGTTGTAGCATCAGATAGTGGCACAAAATAAAGTCCAGTCCAGCTCCCCTTGATCCTTGATCTAACCGGCCAATGTCCAGTCAAGACTACTATAAGAATCCGCAGAACTCTCTTGTTCAAAATCAAAACTAATACGGATTTCTCCAGATCCAGCCTTGACCATACAGCCCGAGAGACTCTGAAATATTTCCTACTGATCCAGGAACTATTTGTTCCAATTTTTGAGATCCCTGAAATAGTGACTAATCGAAGGTTTCACTAACGCTTCCACCAATCTTGCCAATTCATTGGCAGTAGCATTTCCTTCAATATTGGCAGCATAGCTTTTCAACTTAACTGTTCATCAAAACATTTAGCGCTGCTTGATTCTCGACATAGAGGCTGAATTTCTCGCTTTCAATCACATTTTCGCCCACTAATTCCGCGGCCTTCATGATCACTAGAATCTCAGCTAGGAAAACCGTATACTTATTCGCAACACTTAAGGGTTTAAGAACATTGGTTCCTTTAATATAGACCCCAGGAAATAGGTCCATCTTAGACCCATCTGTAAAAAGCGCACAACTCTCATAGAAAATATCCTATTTTATCCAACTTTATCGCCAATTAAGGTATCCTACGAATCACAATTTTAGCGATAATGAAATTCGAAAGCCAGAATTCCTGGAAGTAGGTCCAGCTGGATCAACCTTATTCAATATTATCGTGCGACCCATTAGTCTTAGCATTCCCTACTCCAACTCCGAAAGCCTTATAAAACTATTTGCCAGCGTTCCCACTAGCTAGTCCTCCGTGGACAAAAAAATTAAGATTTATATGCAGGGTCGTCTGAGGATTGCTTCTTGCGGCACCAGTAATGCCCATTGAGGCGTACATATCAACATTGGCAGGGGATTTTCTATGGGTTTCCTTGCTCAACGGAACACACACGCAGGAAAGAACTGGTCCGAAAATTGTTGTGTAAGTAAAATTAACTATTCACGGCTGCAGACCCCAGTTCGTTTCTACAATGAACTGATAATTTGTAATTTGAAAAATCCTAAATGTATGGAAATATTAAGTTAGGAATATTTCTTATCATAGTCGAAAATGATTCCCATTCCTGTCATGCAATCAGTTGAACATCGTTGCCATATTAGCGTTTTATCAATTCAAATTTCTGATCCCTCTAGTGTGTGCAAATGAAATACTTCTGAATCAAAACAATTCACGTGTTACATTTGCACTGAAAACTGAGTATATAAAGCAAAAATCTACATCAACTGACACCACACACATTGGAACAAACACAAAGAACGCTGATGATGAAGGTGCAGCGACCTTCGAAAACAGCTAGTTGTTCCGTTTTGCTAGTGTTTGTCAGAATATTTTTAAAAATTATCACATGTACTTGGGATTACAGATTCATATATATAGAAACAAATAAAGTTCAAACAATAATAATTAAACTAACTAAAATAATTCTGTATTTACTCATGTGTAGCCGAATAAATACTCAAAGTATTTTTATAATTGTGTGTATGATTGTAGCTGACACCGTGTATAAATTTTATTTAAAGTCGTGCTGTGTAATTTTAGGAAAGTTGTTTATACACTTGTTGTTGGTTGTTTATAGTTACGCGTATTTAGTTTAAAATGGATGAGTATGTTTGCGTATGAGTATGGATTTTTATTTTTAACTGTACGCAATTATAAGGCCAGTCCCACGATGTCACCAACGTTCCACTCGTCGCACAGTTACATTGCAAACAACAACAAGATTTTAAAATTTGTTTTTGTTTTGAATGTAAGTGTGCGACGAGTCGAACGTTGGTGACATCATGGGACAGGCCCATACAGTTGCTTGACGGCCAATTCTCTGATCAGTATGTTCATGACGATCAATTAAAAAGCGCGCAAGTGCCATTGATCGTTTTTACAACACATTTTTGGCTGCTAGTCAAAGGCTTAACTTTCCTTAAAAGCTTTATCTACAAAAGAGGTCTGCAGTCCTTATTTCACTACTATGGACTTTTTTCCTGTGGGCATATCTCAAATCTAAAATTTGAGCAAATAGACCAAAATCTTTGAAGCTTTTAAAAGAAAATAAGCATCACGAAATGGCAGCCATCCCTGAGTACACATACGTCTCGAGCCGTCATAGGAAAGAATGGGTTCCGTTGAAATTATATGTCGCATGTACAAATGCAATGAAAGACTTGTATGTGCATGCATGTGTGATACAGCTGCTTCTCACAAATAAATGAACGAACGACATAAAACAGAATAATAATAAGTAAAAAATAAAAATAAAATGTAAATACACGTAAAAGTAACTAAATGAATATGTGAGTGAGTGCTTGTGTGAAACTGCATGTGAAAATAATAAAGAGGAGATTAACTAGAAGAAGATTTAGACATTTTCAATTTCAAAGTGAATATGAGCTCGTCAAAAAAAAAAGTAAACTAAGCAAAAGTAATAACAAAAACAAATACTCATAATAAATATTAAAAGTCTTAAACACGGCAGGTTATTTTTTTCATTTGTTAACAAATATTTCTGCTACTAAAGCATCTACAGCAAATTTCTTACGACAAAATGTCATAATCTTAATTAATACTCACTCAGTTACAAAAAAAAAAAAAAAAACAGCTAAGCAAGATTACACCAACACCCTGTTGGCCATGTTCTCACGCCATGAACGAAGATGAGTGCATGACAGAGTGTAAGCACTCTATAACACACTTTACGATAGTCTAAGTGCTAAAATCGTGCATGACAATATTAATGTGTTCCTTGACAAGTAAATTAGCGAAAAAGTTTAGTACAACTTTCTAATTCTTAGTTTATTAGCAGTCGAAAAAAGGCGGATATTCATAGTCAAAACAAAACATACTTTAAGAGTTAAAACCGGTATTTTGTGTGGTAATACTGGTTTTAGATTTTTAAAGTATACTTTGTTTTGACTATGAATATTCGCGCGCCAAAGTTTGTAGTTTTTTTAACAGTGACCCTTATTGGGAGTTGCATTTAATTTTTTATCTTCGCTGGGCTAACGACCATCGAGTATCGAATGTCGAATTCGCTTAATGAGCGAAAATTTCATGAAGCAAAGAATTTTCTATCGAACATAATATTTCTTTCGATGCAGCATTTTAATGTAAGAAAAATATTCAAACTGTAACTGTTTTATGTAAAATAAAAAATTAGTAACAGTTTATATTGGGTGTTTTTTATTGAGGTATAGAACTTTAAGTTGGCATCACTTTTTTAACTGGCGGCCATTTTGTCAGCTGTCAAGTGATTAATATTTAGTTTGGTTTGCCATTTCATCATGAACAGGTTGACAAAAGAACAACGCTTGCAAATCGTTCAAATTTATTTCGAAAATAATGGTTCAGTTCGCGAAGTTTACCGCAAGCTCCGTCCATTTTATGGTCGAAATCGTCCATCAGAGCAATTAATTCGGTTAACCATGGATCGTTTTCGCACTACGTTTACTCTATGTGATAATACGCATCCGCAGAGACGTCGAACAGTGCGCACCGAAGAAACAATTGCCGCTGTAGAGCAAAGTGTTGAAGAGGACCCGAATGAATCGATTCGCCACCGTGCACAGCAATTGGAGCTTTGTCCATCAACTTTATGGAAGATTTTGCGCAAAGATCTTGGCTTGCGACCTTACAAGATCCAGCTTGTAGAAGAATTAAAGCCGCGAGACCATGCAATGCGTCGTGATTTTGGTGTATGGGCCGAAAATGAGATTGATCTCGATGCTGATTTTCATCGCAAAATTTTGTTCAGTGATGAGGCTCATTTTTGGTTGAATGGCTACGTCAACAAGCAAAATTGCCGCATTTGTAGTGAAGAGAATCCACATGAGACCTTTGAGACGCCATTACATCCACAAAAACTGACTGTTTGGTGTGCTCTATGGGCTGGTGGAGTCATTGGGCCATACTTCTTCCGAAATAATGCTGGAGAGTCAGTTACCTTTAATGGAGACCGGTATAGAGCCATGATAACCGACTATTTTGTTCCCGAATTGGATGGCATGAATGTGGATGAGTTGTGGTTCCAACAAGACGGCGCTACATGCCACACAGCGCACGTCACAATCGATTTATTGAAGGAAACATTCGATGAGCGCATAATTTCGCGGAATGGACCTGTGAATTGGCCACCAAGATCGTGTGATTTGACACCATTGGATTATTTTCTTTGGGGATATGTGAAGTCGCTCGTCTACGCCAACGAACCAGAAACGTTAGGGGACTTGGAAGCCAACATTCGTGGCGTTATTGCCAACATACGGCCCCATATGCTCGAAAAAGTGGTTGAAAATTGGACCTGTAGAATTGGCTTTATTCGAGCCAGCCGCGGCGGCCACATGCCCGAAATCATATTTAAACGTTAATGGCATAAAATTATCCTTCCAATAAAGCCAAATTGATGGACATTAAAACGATTTTCTTGTGTTTTATTTCAATTCGAAGTTCTATACCTCTAAAAAAACACCCTGTATAAAAAAGTATTTCTATTCAACAGCTTTAATTATAAAAAAAAACAAAAATTTAATTAACAATTTAATCGTGTCAATCACAAAACTATAACAAAATAGTCTAGGCGAATCTAAAGCAGGTGGTCCCAACAGCGCAATGCAGGTAATTTGACCCGAAATCTTGGCAAAAATAACTTTTCGGATTAACAATAATAAGGTTTTTGTTAATGAAGTTCGATTAAGAATATACTAAAGCAAATAACTGCGTATTTGGTTTTAGTAAAAAACAAATATCAGTCGATTTATGGGCAGTCGAAGTTGACATTTGCAAGCATCGTATTCAGTGCAGCACAAAAAGTGTAATTTTGATATAAATTCAAACGATTTTTATCAGGTATAAAACAAAAAGAAGAAAAGCGTGCATAATATGGGGAAGAGAGGGGATAGTCAGTTATTAAAAAAAACAAAATGTTTTTTGGTGGACGTTATTGCTTTTGTTAATAAAACGTGTAATTCTTACTTAACCTCAAATAAACAACTTTTTCCATAAATATAAATTTCGCATAAGCTTTCGATAATGTTGACCGTGGACTGCCATGTTTTCCTTGATGAAAAGAAACTAGTTCTGGATCCATTTTTTCTTTTGTTATATATATTGTTTCGGTTTTTATCGGTTTTTGATTTATATAATTTTCTTTCAGACAGCCTCAGCTTGAAATATAGTGAACTCTTTAATGTTTGGATTTGTGAAAATAATGAAAAGGAAACAACTGATGCTTTTTACAATTTTATTTAACGCCTCATTCATGTTTAAACGCTTAAACAATACGATTTTGAGATGTTTTATGGTACATTGACTTGTTTTGTTAAACACCCAAATGGAGTATGTTCAGTCCGTTTTTTGTTTTTGATAACTCTGGCAACTTTGTGTTCTTATTAAATGGCGGTGCGTGAAAAATTATTTGGTAAACAAGTAATTAGTTAAAAACTGCTCAATTATTTACAAAAAAAAAAAATTTGTTGTTTGAAAATAATAAACCAATAAAAAAGCATAATTGTTCGTAATTTTTTGCAAATACAATAATTTACTGACAAAACGTCAGCCTTAAACATCTCAAATGTAATGCGAACGGTTGTGTTTAGTTTTTTAAAATACTTGCCTTAAACACGTTTAAGACCATAAGTGTGAACATTGTCTTAGAATCCATTTTGTAAGCCCCCTTGCGTATTTTCATCGTACCGTATTTCAAAAAAAATTTATCAGTTCGTTTTCGAGATGCTTAGTTTTTAATTTTTTCCATATGGTGGCAGCTCTAAAAATTTCTACTATTGCAAAATCAAAAACCAAAAGAAAAACTCTTATATTCCAAATTTCAGCCATATCGGTGCAAAACTTTGACTGAAATTAATTCTTCCTTGCACATTCTTGAAATGTCAACACTCAGTTTTCAGTCATTTGTTTGACATCCCAATTATGAAGTTTTCAATATGTCTGAGGTAGTTTACACGAGTACAATTTTTAAGTCGCACAATTTTTGTTCTTTTCCAAATTACATGGGGCTAATTCATCTGGCATAAAATGTATACGTATACACAGCTTTGTGTGTTAGTGCTTTTCGTATTCACCCTGTCGGAGAATGTGTGGTTGACTACAAAAATAGTTAACTTATAGTTAACTTTTGTTAGACTAACTGAAAGCTAACTGCAAAGTCATCCAGAACAAATCCAAAATTAATTCCTAAGTTGAGTACGTAATCGAATTTGGTGAGAGCCAACAAATTTATTCTCACCTACTTTGAAACTCATTCCAGTTTTATATTAACATTTTGCTGTTATTATTTTAAATGGTACCTTGGCTGTGTAGTTAGCGCGTGGAGTACACAACGTGTGATGATACATGTTCGAACTACAAAAAAATTTTTTTAATTTACTGACTACAAGGTGATTTAAAAAAGCCAACTTTAAGTTAGCTGAAAGTAATGCAGAGTGAGACAATTGATTACTGCCTAGGACATCGCAATGTTAAAATAGTCAGTTGATTACATTGAAAAGTAATTCAAGTGCCAGCCAATACTAGTTGCGAAATAGTTAGCTTAAAGTTAGTTTAAAGTTAACTTAATTTCCGATAGGGCATTTAACATTTGCTGTTTTTTAAGTTGTGTGTGTATTGGTTTTGTGCTGCTAATGCGTGGTTTTAGCTGGCTGAAAAATTATGCCAACCACAAAACCACTCTCTTTGCCTCTCTCACTTACAAACTGGCATGTTGTGCCAGCACAATTATGCCCGTGTAAATCAGCGCTCTTGGCTGAATATTTTTGTTGTTGGAGAATGTTTCAAAGGCGAATTTATTTACAGGTGGTTTCCAGAACACAGCTGAGTTATTAATTGTTATTAGTTGAAGTTGGCCAGAAACTTAAAATTTTGTTTACGAAAAGGAAATAACAATAATATTATTTTAATATCCCTTAAGGGCCACTCACTTTACGAGAAAAAAATCTGCCAAAAATCTAACATAAAGTGACATTTTATATTCACACCATCACACCTCGAATAACATTAAAAACACAAGTAAAAAGCAAACAGCTGTTCAGAATGTCAGCACACATTTTTCAGTATATTTTTGAATATGCATTGGATGTAAGCGTTAATACTTTTATTATTTAAAATTGTTTGAATTAACATACAAATCATATTTGACCTTAAAAACTTAAGGTGTCTTTACATGGTAATGCAAAGTATTACGACTTTGTAGAATCAAAAAAACTTGTGAAATTCTCTCCGTGTTTAAAAAAAAAGAGAAAAAGAGTCTGTTGTAGGTATTTTTCATGTTTACACTGATAAAAATTGGAAATTTGGAAAAAAAGATGTGTACTAATAAAACTAAATACATATTGGAGAAAACATTTTATAATTTCAATGTAATTTTACTACAAAATATAATTTTTTTTAAGTTTATTTATTGTTTGTTTGGTTTTGCTGTACCAGTTAAGTAGCTAATGGTTGCAGTCGTAAAATATTTACAAAAACAACATTAAAATTTCCTGAGTTGATTTTGGGTGTTTTTGTAAAAGTGTCGACACCTTCAATAAATACCATTAGTGCTGCCAATGTTTACCTTGAAATACACCTCTGGTGTAATGAGAATACTTAAGTTTTATAAAATGGTTTAGAAAATAAACATTTACCGACCGCTTGTCAAATTTTCTATCCGTATTCTCTACTTTGCTTTTACATGATAAGATTTTGTATAATCTACATTGTATTACCATGTAAAGACACCTTTGGCAAAGAAGTTTTAAATCAACATACATAAATGAATAAAGACAGTAATTTAATGGAAAACAATTAAGATTTTGTTATTATTTTACTTTAATCTGCACATCCTCCCGCCTCTGGTAGGAAAAAGTCACTCGAAGTAGTTGAAACTGAAGTTTGTTTGAAACTCTCTATTTTTCATGAGAAAATTAACAACAGTAGCGGAAAAGCAGTTTTACACTGGAATAATTTGTTCCAGGCGAATTCATACGAGATGGTCTCGATAGCCCAGGGGTAAATCGATTGAAATTTCCATACAAACATGTTTGCAAATGTATGAATATATGATTGTTCGATATAGAATACCATAATTTGCCTCCCAGGTAACTGTTTTCGCTGCTTTTAATTTGAATATCCCTTAGATATCATCACACATTTTTCAGTACATTTTTTAACATCCCAAGAAGACAGTTTTCATACAGAATTGAGGCAAGTATACTTTATATGAATGTGTCTAGAATTATTTTAATAAAAAATTATTATTTTTTTCTTTGTCTATAAATTCATAATAATCATTATATTGTTATTATTATCTCTTTATAATCATGCAGTTGGTTTTTGTTAGTTCTCATCCTTTTTTTCTTCTTTTTAATTTCTAAGCACACTGAAGGCGTGGTATGTACATGATTTATTGCCAAAGACAAAAAATAAACAAAAACTTCATCTTATGGAGATAACTTTTGTTTGTTTGTGCTAAACAGCATTTAGGAGTTGTAGATAAAATATTTATCACAAATACCAGTACGTGAGAATTTAGGAGTTTTGGGAGCATAACCCAGCAAAGATAATGCTTAGATAAAAGACGATTAAGCACACATGGAGCAGCAGGCTACAAACCACCAGCTGTAAAAATTAAAATACGAGCACACACAAAGCTTAAATACAGCGGATTTTAAAATAAGTTTCTGAGTCATTACATTTGAAAGAACCCTGTTACAAGCTAAAGTATCTCCAAAGAGCGCCAGTGTTGATAACCGCATGTGCCATAATTCTTTTTCCATGGTTTGTTTCTTCTGTAAAGCCTAGTACTCTGTTCAAAGTTGTGTAAATTTTTCAGCAACATTGATTATTTCGCGTGAAAAATTTGACACCTAACAAGTGATGCTACTTTTTCCAAACAAAAAAAATCATTTTTATTGGTTAGAAGTATGCAACATTGATCGACTTTTGTAAACATAAACATCAGCTGTCAATATTTCATGCGATATAAATGTCAGTCACATTATTTCGCAGATTGCAAGAAAATGTTGCCAGATACATTTCATAAATTTTTCCACATTTCGCGGGAAATTTCGAACAGAGTACCAGGCTTAAACGTCAAGTGGAGTAATTTAAGTTGAAAGAGATAATACATGCTTACAGCATTTTACTTTCTCTTACAATTTAAAAGTTATTTGACTTAAACAATTTTTAATGCCCCAATTCTCATCGGCAATTGTATCGTCTTGCCTATGGACGGAAAAAAGTCACAGTTCTGATTTTTTAAGACAATTATTATTTAGTGTGAGTGCTAGAAGGTTCGTGTATGTGCTTTACGCTATTGCCCAAACTATCCTATAATAGTGCGTTACCTTTGAGTAAACTCTAGTACTTACGTAATTTCGGGAAAAATTTAATAGATTTCCCATGTAAAACAAAACTTACTTCGTCACTCTCTAAATCTAATAGAACTTAGTCATAAAAATATGGCTTTTTCCAAATTGTTGTAAAAAGTTAGTATCTGTACTCAATATGGAGTAGTGTTGAGCGAAACTGTGATTTTTTAATAATGTTGCTTCTTGTGAACATGATTTCTAAATCGCTTTTCTTTTAAACTGTCATATTGTAATCACAGTTTAGCAGTATTTTGTTTGTAGCCGTTCTGTTATTTTGACAAAATCTAATAAGAAGAGCAGTTGTGAAATTAAACAGTGAGTGTGATCACGGTTTAACACATTTCAGCTCTTCTGCTTTAAAAGTATGTATTAGTATTGGTATTTTGATAAATGCTAATAAGAAGAGTGACAAGAACAAACAATTAGCATTAACCCTAACCAAATATTGATAATTGCCGTATGAGAGTCAGAGAGACAGTAAAATTGCAAATACAAAAATGTGAGAGCTATACATAGTTGCCAGAAAAGACGATTTGACACGATTAGACGATTTTTTTTCGACAAACGGTGAACGTATACAAATAAATTCATGTGGTAGCTCTATTTACTGTAAAGTAAGCCTGCAAGATTATTCACAGTTTGTATGAAAGAACTACATTTGCAAAATCTGATACTTGATAAATTCAGTCACAGTTGTGATTAGTGATTTTTCAATCGCTGTGACAAAGTAACAGGTTTCGAAAAATAGCTCATCACTAATATGGAGTGTGAATTGGCTACATTGCAGTTGTTTGGTTGCAGTTTTCAGTTAATGGTAAGAACTCTTTGATAAATGATAAACATTTTGATAAAAGCAGGTGTAAATGCTCTATAATAATTTAATTTAACTTTTGTGTTTTAATAAAAACACAATAATACAATAATCCAAATAATATAAAAAATTCCAGTAAACCAAATGGTTTGAGAAACATGTTATAACAAACTTCCTAACGTAAGCCTCAAGCTTGAAAAAGTATTACAAATACATACGAGGTGTGTTCAAATTTTTTTTTACTTTTCGGGGGTTACGTATATTCGAATTTTGATTTTTTTTGTGGCGTTATGTTGGTACTCATGTCTCTCACTTATGCCGACAATTTCGGCCATTTTGAATGTTCAGTTAATTGTTGACAGCTGCTTTGCTTGCACGTGTTTTGGCTCGTCTTCGATTTTTACCTATTAAAAAAAAAATTAAACAAAGAACCTTTAACAAATTTTGTGTGAAAAACGAAATTAAGTACGCGGATGCATACCGAATGTTGACTGTGGCATACGGAGAAGCTACCTTGGACCCGAAGCAACGTTTAGCGATGGTACAAAATGTTCTCAGAAGGCCGAGAAGATGTGAACGACGATGAGCTTGTTGGACGCCTGAGCACTTCAACAACAGACGAAAAAATGGATGAAGTGAAGAAAATGGTATTGGCCAAACGTCGAATCACCACTAGAGAAGTTTCTGTGGACCTAGACATATCAATTGGCTCATGTCATTAGATTTTTATCAATGATTTGGTCATGAGACGGGTCGCCGCGAGATTCCTACCAAAACTGCTCAATTTCGACCAAAAACAGCATCGCATGAACATTGCTAAAGAGCTGTTGGACTCTGTCCACGACGACCCAAATTTGCTCCAGAGTGTCATAACTGGTGATGAATCGTGGGTTTATGGTTATGACGTGGAAACCAAAGCTCAATCATCTCAATGCAAGCTGCCACACGAATCGGTCGAATGTGAAAGTTTTGCTTACAGTTTTCTTAAGGCCATGACTCACTACCATACAAAGTCGTGCGATCTACGTAAAAGTACAACCCTGGTGTGATGAATTGTTATTGTCTTTTGAAAATTTTCATAAACTCCATCATACCAGGGTTGTATTTTTTCGTAGATCGCACGACTTTGTATGATAGTGTATCACGGCCTTTAGAGTGCAGGGGCGTGGTGCATCATGAGTTTTTGCCACAGGGTAGAACGGTCAATAAGGAATATTACCTGCAAGCTATGCGCAATTTGCGCGAAGCAATCCACCAGAAACGCTCGGATTTGTGGAAGAACAAAAATTGGCTTTTGCACCACGATAACGCCCCTGCTCACACATCGTTGCTTGTACGCGACTTTTTGGCCAAAACCAACACACTAGTGATGCCGCAGCCACCGTATTCCCAAGATCTGGCTCCCTGTGACTTTTTTTGTTCCCGAAACTGAAGAGGCCCTTGAAAGGACGACGCTACGCTACGATTGACGAGATAAAAACGGCATCGAAAGAGGACTGAATAAGATAGTAAAAAAAATGATTTTTTGAAGTGCTTCGAAGATTGGAAAAAACGTTGGCATAAGTGCATTATATCTGAGGGGGATTACTTTGAAGGGGACAAAATAGATATTCATGAATAAATAAATAATTTTAGAAAAAACACAAAATTCGCGATACTTTTTGAACATACCTCGTATATTTAAAAAGGGTATCGTAAAAATTGTAGAAAAATCAAAACGGAACCCTCGTGATAATATTACATGTGGGTTAAAACATATAAAACCAACTGACGCTTTGGCCTCACCCCTTTCGATTTTAGTCAAATTTTGTACTAGTCATTCATGCAGAATTTTGGCACATTATCGTGGCCCACTCGCGAATTATAGCGACTTGAAAATTTAACAAAAATGTACTGTTATAGAATTGTATTGTATTAACTTGACGTCGATGTTGACAACTGGAATAAGGGTGAATATCTGCTTCCTAGGTTAAATTTTGGGTTAATTTGTATTAAGAGACTTATAGTAAAATTATATATTTTTTTTTCATATATTTATTTATTGTATCTTCAAAAATGAACTAACAATATGTAATCAAATCTTAAATCTAAATATAATTATTAGGCCCACCAGTGCCGGGCATAAACTTAGTGATAGTTATAAATAATACATAAGTAGTGATAATCAAAAAGGAAAAACAAAAATAATAAAAGTATTTTCAAGAAGTCCCATCTGGAGTGTTGAGAATAAGAGCCCTTGTGTCCCTCTTTTTTAAGCGGATATGTCCAGTAAAGTTCAAGATATTACGAGCAAGCGGATTAGGATGTGACTCGAGTTTTGTTAAATATTTGACTGCGTATTTTGCAATTTCTTCAGTCACTAGTGACATATTTAAATCGCGATGTATATTTGAATTTTTGATGTACCATGGAGCCGATGTTATCAAACGTAAAATTTTGTTTTGCCTTCGTTGGATTTTCTCAACATTTGAAGCTGAAGCAGTGCCCCATAGCTGAATTCCATAGCACAATATTGGCTTCAAAAGCGACTTGTATATCAAAAGTTTGCAGTCTAGGCTGAGTGTTGAATTTCTGCCAATTAACCAATATATTTGAGTTAATTTAAGTTTCATTTGATTTAACTTAGAGTCAATGTGATATTTCCATGTAAGCCTTCGATCAAGGTGTATGCCAAGGTATTTCACTTGAGATTGTTGAGGAATACTTTGATTGTTGATTCGAATGGGAGAGCAAGTATCTCTTCTTAGGGTAAACGTTATGTGGACACACTTTTGTTCATTTACTTTAATTCTCCATAAGTTCAACCATATTTCAAGCTGGGTAATGTGTTCTTGGAGATTGCGGGATGCCTCATCAGGGTTTTTGTGTATACTCATACATGCTGTATCATCGGCAAATGTAGAAGTGAGGATGTTATTGCTCACAGGCATATCACAAGTATATATTAGATACAAGACTAGCCCCAGAATACTGCCCTGTGGCACACCGGAAGATATAGATTCGGGTACACTCGTGACCTCTCCTTCCTATCAATAATATAACTTTCCAAAAGCTTTTGTATGTTTATTGGTAGGTATGTCTTCAATTTTAAAACTAGGCCTTCGTGCCATACTTTAATACTAAAATTATATGGCAAATATTTTGTAGAACATTTTCAACTGCTATAGACCGTTAAAGGGAACAAAAAGAACCCATAAAAAGAACAATTGGACGGTTAAAAGTTTCTACAAAAATTTTATTCGTAAGAATTCACATAAAGTTGCGGAACACATCCTAATATATATATCTAAAAGGCCAAGGTTTTTCTACTTTTTTTTTTTGTTTGTGGGTTAACAAGTTGATTCAGTTTTACGAAGTGAACTTTAAAATTCTATTTCAGGAGATACAAATAATTTAAATATTTTATAAAGAAACAAAACATATTTCTTCGCATTTAAAATAGTTTTAAGATTCAAATATGATTCCTACTTTTCGTATTTTGCAACTTAAGCCACCTACTAAAACTTAATAACAGACTGGATAGCTAGCGGCTGACTGGTGGTTGATTGCAAGACAAGACGGATGTATGATTGAATAGATGATTGCGAAGGTAGACGATGATTATTACTGTTTAAAAGAGTGAGAGCATGTCTCGAATTCGTTTGTTGAATTTCTAATTTAAGAGTTTTTTTTTTGGATGTGTATCTTTTAACCCGGAAGTTCACTTGCAATTGAAATAGTAAAAAATAGCAAGTACTTGTCAACGAAGTAGTTAAGTCTCTCTGTTCGTATGGTGGCAAAGCAACATCCGCATTAAATATATTTGAAAATTAAAGCAAAAAAGTTATTTCTTCACAAACATACAAAATTATACGAGATAGTCTAACAAAAAAATACGTTAAATTGTTTATTAAATAAATTCAGCTTAGAATAACAAGCAATAATAAATAATACCAATCACAATGTGGCAATGGAAAGGTAGAAAGAAAATACATTCAAAATAAATTGAAATAAAATTTTAAGAGATTTCAAGTACGATTATTTTTATTATTAATGCAGCAAAGTTTAATAATTTCCATTGAAAAAAGTGATGGAAGTGAGACACTCTATAAACATTAACAACATTTTTATCTATAAAATATCTAAAGAAAATTTTGTGATATCGCATAATTTTTCTATAGAAAATTTTGTGATATCGCATAATTTTCTTATAGAAAATTTTGCGATATCGCATAATTTTTCTATAGAAAATTTTTTAATATCGCATAATTTTTCTATAGAAAATTTGTGATATCGCATAATTTTTCTATAGAAAATTTTGTGATATCGCATAATTTTTCTATTGAAAATTTTGTAATATCGCATAATTTTCTTATAGAAAATTTTGTGATACCGCATAATTTTTCTATAGAAAATTTTTTAATATCGCATAATTTTTCTATAGAAAATTTGTGATATCGCATAATTTTTCTATAGAAAATTTATGATATCGCACAATTTTTCTATAGAAAAATTTGTGATATGGCATAACTTTTCTATAAAAAATTTGGTGATATCGCATAATTTTTCTATAGAAAATTTTGTGATATCGCTTAATTTCTCTGTAGAAAATTTTGTGATATCGCATAATTTTTCTATAGAAAATTTTGTGATACCGCATAATTTTTCTATAGAAAATTTTGTGATATCGCATAATTTTTCTACAGAAAATTTTGCGGTATAGCATAATTTTTCTATAGAAAATTTTGTGATATCGCATAATTTTTCTATAGAAAATTTTGTGATATCGCATAATTTTTCTATAGAAAATTTTGTGATATCGCATAATTTTTCTATAGAAAATTTTGTGATATCGCATAGTTTTTCTATAGAAAATTTTTTAATATCGCATAATTTTCCTATAGAAAATTTTGTGATATCGCATAATTTTTCTATTGAAAATTTTGTAATATCGCATAATTTTCTTATAGAAAATTTTGTGATATCGCATAATTTTTCTATAGAAAATTTTTTAATATCGCATAATTTTCCTATAGAAAATTTTGTGATATCGCATAATTTTTCTATAGAAAATTTTGTGATATCGCATAATTTTTCTATAGAAAATTTTGTGATATCGCATAATTTTTTTATAGAAAATTTTGTGATATCGCATAATTGTTCTATAGAAAATTTGTGATATCGCAATGTTTTTCTATAGAAAATTTTGTGATATCGCATAATTTTTCTATAGAAAATTTTGTGATATCGCATAATTTTTCTATAGAAAATTTTGTGATATCGCATAATTTTTCTATAGAAAATTTTGTGATATCGCATAATTTTTCTATAGAAAGTTTTGTGATATCGCATAATTTTTCTATAGAAAATTTTGTGATATCGCATAATTTTTCTATAGAAAATTTTGTGATATCGCATAGTAGGTTGTTTGTGGGGTTTCGCGACCATGATCCTCATACAAAATTTGGATCATGCCTACGCTACAGCCGGCATTTAAGTTAGTTGATTGGTTTGCTACATTGTGTTGTATGGAGTAGGGGTATGTTGTGTGAAAATCGACCATTACCGATGTTCTTTAGGTAGGGTGTCAAACCGCAAAGATGGTGTGACGATTGTAGGGTTTTGATTTTGTTGTGGAGGGGGTGCGTGTGTGTATGTATGTATGTTTTTGAAAATATATGTATGTGTGTGTATGTTAGTTTATAAAAAGTTGATAATATTTGTAGCAAACGCAGGTGCAGTGGTTTCTATTGTTGTAAAAAGTTTATAATTAGAATTATAAAAATTTTACGTTTGTGATAAGAAATGAATATATGGATAGAAATGTTTTTTAAAATAAAACTATTTAACCACAAATATGTATTCTTTAACTGTAATTACTGAAAAAAAAGTTATATGTAAATCGTATACTCTAAGAAAGAGATTAAATACTGCATATGTTCAAATATATCATCATTCTTATTTCAACCACTTTTCTCTAACAACGTCTAAATAAAAATATTTATAAAAATGACTAAATTTATTTGTGAATTTTGTAAGAAAGAGTTCACTACAAATACAAATTTAAGGAGACATATTAGATTACATCATCAAGGGTCTTCCTCATCGTTTAAGTGTACAACGTGTAAGCTATATTTTTCAAACCGCGAGGAATGGGAACAACACTCTCATACTATATCAGACAGCGGTGCAATCAATATATATTGTGACAAATGTAGAACATATATATCAAATACTAAATGGCATTATCATATAAGAACAAATATGCATAAAACTAACAGTGCGGAAAAAACAGAGAAATATAATAACGATGACGGTAGTTTAAAGTGTATCAAGTCTGTATTCAATAATCGCATCATAACATATTTGATTGAAAATAGCAATGAAACTGATTTAATACCAGAAAACTTTCTGTATACAATTAGAGACAATGTCATGGAATTGTTATATAATGTGACACAGGAATATTCGAGTGTAAAATTTAATATTGAATTATTTTGCGAGTATATGTTGGTTAAGGAAGATCATGATACATGTATCATAGAAGTTAAATCGCATCAAACAAAAATGGTGATCCTAAGCATATCAACGACAAGTGATGACATTATTGACCTTTATAATGAACAATGTAATAATATAATTAAAAAAATGAGTGAATTTCAGGAACGTGATAGCGGATGGTCATTAATTAAAATATCACATCTTGAAATCAATGTCAACAAATATAAATGTATTAAAGGGTCACAATATATTCCATTACCTCTAACAATACAGAGAAAGTTTGCTTGCATCAATGTCCAAAATACTGATATATATTGTTTTAAGTGGGCTATAATATCAGCACTTTATCCAGTTGATTTGCATACCAATAGATGTTCATCATATAAAGTTAACAACATAAATGAAGAAATCATAACGCTTGAAAATAATATAATATTAAATTTTAAAAGTCTGCATTTTCCTCTACCACTTAATAAAATCAAAGTGTTCGAAAGTAAAAATCCTGATATAAGTATTAATGTGTTTGGATTGGGCGATGATAATAATATAGTCGGTCCATACTATTTTACTGTGCAGGAAAAATTCCAACACATCAATTTGTTGCTTTTGGAGGAAGGAGAAGGAAGATTCCATTATGTATGGATAAAAAATATATCAAGGTAATTGTAAAGAATATATATTCTTCAATAATTTTATACTAATTAAGTTTTTCTTTATACTTACAGATTAATTAAAAGTCAAGTAACGAAACATAAAACTATGGCATATGTATGCAATACCTGTTTAATACATTTCCATTCTCATTCATCATTAAACATACACAAACAGCATTGCAATAAAATGATAACTAAGATGCCAACTGAAGACAATAATTTAGTAAGTTTTAGGAATTTTAAAAAGCAAATGGATGTACCTTTTATAGTATACGCTGATTTTGAATGTATTCTAAAATCAGTTGATATTCAAAATTCTGCAAATATTAAATCTATACAAAAGCACATTCCATTTGCATACAGTTATTATATTAAATGTACATTTAACTCTAATTTAGATATATTTAGAATTTATAATGGTGCTGATGACGCACCTAATCATTTCTTTAAGAGTTTAGTTAAAGATATAAGATATATCTATAAGAATTATTTAAGTGTAGTAAAACCAATGAATTCCTTAACACCACTTCAACAGATCAGACAAATGGAGGACAAAATTTGTCACATTTGTGAATGTTTGCTATCTGTTGAAGATCGTGTGGCTGATCATTGTCATCTAACGGGTGAATATAGAGGTCCCGCACACAAAAAATGCAATTTAGAATTTCAAATTGCAAACTTCATTCCGATATTTTTTCACAATCTTTCGGCATATGATTGTCATTTGTTTATTAGAGAATTATCATGTATTAAAGGTGATATAAATATAATTCCTTTCAATAAGGAATTATATGTATCTATATCGAAAAGAATTTCGGTTAATGATTCCATTGATAATGATGTTGATAATGATGATGATGATGATGATGATGATGATAATGGTGATAATGATAAGACAATAGAATTACGTTTTCTAGATTCTTTTCGATTTATGCCGTCGAGCTTAGAAAAACTAGCTAGCTATTTGTCTGATGATGACTTGACGACAGTAAAATTAATCTATCAAACTCATAATGAATTCAGTTTAATGAAGCGTAAAGGTGTCTTTCCATATGACTTTCTTAACTCAGTTGATCGGCTGGAGGAAACACAACTACCACCGCGATCATGTTTCTTTAATAAACTTACAAATGAGTCGTGCAGTATAGATGATTATGAACATGCTGAAAATGTTTGGAATACATTTAATTGCAACAAATTGTTGGACTATCTTCTATTATATCTAAAAGTAGATGTTCTCTTGCTATGTGATATATTTGAAAATTTCCGTAAAGTTTGTAAGAAAATTTACAATTTAGACCCTTGTCAATATTATACTACTCCAGGCTTATCTTGGGATGCAATGTTGAAAACAACTAAAATAGAATTGGAATTACTAACAGATATTAACATGTACAATTTCGTTGTACGAGGTATTAGGGGAGGTATTGTTCAGTGTAGTAAACGGCACACCATAGTAAATAATAAATACGTTAATGATTATGATCCCACAAAAGAATCAAATTATCTAATGTATTTTGATGTAAATAATTTATATGGATATGCAATGTCGCAGTATCTTCCCTTTAAAAATTTTAAATGGTTTGAAAACGTTGAAGACTTTAATATACATGTAGTGGAAGAAGACTCAGAAATTGGTTACATATTAGAAGTAGACTTGGAATATCCAAGTACACTGCACGACCGTCATAGCGATTTTCCATTCTGTGCAGAAAATAAAAAAATTGGGGGCATGAAACAGCAAAAATTAATAACAGACTTAAACAATAAAACCAATTACATAATACACTATCGCAATCTGCAACAATGTCTTCAACATGGTTTGATTTTAAGGAAAATTCATAGAATTCTTCAATTTAATCAGTCAGATTGGTTGAAAAAATATATTGATATAAATAACTATCACCGAACATTGGGTAAGAATGTATTTGAACAGAACTTTTTTAAATTGTTAAATAATGCAGTATATGGGAAGACAATGGAAAATGTTGATAAAAGAAAAGATATAAAATTAGTATGTGAATGGGAGAGTAGGGGGAAGAGATTAGGAGCTAGAGCTCTTATTGCCAAACCTAATTTTCACAGTTGTCTGAAAATTCATGAACAAATGGTTGCGATTCAATTGAAAAGAGTACGAACTGTGTACGACAAACCCATTTACATTGGATTTTCTGTCTTGGAACTCTCGAAACATAAAATGTATAATTTTCACTACGAATATATGAAACCGAAATATTGTGAAAATATTAATTTAAATTATATGGACACGGACTCGTTTATATATGATATTAGAACGGATGATCTATACAACGATATTAGAAACGATGTACGAAATCAGTTTGATACATCTGGGTATCCGAAAGATAATATCTATAATTTACCGCTTGTCAATAAAAAAGTATTAGGAATGATGAAGGATGAATGTAATGGTAAAATAATTAAAGAGTTCATTGGTTTACGCGCTAAAATGTATTCAATTAAAATTGATGAGGAGGAAAAAGAAATTAAAAAAATTAAAGGAGTTAAAAAATGCGTAACCAATAGACTAACGATTAATGACTTTAGAAAATGTTTATTTGAAAAAAAAATGTACTATGATTCTATGTATGTATTTAGATCAAAGATTCATGAAATATATACTCAACACATTAGTAAATTAGCATTAAGTTATTTAGATGATAAGCGATTTATTAGAGATAATAGTATTAATACATATGCATGGGGACATTATGCAATAAATAGTCAACAACCATCATCATCATCATCATCATCATATCCCAATGAAAATGTATTAACATCATCTTCAAGTGATAATATTGTACAATAGTATTAAGTGATTTTAGATTATAAGTGAATATATATATATATATATAACGTGAAAAAAACAATAAATAAATAAATAAATAAAGAATATCATTAAAATATTTTAGTTTGTTTTTATTTTAAACTATAGTCATCTATTGAATAGGAATTTTAAACACAAGTAACCACAATTTGTTTTTGTGTGAATAAAATTTAATCGTGCTTGTTCTTAACCTTACTCAACTAAGTTGATATAAAATTTAATCGTTTAGAAATAAAAAAAATCAAAACAAAACTTTTTTATATATTATTTTATTTTTTTGAGAATTTTATAATATAATAAAAATAAATCTCATATTGAAGTATATATAATATTATTGAAGTTCATCTTTATTGATCCAAGAATTATGTTGATTGGAAAATCCCAACCATTTTACGTACGCCTGGTGCCCCTTAGTTTTAATAACATTTTCAATCAAGTATGTATTTGGAAAATGTGTCTTTAATAGTTCATGTTCATAGAATCCACCAACAATCGGATTCCTTTGATAGTCTTCCAATAAATAGGTAATGGGGTTTGTGTTCTGTAAAGTACGAATTTTAAAAATTTCAGTTGTCCAGTTTGGAGTATATCCTTTTGAAAAAATATGTTTATATTTGCTAATTCGAACGTGATCTCCAACTTTTAGTTTACCAGATTTATATATTTTGGGATGATTATAGACTTGTTTTAGTATAGAACTTTCATTTTCTGCGTTAACAGACTTTGGTGTCATTCCAATTGTTCTATGCTTTTTATTATTATATTGATTAATTAAATCCTTGCATATATGTATCCATTGATAATTTCCTTGTAGACTAAAATTTTTCCACATCATTCCTTTTAGAGTTCTATTAAATCGTTCTACAATAGACGCTTTCATGATACTATATGTAGAATAGTGGTTGATATTATGTTTTTTCATCAAGTTTTGAAATATTTTATTATAGAACTCTTTACCATTATCGGTTTGCAAGTTTTTTGGAATTCTCTTTAGCGAAAAAATAGATTGCATAGCATTGGTTATATCTTCACTACTTTTAGATTTTACAGGTACAGCCCAAGCAAACTTTGAAAATGTATCTATAACTGTTAAAATAAATCTATAGCCTTTGTTATATTTTGAGTAAGCACCCATTTCAACAAGATCTGCTTGCCAAAGATCATCAATTCCCTTGACCACCACTCGACGTCGAATGAAATTTCTACGTGCTTGCTTATGAAGCTCCTGAACCACTTCTTGTCGCTCCATTTCTAACGTCTATCTTACAGATTACATCAATTTAAATGCTGTTGATATTGAATTTAAATCAAAAACGATTTATATATCTATCTTTAAATGCTTTGTAATGAGCTTCGTTTTTTCATTTAGACGTTCTTCAACTGAATCAATTTTGTGATTAAATAATGATTTCATTTCATTTAGTGATTGATTGAGATTATTTAGTATTATACTTTGATCATGTATTAATTTACTTAAACGTGTTTCTACATTATCAAATTTTTCTGTAGTCAACACGTTTTGTTGTTGTATTATTTCGTTAAAACGATCCTCCATTCCCTTAATTCTCTCCATATACATTGTATCCAGTTGTTTCTTTATTTCACTTAAATAAGTTTTCATGTAAATTTTGTTTACGGCATCGTTTTCCAATACAGGACTAGCAATATTTTTTATTCTCCGCAAGTTAAAGTTGAAATTACGATCACTATCCAAATGAATCTTGAAATGTTGATTTTGGTATCTTACAGATCTTTCAATATAATGTCCAAACTTATCGATAGGCATTTTATGAATATGAATTGTTTGTACATTTTTAAGTCTATTTATATAATAATTTTTGCTTCTCTCAATTCCTCAATAATTGATACAATTTCATTATTATGATTTGAGTGACCAGCTGTTGTTGATGAAATCAAAAGACGCAATCTATCAACCAATTCATTAGGATCATCCCAATAAACATAATTATGCTTTTTTCTATTCAATTTCATTAAACCTTTTCCCTCATGAATTTTCTGTTGTTTAAATAGGTTTTTAATAATCGTTGTATATTTAATTGAACGATTTCCTTTAATCTGGCCATTAATACTGTTATTTCGTTTATGGACATTAGTCATCTCCAATATTTGTTTATAATTATTTAAATCTGTTTTATTATAACTGATTGGTTTCTTATAAACTAACAATTCATATAAGCCTGATGTGAAGGGCCATTTTAAATTACCTACAGTAATATTGGTTGAATTGAAAGCGATGGGTTCATTACCCAGTCTCCATATTTGATTTTTATCCTTATGAGGACCATAGGTTTTATCATATATATTTAAGTTAACTTTTGATAAATTATATTGAATACTTTGATTGGGATGTATTGCAATGGTGTTATCATCATCATTGTTATCATCCTCATTATCAACATTATCATTATTATCATCATCATCATCATCATGGTCATCATCAAATGATTGAAACGTGTTTGAACTTTTCTCGATTTTCTTGTTATTAGAGCTTGAAGAAAACGTGTTATAATCAAGCTTACTCTTTTTATATGGTGTACTGAAGGCAACTTTATTATTCTCAAGATCATGTTTAAAAGAGCCATCCGGATATTTTTCATGTTTTATAATGGTGTTATTATTATTATTATTATTATTATTATTAGTTGATTGAACTAATTCTTTTAATGGTTTTGATATTGGTTTCAATGTCTTTTCCAACAATTCATCATTTGCAATTTCTCCAAGCAAAATATTCTTATATTTCTTTTTTAAAATATTTCGAGTTTTAATAAGATTATTAACTAGATTTGTGTTCATATTTATAGGTTGAATTAGAAACAGATTCAAAACAGATCAGTTTAGCAGTCTAGCAGTATAGCAATTTAGCAGTTAGCAGTTTAATAGTTGAGAAGCTATTAGTTTAATAATTAATCTTGTACTGATTTTAAAGTGTCTGTAATATTTCTTTTATAGCTTTATAAATATATCGAAACCTTTTCTATATCGACCATTATTCATAGGATCATCTTTGTTAATAACTAGAAAACCATATTTTTCTTTCCAACACTCGGTACATAACTCATGAAATGTTTTCAAAGTCATATCAGAACCAACATGATCATTGTAAATATGCTTAATATTCATTGCATCCTGTTTGAAAATTATAATTATATTAGCATTATCGCGAATCAACTGTTTTGGTATACGTGTATATGTTTGACATAAATAAAAACTATCAATATCTTTATGACGACCCATACAGAAGTAGGCACGTACATGATTTTGTTTCTCACAAGCTATATCGTCGAATATAAATACTGAATTTGGTTTAACTTCGTCTGGCGATAGAACATCATCATTATTGGAAAATGATGAAAAATTTATCTCCTTAATGGGTTTAATTAGACTTTCTAAGTACTTATATTTCGGTTGTTGTGTTGATTTTGAATATAAGTAAATATTTTTAAATTTCAATCCATGAGGACTTTCAATAAGACTGATCATAACATTTGTTTTTCCGCAATTTGATGGACCTACAATAAGAGCTCGAATAGAATTCGGTAGTAATGAACTATGACGAATTTTATTTGATGAATCGAACTTTGATTCGATATTCTTTACGTTAATCCTTTTATGTTGTTTAAAAAAGCGCATTCTGAAATCTAATGATAACATAATATATAAACCAGTCTCTTTTATTTGTTTTCAATCAATTTGATTTTAATCTTTAATCGACAAAGTATCAATAGATATGACAATCATTTATAAAAAGATATTCAATCGTCATCCATCCTTCATTGGTAAAGGTTTTCTAAATAAAATAATTAATAAACTTCCCATTGAACTTCATCTACCCGGTTATCAATTTTGCGGACCTGGTACAAAATTAAAGAAACGTTTAGAAAGAGGTGATCAAGGAATCAATCCATTGGATACTGCTTGCAGAGAGCACGATATAGCATACTCAAACAATAAAGATTTAGAGAAAAGACATATTGCTGATAGAATTTTAACTGAAAAGGCTTGGCAAAGGGTCAAAGCAAGTGATAGTAGTTTGGGTGAAAAATCAAACGCTTGGTTTGTTGCTACTGCAATGAAAGCAAAAACAAAATTCGGTATGGGTAACGTTATTAGTAAAACTAAAAAGTCGTCTCCAGTAAATACCCACAAACTGTTTACACATGCATTGAAAAGTGCAAGAAAGAATATAAAGAAAAGTGAAAACTTGAAAGATGCTATAAAGATTTCACGAAAAGTTGTAAACAATATTTTCAAGGGGAAGAAAAAATCGTTAATAAAAACGCCTCGAATAATACCGCTACCAAAATCTGGAGGTTTTCTTCCACTTGCCCCTATATTTGCTGCACTGGGTGCACTTGGTGGTTTAGCTGGTGGTGTATCTGGTATTACAAAAGCAATCAATGCAGTTAAAAATGGAAAGGAACAGCTGACTGAAGCAAAACGACACAATAATACAATGGAAGCCATTGCGATGGGAAAAGGCATGTTCTTAAAACCATATAAAAAAGGTTTTGGATTATATTTAAAGCCTTATCAACAAAATTTTTAATGAAGCTACCTAAAAGAGCCCTTTCTGATGTAGACTTGAGAAAATATGCAAAACATATTCCAAATTTTAGAGGTGTGTTTATGTGTAACACCCTTCCAAGCAGCAAACCATTTAAAAAAGAATGTGGAATAATCAATCTGGATACTTCAAAGGGCCCTGGCACACATTGGGTAGCATACTGGAAAAACAACAATCAAATCGAATATTTTGATAGCTTTGGCAATTTGCAACCACCAAAACAATTAATAAAATATTTAGGAAAAAACATTAGTTATAATTATGATAGATATCAAAATTTTAATACAATAAATTGTGGTCATTTATGTTTAAAATTTTTGTTTTCGAAGCTAAACTAAAAAGAAACTATAAATGTTTTTTAATAAAATACATTGATTAAGAATTAAAAATATCTTGTTTTATTTATATATATATATATATATATATATATAAAAATTTTTTTTTGTTTTTTCATTTATTAAAAATTTTAAAAGAAATATTAGAATTAAATAATTTTTCTAATTTCACTTGTTAGAGGTGAGTATTCGATTAAGCGATCATGAATAACTAAACAGTATGCTGATGTTTTTTCTGGAATTGGTTTGTTTGCTTCAGTATCAAATTCAATTCGTACATCAATAGGTCCAATTTTAACAGTTTCATTTTGATGTGAAACATCAACAACAATAAGCGGTGCGTAAGACTTGTAATCATTAACATCCAGCAATGGTTCAGGTTCTCGCATGTAAAAGCCTTGTTGAAATTTTGCATACATATTATATAGTACAGAATACTGGCCATTTTCAAAACGATTATGTAAATCATCATATGGATATGACTCTGAGTTTAGATATACTTTTAAATTAGAGATATTACAATGGTCAAATATATTTCCTTGTTCTTTACTTTTCACTTTTTGTAAACCAATTATAAGAAATCGTGGTCTTTCGTTTTGTGGAGAAAGCTTTACATTCCATAAAACCTTTGTAGTCGTTGGTAGTGCAGGATTTACATGACAATCCCAACTACGAAATGCAATTGGTATAGAATTTTTGTTGTTGATTATCTTAAACATTTCCAATTTTGCAAAGTCTGATAGTTGAATATGCGGCATTTTCCATGTTATATCCAGAATTGTTAACTTCAACTGATCAGTTGTATTTGTAGAATAATATGATCTCTCATCGGATGTCGAACGTTGAAGAATGAGCTCATGTTTCGAATTTAATAGTATTTTGTTATAATCTTCAGCAAAACCCATCCACATTTTCAGAGGTATACAACAGCTAAAATGACTTTTTTCTAAAACAAAAGTTTCTTTAAGACACCAACCAGCGTTTTTTAGTGTAGCACTTTCAGCCTTATTCAATGATATAAAATTTTTCATGGTAGATGAAATTCCAAGTTTGCGTGTACGATCAACTTCAAAACCATTAATTTCATAACGAATTTCATCGAACAAATATGAAACAAAGTTGTTTTTAAATTTCACCTCTGTAGCTGGAACCTCTTTGTTTGCTTCCTTCTTCACTATAAAACCATGAATGTAAATCATACTCTCACTTGGTAAGACAAAGAGATCCTGATTTTGAATTGGTATACGAATTTCATCATTGTTGTTGAATGATTTTAGATATGGAGAGTAACTATGATATTCCCTTTTTACAATACTCTCATCATATATAGGTTTTTGAAGGACATTTAGTATTTCATTCATTGTTGAAGATTAAATCCTAATGATTTCAAGTATTCTATATTATATGATGTTAACGGGTTTTTTTTATTTTTTATAGTTTCTCGAATGCGAGTTGATGAGGGATTGAATGGCAATCCTCTTTGCATTACGTTTTTATTGTAAATTATCATTATTCTGGTTTGAAGTGGAGTCTAAGAGTGATTTTTTCTCCTCTAAAATTTATAAGTTCACCGTCTTGATTTAAGATTCTAATCGTTATGTTGTTTATTTGCTGACAGTTGACGGGAAAATAAATAACATTTCGAGGTTTTTCGCTTATTTTATATCCTGGAGGAACATCAAGAGGAAATTCATGAATAGCATGATTCGAAGTATTATTAATAAATGATCCGGTTGTTAAGTTGCTTTCAATGCGTATTGTATTAACATTCGTAATATGTGCAGGTAAGTCAGATTCAAATAACCTTGTAGTATTCAATTGATTAATATCTACAATCATCACTTCCACAGATTTATCATTTTGAAGATTTTGATCAGTGTTATAATATTCAGTTGAATTTACTTCTAATTTACTTTTGCTAAATCCGAGCAACTTTCCTATACTGTTTGGTTGTGAAAAATCTATATCCATTGATGAGGTTATTTCAGTTTTAAGTGTGTTATTGTTAGCTTCAATTACTAGATAAATTGATTCATCAATATCTTTTAAGCTTGAGTTTAAGAAAAAATCAATATCCTCAAGTTCATATGAACCAACCGGAATAGTAATAATATGATTTCCTATATGAAACAAATTGTTGTGAACATCTACATTAGGTATGGAGTTGAATGCTACAAAATCAATAAGTCCACAAACATATTTTGTAGGGAGTTCAATTGGAGGAAAATATTCTCCAACCAGAGTTGATTTGTTTCCGTTTAAAGATATTGTTATTGACATTTCAAGTATTCAGAATGAACTGATGATGTTTGATGATTATTCTATCTGATTTAAGTGTTAAATAATAAATCCAAAAAAAGAAAAAATGTCTTTTATAATTTTATGTTTTCTTTATTAATATTTGATTTAATAAACTTTCTTAAGAGTATTACATTTTTTTGAGCACATATACAGTATTTTCTATGATAACAACAAACATTTACAGATTCATCATTTTGATATAATGTTTTTAAATTTGGACAATTTAAATCATCCAGGTTATAAAAATTAATTTTATCCTTAAAAATATTTTGAATCCACTTAATTTTTTCTAATCCTTTAGCATAATAAATATAATTTTTATCTTTAACATGCGCAATATAATATTCCACAATATTTGTTAAGGATGAATCACCATCTTTCCATTTTAATCCATGATGATGATTATAAAGCCAATTAATTGAATATTTTTCTTTTGTTGTCAACGATGAATATGGAAAAGGTGGTTTAATAATAAATGTTTGAACTTGTGAGTCGTCAATTGAAATACTCAGTTCTTTTACAATGAATTTATTGTTGAGATAAAAACCTTGTACGTCTACAACTAATATTCTCTCCTCCGACATTGTTTAGTACTAATCAAGTCACAACGACGACTGTAGAACTGTTTATAAAGTCTATGTTTTTAAATTATTATAAAAATTCATTATATATAATGCTTGATCCCAACTGTTATCGATAAGGGAACATTTACAGGTATCAGGTCCACAAGTTGTTTCATTGTTGGACCACACACAATTGGTGTAATGATATCCAAATTTTGATTTACTTTTCTTATAAAATGCATATTCATCGAATTGAGTTTTTAATTTCTTCAAAATAATCTCATGTTCATACCACAAAAACCTTTCTTCGTTCAAGAAGTCATGTAAAATTTTCGAATAAAACTGATTGTTCATTATTTTTCTTATTTTAATTTTTTTATTTATGTTAAATAAATGTTCTTAACACATCAACAACAAAGTTTATATTAAGTAGTAGTAAATGTATTTCATCATATTAGTTAATTTATGATATTTCCATATCCAAATCATGTGTATAATCTTGAATGTTGATTAATGTCATATCGGATCGGTATGTAGTATCATCCTCAGAAACCGTCTCAATTTCACCATTACTTAAAATTCTCTCGTATTCAACTTGACGGTATTCGAAACATGAAATATTTAATCGACGTTTCAAGTAATTGCTGTTATATGTACAACGGATTCTCAATTTTATATTATCTTTGTATTGAAGTTGAAAATGTCTATAAAATGGAGCCGAACTTTCAATTATTCCTGCAATATTTTTTTCTTTTTTTACTAAATCTTGCCTAAATGCTTCAATAGCTTGTTCAACAGTAAAAGATTGATTTATAGGTGGTGGTGGTGGGGAGTCTTCTTGTTTTTCGTTTGATTCATATTCTGCTTTTGTTGTTGTTGTTGACTCGATGTTTTTATGTAAATCATTACTATACTTTAAAAGTTTGAAATTTAGTTGTATGCTCACAGTATCATTATTCGGTAATTTTATTGCAAATTCTGTATTTTTAAGTTCATTTTCACTCAAATCAATAGGTAATGAAGCTGAAAACACTTGTATGATATAGATATATGAAAAAAATATGATAAAAATATTTTTCATTTTAATTTTTCTTTTTTTAATATATATATATATATATATATATATATATATATATATGTATATATGTTCTTAAGTTAGCGATATATTTTTGAATGAGATGATAAGAATTGTTTCTCATATTTATATACTAATTTAATAATCTTCGTATTGAAATGAGTCATCATCACCACCGCTAGCACCACCAGCTGCTTTCTTAACTATACTATTATTAACCATTTTTTGAGGGAGGAGGAGGAGAGGTTTTTGTTGATTTTTATTCAATGAGCGGATACCAGTCTTACCATTATAAGATTTAGTTGTACCACTAAAAACATGTTCATCTATTTCACTATACGCGCATGATGGTTTGTATGAGTGTACATTTATATCTTTAAAACCACCCTCATAGACTGTTCCGACTAGTGATATCATACCACCAATAACCTCAATTTTTATATGTTGATTGTGACTAAATTGAAATATTGGAATATTTGTTGGCATTTGTTGTCCTCTATTAAGAGAAAAAATTTGCGTTCTAGTCCCTCCTTCTGCAGTTAGAAACACCTGCATTATAATATCCAAAACTATTGCATTTATTATTTGAAAAGTTTTCCACTGTGCATGACAAGTACAATATTTATCACCAGTTTTTAAAAATTGACCCCAATACATATTTATCAAAGTTTTAATTTAACTGAATCTCTTTTTATATATGCATATATATATATATATATATATATATATATGTATATGTATGCATACACGTATACTTAACCGCAACTGATAAGAAGTTATTGAAATATCTAAAAACGTCTTATACTATCAATTATTGAATATAAAGAATCAGTTTGAAAGTTCGTCTTACGGTGAAAAGTTGAAAGCAAAAAAAAAATAAAAAAAAATGAGGGCAAGCTTAAGAAAATTGTTTCAAAGTTCTAATATTACATACTTACCTTTAAAGAATATGGAAGAAAATACTATATATGAAATCAACAAGATAGATCGAGTAGATACAAAATATGGTGAAAGTATAAGATGTGATCTAAATAACGAATATTACATTTATTTACCTAAACGATTTCTGATTATTACTAAAAATCAGATGGATTATCTAAACACAACTCCACACATTTTAAAGAAAGTTAAAGAAGTGAAGGGGTCATATACTCTAATCCTTAAAAAGAAGAAGCAATTTGTATTCTACAACAACTTGTATAACAGTACTGAAGAAGACGATGATGATGATGATGATGATGAAATAGAAAACACATTTTAAACAATGCACGAAACAGAAACCTTTTAAAATTAAAATCATATATATTTATGTATATATATATATATATATATATATATATATATATTAACAAAACTCTGCATACATTAAAATTTCTTTCACATTTGATTAAATAGAAACTTTATAAAAAAAAAAAAAAAACGGAAAAACCGCAACAGAAACTTTTTAAAATTTTCTCATACATTTTAATTAAATAACAACTTTATAAAATTGAAAAACCGCAACGGAAACTTTTTAAAATTAAATTCTCACAACATTAAAATTTTAACCACATTTTTCCTGTTTAGAAACAAAATTACATTTCAGAATTTTGTATAAAAACCCTCTCTAGTTCTACTTTAATTACTATTCAAGTAATGGAAGCACACCTAAAAACAATATTTAAAAAAAGTCAAAATAAAACCATTCTCCCTGTAAAAGAGATGGTTTTTAACCATAACTATAAAATTACGAAGATGGAGCGTGTACAAACACGCTTTGGGACAAAAATTCGTTGTCTGGTGGAAGCGAATAAATATATATACCTACCGAGCATATTCAATAACACCATAGATGATGCTACTATTGCGGAATTTGACCGCAATACCTACTACCTTTTAAAAGAAAGAAAAGGTAGCGAAGATAGCAGCAGCAGCAATAAATATTATGAACTAACTATAAATGCAGCTGCAACAGGTAATTTTTGGTAAATAGTTTTTTTATTTATTTTATTATTATTAAATCTAAATATTATTTTTTGTTATCGTTCTAGCTCAAGATACACTAAAGAAACAAGATGCACTAAATAACTAAAAGTATAATTACACCAACTTTTTTACCATTTTTTTATTATATTGTAAAATTTTTAAACAAATTAATAAATAAAATATATAAGTACATAAATAGTATTGCTTTGGGTTTTTTTATTTCTTATCAACTTTGTTGTGTATGGTTAGGGTCTTGTATTCAAATAATTTCAAATTGTTGTGTATGGTTAGAGTCTTGTATTCAAATAATTTCAAATTCAAACAAATTTAATCAACTGTTTCAAACACACACACACACACACACACACATTCATACATATCAACGAAACGAATGAAAAAACCATAACAGAATTTTTAACAACAGAACAACAATACAATAGGGTGGCACTTATGTATATCATCGTTGTTAGTTTTCTCATACAAAATTAGTACACAAATCCTAACCAACACCTTAAATACTAGCAAAAAAATCACAGACTTTCGTAAACCGCCCTAATGTAGTTTAATTCATATTGTATTAACCCTCTAACTTCAACAAAAATAACATCCACCACGACTTCACTTTAAGCAAAACCGAACACGCTGCCGCCTCATAACACAAAATATCATAGAGTCGAATTTAACCCCAACGACCGTTAAAGGGTTAAGGTATGCACATTTATAAACTAACATACACACACATACATATATTTTCAAAAACATACATACATACACACACGCACCCCCTCCACAACAAAATCAAAACCCTACAATCGTCACACCATCTTTGCGGTTTGACACCCTACCTAAAGAACATCGGTAATGGTCGATTTTCACACAACATACCCCTACTCCATACAACACAATGTAGCAAACCAATCAACTAACTTAAATGCCGGCTGTAGCGTAGGCATGATCCAAATTTTGTATGAGGATCATGGTCGCGAAACCCCACAAACAACCTACTTCGCATAATTTTTCTATAGAAAATTTTGTGATATCGCATAATTTTTCTATAGAAAATTTTGTGATATCGCATAACTTTTCTATAGAAAATTTTGTGATATCGCATAATTTTTCTATAGAAAATTTTGTGATATCGCATAATTTTTCTATAGAAAATTTTGTGATATCGCATAATTTTTTTATAGAAAATTTTGTGATATCGCATAATTGTTCTATAGAAAATTTGTGATATCGCAATGTTTTTCTATAGAAAATTTTGTGATATCGCATAATTTTTTTATAGAAAATTTTGTGATATCGCATAATTGTTCTATAGAAATTTTGTGATATCGCAATGTTTTTCTATAGAAAATTTTGTGATATCGCATAATTTTTCTATAGAAAATTTTCTGATATGATTATGTTATTTTTATTGTGAATGTAAAGCAAGCATTTTTCAAATTAATAAAGATGAAAGACAACGCAATTGTCTAGCGTTAGTTTAAAGTAGAGTTAAGAATTTAATATGTAAATATTACTGGCTCTTTAAGAAAATATTATTTATTTTTATATACTTTTAAAGCTCAATTAACAACGCCTCTTGCTTAAAGTACGACTACTTCATTAGTTGTGTTCATTCACATTTGCTCCAACTGACAAACATGTCCTTACATGTCTCTAGTAATCAAAATGTAGACAAACAAGAGGTTATTGTTACAAATACATTCGGGCACATACAACCGTTAAATACAACAAAGAAGGATGTATGTATGTATGGGTATGTGTGTATGTGAGTGCATGGCAATGCTCCTTTTAAGAAAATATAAAAAACATTCATATGAAACCATGAATTAAATTGTCATTTCTTAACACTTTACCTACAACAAATAACAGCAGCAACAATCTAAATATGTAGATTTTGCTGCTCTTCTTTTTAATGTTGCAAGATGCAACAACACTTTACACGACTGTTTCAGAAAGGAAGGGGAAGTCTTGTAAACGTTTATTGTATTTTTCTGTCTTTTTCGTCATCTTCGTTATGTCTATGCCTTGTAGTTTTGCTGTTGTTTTTGTTTTATTTTTTTCATTACAACCTCTTGACATTTGTTGTTTTTTTTTCCTTGTTTCTTTTTGTACTTTTAGCGGACATTTATTTTACATTTGCACGAGTTCTTGCCATGTCGCTGCTGTTTTTTTTTTGTATGACTGCAGTTGTTGTAATAAGTGTATGAAAGTAAATAGCGATAAGCGAACAAAAAATATATGTGCATACTTGAGTCTGTCTGTTAGAAAAAAACCTTTCAAATTACAAGTTCATACTTATGTGTCATATTAACAAGAAAATCACAAAGAAAAACTGCCAGCAGAGTTAATTTATGCAAAATTATGTTAAATTAGGCAGACCATATGGGATCCCTACAAATGTCATGTGTTTCATGAAAAATCACTTTCTTACTGCAGGAGAGGCGAAAGAGCTGTACCTGGATTCAGTAACTTTTATTACGATAATCGTATCGCTATAATAAATATAACGAAAATTTATCGACTTTGCTATCTAGTAACATATTTTAACGATATTCGCTGTCGGTTAAGGTAAAAAAGGAAAAATAACAAGCTCAAATTCATTTAGTTTTTCTTTAATTCTTCTTTGTGCTTATTTTGCCATTTTTTATGCAGGGATGTCACATGATACAAAATTAAATGCCGAGTAAAACACTAATGTACACCATCGCAAAAAAGAAATTACCGAATAACATTATCGTTACCGCAAACGAGTAAATATATCGATAAATACTACGACTTTCGGCTTGCAAAAAGTTACTGAATCCAGCAATTGGACTGCAACCTAATAAACCTTTCCGTGTAGTTCATTCTAGAGGTATTAACAAGAACTTTTAGCAACTTTCATTTTGGCAACACTGTTTTTGGCAACTCAGAGTAAATTCAAAGTTAAGTTCGAATAAAGTTAAGCAAGCAGAAAGAAGCAAGTGAAATATTTCGTCTGAAAGTAAGATTAAAGTCCCTGTCCTCTTTTTTCACATCATTATATTGAATAGGATTAAAAAATCATGAAAATTTCGGTTATAAAATGTATGCAGCAGTTGTACAAAACTTAGCGAGGGACGAGGGATAGTTTTGGGGAACACTTTAACCCTCTAAATCCACTCCTAGTGGATCTTTTTTATTTTTTCGTAAAAGGGAGTTAAATAAGTACTCTTCAACATGTCTAAAAAGTATTGAAATGTTCTAATGTATTCAGAGGGTTATTGAGGCACATCTTTATATAGAATGTTTAAAATCATATCGAGAGATAAACAAAGACTTATACGGAAATACAGCAGAAACATTTCTATATCCTAAATTCAAAGTGTTAATGGTTCTCTGTGCCTGCGATTCAGACATCAACTTTTAAAACTCCGACACACGCAAATGTTTACCTTATTCCTCCTCTTTTTTCACACTTCATTTGCACGACCATTTGCTACAATTTCTAGTTGTAGGGTTACAATAAAATTCATAACATGTTGTATTTTTTATTGTCAACATATTTATCTACATACATATGTACAAGTATGTACAAACATAAATTTAAGTAGTTCTTTTAAAAGACATCAAGAAACTTCTTACTACACTATCCTCTCTCTACATGTAAATACTAATTGATCACGTACATATTTTTCATGTTGCTCGTAAACGCAGTGTAAAATTGTGTGTACTGAGAAATGTGTAGGAATGTGCGGATATACAAAAACATGAATGCCATTATGCAGGAATGTCCAAGCCAGATAACTTTTAGTATCGGCTCAAATAATTCTGTGGTAAAAAAAGGAAAAAGTGTTTAAGTCGAGTTAAGCTGATTTTGAGTTACTGCCGCCCCTGTAATCATATTCAAAAGTACCCCTGGGCAAAGTTTCAATTATTTTGTACGTTTTTTCAGGAAGTTTTAGCGCAATGAATTGTTGCTTATATTTTTACGACTTATAATCTCATGTGGCATGACTCATGATATAATTCAGCTTGTATTACTTTCGTATATTTCAAATTGAAACAATTATTTATAGTCCGTACAAAGATGATTTCCTTAGATAAACAAACGTTAACACCGAATTGACTCAGGCAGTTTTTCCTTATTGCCACAGAATCAAATAATTAAGAAGAGTGCAGACAAAAATACCTTCGGCTTGAAATAAAAAATATATGGGAATACATTGGAACTTGCAGGTTATCTCTGAAACTTCCCCCTAAACTACATATTTTTGTCGCATTTGTGGCATCCGATACAGTTTGTAAGTCTGTAAAAATCAGTGAATATCTAAAACCAATTTTAAAAAGACTTTTTTAAAGATATTGGACGTCGTCTTTTGAGGTTAATAGTTGACTATATTTTGAAACTCATCAGCTGAGTATTTGCTAAAAGAAACCATTTTGTGAAAAATTTATTTTAAAAAATTTTCAAAATCTACTATATGAAGAAAAATTATACTAAAGGTATACATACTCCCATTCGGGCATGCTCCATCATTTGTACTGAAAAAGTGGCCACGAACCAGCTTCAACATGCTACTCAAATTGAATCACTATCTTTCGACATCTAAGGTTATCAACCTCTTTCGAATAATGCAAATTTGTTTTAGATGATTTGAACTGGGGTTTCTTGCTCAAAACATATCAACTAAAATTAAGCGGCACGCAGGCTGTTTTGTTTGAACAGCCCTGCGTGTACAAATGCATGTTGTGTGTCATGAATATGTTAAACACTGTTCGAGTTCAATGTTTTAGTTGCAAGTTTTAAATTTCATAAATGTCAATAACTTTTCATTACGATTGTCATGCTTGCATACTCTAATGAACCATCAATTTCTTTAGTGTTAGAAAAATAACATTAACGTTTGACAATTTAAGTCATTTCAATTCAAGCAAAATGCCATTAAAGTAAATAATTTTCAAGGGGCTTAATAAAAAAAGACTGATTTAAATGAAAATTCTAATGTACATTCAGACACTTAAGCGTAATTCACCCATTGTTTCCGAATAAAATGTTTGTCCGGATAAAATTTTTTTGACTGTAGTTTAGGGAGATGGAGAGCAAAAAGAAGAAATCCAATTTTGTTCGGAACATTTTCAGCTTGAATTGGTTTAAGGTGGATGATGTAGGCACTATTTAGAGCCAGTTTCATCTTTGTATACAATCCTCTGCTGTGGAGAAAAGTTAACGTTGTATTTATACCTAATATGGGCATTAGGCCAGGAAATTTGGCCGAACGTCATTTTTGCTGAAAACTATGGAGAGACTAATTGATTTACACATTAGATCGACGGTTTTGTATACTTCTCCGTTGCATGTAAATCAATATGCCAAGGGTAAATCTTCAGAGCATGCTTTGCATCATCTTGTTACAAAGATTGAGAGGGCTCATGGATCGGGGGAAATTGCGTTGTGTCTTGTTTTAGACATTAACGCGCATTTGATAATACAAAATATGCTTCAATAGTTTGCTCTCTTAGACAAAAAGGTTTTGATCACGCGTCTGTGAGATGGATTAGCTCCAGAAGCATGGGTAATGATATGGTTACTATTAGGCAGTCAAAAGGTGTCCCCAATGTGGTCTTTTATAACCACTACTTTGGTCAGTGGTGATTGATGAACTTCTTCTCATTCTCAGTGAACAAGGACACGAAGTTATAGGGTATGCTGATGAGATGGTTGTGATGGCAACTGGAAAATTCGGCAACGTTCTCTCAGACGTCATGAACGATACTTTGTGCACTATAACGACATGGTGTGGAAGAGATGACCTGGCAGGCAACTCTAATGAGACTATTCTGGTACCTTTTTCTCTTGAAAGAAAACTTGGTCTAGGGACAGTATCGTTGAAAGGATGCAATATTTCTTATTCGACCGATGTCAAATACTTGAGGGTTACCCTTGATAGAAAGCTGACTTGGAACCGACATGTTGAATGTGTAATACAGAAATCCGCTAGGGCGATCTGGACGGTGAAGAGTTGTGCTGGGTGCACCTGGGGCATGAGCCCAAAAATAGTTATGTGGATCTATACAACGATTGTTAACGTACGGTACGATTGTTTGGTTGCAAAAGACTCGGCAAGTTGTGGCGACAACTAAACTCTGTATAGTTCAGAGATTGGCGTGTCTCCTTGCAACAGGCACATTGAGGTCATGAGGAAGCGTATGATGATGACCAGGACGAGCACTGCTGCTCCGTTTATGGGCTCAGAGCCGTTTTGTGGCGTAAATCGGTCGGCTATAATATCTGTGATCAAAGGAGAGCTCTGAGAAAATATGAGTAACTTATTCTGGTTTAAGGCAGGCTAACACATTGATGCAGCCATTTTCATATATGGCATCCTGAACCTCAACAGGAATAATTTACGGCTTGTTACTGATTTTTTTTTCTGGCCACTGTGAAAAAGTAACCAAATTCGTTCACTTTTTTTGTAGTTTATGCTTAAAAGATGACGAGACAATGGCACACATTCTTTGTGAATGTATCGTATTATGTAATAATAATAGAAGGCGTGTTTTCCATTCTCAGTTTCTGTGTTAAGATGATATTAAGCGGGCTTCTTCAATATCTTTGCTGACTTTCATAAGGAGAATCATACAGAGCTTGATTTAATTTACACATCTATGGCACAAAAGATTCATCAGGTGTCGCAGTACCGATCTTTGGGACAGATCTTCCCTTATTCTATTCCAAGATGGATTCAAACAAATTTTTACTGAGAGTTTTCTGCTGCATGATTTACTCATTGCAAAAAAATGTTTCCGTAAAAGTCAAAGCTGCCATATGTAAACAATCAATACTGCACCTGGTCAAAAATACTTGTGTGGCAACACTGTATTCTTGCGAAAATAATGAATATAGCTGTTGTTGTTCCTTACAGTCATTTTCTTTATATACTTCTTGCAACCACAATTTTAGCTGGCCATGGTAAAGTAATAAAATAAAAAACATGTTGATTATTGAGTTCTTATCTCAACTTTGATGTTAGTTGAACTTCTCATTTGTTTCTTGTTCTAATTCTAGTTTTGCTCGATTACGAGGATGTACGCAAACTTCTAAAATTTCAGAATTATCATGATCAAGTATCAGTCCTTCTCTGAAAATTTTTTTTACAAATATTTTTTCACTTTATTACAGTTTTATTTATGCACTCTCGGTTGTTCTTAATAAGCTTCCCTTGCAATGAAAGCATTCGGCGTTGCCAAATAATCACTGGCATTTTGTTATATCAATTATTTGGTTACGATGACTACTTTTTATATGACCAACGATCTATTTGGCCAAGCAATCGACATTTTGGTTTTCGAATATTGCCCACACAATTACCAGTCAGTCAATGAAACAATAAACGTATGCATTTCATATTTCTTTTTTCATCCTCTTGTTTTTTTCTTATTTTGCAACTATAAAATAAAAATAAATGGCTGTAATGTGATGGGATCGGCTGTGTGTTTGTTTTACTCTGTATGGTCATTTATTGATATTTTTTGGATTTTTTTCCTTCTTAATAGCATCAAAAAAGAAAAAAATGTTTTTTACTCTGTGCAACTTAAAATTGCATACACTAAGCCTCACATGCTATTTATCGCCAATTTACCAATTTTCTGTGAATACGTGTGTGCCTGCTGCAATATTCTTGCAAAATTTGTGCTGCAGCTTTGTTGTTGTTATTGTTTTTTTTTATATAAAATTTTCAGTGCATACTTTGAGGTTGCTCTACAACTCAATGCAGTGCTGTCACATATCATACAAACATACAAACGTACAACCAAGCAGCAGGAACTTTCGCAGGAGTATCGGCAATTTGCACTCATGTCGAACATGAAAATAATGAAAAACAATTCATGCGTAAACTGTTGATATCTACACACACACAAACACACACCCATACACCTTGCACCAACTTGCGCTAGACGTCCCGTTCAACTCACAGCTATACGAGTAATCACACACAACATACATACATACTACACATATGTATTTGCGTATTGTACTTTCAAAGTAGCTAAATGTGTTTGTGTGTGTGTGTCTGTGCTGACCAAATCCAACCAGACAAGTCCAGACCATAAGGTAATCAGCTCTTAATAACAACAAAAACAATAGAAGAAACCTTTAGCAGACCAAGAGTCGTCGTCGTTTGTAGATTGTTGAAATAAAACAGCAGGCCAAAGTCACGGCAACTTCAGAAAATAAAAAATTAAAATCAGGGGTGGTGAAGCTTGATTTTAAATTGTTCGAAATTAATAGCAAACTAAGCTGCTGTAGAAAACAACAATAAAATACAACATACATATTTTTTTTAAACAGAAATAGATGAAGGAAAACTTTCGTTCGTTTTCTGTAAGCAGGCAGTGAAGCTAATAGCAGAAAGCCAAGCTAGTTTCCTGGCAAAACTTCTGCTGTAGCCAAAGCGGGCCAGCGAGAGAAAGTTGATTGGCCTTTTGCGTCGTAACGCACATCCATAAGACATGGTTTTTGTTCGAGGCGTCACACTAGGAAGCTATTTTGCTTTCAAAGCATCAACCATATTTTCTATAAGAAGAGTGTAATATCATATTTTCTCTAAGAAGAGCGTGCCGCCAGATAGTCAATAATTTTTTCTGTAAGAAAAGATTGCACAGTCGTGCAAGAAGAATCTACTGTGACATTGTCAGGAATTCTTTTTTATAAGAAGAGTGTAACATCACATAGTCATCCGTATTTTCTATAAGATGGGCCAGTCTTCAAATAGTCAACCATATTTTTATCAGAAGAATGAGCCATTGTATGGTCAACCATAATTTCTATGAAAACAGTGTGAGATCACATAGTCAATCACATTTTATTTAAGAAAAATGCGCCATCAGATAACCAACCATCTACTATCTCTTCTATAAAAAGGCTGTAACACCATATAGTCACGAATATTTTATATAAGAAGAGTGTGGCATCAAATAGTTAATACTCGTAACTTTTTTCATCAAATAGTTAATGTACGGTAACACAGGAGCGGATCTTTTCTATAAAAAGAGTGTAACTAACATATTTAGTTACTTCTTATATAAGAAGAGGGCCTCGATAAAAAAAAAATTAACCATATTTTCTAAAAGAAGAATGTACCATCAAATATATCATTCTTTCTATAGAAATAATGCTCTGTGTCAAAGTCAAGTATTTTTTTTTTATAAAAAGAGTGTAATTATACATAGTCAATGATATTTTCTATAGTAAAAGTATGTCTTCAAATAGTCAATAATATTTTCTATAAGAAGAATGTGCTGTGAGAAAGTCAAGCAAACTTTTCTTTAAAAATAGTGTAACACCACATAGTCAATCATATTTTATATAATAAAAGTGTGCTATCACAAAGTCAAGTATATTTTCTTTAAAAAGAGTGCTCTTACATAATCAAGAATATTTTCTATAAAACAAATTTGCTGTTACATAGAGAATCATCTTTTCTATAAGAGTATAACATCACATAGTTAATGGTATTTTCTATAAGAAGAGTGCGCCATACAAAGAATTTGCTTTTACATGGTGAACTTTTTTCTATAAAAAGAGTATAACATCAATCATATTTTCTCTGAGAAGAGTGTCCCATTAGTTAGTCAGCCATATTTTCTGTAAAAAGAACACAGTTAAATCAAGCAGTCCCGGCCGAAAGGAAGCACAGCTGAATGCTACCGGGCGCGTCCACAGGTTGCGTATAGTGAAAAGCTCCGTAGATATGCAGAGTAGCCGCTAAAGCAGTCGCGAACAATCAGCGTTTCTGCGTGTAGAGTCTAAGAGGGTTTCCGGGTGGCGCCAGACTCCTTACAAATTCTGAGTGCCTACGTCAAGGCGAGTAATTAGTGCCTTCAAATAACCAATATCCACCTATTGCCAGCGACTGTTCCTCATGTTAGAGGAGCCTGTAAGCGGGCGTCGGATCTTATAAAAAGCGACTCGCCATACACAGAAAAAATTATTCACCTATTAATGTTTTCAATTAATAATTTAATTGATTCAATTAAATTTTTAATTGTATTAATTAATTTGAGTGGAAAAACTTAATTGATATTATCAAATTGTTTATAGGTGAAAATTTAATTAATTTTTTAATTAATATTACAAATATTTTAATTAATATTACAAACTCATTCTATTACTTTTTTGTGTGTACAAACGTGATATAATGCTTCTAAGCCAGCCCGCCTCGAGGCCATGCTGGCAGCCTCAGTTGCAGGATCGGATGCGGCAGCCCAATCAGCTGCTCATCTTAAGCCATCTGATTACCGAAACCTCAAGGAGGCCCTACGCTCCTTGTAGGAACTAAAGGATCTAATATATATATATAAATCAAGCAGTCAATCATATTTGCTATAAGAAAAATATGCTGTTACACAGTCAACCATCTTTTTTATCAGAAAAGTTGTGCCATCGGATAGTCAACTATATTTTCTCTAAGAAGAGTGCTCCCACCACATAGACACTCATCTTTCTATAAGAAGAGTATGTCATGATATCACATACCAAGAAGAGCGTGTCACCTTCAACCATCTTTTCTAAAGATTGATTTTTTTGCAACTTTCTTTTTGGCAACACTGTTCTTGGCAAATCAGCTGTTTTCGTGCATCATGTTACGGATAAACATGTGCAGTTTGGTTTATAATTTAACCATGAATCGACTTACAAGTGAACAGCGCTGCAAATTATTAAGTTTTATTCTCAAACCTCAGGCTCAGTTCAGAAAGTGTATCGTGCACTTCTTCCATTTTATGGTCAGTTTGAGCGACATTCTGAGGCGGCTATTCGGAATCTTGTGACTAAATTTTGCACCAAAATTACATTATTGAGCATTAAATCACCAACACGCATACGTAGAGTAAGATTATAGGAAAATATCGCAGCTGTATCCGCCAGTGTTTTTGATGTCCGTGAATTATCGATTCGGCGCCATTGCAGCAATCGGGCCTCTGTCACAAATTGGTTTTTGCTTAAAATGGATAAGCTGGATTGGCTGATATGTGGTTTTAGCAAGACGGTGCCACTTGTCACACATCACGCAAAACAATGGCCCATTTGAGAGGCGAGTTCGGTGAACAGTTTATTTCACGTTTGAGGTCGCTCAATTGGCCACCTAGATCATGCGATTTAACGACTTTAAAATATTTCTTCTGGGGTTATGTTAAAGATCATGTCTATAGGGACAAGCCCGCAATTGTTAAAGCACTAGAAGCCAATATTGTATAGTTTATACGTGAGATACCGGCCGATATGTTGGCGAGAGTATGTCAAAATCGGACCCAGCGTATGAACCATTTCAGGCGTAGCCGAGGTCAACATTTACATTAAATCATCTTTAAACATTGAATTATATAGATCGTTCCACCGACTCAAATAAAAATTTCATACATTTCTTTAAATTTTATTTGTTTTCTTAATAAATCAAATCCGAAAGCTCTTAAAAAATCACCGTTTATAAGCATAATTAAGGACTGTATTTTTTAAGGTGTGACAAAATAGTTTTTGGATTTTTTTTTAAATATTTCCAATTAATCTTTACTAATTCGCTATACCAAAAGTATACTATGCCATTTCAGTTCGTTTAACCAAAGTTAACCTCATGCTAACGACTGCCCACTACGGAGAACGTCTGCACACTTATGCTTGCTTGTACGTGCTACAATGCAGATATTGCAATGTCACCTTTATTGAATTGAGTGAGATTGAAGAGGACGTTGCTTGGTTTGCTGGAATTGCACAAATACAAGTTAAAAGACAAGTGAAGGAAAGACGCGGTGAAAACAATGTCTGCGTGTGTGTGCAAGTGTGTGGCGTACCAATTGCATGAAAATCTCGCAAAATCCAGCAACAACACAATCGCAAGAGACACTATTCGTACAACAACAACAATAAAACCCCAACATATTTGTTCACCTGGGATAACACAATTGGGTGGATGTAAAAATCACGCTTTAACACATGTTCAAGTTTGTTATAAACATTTGTTTTTACTACTCGTACTTTCTTTCTTTCATTCATGAGGTTTTTTTTTTTTTTTGATGTGTTATTTGTTGTTCTTGCTGTGGTTTTAACCAGTGAAAAATGTTAAGTAAATTCTGAACTGAAGGTGCCTATAAAAGTGTCTGATATTACCATTCGCCCCCCCCCATCCTCCCCCCACCACCTTTCCAGATGTCATTTCTATTTCTTGCAAGTCATTTTAAAAGTGATACTTGAACTGTTTTACGGGTGGTGTCAATTTGTTTGTACTACTTTTACACATGAATACAATTTTTCAATAACAATTTTTGCCACAACTTGAGAGAGCGTAATGAAAGAGAAGAGAAGAGACGAAGAAGAAAATTACACTAGCAGAGTAGTGGAAAGAAAGGCTAAAAGTTTTGTTTGTTTGTCATCTTCAAGTTAATAAAATTCTAAGTTTTTCTAAATGCTGGACTCAAAATTCCATCACTGTCTCACTTGAGTGTGTTCTAATGGATTGGATACTCAAAAAGAAATCTATTAAGAAAAATAAACACGAAATATATGTATAACTTTGAAGTAAATTCTTAAGTAACGATTGACTTGAACACTTTCCCAGTTAAACTTATGCTCACACTTTTGCAGACAGGAACAAACAACTGGACAAAAATCAAGTGCATTTCTAGCAACGTTCATAAGTAACTGGCTTTACATTTTATATGTTTTTCTAGGCTTGTGTCATTCATGAATTAACTACTTCAATTGAATGATTCTTTCAAGTGAAAGAATGAAATATTGCTGTATTTTCTCTAAATTTCTTTCATCTTTCGCTTTGATTAAGACCCGACAAAAAAAAGGGCTGTCCACGTACAGACCAAACGGGTGGACGGATTTTTATTATTTCTTTTAAATGTGACTTGATCTCGCGGGTTCTTAGCTATGTTTTAAGTAAATCGGTCCAGCCGTTTAAAAAATATCACATCTTTTCTAGATATATCGGGGTTTTTAAAATTTTTCATTTTTGTTATTTTTTATATAAATTAAAGTAATTCAAAGTTAATTTTTATTGATCTGAAGTTAATATTTCTATTGTTTCAAGCATTAAACACATTCAGCACAGCAAGCTACCGACTACAAAACTTCAAGGATATGAGTACAATAAACATCGCACACTAAATCACAAACAGTCACAACACAAAAAATTTCAGATTGTGAGTAGTTGCAAATAACTGTTGATACTGCACAAATGACGCAAGTACGAGTATGTAATATAAAAACAGGCATAACGGTATTTTATATTCTTCAAGAAGACTGCATTGCAAAAGAAATTGTTGCGGTGGTTCGAGATTTGTTCAATTAACTGGTTTATAAAAAAAAACCACTTTGATCATTACGACTTGTGACTGTTTATGATTTAGTGTGCGACATGTTTATATGAGAATGATTATTTCGATGGCAGCAAGACAACAGACTGCAGGTGGTTGTCCGTACTACATGTTTTGTTGTAGTCAAACTAAACTAACTTCTATTTTTGATAGAGCTGGGTCCAACTCGTTCATTCGTTCATTTTTGCCACAAACCTATGATCCAACCCATGTAATTTAAAGGGGTTTGATCAAAGGTTTGTGGCAAAAATGAACGAATGAACGAGTTGGACCCAGCTCTAATTTTTGATGGCTAAAAATCAAAAAACAGTGTTGACAATACAGCAAAATATGTAAAACAAATTATTGCCAAAACCTATATTTTTATTGCAAAATGAAAAAGAAAGTTAAAAAGTTTTAATGACAATTACAAAACTGATTATAATTTAAAAAAAAAAGAACGATAATTCGCGAAAAGTTGCAAAATTTTAAAAAAGCCATTATATTGACTAAAAATCGCCAAACTGTAAGGAATGCACAAAATACACTAAAAATCGCTAAAATGACGAGTACTCGCAAAAACTTACTAAGTCATGTTTTAGACTCGGCAGTTTTTCTTAAAGCAGTGCTCTTCCATTTTTTTTTTAACTGCTCGTTTATTTACACACAGATGGTTTCTTGTTCAATTTTTCTATTGTTTTAATGCAGCGAATGAAATAACAAAAGAAAATTTAGGAAACTTTTTGGTACAAGCAAGCCTGCACCGCTCTTCTTTCTTCTTTCCCCTCTGTGCTATAAACTCAGACTTGCTTCAAGAAAAACTGCCGAGTCGAAAATATGACTAACAGCGGGATGATAACAAAGTCTAATATCATTATTGTTCGAACTTTATTTGTTTCTATATTTACGATTTGATTAGGCTAAAGTTCGTATAGCTCTGTAAGCCACAACGATGAATCAAAACAATTCACATATTCTATTTGCACTGAAAATCTCACTAAAACAGAAATTTACATCAACTGACACCACACACAGTGGACCGAACACAGAGAACGCTGATGATGAAGGACTTGCTACCTTTGAAAACAGCTAGTTGTTCCGTTCTGCTAGAGTTTGGCAGAGTATTTAAAATTAACGTTGGTTTTGTTTGTTCATTAATAATTATCACATGTAATTTGGCTTACAGAGCGATACGAACTTTAGCCTAATCAAATCATAAATGTATTAACTAACTTAAGTTGTAATAATTGTTTTAAGCCGATTGCATGCAAAAAATTAGTCAGCTATTGAAAACATGTACACATATTAGATTTGTTCAGTTATAAAGTCTAATATTATTTAAAAATTGGCAAAACTTCCAGGAAGTCGTGAAAGTCATTAAAAATTTAAGAAATTTGGAAAAACAAGGAGAAAAAATTGCAAGTTAGCGAACTATTGCTAATTGTATTAAAGAAATTACAAGCCTGTGAATAGTAAAATTCGCAAAAATATATATAACAAAATTAAACTGAAAATAAGAAAATAAAAAACATGTTGATTATTGAGTTCCTGTTCCAACGTGGATATTTGTTGAGATTCTCATTTGTTTAAATAAAAGTTTAACATAATAACTCTAGTTGTTCTAAGAAATTGTTGGGTAAAGGCTCCCTGATTATCTGCATTAGCAACAGTGAAATGCGCATAGAATCCAGCTTAACCACTCAATAATCAATTTCAATATATTTCCAAAAAAAAAATTACTGAAAAAGTACAATAATAATTTGAGATTATTAGTGCGTTAACTTTAATTGTAACAACTCCCATAAAAAACTCTAATTATTAACTGATTTGTTTTTATATTTTTTAATAAAGTATACTTTTTATTTTTATAAATATGAAATATTTGAAAGCGGCACCACTGAAATATATATATATTATATATATTTATACTTCAATATCAGCTTCTTATGGTACTGCTGCCGTTTTCAAAATAATTAAGTAGCTGGCTACCAGGCAACATATGTAGCCAGCGACACTTTTAGTCGTGTAGCCATGTAGCCTGCTGTGGTCTATGTGTTTAGAGCATTACACTGCATGACATTAATAGAGTGTTTCGCGAGCGGTACGCTGTCGTTACGGAAAATATGTCTATGCAATCTTAGAATCTCTTTTGAGTTCTCTTACTCCAAAGGATTCTAGTTAGTCTTCCACACAGTGGAACTTTGCCAAACTCTATCTCATGTTTTGCCATCCTGCATTCTTTGATTTCGGTTTATAAACGGACGTTTTGCATGTGATGACTTCAGTCTGGTAAGCATATGTGCTTCTTCTTTTCCTGTTATTTATTTATTTGTAGATTTATTTAATTTATTTGTATAGCAAGCGCATGAGTTTATCTAATTTTTAAATTAAAATACCTTCCTGGATGTGACTTCTTTCTTTATTAAGGCTTTGAGAACAGCTTTACTATTCGTGAAAATTGGGTTTATCTTACGGTATAATCGACATTTATTGCCTTGATTTGGTCATACTTTGTGATCTTTATGCCATTAAATTTGTTGTACTAAATAAATTTAAATGTTAAATTTACTTTTTGTATTTCATTTTTTTTATTTTCTTATTACTTTAACGTTGCAATAAACTGATAATATTGGAAGTGTTATTAACAAAACATAACTGCAAATGACACAGTTTAATGGACTTTTACAATACAAAAATGTTGAACATAACAAACTTTTTGTTAAAATAGTTCTTCAGTAGATTTTTTTAGCAAAACACTCCTTATAAAATCATTAATGTTGACTCAGTAATACTGAGAGTGTGTGTGTGTGGGTGTGTATATTTTATGTTTGCATGTATTAGTTTTTTTGTGTGTCTTTCTTCGTTGGCCCTTTTATTATTCTTATTTAGCTTTATGCAACTTCAGCTTGACTGAAAGGGCACACATACATAAATGTACATATCGAGCCTTATTTTCGATTTTATCGTAAGCGTCAAAAATTAAAGTTTTCTGGAGAACTTTTTTCTTTATAATATTAAAATGTGTTTTATATTCGTAAATTTTCGCTAACGATACAACTTTACAAACCGTATATTAAAATCTTATAAACATTTTGGCATTTTGATAATTCTAAGCCCATAAAATTTTAATTTCAATAAAAAAGTATATTTTTTGATAACATGTCGCTTACGATAAAATCGAAAATAAGGCTCCATATATACACTATAAATGTAAATACATTTGTAAAAGGAGTTTATGTATTGCATTAAGTGTTCAAATCAATTTAGATTATGTCCATGTGTGTGTGTGTGTGTGTGTGTGTGTGAGTGTATAGTTGTTAAAAGCTATACTTATTCCCATCAAACTCTATCAATTTTACTGACAAGAGAGACACACCGAATTGCTCACACTTTTGCTCTTATTTTTTTTCCTACAAAAAGAATTTAAGCAAAAACTAAAAATATTTTTAGGGAAAGAAAAACTATTAAATTGAGTGCATTAAATACTCGCATAACGATAAACCGATTAAGTTAAACATTCCATTGTTGCAGTAAGGAGTAGCAGCATTGCATTCAACTCTATTTACGTGCAGTACAGTACAGCAAAAAAAATATTAAGAACTACTATTTTTGCAGGGGTTGAAAGTTATATATTATTACTACGAACAAGCAGCATTTAATAAAAACTGTTTTTTACTGGCGATAAAACTATTTAAAAGAAATTAAACAGACCTGAGCAATATGCAAGAGCAAAAGAAAAAATAGCTTCCTAAGGTTATAAAAGTTATGTATCACGTGTTATAGAAGCATATTTATCCAAATTATCGGATCATTATTGGTCGTCTCTATAAAAAACTGGGCAGTTTTTTCTTCAGAAAAACACATTTTCTGTTCGGTATGATCAGTTTTTTTCTCAAACGCATATGGCAGCACTGTTATCGAAGAAAATAACTGTAACATACTTTGCGGGATATAATTATATTTTGTGTCAGCAGTAGTGGCGTATACTTAATATTCTATAATAACGTTTCAATATTACACATACGCCTTAAAAATCGTACTTATCCAATACGCGGTACAATTTGAGGTGGCGAAATAAATCCGTAACTGGTGACAATTTTAAGCAACTGTGTTAGGGTTAAAATTAGATTATTAAAAATTTTTGGGTTCCGTACACCAAAGGTGAAAAGGAATCCTATTGTTTTCGCTACGATGTCCGTTTGTCTGTCTATCTCTCTGTGTATCACAGGCTGTTTTCTCGAGAACCGTCAAAGCTATGGGCGTGAAATTTTCACAATATATGAAGAACTTTGACCGCTACAACAAAAATTAAAATTAATTAAAGGGTGTTTTAAAGCGAGTAACAAAATATATTGAAATTTTAATGTAATATACAGACAATTATATACAGACACTTGAAATTTGGCAAAGTTTGTGTATTTTGATAGAGACTACAACAATTAACACTCAAATTAAAAAAAATCAAAACTAAAGAATGTTCTAGCAGTTAATGTAATTTTGACTATGTAATTTTTTTCTTGATGATCTTCGAAACGGTAGGAGACAAACTCTTTAAATTTCTAAAAGAGCTAAAACTAAAAAATCCTAAAATAAAAAAATCGCCAAAAGGAAAAAATTGCAAAAAACCGAAAAAATACAAAAAACGAAAAAAGCGTCGGAACTAAAAAATCGCTAAAATTATTATAAATCGCCAAAAATCTAAAAAGTTCCAAAACCGAAAAAAGTGCCAAAACTAAGAAAAATCGTCCAAATTAAAACAATTGTCAATAACTGAAAAAATCGTCAAAGCCTTAAATGACCAAAACTGAAAAAAATCGCTAATACTATAATAAATTACCCAAAGAAAAACGCCAAAAACGATAAAAAAAAGTGAAAACCCGAAAAATTCTAAAAAACGAAAAAATCATACAAAACTAAGAAAAAGCGCCAAAACACACCAAAGACCGAAAAATTCCTACAAACGAAAATAAATCATCAAAGCTAAAAAAATAGCCAAAAATGAAAAAAGCGCTAAAACTAAAAAAATTGTCAAAAATTGAAAAAATCGTCAAAGCACCAAAAAACACAAAAAACTAAAAAAAAAAACCTAAAACACAAGAAAAATTCCAAAAAAAACTAAAAAAGAGTACAAAACTAAGAAAATGCGCCAAAACGAAAAGAACACAAAAAACCGAAAAATTCCTACAAACGAAAATCAATCGTCAAGGCTAAAAAAATCGCCAAAAAGGAAAAAATCGCAAAAAACCGAAAAAATGCCAAAAACGAAAAAAAACGCCAAAACTAAGGAAAAGCGTCCCAACTAAAACAATTGTCAAAAATTTAAAAAATCGTCAAAGCCAATAAAGCACCAAAACTAAAAAAAATCGCTAAAACAATAATAAATAGCCCAAAACTGAAAAAACCCTAAAAACGAGAAAAAAAATTAAAAACCCGAAAAATTTCAACAAAAAAAACCAAAAACGCGTCAAAACTAAGAAAAATCTCAAAAACGAAAAAATCGCCAAAAACTGAAAAATTCCCACAAACGAAAAAAAAATCGTCAAGGCAAAAAAAATCGCCATAACTAAAAAATCGCCAAAAACCGAAATAAAAACTCCAAAACGAAAATAGCACCAAAAAAAACTGAAACTATAATAAATCGACAAGAACGAAAACCCGCCACAACTAAAAATGCCAAAAACCGAAAAATAGAAAAATCGCCAAAAAAGTTTATCGAATACTTATTTTTTTATTTAAATGTTTACCTGATGGTAAGATATTCGATTATATAGGCTAAAGTTTGTATAGTATTAAATATTTAGTGTCCGTATGGAATTCTTCGTGTAAGTGTTTAAGGTTTTACTTTACTGAACTAGAATAAATAAATATTTTTTTTTCTAAAAAAAGGGTACCTTATGAATTCGTTTTTATTTTTAGCTTCCCGTTATAAAAAGTTAATGACTTTACCTCAAATTTTGGAAAATCGAATTTTTATCATATTTCGACTATATGAAATCTTCGAAGTTGATTCTGACCATTTGCGCGATGATGTCACTAATAATACAAATTTTCCTCAGGAAACTTGCAATATCTCAGGGACATTAAATGGAGAGAAATGAGAGAACAAATACAATCGACTGTTTTCTTAGTGTGACTGGTCTATCAAATAAGTTATAGTGGGAGTAGCGTGCATGCCAGGCTGGGCATAAGTTTAATCCAAAAAGAATCAAGTTGGTTGTTTTGTAAAGATTTTTATTGAGACTTCAAAACTTTATATGTTTGCATGAAGTAAGTCTCAACAACTTTAAATATACCTCTTAAATAATGGCATATATTCACAGTCAAAACAAAGTATACCTTAAGCTTTTAAAACCAGTATTTTGTATAGTAATACTGGTTCTAAGCTCTTAAAGTATGCTTCGTTTTAGCTATGAATATAGCCATTGCTTTTTTCGGTATCAAAGACAACAATTATGTTGAAGAAAATGATTTACAGAATTCCAAGACAAACACTCAAAAATAAGTGAAATTTATTTTGGTGGTTAAGCATTGTCTACGTGCATTTCATTGTCGCTTTAACAAATTGTCAGTAGACTTCCACCGCACACTTTTAACAGTCACAAAACTTTTATGTTATACACATACTTTCAAAACCCATTTGAGAATTCACAAATAATAATATTTTTGAAAATCACAAGAAATAAGCGTATTAGGCTTAGAAACTTATACAAATAAATTTCACTTGCAATAGAATTATGACAAGATGTCAAATAACAAATTTCTTTAAGTGTTCTTAATGAAAAAATTTAACACTTATTTTTTCTGTGTACATAATATAAATAATTTAATTGAGTGAACAAAAAAAATCGTCACGAGAAAATTACTACACGAATAGAAATGTCAGATAATAATGTCAAGTAAGTGTTTTGAATGTTTTTTTTTTTTATTTCTGCAGATGTGGGCGATAAAATTTATAGTTACGTTTTAAAACCTAAAAGCAATCTATCAATATCTTTCTTTTATGTTAGAAAAAAAGTGACATACAATTTTTACATTGAGGTCTCGTTAGACGGCCCAACTAATGAAATTAACATTAACTGATGGGTCAGTAATGCAATTTGTTTTTTCAAGGTCATTAACCATAAACTGCATTTAGCATATTTAAATATGTCCTCAAACTAATTTACTTTTGCATAAATTTACTTAATTAAATTGGGACTTTCTCTCTGCAGCTTATCTTTGAAATCTTCCTTGTGATTATGCTGCGTTATCATGATCAATTAGTTAAGTGCCCTGGAGACGATCAAATAAACTCATCCACCACAGCACAGTTGTGAGCATGCAGTCCTACTTTTCTGAGTTTAGGCAAGCGTCGAAGGCAATGTTTTTAATTATTAGATCGCCTCTAAGGTATGTGTGACAAAAATTATGAGTTTCTCTGAGATTCTTGTTAATGATGCAGCAGTGCACAAACGAACAAAACTGGAATGTTTATTTGTACTTCTCCCTTTAAGCAACAAGCATACGACACTGACACATGTAAGCAGATTGACGAGCTTAGTTGATCGTGTCCAGGGTTCTTAAGAATTTGCGTAGCCTCTCTACTTTTCCATAATATCCGTGATAAGGCTTATTCTGCTTACAATATTCCTCACTCTTTCTCCACAAATAACTTCTATTTCATATTTTCTCAAACGACTTTACCATTCATTTATCAACAGCCGTCCATCGAAAACTTACTGTAGCTAAAATATTCTTCATCGTAATTTGAACAAACTTTATGTCATTGGGTCACATAATTTTATTTTATGCAGCTCACAGTTACACAAAAGAAGCATTAAAAAAAAATTGCCCTCCCAAACCAACCTGCCTTCCTTCAATCAATCAAACAATCATCAAACACAATCAACTTCTAGTAAACTGGTCTATTGCTTGCCTGTGCTTTCATTTCCTCAACTTCAAAATCTATCAATCGCCTGCTACTCCTCTTCTTTCCACTATTCGTTTTATTATTGTGTGGAATGGCTGAAGCAACGATTGCATGAATGAGATTGAATGAATGGTTCGTGTAAATTTTAGCTTTAGGCAACTTTTCCATATTGAAATTTTGCTACATTTTATATTTTATTGATTTCAATTTTATTTTAATTTAAATTTGCCTGCAGCCATTTGATCCAAAAAAGTTCATATTATTTTTTTAGTTTTTTATTTTGTAAGTTTTTTTGCTTTTGGTTCTTTTTATTTCAATTGCAATGAAAACATTTTCTCTGCACTAATTGTTATGGAAATTGTTTTACTTCATTTTATTATGATTTTTGTTTTCAATTTATTTCACAAATTAGTTGAAAATATAAGAAAAATTTTTTATGCAAACATGTTTAAGCAAAACTCACCATCACTGCATTGCGTTTGAAATCCATAAAGTTTTTCACCTCCGCTGCCAGTTCGCGCAAAAGTATGATGCCATCTTTTCGTTTAACCTCAATGTCGTTGTCTTTGAAACGCTGCAAAGAAACAAGAAAAAAGAGTCTTAAAAGCAATTAATTTTCAATGCTTTATTCTACATAATTTATTGATTCGCTGGAAAATTTTTTTCTATTTATAATAACATTGCTGGGAATTTTTTAATAACGCTAAGCAACAAAATCTAACTTTTTCCAAACTTTAATTATAATTATATAATTATTATAAACTGCCTGTAATTATCTCTTTTAAAATGACTCATGAAAATTCCTTCCCCCTTTCCTCCACCAAAATTTTGTTCTTTGCTACGCCAATGAATTTAACTACTGTTTTAAATGCAAACATATACGTATGTTTCTGTGAATGAAAAGTTTAAGTTTAAGTCTTATTCAATGGAGGGTCGAATTAGTCAAAATTTAAAACACCTGTAAGGGTTAATTTCGTACTAATTCACATTTTCTGTCTAAGTATAAAATGTGTTAAGCTATTTTACTTAAAATCTTGCGAGGAACGTTTTTGTAGAACATTTTAGCCCTCTAACTGTTCTCCTTACGGGTCCTTTTTGTTCTTTTTTTAAAGTGAGGTCACATAAGTACCCTTATAAGGTGTCATAGCGGGTTAAAATGTTCCACAAATATATTCGCCACAAGATTCTACTATGAGTTTCTGAAAACAGCAAACTTCGAAGTTTAATCTAAACAACAGAAATTAGTGAAACCTTAAAACACGTTTAAGGGTTAATTTTGTAACAATTTACATTTGCATTTAAGGTACAAAGTATATTTAGCTCTTTTACTTAAAATATTGCGAGAAAATTTTTGTAGAATACTTTAACCCTCTAGCTTTTCTCCTTATGGCTCCTTTTTGTCCTTTTTTTAAATGGGGTCACATAAGTACCTTTAAACGGCGATATAGCGGGTTAAAATCTTCTACAAAAATATTTGCCACAAAATTCTACTACGAGTTTCTAAAAACAACCAACTTTTAAATTCAACCTAAACATCAGAAATTAATCAAAACTTTAAACGTTTAAGGGTTAATTTTTTAGTAATTTACATTTGCATATAAAGTACAAAACCAATAAATAATAAATTAATATTTAAAATCTAGAGGAAACATTTTCGTAGAACATTTTAATTCTCTAACTTTTCTCCTTGGGGTCCTTTTCGTCCTTTTAATAAAATGGAGTCATATAAGTGCCTTGAAATGGTCATACAGTGGGTTAAAATGTTCTACTAAAATATTCTCTATAAAATTCTACTATGAGTTTCTGAAACAGCAAGCTTCGAAGTTCAATCCAAACAACAGAAATTAGTACAACCTTAAAACACGTTTAAGGGTTAATTTTGTAACAATTTACATTTGCATTTAAGGTACAAAATATATTCAGCTCTTCTACTTAAAATCTTGTGGGAAACATTTTTGTAGAACATTTTAACCCTTTAACTGTTCTGCTTACGGCTTCTTTTTGTCCTGTTTTAAATATAAGTGTCCTTAAACGTTGACAGAGTGGGTTAAAATGTTCTATAAAAATAATCGCCACAAAATTCTACTATAAGTTTCTGAATACCCTAAAGCTTATAATTTAATTTCAACACTAGAAATTAGTCAAAACTTAAAACTCGTATAAGGGTTAATTTCGTAATTATTCGCACTTGCTTTTAAGATATAAAATGTGTGCAGCTCTTTTACTTAAAATGTTGCGAGGAGTATTGTTGCAAAACATTTTAACCCTTTAACTTTTCTCCTTATGGGCCTTTTCTGCCCCCTTTCCTAAAATGGGGTCATATAAGTACCCTTAGAAAATATCGTAGCGGGTTAAAAAGTTCTACAAAAATGTTTTCCTTAAAATTCTATTATGTATAAGTCTTTGAATACAGCAAATCTCAAAACTTCATTTCAAGACTAGAAATTAGTCGAAACTGAAAACGTCTAAGGGTTAATTTCGCGCTAATTTATATTTGCATTTTGGGTATTTAGAGTAATCAGTTTTTTTACTTGAAATCTTGCGAGAAACATTTTTGTAAAACATTTTAACCCTGTAACTTTTCTCTTTACGGGTCTTTTCAGTCCTTTTCCTAAAATGGGGTCATATAAGTACTCTTAAACGTTGATGAAACGGGTTAAAATATTCTAGAAAAAATGCTCATTATAAAATTCTACTATGAGTTTCTAAAGACAACAAACTTTGAAGCAACAGAAATAAGTTAAAAGTTAAAACACGTTTAAGGGTTAATTTCATAATAAATTATTTGTTCCTTTAAGTTATCTAAAATAATAATTTTTTTTAATTCAAATCTTGCTGGTAACATTTTTATACAATATTTTAACCCTCTAACTCTTCGCCTTATGGATCTTCTTCGTCTCATGCTGTTATAAAAGAAAACTTCTTTAATCAGTTTTAATTTTTTTGATCATTGATGTTTTAGTAAACAGAAATTAATTTATATTAAAAAAAGGTATTTATTCAGGGTCAGCAAAATCCATGTGTTAAATTAGAAATTTATGATTCAAAAATTATCAAAAGAAAATAAATAAAAAACCAAAAATTCATCTAATTACACAGAGCGTAAAACAACAAACACATCTGAATATTTGCTGAATATTTTTGGCAATTAATTTAGTTTTGTTTCTATGGACTCTCATATTCATACTCATAAATTTCCTTATGGATGGAAAATTATATGAAGGTACGATGATACCAGCGCCACTAAAAGTTGAACGAATGCTTTAAAAATCAAGAGCCTGCCTCATTTTAAAACTAAATTGTATATGCAAAACAAGTTTGAAAGAATGTGTGTGCATGTGTGTGTGTGTATGTGTGTGTGCGTGCGTGAGTGGCTGTGTAGTATATTTGTGCTGTTTCAATAGATGAAGGGAATAACAGGAAATTCAATAAGTGTGCAAGTTTTTGCGGAGTACATGTGTGGTTGATGGCAGGACATAACACAACAAATAAAAGCAAATCGTAAATCAACGTAAACCAAACAACAATGTTTTCCTTTTTTTGTGTCTGTTCGTTGGCATTGTTGTTGTATTTTTGTTTCTTTTTTTGTTTTTTTTTTTTTTTGATGGAGAAAATTACTGGTTATACAAATAATTTACATTCGTAAGGATATTTATTATATATGTATATATATGTATGTACGAGTATGTACCTATGTGCGTATGTTTGTATGTTTGTGTGTGCTTTTGCAATTACTTTTACTATATGCCCGGCTACACTAGATACTCTGTACGTTCATTTGAACGCACAGTTTTAATTGGGAATTATAACGAGAACACTGACTTACAACAAACATATAAAACATATTTTAACTTCTTTCTCTCTCATGTCCAGGCAAATATTTACGTCTGGTGCTGTCATTTAACCAGGACCATATTCTGTTAATAGAAATTTAAATAAATGCATTTTTGTCTCTGTGGCAAAAGGTTTCATTGTTTTGCAGGGACGTTTAATTTAAAATTTTTAATAAATATTTTGTAGAAGACACAATAAAGGGGGAAAAAATTGATTAGAGTTTAAGATTACAAATGTGTCAAGATGCTGCTTTTTGTTCACTGACTTCATAAGACAAGGAGGAGTTTCTCAATTTGTTGGATTTTTTTTTAATTTTATTGTGCGTTACTTCATAGCTCCGGTAATTTATAGACTGATTTTATAAATTTGATTTTATCCCAAAAGGGCAGGATTACACTCCTTAAATATTTTCCTTTTATTTAATATACTTTTATGGATCGGATTACTACGAAACTTGGCTCTAAGAGTAACATGATCTGGCACCACCTTTTGTCACGTTACGTCACCAAGCAATTAAGTTTGTATTTCACAGCAATGCTGTTAGATTTTGTTCAAAGCTTTTACTAAATGTAGATCAGATTACGCTCTACACCAACATGCAAAAGAGAATTTAAAATATATGTTTTTCTTTCAAAAACAGCCTACGTTAGCAAGCAACGTCACGTGACAAAAGGTGGACTTTCCTGTGGAAATGCCCATGTAGAAAAATGGGCATAAGCACGCCCAGCTCATCCGATTCCCACCAAACTTGGAACAGCCTAATAATTTATTTAACAAAGTGGCCGGCGCCACGCCTATTATTATACTCATGCCATTCCCACCAAGCCTGGAAAACACTTTGGCCTCTTGGAATGACATAATAACCTTGTGCTGAAAAAAGTGGGCAGAGCCACGCCTATTAAAACTTGGAATCATTATTGTTACGATGTCCATCCGTCTGTCCGTCTGTCCGTCTGTCTGTCTGTCTGTCTGTCTGTCTGTCTGTGTAAAAATCGTAAGAGGCAAACTCTTGAAATTTTCAAAAACGCCAAATATTAAAAATTCCAAAATTAAAAAAGTGCCGAGACGAAAAATTTTCAAAACGACAAAGCGCTTGAATAAAAAATATCACCAAAAATAAAATATTAGCGATTTATTTTATATTAATGCAAAAAAAATCACCAAAAGTAGAAAAAAAACTATAAAAAAATCTCCAAAAGCTCAAAAAATCGCCAAAATAAAAAAACGCTTAAACTAAAAAAAACGCTAAAACTAAAAATATGTATTGTAGAGAAACAAAAACAAAAAAGTTGCAAAAAACCGAATAAAATCACCAAACACCTTTGGTGTACGCAACCCTAAAAAGACATTCCCAAAAAGTCATGAAAATGTAGAATTAGCTAGCGTTCTGGCAGTAGTGCGAATTTGGATTATTTATATCTGGATAATGATTTATACACAGGCCTGTCATTGCCACAAATACCCTTTTACGATTCCTAATCACGGAATTAGAAGCGAAGTGAAGTATAATGATATTTTCTTTTGGGAAAAAGCATAAACAATTTCTCATTTTCGGTTCCCATAACTCGGTTATTTTTATGCGAATTAAAACCTTTCATGTAACTTTTAGTTAAAAGTTTAATACATTTAGATGAAAATTACACTAATATTAAAAAATTTTGGATTCTTGGATGTTTGTAACCCCAGAACGAAAGAATAGGTAAAAGGATTTTAATCAAATTCGTTACACAGTCTAAATAAACTGTGTAACAGAAAAATACCTGAGATGTGTTACTATTTTTCTCGTAGATATTGTCGAACAAAACAACAATCTGTTTTGGAAGTTTTCCAAACACCCTCAAAAACTTGAGTTGCGGGTAAAAAAACGGGTTTTCGTACTAGTTGAATAGCAACCGATTTTAAATTTATAAACGGATTTAGAAAGAAGAGAAGAGTCAGGCCTTTCGAACAATGTATATTTTACTTTGGCAAATTTCAGAGAATTTGTTTTTACCAAATATATATTTTTTCAGTTTTTTTTCGTAATTTTTCGGATTCGTTTTTACGCAGTATTTTTATGCAAAAATCATACGATTAAAGATTTATTTGTAAAACTTAATTGATTAGGAGTAAAACGCAGGTTTGTGTTAAAACATTTTCTTAAAAATGGACTGATTAACTAAAGCAGTAAAAGAAAAGCACGATGTATGCATTGCATTGAGGAAGTTATTCAGTGAAGTATTGATATATTTATCATTTAACTCATTTTTATCGGAGAATGCTATTGCATGCACTAGAAAGTCAAGAGTATCCCATTTTTTCTCTATTATTTCAAAAGCGTTATCTATGATTTCTTCATTTGAAACATCACAGTGTAATATTATTTAGCTTCACATTTAATTCATCTGCTATCGGTAATAATTTTTCTTTTACTATTTCATTCTGGTGGGTGATTGCAAGTTCTGCCCCGTGCTCTGAGAGATGATTCTAGATTATTATTATCAGTTATTTTATTACAAAACTTTTTGTTAAAAAACTACCTGCGTTATGAATTTTCACGGTATTTAAGTTTCCAGGATTATGAAAGTTCAATTTAATAAACATAAATCAAGGTATAGTACAAAATTGATACAACAGTGGTCTCAAAAATTTCAAAAACAAATTGTTGTTGTACTCGACAATATCTGCGAGAAAAATAGTAACACATCTCAGGTATTACGACTTCAGTAATTTTTGTTACGTGTTCTGAATTGAGGATACCAAAATGACACAATTTAAGCCATTAAAAATAACAAAAATTCTAAAAGTTCCAATCAGACGCATATTTTTTGGTAACAGAATGCAAAGAAATTTAAAAAAAAAGCATAATACTCGTATATGGTCCATAATATAATATAAGCTCCTTTGGAGCGGGTAGGACGGGTAAAAAATTTGTACTATTGGTACTTTTTCTGTTTTAGCTAAAATTTGGTATAAATACAGTTTAAAGGTCAATATCAGTTTCTTTTTGCATGCGAACGAAGTCGCGGGCAGATGCTAGTTAGTTCATAGTTTTCTTTAAATTAAATCAATTTTTAAAAAACCTCTTGAGTATTTTATACAACTTCGATGGATATAAATTTTTACTCGCTTTTCTACTAATTATCTGCATATTTTTAATATATTTAGATTCCTTAAAATTAATGAAACTATAATTTTTTTTTTAAATGCAGTCCAATTTTTGTATCGATTACATTACGATAAAAATAGTTCCGAAGCCTGATTTCCGATTTCCGTCGGCTCAAGTAATAAGCTAAATTTGCCTTATTTTTCAACTAAGTTCAATATGAGGACATAATTGCACCACACTGCATTGGTCATAAGGCCATATAGACTTATTCCAAAATTAATTGAAATTTATTTTACTTCAATACGAAATGAAATGTTGTTCTACGGTCACACGAAAAAAATATAAATAAAATTAATTAAATAACAAATAATGCCCCAATTATGTTCGCCAATTGTAACGTCTTGTCTATGCACGGAAAAAGTCGCAGTTGTGATTCTTTAATACAATTATTATTTATTGTCTATGCTAGAAGGTTTGTGTATACGCTGAAAAATAATCTAAAATTTTTTTATATAAATAAGGCTTTTAGTCTATATCTACAGAATTTTTCATGAGTTCGAGTTCAAATCGTGACCGGGGAAGCCAACTAAAAATTACAATACAATACACAATTTTCCTGATATCTGTACCAATAAACACAATCACGTAAGTTAAATAATTAATAAAATAAGATGACTACATTAAATAAAATTCATTTTATTTCAACTGGAAGTAACGTTGATTCAAAATGGTTCTTTGTGTCATGTCAGTATCAGGGTAACCCCCCTTATGTAATTCGATTCGAAAAGAAAACTGTTCGAATTTGTATGTTATTAACATTACAATTCGAACACATTTCCGTTCGATTCGGATTACATAATAACCCCTCAGGTTTATGCTTTTTTTTTAAGAGAAGTAACACTCAGGCAATGTGTTACATTCTTTAGGAAAGGGTGGTGAAAGAAGAGACAGAGAAGGAAAGCTTCATTCTTTTACAACTCTGCTTTTGGCACATTTTTAATAATGCAGTGTTGCAGCGCCTCTGGTGTTAAATGAGGCGTATTGAATTTTTTTAAGCTGTGTTTAGTAGCCATTTTGTTGGTTATTTTGCTTCGCCGATGATTCTGCTACACATCAAAGGAGGGTGCTCTGATATTACATTAGGATTAGTATCTGCTGAAGTCGGTATGAACTTTCCCACAACAAGTGACACAAAGGGACACTAATGCACATCAGAAAAATGCGTGGTTTTGTTATTTTAATGACTGTGGGATACCGGGCTCGAACCCAGGACCTTCGGTTTTGTAGTCAACGTGCTAACTACTTCAGCCAACGCCAACTGCTTCAGCCTGAAATAACTTTGATACAACAGGATTCTTCAATTTGATTTACCAGTACTGGAACATTATTAAATCAAAAGGAAATAAAGTTATTTTAAAACGAAAAAAATATTTTTGAAGGTTACTGTAAATCATTTTGAATCAACATAAAATACGAGTACATATAAAACAAAATCATTACCAACAATTGTTAAATTAATCTGGTTTACGTAAATTTTAATATGAAATCATATGTACTCGTTCCACTTAAAAGGATTTTTATGGTCATCAAAAAAGGCTAGCAAAGAACCATTTTAAATTTGTAACCAGCTGAAGATAAATTAATAATAAAAACCGGCCAAATCGAAATGAACTTTTAAACTTTTTTTTTTCTACGAGTAAAACAAAAACCTAAATTGTCTGTGACATTTTGGCAACATATTTTTAAGCCAGAATGTCTTATTGGAATCTATGAACAGCAACACTTCCCTTTCTTTCGTCACTAAAATATATTTTATTTGCATATCAATCGTTTTTGTGGGTTCCAAATAAAAATATGCCAATGGTTTTTTTTTATGTGCAGCAGCAGTATTTAGCATCAGCAACATTTTTGACGTTGTCGTTTTTTGTTCTTGTGTTGTTGCAAGAAAACATAAACGTGCCAGGAATTTTATTAAATTTTCTATTATAGATTTTCAATAAAGTCGAAAAGTTAAAAAGCAAACGAACCTTTAAATAACACGGGATAAAGGAATGAGCTAACTCATGCTGAACGTGTTATACTGCGTTCTGGTGTTGAAGTTCCTTTCTCGTTATTTTTGTGTTTTTTTTTGTTACCTTCTTGAGAGCAGATGAGGAGTAGGTGCAAGTTGTTTATGTATTTTGTTAAGCTTGTGCTTGTGCCATATGAAAATACGAGAAGGCAGCTTTCTAAGCAAGTATGTTTGTTGGTTAAGAATTTTATGTACCTTCAAAGCAAATTCAAATGGGAATGGCAAAATACAATTAAATATTCTTAGAAGAGTCTTCAGCAAATGTCCATGGAACTATGAATTTTAACTTGATATTTTATTTATAAACACTTTAGCTGCATACATAAAAGAATTATAATATTCTCCGTCTTTGTCTGACAAATATACAAATTTAATTAAAGTCTGTGATTGATTAAAGCAATTTCTTAATTGAAAAATTATATAAATTATTTTTTTTATCATTTCTCAAATAACATTCACATAGGTGCCCCTGTGGCTGAGTGGTAGCGTTGCTATCCTCTCAGTCCAGAGGTCATGGGTTCGATTCCCGCCATAGAACCGGGATGTTTTCTGCAGACAAGCTAATCGCTTCGCAGGTTGTGTTTGTTAAAAAAAACTGATGCAAGGCTAGATTTCGTAAATACAAACGCTTTTTTCGTTTTCAAAATTTGTATGAAGAAATATTTTTTGAGACGAATTTTCTTTATTTGTTATACAAAATAAAAATAAGTCGGGTTTTTCCTTCCTGACGCTATAACTCCATAACGCACGAACCGATTTTCACTGTTTCGCATTCGTTAGAAAGGTATCGGGCTCCGTGAGGTTTATAGCAAAGAAAATTCAGGGAAAATTTCAAGAGAAAAGCAGGAAAACAGGGAAAATAATTTTTCACATACAGCGCATGTACTACAACGGCGCAAGTACGTGGTGTGTGAGTATACTTCACGAAAATAAGTACGTTTCATTTTGTTTCATTTTAAGTAAATGGCGCCGGTGCGTGATACATTGTTTGACAGTTTGTAATACAAAAATTCAAGTATGTTGCATATTTTAAGGCGCTAGATTATATATCTTTTATATATATAAAATCGCAGTGTATGTTTGTTATTAACGCATGATTTGTGGAACTATAAGACCTGTGAAGCTGAAATTTTCAACACAGATTCGGGTCAATACCGGGTAGGTTTTCGTTTTGTTTTTTAACCAACTTCAAAGAGACAAGGAAGCAATATATGCATAATATCGTTAAAGATATCGTGATAATTCGTGAATATGATCGCGCGAACGGGGCTAATGTCAATGCTGTTTCATTTGTAACTACATATAGAAAAATTTGTAATTAAAATCAACGAAAACGAATTCCTTTCCGTGGCTGGCATTTTTCGACTTCGACTAATATGTTTTTGTAATAAATTGAAGAACATCGCAACATTTTTTATTTAATCTGGGGCCAAAATGTCATAGTCGAATTCAAGATATGCCAACCACGATAATGCCCAAGTTAAATTTAAACTTTTTTGATACTGATTTTGCTTCATATGTGTTTGATGGTAATTCAACCTGAGTTACAGTAACCGTCCAAGAATATTGTTTCTTTTAAAATAATATTTCAGTACTGTTAAATCAAAATAAAAAATCGTGTTGAATCAAAGTTATTTCAAGTTGAAACAAAGTGATTTTGATAATGAAATAATACGCAGAACCATGTTGAATCAAAGTTATTCCAAATTGAAACAACATAAATTTAATTTAATATAGCTTTTTTTATTTTATTAATTATTTAACTTGCAATCACATGTGTATTGACGCAGGCATCAGGAAAATGTGTGTTGTAGCTGGCTTCCCCGGACAAGATTTTAACTCGAACTTATTGCGTAGTAGTCAACGCGCTTACTGTTGCAGCCACACCAACTTTAAATATTCTTTAGATATACACTTAAGGCCTTATTCATGAAAAATATCTTAGATTATATAAATTCTATAAAACAGTTGTTCATAAAAAATTTGTTTTAAAAAATTTTATAAAACAAAATTATTTATTGTGAATAAGGGCCAATTTCACCAACTCTATTCAAATTTCAATTCATATTTAAATGTTGATTGTCATTAATTTTAGTATGGGAAAATTACTTTTAAATATGAATTGATATTTAAATAAATTGGTGAAATTGGCTCTAAGTGTACCATCATGAATTAAATTTAAATTCAATATTATTTAATTGTTGTTTTAATATAAAACTTATTTAAAACTAATGTTATAATTTAAAAAAAAAATAACTACGAAACTGCTTCGGCTTGTCTGCAGAAATAGCCAGAGTTTCTACCAAGCTTCGAACCAGCGATCCTTCGACTACAAGACCAGTACACTTTATTACCAGCCAGCAGCTGAAAGTTTTTGCTGGTTATGCGAAGTTTGTCGGCTATTTGCACAAAACACGAACATCAAAACAGACAACAACAAAACAAGAACAAGTCAAACAACTGAGTACATTAGACCATTAAAGCATGAGCAAGACAAATAAACACCAACACACTTAAACAACAACATATTATTTATAATACATTTAATATCATTTCCAATCAAAATTTTTGCATGTTGATTTTACATTGTTTTTTTTCTGCTTATGTGAATGGAGTACATATTACGGAAGCAGTAGCTTTTGATATTCTAATCACGAAAAGAATTATCCAAGTTCTTCCAATTTTTTAAACGCTATAGGAGGGAGATGCTTCATCGCATCTGATCTACTTGCTATTTATTTGCATAACATCTATATCTGAAAAAAATGGAAAAAAGCCGGTTGCATGCAGAAGAGAGAAAAAAATAACCATATCGGAATTACGGCATATTTACGTAAGAGTCCTCTGGAACACCTGAATACTAAAGTTGACAGTATTCCTCTAGACCTACACATAATAGTCACAGCCACAAGCAGTGCTGCAAGATTGGCTTCATCTGGCTGACACTCTAAAATCTTAGGTCGGCAGCCTGCAGAACTAAGGAAAGCCTCAGATTATATGGTACCTAAAACGGACTTTGTATAACTTTAAAACTCCTTCGCGCAACCAGAAAGCAATCGTAAAGGGGCGAATCAGCAAATGATTATAGCAACAGATCCTTAATGGAAAGATCAAGAACGATCTGCGGTGTTGAGTCTAGAGTTTTCTCAAGTGATTAGAGAGTATAGCTATTGCACTCTTATCTCGGTGAAACAAGTGTATTTCAGGCTGAAATACTGGTCATAAGAGTGGCAGGTTTACTGTGCAAAAGAAATGCTCGAAGAAAATAAGGCATTCTTGTCGACAGACAGAACTTCTTGTGCTAAGATCACTTGAAGAAACCTCCTCAACTTTAGTTTGCAAAGATATCGGTATGAGATATTTTATTTTATTTTTTATAAAGTAACACTCAGGCAATCTATGCCTACCTCTATTAGTAAGTGTTGTCCTTTTTGGGTTAGGGATAGTGATAGAGAAGATAGAACTTTCCTACAACAACTGATATAAAGGGACACTAATGCACATCAGAAAAATGCATGTTCTTGCTATTTAATGACTGTCGGAGACTGGGCTCGAATCCAGTACCTTCTTGTTTGTAATGAACATGCTAACTACTTCAGCCAACGCCACTCTCACATTAGAAGAAGAAATACACTCGTATTAAAATCAGGTTGGTTTAATACTGGGTAAGTGGACTATTGAGGCAACATTTTTCTGTCTTTTTCATCCGCCCAGGACCAATTAGGATCCAAGTAAGCCGGTCTTTCATGACATCTGCCTGTAAAACCTAACCTGAGCCTGAGAAACCTAACCTAACCTATGAATATGCTTTCAGACCGCACCCCTCTTATCTGGGTTCCTGCACAAGTAACTCCATCGGCAATAAGAGAGTGGATGAACAACAGGGCTACCGCCTCTATGCACGCCTCTAATGCATTTTCATTCTCTGTGCTGTTTGGTACCATAGACAATAATATCTTCTAGCAGTATCTTCAGAAAAGCAGAAGATAGATGGAACAGTCTGAGATTGTGTACTGTAGCAAATAAAATGTAGCCCTGCTTCCACAATAAACGCTCAGAAAAAATTTTAAACAAATATAGAAATAGCATCTCGCGGTTGGCCGCGGTATAGACGGACCACTATCCTACTGGGCCAGGTCTTCCTTATAATACATTCAAAGAAGAGACAGCCTCTCTCTTACTATGAGAAAGCCCGGCATGGCATCTTACGCGAAGTAGTTGGCACATCGACTACAAAATCGAAGGTCCTGCGAATACTAATCGTAATGTAACATCACAGCACATGATTGACATCACAGGCGCTGCAGCACAGGCTTAAAAAACATGAAAAAAGCAGAGTTATGACGAATTAAGCTTTCTTTCTTTATTTTCTTCTAATAGTAACAAACATTTATTGCCTGAGCGTTACTTCTCTATCAAAAAAAAAATCGAGAAAGACGCATACAAGACTACATATCGGAGGTATAACAGATTGCTATAGGGGATTTCATGCGGTACTTCAGCGCAAAAAAGGTATAGATCTAATATGACTGATCAATCCAGACATTTTTCATAGGATAGGACTCGGACGGGTGTAGTGGTATATAAATAGAATCCATGATTGTATTTGACTGCTTGTAGGCAGCAGGCAGCCACCTAAACCAACAAACCAAAGCTATCCAACATTATTTGATCATTCGTATCCAACATTATTTTGGATTCGTAGTTGAAATAAGCAAAGTGCAGAGATTTTTCCTTCCACTTTCAATGTAAGAAAATTCAACTCCAATATGCACAAGCATAACTCTCTATTCCCTTCTCCTCACAACCTATTTTCCTAGTTTTAGAATAATAAAATGCATGACTTGACGCCATCTGCTGAGTGCTAGTCTTAGGTTAGATAAGGTGAGGAAGGGTGGTGTTGCAACACACCTCCACTCGGACACCCAGTTCGATCCATTGTGATTCCCTTCTATTAACACTCGTTAAGATAAATTTAACCCCCAATTGTATCCAAAAACAACCTCAATTATCTTTCACTAAGCCACTAAATTCCCATTATGAAGCCCTTGATATCCGCCAGTTTACACTTTGCGATATCACTAATGCTGTCATGGAAACGTCTGTTCAGCCATCTAAGCCTATGGCCTTACAGCTTTAGGCGATTGCAAGTATTGTGTTCAAAGGTTTCTGTTTCCTCTTTATCCTCACACATCCTACAGAGATTTGGAGTGCCAGTCTCCGAAATGCTGATCTTTACCCTGATTTAGCAGTGAACAAGCAACACGCTTATCAAGACTCGCTTCACCTTCCTAGCAAAATTAGCAGTTTGGATCTTCCTGAGTCAAGTCTTGGCCTTATATCCCTCGATAATCTGCAATACACACTAGTCTTAAATAAAGCAAAAAATACCAATAACAAAAAACCAAACAACACAAAGAAGAATTAATGAAGTATTGTAAGCTTTCATTAAAAAGTTTCCTCGTTCAGCAAACTTCAGCGGATATTCTTGACAGAATCAAAACCAAAGAAAAGAATTTACAACAAATAAAGAAATTGTTTAATTATATTTCAAGTTTCGCAAATAGTTTGTGCTTCTTTTTCGCTTTAAACGTGTTGTAAGCTTTACAGTATTTGTATAACAATTATTAAACAATCTCTTCATAAACTTTTGACAACCATGAAATGATGGCCTTTCACAAATTTAAACATTTTATTTGTGACACAGTTTTTCTATCCAACACTAACGACCTTTTAAAAAAGTTTATTTATGACTGAAATTAGAACGCAAAACACAATAACCCAGTTTGTTAAAAAAAAATTTCAAAGCGAAACAATATCATATTCACTCAAACAGTTTGAACATGCACAGTGAGGCTAAAGGAAAAATAAATTGCAATATAAAATAGTAAGCCGAAGAAGCAAGGCCAAGTAAAGTCTACATAGAGATCCATTTGAATTCCAATAAGAAGTTTAATTTTGATATGTAAGAAAACGAGTATTTTTAAGGAAAATCATTGGATGTTTATTTAATTTTAAGGAGGACGGTATGACATCAATAACACAAGAGTACGTGGTTTGGGATCAGAGTAACTAAAATCTATTTCTAAGACTATTTGAGGCGCTAAATTCAAATGTGTATTCCGTTTTTTAAGATTGGCTCCACTTTTCAAGTTATTAAATAAAACAATATTTTAAATTTTTTGACAACTAATACGAGTATTCATTTTATTCAATAAAAAATGAAAATTTAAGCATAAAGAGCAGTCCAACTGAGTCATTTGTATTGCTTGAGATCTGTTTCACTTACTAGAGTCCACCAGTAGTAGCTCCTCATGCCCTTGTCCAAACATCTCTGCTATCTTCTTTTAAGTCGCCAAATCTTAGCGTAGTCGCTCATCTTGCCCGTCTCTCATATCACCTAACCTTTAAGGGGAATGTATTTTGAGAGACATTTGAGCTCAAATCTTGCGAAGTTGGTTGGTTGGTTTACGTGACTGCCTTCTTCACGCAGGAATTCAAGAAGAATTTAGATGATTTCTTCTTTTAAAAAAATACACCACTCGTCGGTGTCAACCTATGTAGAACCGTATCTAAGTACTCGGATAAGGTGATTGTTACTAGATCCAATCCGCCTGAAATACATGTCTTGGTTAGGGAGACGGAAGGAGCATTCTATACCTAGATCATCTAAGAAGACTCCACAGCCAATACCGCCAACCATTCTTCGCCCAACAGTGTATACTCTGACGTCGTATTATTTTGCTATTTAGGCGTCTCTTCTCTCCCGACTGGATGCAAGTAGAATTTTAAACACTTTATTTAATTCCAGATGAGAAATTTGATCCAAGATTCTGGCATGACCATACGGGCTTGATCTCCACCACCCAGATGTCGCTAATCTTGCCGCACTGCTTGAGGATACCACCAATACATGAAGGTTGATCGGAATAAGATTAAGTATAGCGATAATTTTGCAACAAACTCTCGATTATTTGCTTGAAATCCAGGCATTTGTGGTTACCTAGAAAATTGTGAGCAGCATCATGCATTGATGTCTATGCTGCTTCTTCATTCTGCGTTAAACTTTAAAAAATAAATAAAAAGAGATGATGCTACCAGTGATGCCAACAGCTGATTAGCATTATGACAGTGCAGAGCTGCCAATATGCGAGAATTCGAAAACGGATCCCGAATCGAATTTAGCGCTTGAAAAAACGTTAAGACTTGTTATTATCGGCTCTATTCAAAAATTTAACCAGAATTTGTAAACTTGTGGCTACGCTTGCAGAACCATATTCTCTCAATGAAATTTTCCATCATCAATTCGCACATTTGCGGCGATAGCTGCACGAATTCCATCTTTAGAGGTCTGCATCGATTATGGATCATTTTCAAAGGAAAAAAATGTAGAGATGTTAAATCACAAAATCTCGGTGGCCAACTGTAATCGCTCTTCTATAAACGGCATGGTCCGGAAAATTTTCAAGTAAAAAAGCAATGGTACCATTACTTGAGTGGCACCTAGCACCGTCCTGTTGAAAACAAGCAACGTGCATATTAATATCTTCCAATTCCGGCACCGTAGCAGCTACTTCAACTTCATTTTCGAAAAATTAAGGTTCAATGATCCCGCCAAACCAAAAACCATACCAAACAGTTTCAATAGATGATGGAGAGGCCTTCAACAATAATTTTTGGATTTTCCGAACCCCAAATGCAACAGTTCTGCTTCTTAACATATTTTCCGTGGTGAAAATTAGCCTCATCGCTCGAGAAGAGTTTTTAAAGAAATTGTGGATCAGTTTAAGGCATTTCAAGGACCAATTTAGCAAAAACATGACGTTAGTATAGGTCGGTGGTTTTGAGTTCGTATGTTAAATGAACTTTAAAGGCCTTAAAATCCAAGTATTTATGCAAAATACGGCGTGAAATGTCCATTTTTAAAGATCGACAACCTGGGTTTTCCTTAACACAATTTTTTTTTAATAGGACGACTACTCAGATGATAAACCTTACTCATCAAATGCATTGTTCTATAACTAGTCAAATAGGTTATGGAGAGAAGGATAGAGAGAGTAGAGTCTGTGGACATGCAATTTGAACTTTTTTACGTTGAAAGTGATAGGAAAGACTTCCGCAGGTAGTTATACGAACCGTACGACGAAAAAAAGAATTCTCTCTGCAATGCGTGGTGCGATTCATTGGCCCATCGACCATAAAAGAATGTACTCTGAATGAAGCAATGCATTGTGTGTAAATATTTGCGGGTTTCAGGAACACGTTTCCCAGTTTCATTAGAAAATATTCCATTGTAATAGCAATAGAACAAGGAAATACACCCCACATTGCGTCCATGCTGCAATAAATCAATAGAGTTGAATAACCTACTGTCACCGATGAACTTCACCATCTCCAGTTTCACTCTTGCTGGACGAGAAGAAGCTTCACGACAATCCAAAAATGCTTAAGTTATGCGGACTGTGACGGCGAAATCTTAACCATTTGTTAAATGACTTTTAATAATTTCAAAGCCTTATTCAAGCGTAAATCCATTCACATTTACTAATGGAGCAGTTTTTAATTGTCATCTATCAAATATTTACAGCTTGAGCCATGACAACTGTGAAAATAACCCTCTCACGACAATTTTTTTTTTTAATTAAACAAGATTTATATCAAATAAAATTTGGTTCAGAAAACGAAACATAGCCATACCTAAACCAAAGCGGCAAACGCGCAAGTTCCGTGCCTAAATAAGAGCCTCAACATTGTGTGAACAGTAATGTTGACTTATTTTGTTTAATAAAACCCACAAAATAGAAATAAATTATAGAGATAAAACCGCTATATTGACCTAAAAATAGCTAAAACGTCATTACTTTTTATAACAAAAACAGTTTTTCATTAACCAACTTCACTACTTAACGCGCTATCAAAACCGAATTTCTTTTTGTTTCATACAAATTGTATGGGCATGAGCAAATTTCAAATTTCATTGACAGAAGGGTTTTCCCCACTGCATGGAGCAGTGCAGGTTTTTACGGACGGTCCCAAAAGATGGGGAGGGGGAGACCTGGAGGGGACGTTTATATTCCGGAATACGGAATTGAAATGTCCTTTAAACTCGCGGACGAATGTAGTATATTACAAGCAGAGCTATCTGCCATTAAAAGAGCGATAGACTAGCTAAGGTTCTATCTGATTTCAAACAGAGATATCCATATTATTACTGACAGACAATCTGCAATTAAGTCTTTAATAGGTGTGTATACCACATCTCTTCTTTTCCAAGAATGTCGCAAAGCCCTGGATGAACTCAAATATGTTATTAAACTGGATGCGTGGACACGGTACTATTTCAGGTAACATAGTTGCGGATAACCTGGCAAAGTGAGGAACCCTGCTAAGAGAGGTCGATATCGACAATCTTTGTGGTCTCCCACTCTCATACTGCTGGAGACCTTTCAATGTCACCTTTCTTGAATTAGCTCAAATCAGATCGCGCAAAGAGCCCACCTGTGGAAAAGCGAGAAACCTCTGACCTCGCCTGAACTCCCATAGAATGAAAAATCTCATGAACTTCAATAGAAAGCACTTGAGGAACCTCGTGGCCACGTTGACCGGTCACTGTGCCTTCGGAATCCATGCTAAGCGTATGGCTATCCCGTAATGACTACTGCTACAGTTGCAATGATGAAGAAGAAGAGGAAAGTATCCAGCATCTCTTCTGTGTTTTTCCCAATCTGGACAATCTCCGTCTGCACTTCCTTGGCAGAATATCCTTCGGCAGGCTATGCGAGCTAGCAGAAATTCAAATTGAGCTCAAAAACTTGACCCTTTATATTAGAAACAGTGGCTGGTATAGCCGCTGACTCCCCTACCCCCCTCCCCCTAACAAGTGAGCTACACTCTAATTTTCCGCTTTTCATTGCCAGCAACCTAACCTATGGGCATGAAAATTTTTGACAGCTAAAAAGCTCTTGCCGATTTTCGATTGAGCTTAATTAAATTTTTAAACACAATTTTTATTGATTTAAATACATTTTTAATAGATTTTTGCTTTTTTTTTCAATAAAAGTTGTTTATTGCAGGAATAGTTTATCTGTGTATGGCGGTCACACAGTCAATTGCCCATCTTAGCCTTAAATTTTACTTTTGTACTGCCTAAGAGCTGTCTCGTTTCAAAGATGTAACTAAATCTGACAATTGACTTGAAAAGTTATATACAATATTTCTTATTACATCTCTTGGCTTTGGCTCCACTGTGCTCTTTTTAACTATATAAATAAAAAGAAAGAGAGAAAAAAGCAGCAAGTAAATTAAATGAAATAAATAAATATGGAACAGCTCATTACTTTTCCTGCATACTAAATATTTTACACACACACATATATATATATATTATATATATTTTCTTTTCATTAATGAAAACAAACGCAATATTTCTTATGCTGGTCATTCAAAAAAATAAAATATAATAGGAAAGAACATATATTTATATTTGCACATTTTAACATAAATGAATAAAGTTTAAAAAACTGGAGTATATGTATGTAAGTATGCATGTGTGTATGTATGTGTTAGTATGTACATACATATTTGTATATACATCAGGAAACAGGAACTTGTTCCTTTAAATGGTGCCACATTTTTTATTTTATTTGTTTTACATGTTACACTCGCATTAAAACAAAACATTTTCATTTTATTACTTTTTCTCTTATACACTTATTTGTACCTTTCAGTTTTATCCTCATCTTCTACTTTTTGTTTTGCACATTTTTTCTCACTTCATTTCAGTTTCTGCATCTTTTAGATTTCCTTGAAATAAGTATATGAACACAATCAAATACACACTCACATACACATTTTCGCTCTTTCACTCCCTCTCACACTCTCTCATATGCAATGCGTCCCGTAAACCAGTGTTGCCGTAGTGCAAATTCAATTTTACACAGACAAAATTACAAAACTATACAACATCTTGCTTTTGGTTATAAATCTGTGGTCACAAGCGATAACAGTAGAAGTCCAAAAACATAAATTCGTATTTTTTTATTTATTTTAGTAAAATTTAGCGCTTATCACAAACTTTATTGGATTTTTTTTTTAAGACTAAGGTCAATATTGTTTTGTTTATACACAGAAAAGAATTAGTTTGATATCTGATATCAATAAAAAAAAATTATTGAATTTTCTGTGATGATGATTTTTGCTTGTTTGATAAACCAAATCGTATGGAGGTTTCTTGAAAGTATATTTATTTTAATCGGGAATAATTTTTTAATCGGGCTTAAGTTCAATATATTCAATTCTTATCGAATGAAATATTTTTATTAATTAATATATTTATTTTTCAGTCAATAAAGAAATTTAAAGGATCAAAGAAGAAAGTTGTTGAGTCAATGATTACACTGTAAGTAAAATTTTCACTTTCAAAATGACACAGAAAAACAAACAAAAATCAATTTCTCTTGATTTTGACCTAATCTTTTAAAACGGAGTGAGTATGCTATTGTGTTCTACGGCCCAAAATTAAGTTAAGATGTCTCGGCGTTTGTCTGTGTCATTTTGACGTACTTACAGTGTTATTATATCATTATAATTGTAATTGTTAGTTCAGTGCTTGCTTTTTTGAAAACTGAAAGTTTTGATAAGTAATGTGTTTGAATAAAATACAGAATATTGTTGACTTCTTTTTCCATATTACCTGTCCCTGTTTTTTCCTAGTCTCTTGCGAATAGTTTGAAAGCTTCCCGATTTGTCCAATGTCTGCAGACGACAAAGTTTGCCAAACAAAAAATGTAAAAAGATTGTACAAATACCTGGTTATGAATTTACGGGCTGAAATACTCTTTAAATCAATTGAAAACATATGATTGAACAATTTAAAAATTACACAAAAATTTTATGATTCATATTGTCTCATTTTTTGGATAATTAATTACACAGAGATCGGTAACACTGCTTTTAACAAATGTGGTTTATGCACACGCAAACACTCATAAATACAATTGTGTAAATGCGTGTGTGTGTGTGTGTATGTGCGCATGTGATGATGTGTATGAGAAATTTCTTGAAACAAACAATATTGAAGGACAACTGTCAAATGAAAAATTGTGTCAGTCGAAGCGTGAACAATAAATATGCTCCAGTATACTTACTTGGCTTATTCTTTTCTATTAGAGTGAGTACTTTAATAGAAAGTGAACATAGAGACACACGCGCACACACACATACACACACACATTTAAACACAAAGACTGTAATTCATGAATTCTTAAATAAATAAATTAATGTAACTTATTAAAATAGGAAGCGTAGATTAGTAGAAAAAGGGTTTCTTGAATGTGAAATTCGCTATCTTTTGGAATTTTAATGGCACTAGTTACGCGCTTAGCTTGATCTTGGTTTTATTTTTCTTATTTAGTAACTATTTTGATAAACTTCAATCTTATTGGATTTCTTTTTTTCAGAGGTCTTTTAATTGACCAATTCGCAAAGTGTGCCATTGTGTTATATTGTCGTAATTTAGTAAAACTTTGGTTTGAAAGCAAAAAAAATTGTATTGAAATAATTTAAAACTTTATAACATAAGAACGAACTCCTTTTGAATTGGGTAAATATGTATATCTTTCTTTTATAAAGAGAAATTGATTGATTTCTACTTCTTCTCCTTGTACCAATTATAAAAGATAAATATTGTGTTGCCACGTTTACTATCTTCACATGGGAAAGATCATGATAAATTTATTTAAAAAAAATAAACCAACAAAACTTAGTAAAGAATTTCGGAATTGAATAAATCCCGAAAATCCCGGGATTAAAAAATTTAAATCCCGGGATTCAGGATTCGCTGAATCCAGTAAATGTAGGGATTTTCGGGATCGGAATTGGCATCCCTAGTGTCAACTCCTTTTTATATTTTAAGAATTTTTTTAAGCTTGTAACTTTTTCGATGTTATATATATATATATGTTTTATATTAGTATATGAGGTTTTATTGCTCTTTTTGCTAGTTAAGTGAATTATCTAATATATAAAAATAAGTCGGGATTTTCTTCCTGACGCTATAACTACATAACGCACGAACCGATTTCCACGGTTTTACATTCGTTGGAAAGGTATCGGGCTCCGTGAGGTTTATAGCAAAGAAAATTCAGGGAAAATTTCAAGAGAAAAGCAGGAAAACAGGGAAAATAATTTTTCACATACAGCGCATGTACTACAACGGCGCAAGTACGTGGTGTGTGAGTATACTTCACGAAAATAAGTACGTTTCATTTTGTTTCATTTTAAGTAAATGGCGCCGGTGCGTGATACATTGTTTGACAGTTTGTAATACAAAAATTCAAGTATGTTGCATATTTTAAGGCGCTAGATTATATATCTTCAATATATATAAAATCGCAGTGTATGTTTGTTATTAACGCATGATTTGTGGAACTATAAGACCTGTGAAGCTGAAATTTTCAACACAGATTCGGGTCAATACCGGGTAGGTTTTCGTTTTGTTTTTTAACCAACAAGTGAATACTGTATGGAGTACTTTGTAGTTAAAAAAATTTTTTGAGGGTAAGACAACGTTTGCCGGGCTCATCTAGTTTTCTTATACATTTTTTAACGTTTATTTGTTGGTTTCGTCAATTACACCGTATTTTATTCCGTACCTGCATTTTTGTGTTTTACGCAATTTTTTTTAAATTCATTGTAACACATTACATTGTATTGGCGAAACGAGTCCTTTAAGTCGACAAAGACTGAACGATTAAATTTTAGTCAGTACCACATTGTTGTTTGGTGAATCCCATAACTTTAATAAAACGAATTTAGTTTAAAAAAGTACATTCTAGCTGATATTTTACTGTAAATAAACGGTAATAAGATAATTTTATTTGAATAATTTTGTTCGAATAATTTTATTCGAATAACTTTATTCGATTAACTTTAATCGAATAATTTTTTTTCTATGAAGTTTTTCCCATTTTTTATACGAATAAAAAATTATAATAAAAAAAATATATTTTGTATTTCTGTAATAAACAGTAATAAAATAATTTTATTCGAATAATTTGTTCCGAATAACTTTATTTGAATATTTTTTTTTTTTCGAGTACAAATTTTCGCATGATTTAAGTTAAGCCACTTAATGCTTTCAGCATTAAAAAGTTGTTGGAAAAAGTTTATTCGAATAATTTTTATTCCAGTAACTTTAATTCGAATAATTTCACTCAAGAAATAATTTTAATTATGCAAGCATACTACCATTATATTACTTGATTTGAAAATGACTGAAATAAAATTATTTTCGTTTGCATTGAAAATTTATTTATAAATAGTGCCATAATAATTAAAGCAGGATAAATCGGATTTCGTATTTTATCTTGTGTAAAAACTTCATATAAGCAGCCTGTACTACGCACCACCTCCTGAGAGAAAAATATTTTTTTATATCTTCATTGAGTTGCATGTAAATTTGAAACTTTACACATGTTGCACATGTTAGTTCTTTTTTTGAGTTGTGACAGTAAATGAGCGATATGTGTTTCTTTAAATATTTTTATTCATATAAAATTTTTGTAGTCTTTAGCAGTATGGCTTTCGTAGAGGCCGAACTACGGGTGATCTACTTGCCCTCCTCTCGGGGAAGTGGAGTAATTTAGTCCACCTTTTTGACGAAAGTAAGGTGTTGGCTCTATATATCTCCAAGACGTTTGATAGAGTGTGGCATGGTGCACTTTTGTCAAAATATATTGCCCTTGGTGTCGGTGATAACTTCTCTTGATTCTTATCGAGTTTCCTCAGGGTTTGCAATGTAAGAGTTGTTATAGATGAGATCTCATTAAACGAGTTCAAGTTAAATTCCAGGGTATCGCAACGTTCCGTTCTTGCATCAACTCTATTCCTTATTTTTCTAAATGACCTTCTTTGTCAAACTTTCAATCATATCTATTCTTTCGCGGACGACAGCAGCATCTGCCATTCTTTCTCATTCAGCAATAGACGAAACCTGCCGCAGGTTGAGCCCATGCGACAAATTATGAATGAACATATGTATATTATGATTTTACTTAAATTATTATATAAATTATATATTTTTTTTTATTAAAAATATATTGAAATTGATTATTAAAAGGTAAAGCTGGTGCGCATTTCGCTGTTGCTAATGCAGACCATCAGGGAACTTTTGCGCAAAATTTTCTCAGAGCTCATGCCCGCGGTATAGTGGCAAGAATGGAAGAATAATTTCAATAATGCTGCCAAGAACCCACTGGCTATTGCACAACACATGCAAGTTAATCATGGAAAGAAAGGAAAAGAGGCAAAAATAAGTTTAATTAGAGCACACGATGAAAAATCGAAGCTGGTAGAGGCCTACTCACTACACGACAAGCAAGTAAAGCTGAATGCGAGAAACGATAAAAGATGATACGATTAGCTTTCTACTGACAATAATATACAAACGATCAATTGGAAATATGAAGACAGCACTAATCCATTATTTTCTAATATTCGAACTAACCGGTAAATATCTGTTCATGTACGGGACATACAGTACTGCAGCATATCTCCATACAGAGCCCTGCTTTTGCTGAAGTGCTAAATTCTCTCAAGACTATAAAGACAAATAAGGCACGCCCAGATGTTCAAGGCTGATTTTCGAATTACAGCAGCTATACCAGCCACTGCTCCTAATATGAAGGCTAAAATTGTTCAGTACTATTTCCGTTAACTCGGATAGGCTACTGAAGGATAATCTGCCAAGGAAGTGCAGACGCAGATCTTCCAGAGCGGGGCAAAAGCAGAGGAGATGCAAGATACTTTCCTCCTCCTCCTCATCACTGCAACTGAAGCAGTACTCATTATACGGGAGACCCATACGTTTAGCATGGGTTCCGAAAGCATAGTGGCCGGTCAGAGTGGCCACGAGATTCTTCAAGTGTTTCCTAGTGAAGTTCATTATGCTATTTGTTCTGTGAGAGTTTAGGCGATGCCACATGGTGCTCTCTATTTCGCAGGTGGGCTCATTGCTCCATCTGTCTTGAACTTATTCCAGAAAGGTAACATCGTCTCCAGAAGGATGAGAGTGGGAAACCACAGATCCCCTCTTTGTCAAGTCATCCGCAACTTTGTTGCCTGAAATAGTCCCGTGTCCACGCACTCAGTTTAGTATGATATGTGAGTATTGCGCAAGCATATCCAGGGCTTTGCAACACTTTTCGACAGGAAAACATGTGGTATACACACCTGTGAGGGACTTAATTTCAGACTGGCTGTCAGTTATAATATGGATATCTCTAGTTGACATCCGATAGAACCTTAGCCAGTATATCACTCTTTTAATGGCAGATATCTCTGCTTGTATTATGCTACATTCGTTCGGGGGTGTAAAGGACATTTAAATTCTAAGTTCAGGAATAGCTCCCACTCTTTTTTTGAACCGTCCGTGAAAAAATGTACGGCTCCATTCAGTGGAGGAAACCCTTCTATCATACATGGCGTTGGCCAAGAAGTAAAATCAGTTTGCTATGTTGGAAGCATTTTAACGCATAAGGGCAACTGCCAAGATGATGTAGCTTATCGAATTTCAAAGGTTTAACAGTCTTGGGGTATGCTCTTCTCTGTATGGAACTTTTCAGCTATCTCGAAACCCACTAAGATCAGGATATTTGGTGCTTTTATACTCCTGTGAATCATAGAACACGTCATCAAACAAGCTAAGCGCGGTACAAGCATTCTTTAGCCGATTGCTATGAAGAATTCTAAAGATATTTTGGAAAAACATCCTAACCAAGACGAAACTCTGGCAACAGAGAGATCAATAACCAATCCAGATCAAAATATTTAGCCGGAAATGGCGCTGGATAGATTACTCCTTGCAAAGGCCTTAATATGATATTACTTGAGCTGCTTGGCATCGTCAACTCGAGAATAAAGTCAATTGAAGCGGCTTAAACTGAAGAAAAATAAAATGTCTCTAATCCAACCGAACCTCACGGAGGGAGTTCGTTGTGGCTCTTTGTTCCATAGGCACCACTTATTCTCGTCTTAAAGTTGACATCAAAATTATTCTCGTAGTTTATATTCTCAATTTAAATTTGCTGGGTTAGCCTGCCACTCACTAAAACATTGACAAACCAGCAAATATTTCCATTATGCTAAACATTCATTGAAATATCACAAAAACACACACTCACTCACTCACTCGCACAAAGTTTAATTTTTATAAATTCATCTCACATACTTCCTTGAAACATGGCAGAACAAAACAGAACAAAAAAACTCTGCAGTTCTCTTCATTGCTGACAAAATTATGTCAGATGTTTCAGTTTCATTTCTTTTCTTTTTTTTCCTTGTCCTCCGCTTAATTTTAACATGATTCAAGAAGTATAAAATACGAGTATGTGTATGAGTTGTTAACACACTCACTTCCTTTTATTATTAAATACGAAAAGTAAAGCAAAAACGAAAAACAATAAGAATTTATTTTTCCTCGCAAAAAGCAAAAAATGTTTTTTTCTCATTATTGAGAAAGAAGCTAAAAATGGAAAATAAAACAAAAATTCTTAACACATACAAAGTTGTTGAAAGACATTTATGGGAATTTAAAGTTGACAAATTCTTTGGAACTCTATTGGAGAAAAAATATACATAATATTTTGTGGTCATACAATTGATGATTATTTATCTTTTATTTATTCGTAACTTGTCTGCCGGAAAAACTTGATTACTGCTCACACACAAAAGGTTTTGCTCTGACGCTTTCAAGCACGCCTCTCCATCATCATGAAAGCGTGCTAAAGATCTATACGGACGGATCCAAGTCAGATTTTGGTGTTGGTGCACCAAAATGATAGAGTGAGATTTAAGCTACAGAATCAATGTAGCGTAACACAGGCTGAAATATCAGCCTTATGAAGAGCAGGTGTCTAATCGTCATCCGGTTAGCTCGGGTCTAATCGTCTCTTTCGATAACGAGCTGCTTCGATCACATTTTTTTGAATTTTATATTATGGCATTCGCTATCGAACAATGTAATAATATGGTTCGATATCGGATGCCATAATCTCAAACTAAAAACGTGATCGAATCAGCTCGTTATCGAAAGCGACGATTAGACTCGAGGATGTACAATAAATATACCCAAATCTGTACTGACAACAAAGCTGCGATGAAGTCTGTATCGGGTATCTACACATTATCCAACTTGGTGTAAGAATGCCGGATGTCTCTAAACGAAATAGCGAGACATGCAAATCTGGAGCTTTTCTGGGTTTTAGGGCACAACAATGTGCTCAAAAATATCATTGCATATGAACTAGACAGATCCGGAGCTCGAATGCACATTCATGATATGTATCAAATGGTTGGCGTCCGCTTAATATGCTTTAAAATCCAAATTCAGCTAGATTTATTTGGGAGAGCATAGACCACATGGTATAACGAGGTCAGCTGCTAACGATAAAGAGCAAACGAGATGGCCCACATACGATTGTCGTAGATCTGTAAACCTGAAGGGGCTACATCGTGGGCAAATAGGCCCAATTGTTAAGGTAATTACAGGTCACTGTTTTATAGCTGCGCATGATAGGAGATTAAATTTACCATATAAAGGCTTCTTTAGAAGTAGTCGTAATGAGCAGGAGGAAGACAGAGTAGACGCCTCTCTCTGTCCCTCTCTATCTCTCTCTCCTTATGTCTCTCTCTCTCTCTCTGAGAAAGGAATAGTTTTATTGGACAGTTCGCTGTTGCAGCGTTTGGCAGCCTTGTCAAACTTGAGAGTGACGGTGGCTGAAGTAAATAGTTACCACGTTGACTACAAAACCAAAGATCGTGGATTCGAGCCAGTGTCTCCGACCGTTATAAAATAGCAACACCACGCATTTTTCTAAAGGAACATTAGTGTTCTCTTGCATCTGTTATTCTAGAAAAGTTCAAGTGATGAAGGCATAGACACTGGTCACTGAACTAAATCGGCTTAAGCGGATACTACCCATAATGTAACATCAGAGTGCACTCTTTCGTCGGTGTTGTGTAGCAAAAATCATCGGCAGTGTAAAATAACAAGTAAAATGGCTACTAAACACAGCTTCAAAAATTTAATACGCCTCATTGACACCAGAGGCGCTGCAATACTGCATTATAAAAAACGTGCAAAAAGCAAAGTTTTAAAAAATAATGAAGCTTTCCTCCATCTATGCCTTCAGAAAATTTCTTTTCTATCACTATCCCTTTTCCAAAAAAGGTAACACCTAGTAAAAGTAATAGGCATTAACTCATGAGTGTCACTTCTCTTAAAAAAAAATAAATTAAAAAAAACTGCGACATGATGTGGATAATCTGATTTATCCTGTCGTCACGTTGGTTCAGCACTAAACAGAATGGAGAAATGTAGAAGAAATCACCTCTCTTCACGTCTGCGTTCCAAGTTACATAACCAGACCAACAGGGATCGAAATTGGCTGTTTTTTTACCATTAAACTGGCTTCCTGTGCAGCCTAATCTAACCTAGAATGTATGTTTGAAACTCGACGGTCAATGAAGCCAAGTGATTAGATATCTCTGTCTATTTGCTAAAGATAATACCGCAAAATATCATATTTCAACTAAAACGATCTTCTTACAATATAATATTGCCTTAAGGCCCTGCTTTCTGTCCGAATTTCAGCGTTCGTAACTTACATATGCGTATTCACAGGCACACAGTATGAAGAAAGCGCTTCCTTTGATTTGTCTCTTAAGGCCGTGATACACTAGCCTACAAGATAGTGCGATTTTTGAGAAAATACAGCCCTGGTATGATGGAGTCTATGAACATTTTCAAAAGACAAAAACAATTCATCAGATCAGGGTAGTATTTTTTCGTAGATCGCGCGATTGTGTAGGATAGTGAAACATGGCCTTACATGAGTGTTACACTTCGTGAGTGACGCATAGCTGTATATGGATTTGCGTTTTCGCAGAGTTTCTTCGATTCATGCCTTAGTGAGGTATGCACAATAGTGAATAAAACACTCCCATATCGGAGTTTGCGTTTTTGCAAAGTTACTCCTAATCAAGAAAGATTAACCTGGTTTCCTCTCTTTGTGAGGTTACACGTAGTTAGTGAGGTATAGCCATATCTGATTTTAGTTTTCCCAGAGTCAGTATCAAGAAAGCTTTTGTCATTTTTGCTATTAGTGAGGTGTGTACATATCAGATTTTGCATTTTTGCATTGTAATTCAGTGTCAAGAAACCTTCCTCACTTTTTCCTCTTTGTGAGGTATAAACATTGTGAGGAATGTATAGCCATAGCTAGATATGCATTTTCGCAGATTCATTCATTGTCAAGAAATCTTGCTGCGGTTTGTTCCTTGGTGAGGTACATCCATATCTGGGTTTAGGTTTACGCATAGCGATTTAGTTTTAAGAAACCTTCCTCAGTTTTTCCTCTTTGTGAGGTTCACGAAATTTTTTTACAGATAACTCAGTATCAAGTAATTCACTATTAAGAAAGCCGTTTCACTGATACTTCTTCTGGTTGTCCAATCAGATTACAAGTTGTTCGCTATAAGAGACAATTGTACCTTGCGTCATGTGTTTCACTGTGACAAGAGTTTTCAGCAAACAATCAGATTGGGTTTTTCTGTCTTTAGAAAGAACCCAAGAATTATATTTTGGAAGGTAAGGCATGTTCCCATCAAGATGTCACTTGGGGCAAAATCGACTCTCCTCCTGGTAATTTGGACTCCTCGTGATTTCATAATCTTGAAATGACCTTTTTTATCTCCTGATATATTGCTCCACGCCATAATTTTGCGGCATCTTCTAAGTCTTGGAAGGCAGCTAAAGTTTAAGTGATATCTCTATGTATTTTAGTGATATCTCTGTGTCTAGCCACTTCGCATATATCCGTATTTGTACAGCCGTCTTTTAGGTATTAATGCTGGTAGCTTAAGAGTCTACAATCCTACAAGCCTTTGCGTGATATGTGCGTCTATGATTGTTTCCCATGCATCGATCAGGAAAGAAGATAGTCGTCTAATGGGACGGAAATTCTTCGGATGGCTCGTCGCTTCTTCCACTCAATTTCGTAATAAAAACTACTGTAGTATATTTACAAGGAAAAAATCTGTTTGTTTTTTCTTTCTTACCAGGACAATGATCCGAAACATAAAGTAGCATTATGTTATACGTTAGTGGTTATTATATATTTGGGCACACGTATTAGAAGTGCCAGCATAGTTTGTTGACTTAAATATTATTGAAAATAAGTAAACTCGCCGTGATAAAAATGTTCGTAAGCACAGCATTCCATTGAAAAAGGACTTACTTGAGGCCTTGCAAGCCAATTTGCATCCAATTTTTTGTACATATACTCGCACAAGTAATTTACTGAAATGTATGCTTAAACGTCTCACAGTGGGACCGAAAGCTCGTTCTTTTAGCGGATCAAGTCATATCTCCCAAATTACACTAAATTTTATGTGGGTAGAACAGAGAATAAAAATACTAATGTAAAATCAACATGTAAAAACTTTGATTGGAAATATAACTAGAAATATTATGTTGTTTAAGTGAGTTGGTGTGTATTTTGAACAACTTTACAACTTTTTGTTGTTCTATTATTGTTTCTTTTGATGTTCGTGTTGAAAAAATAGAGGACAAAATTCGCAATTATCAGCGAAATTTCCTGCTACTAACTAGTGGCCAGTGTACTGGTCTTGTAGTCGCTGGGTCGCAGGTTCGAATCCTGCAGACAAGTCAAAATAGCTTTGCAGTATGTATTTTTTTACTAAAATTTTAATTTCAAATAAATTTTATGTCAAGTTGTGTTGTTGTGGCTGCAGCAGCAAGGGCGTTAGCCAGCACGCGATGAGTTCGATTTAAAATCTTGGCCGGGGATGCCTGTGCCAATAGAGTTACGTAGGTTAACTAATTTATAAAATAAGGTGACTACATATAATTAAATTCATGTTAATTCGGCTTGAAATAACTTTAATTCAACATGATTCTTCATTTTGATTTAACAGTACTAAAATGTTAAATCAATATGAAATCAGGTTACTGCAAAAGTAACATTTGTCCTTGAATGTAACTCTAAATCATGTTGAATTACCGTCAAGCACATATGAAGCAAAATCGTTAACGAAAATATCAAATTAATCTTGTTTTCGTAGATTTTAATGTGAAACTTTTCCGTGTGTATAAATTTTTTTTTATATTTGTTCCTAAAAATTCCTATAAAGAACATAGTATTCTTACAAGATTATTCCAAGCAATCCTATCATTAAGCTAGTTGTTTTATTTCGGCCCAGCTGGGTCCAGTAGCAATGACTTCATTCTCAAGCTGGCTTCTCCATGTGTGCGCAGGTCTGCCAACGCGTCTTTGGCTTTGGGTTTTCCAGTTTAAGGCAGTTGTGGTGATATTGCCGGGTATGTCCAGCGCCATTTATTAGTATTGATTTAGGCCATTAAAGGGATTTGGTGCGTAGTAGCACAGCACTCTTGGATGGTCTTGACACTCGCAGGCCAAAAAATTTGCATTATTATGCCTAATTAGTGGCTAACGAATGATTGGATAGCGCCAATATCCTTTGTTGCGACGTTCCCCGATTCTCAGCCGCAAAGCAGTATGGACTTAACATTCCCGTTAAATATTGTGATTTTAGTGCCTGTGGAGCGTTGGGAGGAGTTCCATACCGCGTTTAGCAAGCCATACATATTTGTTTTGCCTTTCCAAGTTTGTTCTTTATGTTTTGGCTGGAGTCTCCCGTCATCTAAATGCCAGAGCCTAAGGGTAATTTTCACAACTAATAAAAGTATACTTTAAGAGTTTTAAAACGAGTATTTTAATACAAAATACTGGTTTTAAATTTACTCATTATTATTTTAATTAATTTAAAAATATTTTAACCAGAGTTTTCTTAATGCGTTCCAAGAAAATGTTGCTAATAAATCAATGTTGTTCACTTTCATTTCAATTCACGGTATCATTCTTACATTTGATATCAATCATCTCCGTTTTATTTTAATTGCTTCGCAACCCACAATATGAAACAGCAATAAGAAAAATTGAAGAAAAAAATTAAACGGAAATACAAATCTAAGCTTTCAAAAACTGTCATCGTTCGAATATAAAATAATTATACAATAAATATTTCTTTCTAACGATATTTTGCAATGTGAGTGTGTGTGAGTATTTCATTTAATTTTACACTGCTCTCGCACACACACACACACTTTTACGAGAAACTGTATTAGCGTTTGCAATTTTTTTAATTACATGTAATTAATTGTGACAAGTGACATTTCTGTCAGATTGACTGTTACATTTTTCAAACAAGCGTGCATGTATTTGTGTCGTCATTTATGCGAATGCGTTTGTCTATGCGTGTGTGTGTATGTGTATGTATTTTAGTTAATTTGGCTGATGGTACGTAAGTTCGTGCGATTTTGTACTGCTCCTGCATGAATTTTACAATTTGTGTCAAACATTTTTTTTTTTCATATTTCTTTTACAATTTTCTCTGCATTTTTTTTTTCTTCAATTTTTTGCAACAACCCAGCAAAAATTACTGCTTCCCAGAAGCGTTTTTGTAAAGAAGACAATGTTACAGAATCACTTGCTGTTGCGCATGAATAAGGCATGTTTTTTGTTCGAGATGAGCTTCCAAAAAGCCATAAATCTGTTTTGCATTACTAAAGTGCTTCACAGAAGTAATAAAATATAATTTTTGTGAGAGCCCGCCTTACGTTAGTGCTTTTCTGAAGCATTTTTCGAAGCTTTTGTTATCAACTAAGCAATAGATTACTTCCCTGCTTCCAAATCATAATTATTTCTTTTTTGCTGGGAACTGCCAGCCAACCCAATTAAATCACTGATGAAATGCGAAATGTTCGATAGCTTTGAAATACTTTAAATGAAAAATTTTTCATAAAAATATCGCGTAAAAGAATAGAGAGAAATATTTATTAAATATTTTAATGGTTATCTTTAAACTGCTTTCTTGCATTTGTTTTAAAAATTTTAATGCATAGAAAAAAAATAAAACATCTCAAGGGAATTATGCTTTGGCATAATAATAATCATAATTGGCACATTGCAACATGTGGCATGATGGTATTTTATATTCATTAGAAAAGTTTTGTTATCCTTAAGTTCTTTTAAAGCAATTATTTGTTATTAGTGCAATTTTGAAATAAAAAAATTATTAATAACAAGTTTTTTTTATAATAACTTTTCATTTGATGAATTGGACAATGAAATTTTTTTTTATATAATAACAATCTTTGTGTTTGAATTAACTGTAGTTTTGCTAAAGAAAAATTAGTGAATATCTAGGATCGATTTGACAAATACTTTCTTTTTAATTTTTTGTCAAAGATTTTAAGATTGACGATTGAATCGAAGTTTCTTTTTGTGGTTAACATCTGATTAGATTTGCAACATGATTGGCTTAGTTGTTTTAAATTTGTTTGAAAAAAAAAGTTTTGTGTAAATTTTATTTTACCGAATTTTCGAAAACGAAAGATAGTGAATAGATATCTTACAATATCTAAGAAAGCTCATATACCTTTCGTTCTTTAAAAAAATTAATAACATTACGAAATTATTAAAGGCCATGACGCACTATCCTACGCAATCGCACGACGTACGAAAAAATACAACCCTGAACTGATGAATTGTTATGGTCTTGTGAAAATTTTCATAGACTACAAAATTCACGATTATCTAGGGTGTATCGCGCCTTTAATGAGACTCTTTTGCCCTATTCATGTCGTGCACTACAGGGCATTTCTTTGTGTACTACATTTAATAGTATTTGTAAGGGTGTGTGTGTGTGTGTGTCTGTCTGTATGCTTGTATTATTTTATTTGAAGTTATTAGATTGTATTTAACAAATCTTTACATTGTAACTGATACTGGTCTTCTTAGTTTTTTTCTTCTTTCTCTTAAAATTATTGCTGCTATAGTTCTTGTTATAATTTCGAAAATAATATTCTTGCCTTTGCTCTATAGATAGTATCGCATGAAGATGTGTGTGTGATTACACATATTTATTTACATTATATGTATGTATATGTATCTAATAAATGTTAGATGTATAGTTTTAAGATAAATTTGAATAAAGTTCATGTATGCGTGTGTGTGTGTGTGTATTTATCATGCACACACACGCACATACCCTAAAGTTTTAAAAGTAGAAATTGACTGCAAATCGTTGGGTATTTCCCTAACGAAAAATCTAATAGCTACTACACTAGCCACAAGTAATGCAAGAGTTCGCCTTTCGACCCTCTCTTTCATGGATATGATAATGCCTTTAATCTAAAAAAAAAATTTTTTTGCTGTTATTCCAAAGAAAATCAACATGAAAAAAGTAATTTTAAGTTTACAATTATTTTCATTTTGTGTTGGCTTCAGTTAAAATTGTAAGTTCGTGGTCAGTGAACGTGTAATTTTTAGTGAAAAAAATGCTTTTCTTTTCTAAACTTAAAATGAGCAGCAGAAGTCAATTAAAACGTTGCACAAAAAAAGAAAAAGAACAATTAATTGAAAAATGTACTAATCACCCTTATCGTGAATAAAAGTTCACGTGAAAAAATTGTGATCGCCAATGTCTTTAATTTTGTTCACGGAAAATATTTCACAAAATGTTCGCCTCTTATTACCGATAAGGGTGAATAATTAATTGTTTTATAAATAGAAAAATTAATTGTATTCATTTGCGAAATCACTGACGAAGGGTTATGCATATGGTGGCAATTGACTACCGTCACTGTCATCCTCATGTTAAAATCGTCAGTCGTTTGCATTGCTAGTAGTTAGGCTGGTAGTTAGTGGTAACGATTGGTAGTTAAGGAAATAGCTAGACATGCGCTAGCTACGCGGACTGCAGGGTACTTAAGGCTTTCCAAGAAACCTACTTACACATGTACATACAAACTTATGTAAAAGAATTGCAGGAAATTGTTTCCATAAAAATTGTTGCTGCTGTTCTTGTTTATAACTTCCCATGATTTAGTTATGATTAAAATGTGTATTCTTTGATTTTTTTTTTTATTTAACAAGAAAGATTGAATAAACGACTGAATGCTGGAATAAGGAAATGACTGACTGCATATTATCGTCTGTCTTTTCGCCAGAGGATTTATAATAGTTGTGCAAGCTCGTGCATGTACGAGTATGTATTTAAAAATCTCCCACGTGAGCAGGCTTCATTCAAAGTTAAAGAAAATTTGATTTCAGTATTTAAGATTTGTAGGCAAAACAATTTGAAATAAATATAATTTGGCCTTAACACTCGTACGATAGTTTAATATATAAAAATGTATAAATAAATTTCAATACAATTATGTAAGCATATTATGTCTTCAATTCCAAAAATGGGGCAACATTAAATTGAAATGAACAAAAGATAAAAATATATTTAATATGCATTTAATCAGTTTCATTAGAAAATATTATTTATTTGTTAAACATTCGTCTTTAAATATAATTTCGGACATGTACGGCCGCTGCTGGCGCGCACGTGACATTATTTGTGGGACAAAACTTAATATTTTCTTAGAAAGCTTTAACTTCACTTAAAACGTGTTGGGTGTTGACTGCGTCTGTTTTAGCATCGCAGACATTAACTTCCTACACTTCCTACTTTTTTATTCATATTTAGTTACAAATACAATTATAGATTACACAGGGACTTAATTAAACAACAAGGACGTTGACTCATTGTAATGAATCAAACCAAAGAGCAAATTAGGGCAAATGAATTTAAATGGAAATATTTGAAATATTTTCGTTCGATTAAAATTTTTTGATGAGAATTGAACCCAATAAACTAATTGCAGTCAGACAGAGAAAATGTTTGATAAAACATCAATTATTTGTGTTATTTATTTTGTGTTGCTTAGCAGCAACGAAATGCATTTAGACACGATAAACCAACCACAAATAAATATTTTTAAATTCATATTAATTTTGACACGCATTAAAGAAAAATAAAATATAAAATGTTTTTTAACTTTATCTAAAATATGCTAGAAAATGTTAAAGGAAATAAAGCGATGTCAATGGTGATTTTGCCCTAAAGCCCAATGTTTGAAACATCACTTTCCCCCTTTAAACTCTAATCAATTATAAAGGGCGTTTTTTTTATAGAGTGTCACAACTTTGAGTTGGCATCACTGCTTTATTTGAGCACACATTTAACAGCTGATAGTTGCTTTCTGTTAAGTTTGCGTTGAAAGTTCATTATAAATCGACTTACACCAGAGCAACGCGTGCAAATTGTTGAAATTTTTAATCAAAATAATTGTGTTATTCGTCAAACTCATCATGCACTTCTTCCATTCAAAAATTTATTTTCCGATGAAGCCCATTTCTGCTTGAATGGGTGCGTAAATAAGCAGAATTGTTGCATTTGGAGTGAGGTAAAACCACAAGCTTTATCGAAACACCATTCCATCCACAGAAAATTACTGTTTGTTGCACTTTATGTGCTGGCGGAGTCATTGGCCCATATGTCTTCAAAAATGATAATGGTCAGAATATTACTGTCAATGGTGAACGGTGTAGGAACATGATTCAAAATTTTATCGTATCTCAATTACGTGGCATTAATCTTGCTGATATGTGGTTCCAACAGGACGGAGCCACATGCCACACAGCGGGCGCTACAATTGATTTACTCAAAGAATCTTTTTGATGAAAAAATAATTTCACGTAATAGCCCAATTAATTGGCCACCAAGGCCCTGCGATTAACCCCATTGGATTATTTTATTTCGGGTTATGTTAAGTCACTTGTCTACGTCGATAAACCACAAACAATTGAACACCTGGAAATCAACATTCGAAGAGTTATGGCTAAATACAGCCGCAAATGCTGCGAAATGCTGTTGAATATTGGTGTTCCAAATTGCAACTTCTACGCGCCACATGGCAGAAATCATATTTAAACTTTAATTTCATAAAATTTTCTTTATAATAAAGCCCATTTCATGGATATTAAAAATATATTTCCTTGTTTTATTATGATTTAAAAAACAAATACACACACACACTTTCGATGTAGAAAAATTTTAATTTTTAAAGGTAATTTTTCAAAATTAAATATTTCAGTTAAAGTAGTTTTCTGCAAAAGCTACTTTTTTAAAAAGGTATTTTTTAAAGGTAATTTTTTTAAAAGGCACCTTCTTTAAAAGGTACTTTTTTAAAAAGGCACCTTTTTTAAAAGGTACTTTTTTAAAAGGTACTTTTTTAAAACGGTACTTTTTTAAAAAGGTATTTTTTTTAAAAGGTACTTTTTTAAAAGGTAATTCTTTAAAAGGTACTTTTTTTAAAAGGTACTTTTTTAAAAAGATATTTTTTAAAGGTAATTTTTTTAAAAGGCACCTTCTTTAAAAGGTACTTTCTTCTTTAAAAGGTACTTTTTCAAAGGTACTTTTTTTTTCAAAAGGTACTTTTATAAAATGTTTTTTTAAAGGTACTTTTCTTAAAAGGTCCTTTTGTAAAATGTACTTTTGTTAAAATGCACCTTTTGTAAAAGGTACTTCTTTTAAAAGGTAATTTTTTTAAAGGTACTTTTTAAAAGGTACTTTTTAAAATAAGTACCTTAACATTACTTTTTTTAAATACTTTGTGACAAAGGTATTGTTTAAAAGATACTCTTTTCAAAAAAGTACTTTTTTGAAAGATACCTTAAAGCGTATTTATTTGTACCGAAGCAAAATTTTTTTGGTAGGCCTTTTCTTCACATGATATGTAAATTTTTAAATGCTCCTTTGTTGCATGGTACTTTATTAGAATGTACTTCTTTTTTAAAAGTTTGTTTTCAAATGTACTTTTTTAAAAGGTAAATTGGAAACGTACTGTCTTTAAAATGGTACTTTTTTTACAGTACTTTTGTGGAAAGTACTTTTTTAAGTCATGTTCTTTTAAAAGCTATTTGAACAAAAGTCACATTTGTTAGAAGGTACTTTTTTTAAAAGCTAAATTTTTAGAATGAACTTTTTAAAGTTATTTTCTTAAAATATAATCTGGAAGGTACCTTTTATAAAAGGTGCTTGTTTACAAAATTTCTTGAAAATGTCTTATTTTATCAGGTACTTTTAATATATAATTTCTTCGAAGGTAATTTTCTCAAAAAAAAAAAATCGATACCTTCAATTAAACTAATTTTTTGAGCTTTAGGTCAATGTTTATTATTATTTTATTACTTCCGATATTTCATTAACCTTTGGTTAACTTCTTCAGGATATTTTTTTTTTCAAGAGTTATTTTTTTTTTGAAAGCCAAGCTAATTTTTTAAGGTAATTTTTTAGAATATACTTTGTTGAAAAATTTTAAATTGGGGTCATTTGCAATAAAATTTTAATTCTGTGTAATACCAGCCTTTTTCACAATAAGTTTTTAATATGATTGGTGAGACTTAAAATTGATGCCAAGAATAATAATATTTTTAAAAATACGAGTAAGCACAGAGAACAGCTTTATTTTGCTGCTAGAGATTTTAGTAATAAACTCAACCGATCTCGAAATAAAACTTTTAAAAGTGGCTATCGGAAAGTTTAAATCATAAGATATTCCTGTTATGTTAATCAAATAAATCTAAACTATGGATATTTCTTCGTATTAAAACACCTCCAATTTTGTGTTTTAAGGACACAGTGTGTTCCAAATGCAGACATAACATTTGTAAGTATTTATATACAGTATGTATATTTAAAAGTTAAATTTGTTTCTTTCTTTAAAATATAAAAAAAAACAAAAACCAAAAGCGAAAACATTTTGACATTTCAATTAAATCCTCTTTGCTTAATACAATTTCTCAGAAATTTCCTTCACAAGCCACTAATATTCGATGCAAGAAATTTGAATGAAACTTCTGGATGACCACAAGCATTCGTGAAAAGCTAACCCGTACATAAATATCCTTGCAAGTTTCTTGTTATTTAGTTTATTTGTTTTTTTTACTCCTCACAAATCTTGAAGACTCAGGCAAGAAATGCAATAAAAACGCATAAATTATTCACTGTTAAAAGTTGCAAAGAGATTGTGGTGAGTTTTACTACTTCTACTGCATTTAGTTTATCTTTTTATATTTCTAAAGAAAAAAGAAAATTTATATAAACTTTATTTTATTTTATTTTATTACTTTTTTTATACGATAACAACTGCTGCTGTGAGTACACATGCGAGAGAGTATGACTGCTGTAAATACAGTTTCAGCATTACACTTAGAGAAAAAAGTGGGCGAACATAGAACTGTTGAAATATTAAGAAAACACTTATTTGTATGTATATTTTTTGTTATTTAAAACTTTTTTATTTGTATATTGAGGAGCCGCAGAACAAAAGGTACTTCTTGGCTCATTTCAAATTTTGGGGAAACTCAGATTTATGTATTTCGCTCCCTAAAAAAACTGCATAAAATTGGAAAATGTTAACAAATTTCTTAGTTATCAATAGATGTGTCTAACTGCCCTAAATCATCACATTAAATATTCGAGACGCTCCGATATAAAACCACTTTTACATCGACTGTAATGGAATGTAACTGCAACGGTAGGCAACATCTGATCGGTATCGTCATGTGAAAAGTTATGAAAATGGTTATAAAGATGTAACCGGAATGTAAGAATCTGTACATTAAATTTCACATAACAATATCGATCAGCTGTTGCCTACCGTTGCAGTTACATTCCATTACAGTCGGCTAACTGAGGATTTAGCAACTATGCGCATAGATACAAAGTCTAAGGGCGTCAAATCGCATGATGTTGGTGGCAGCCTTGCCAGACAAAAGGATTTAATATCGCTTAGTAAAATATAAAAAAACATTATTCTAACTGGATTATTTATAGAAGTCTTGAAACCAAATATTATAGAAATTCCAAGAAAAAAACCAATTTGTCAAAAAATGCGAAAAAGTATTTTTTTCTGCGGTTCCTATATATATAGTATCATTTCGATATTTCGGAAATTTTAAAAACCAGACAGCGCGGTAGTGCAGATATATAATTTTTAAGGTTCCGTACAACAAAGTTAAAAAGGATCTTTATTCTTTTAGCTATGATGTCCGTCTGTCTGCCTGTCTGTCACAGGCTGTTTTCTTGAGAACCGTAAGAGCTGCGGACCTGAAATGTTCACAGAATATGTTAAACTTTGGCCGCTACAACAATTTATGACAGATAATAATTAAATGGTGCTCTAAAGCGAGCCACGAAACATGTTGAAATCCAAATATAATATACAGACAATTATGTATAGACACTTGAAATTTTCAAAAACTAAACCAATTAACACTGAAATTTAAAAAAAATCTAAAGGGTATTCTATCAGTTAATGTAATTTTGACTATGTAATTTTGATAACTTGCTGTATCTTAGCATTCGTAAGAGACAAACTCTGGAAATTTTCAAAAACGCTAAAACCCTAAAACTAAAAAGATGCCGGTATAAATAATCGCCAAAATGAAAAAATGCTCAAATGAGAAATATCCCAAAAAATAAAACAAATCGCTAAAATGCAAAAAAATCGCGAAAAGTAAATAAACTAAAAATTAAAAAAAAATCGCTTAACTAAAAAAATCGCCAAAACCCGTAAAATCCACAAAATGTAAAAAGCGCTAAAACTAAAGAAACCCTTTGAGCAAAAAAGAAAAAATTTAAATCAGGTAAGATTTTCGATTTTATAGGCTAAAGTTCGTATAGTATTAAATAAATATGTAGTGTCCGCACGCAACCCTCCGTTGCCGAGTCAAAGTTATATTTTACTGAATTTATTTTAACACACCAGACTCTGTAATCAGGATACGTTCTTTTTTGCTTTCTCAATAATTTCGACAGCATTGATTTTCTTTTATTAATTTTTCAACTTTCTCTCAAGATTATAAGAATATCTTGATATTACATGGAAATTAATGTTAATGAATTGCTAATGGTAAAAAAAATTTTAAAATTAGACAAACAAGGAAAAAAACAACATGGTTGTTCCAAAATGTCAAAAGTAGTACTTGTTTAACAAAATAACAATAAAAATGATTCAAATAAAGTTGAAAAAATTTTTCCACGGCAGTTACTACTAACGAAATTTGCAACTTTTAACACTTTTTACAATTTTTAATAGTTTTTTTTTTATATTTTTAAATTTGTTTACAAAGAATTTTTTTAATAAAATATTTTTCATGTGGAAATATTTTTATTTTTTTTAATATCTTTTGCGTAAAAAATTGTTTAAGTAATTTGAAAAAAAATTAGCTCAGTTACGTCTTCGTGTGTGTGTGTGTTTCTACGTTCATTGAAGTTGATGATGATGAATGGGACTCAGAGGGCAATACTAAAGCGGCCCACCCACTTGCAATATAATTGCACAATTTTTCGTATTGTACAATAATATCGCCAATGTGTATGTCATATTCGAAGGTGGCACAATATATTGGCAAATATCAAAAGACTTGTGATTTTTATTGTAGAATCAAGACAATTGTGTAATGTGGTGGCAACATTGTTCAATGTTGTTTACTTTTTCACTGCCAGGAAAATTGAGCTATATTTTCTTTAAAAGTATTTTGCGATAGGACAAAATTACAATAATATGTACAACAATATATGCAGTAATATTGTATAATGGATGGGCCGCTTAAGACGCAGCGATTTCGCAAAAGTAATTGATTTACTTGTCAACTGAGCACCTGCTTTTTTTTAATTCTACTGAGGTTAACGAATGGATGAGTGAAGAAATTGAAACCATTGACGCTGAGTATGAAGAAGATAATGAGATGTAAACATCTGATCAAGAATATTTCTCTAATGTTCCAAAAACTCAGCATTATGAAGCCATATCTGCTCTTAATATTTGTACAAAATATTGCGAAGAGCAGCAATTTTCTGCGGATATTTTAAAATTTATAAGCCTCAGAGATATTGCGTACACAAATTAAAAAAAAGTTTAACTTCGCAAGAAAAAAATTTACCATGGATAAACAAAAATTAAAAGGCCTGGCCCCGTATTCTGCAACTCGCTTAAGCTTAATCTCTATCGCTAAAAATCGACAGTTTTCAAACGTGTATTGATAAATCAGGAAATGTCTTAGAAATGTAATTTGCCGAAATTTTAGTGTTTTATTTCATCGCCACAAATGTTTAATTTTCTATTTCTTCAGCACTTAAGCGGTCGAATTTAGCTTTAGCTTTAGCTGTAGCGAGTTACGGAATACGGGGCCAGCCCCGTAGATGAATAATTGTTAAATACAAATTTTAATGTATGTCAATTAAAGACGACAACAAAATTTTCTTTTTGAAGTTGAAAATTACTGAAAATTTTCTTCAGTGTACATATTGCTTATATATTTTTTTACGCTCATATAAATATTCATATGAGTACATAAAAATCTAATACACACACACAAACACATAAATATTTAACAAATATATTACTCACTTGTCTTTTCGTTTCCTTTTTTTGGCCGTTATAACTGATTTTGCATAAGATTAAAGTTTTCAAATATTAAATGGAGCGCAATAAAAAAAGCAACAGTAGATGTATGTATGTATGTATACATATTTGTGCAAGGATATGCAAATACGCGTACATGTATATATATATTTGCGAACACCGTAAGTTTTATAAATACGGCAAATAATTGTTTCAATTTTGCAGATTTTAAAACTTACAACTTTTTAAAAGATCTCGATTTGTGTCCTCATAAGACAATTGTTAACAAAATAAGGAGAATATTCACGTTACACGTTTTTATTTTCATCAGTTTGGTTAGAAAATTTACAGATTATGCAGCAGCAAGGAATTCTCAATTGGTTCGTATTTTATTTGATGTTTGTCACTTCAAACATCCATCAATTGTTAAGCGATTTGAAAAATTCTGTTTTGCTTGACCAGCATATAACTGTCGTTTGATCTATTACGTACACTTACTATGATTGAATTATATGGTTGCAGTCTAATCATATTATTATTATTATTATTGATGTCATGCCAAAGTATCAATATTATTATTATTGATGTCATGCCAAAGTATCAATAGTATTATTATATGAGTTAATAATTGTATAATCTACAAAAACAATTAGTTATCACATTTTGATTATTAGATGTGAATAAAATATAATTATGATAGACATACATATGATTTTTTGTAATAATATTTAGTTGGTCTAAATTTTTAACTAAATTAATTTCAACATGAAACAAAATGCACATAAAAATATACGTACATATGTGTGTATACTAGAGTGATCGATTATTCGACTTTTTCCAGAAACTGGTTTTCGAATAGTTCGAATATTTGAAATTATGAAAACCCCGGTTTCGGGTTTTTACAATTCAAGAAAAATCGGTCAACCGGTTTTTTTTTAACTTTTTGATTTTAAATTGCTTTATTAAAAACAAAGAGTTAACAGCTCATGTAAATATTAAAACACCTTTATATAAAATATGAAGCAAAATGTCAACAAAACTAAAAAAAAACACTTTTTGCAAATGGATTTTGACATCCATTGCACACCATAAGGCCAATTTAATTCGCCTCTGCTACCACCTCATAAAATAATTTCGTTATCAAAGAGTGTTGCCATGGTCAAAAAACGCTTAGAACGCTTACACTGAAAAAAAATACTTAGGAAAATCAAGAGAACACTTTGGTCTAAGTTTTAACACAGTAAAAACTAATTTTATTGCAAAATATACAAATCGAAAAGTATTCGACTCAGCCGGTTTTTAAATAGTAAAAAACCGGACTATTCGACATTCGAAACATCAAAATTTTGAAAAAATCGACAACTGTATTGTGAAAAAACCGGTTTAAAAACCGAGTCGACAACCCTAGTGCATACACAAAATATTTATATTTTATACGGTTTATTTACGAGCTGACCTTTGCTCAACATTTAATTTTATATCATATGGCATCTCTGCATAAAAAATTTTAAAATAAGCGAAAAGCAGCAAAAGGAATTAAAAAAAAAATAAATGAGTTTGCGCATGTGATTCCACATTTTTACTTCAACCGACAGCGCATATCGTTAAAATATGTTACTGTATACCAAAGTCTATAAGTTTTAAGCTTTGCGGAACTTATTCTAATAAGAATTGTATGAAAGTTAATGAAATAAAACTTAAATAAATAAATAAATTAATGAAATTATGTCGATTGAATTATCGTATATTTTCATATCACGGAATAAATAAATAGAAAAAATGCGTTTTGGTGATCTCTTGTGTTTTTATGCAATTTTAATTTTATACACGTTTTTAAACTAACTTTCTTATTTATTTCTTACTTCCATAATATTTTGAAATTTTTTAGTGCTTTCAACGTAATTCCATAAAAACTTTAATGAACCACTGAAAAATTAAATCGTATTTAAACACCATTTAAATTTAAATACCATTAAAATTTAAATACCATTTAAATTTAAATAAGAATTAGCTAATTACGAGTACGTACTTATATATTAAGTTTCAAAATAGTGGTACTTAAATTAAAATGATTCCTTCAACTAAATAAACTTTCTCGTTCAAAGTAATGCACGTATTCTAACGATGAGCAGTGTGCACTTGTACGTGTAAATACGAAGCGTAAACTTTTTACAGGCAGTTGTATGAAAAGTAAAAAGACGTACGAGTGTGTTTGTTTTTTAGGAACACTTGTGTAAGTGTTTATTTTATAAGATAGGTTTGAATACACTCATGCATATGATGTGTATGAATGCCCAGCGGGAAAATGAAGGAGTAAGGATGCCTTGTAAAAGGCCTCTTCGCTCCTTCTTTTAGATGTACAAGGTCAATAAATATTTAAGGCCCTATTCACAAAAAATATGTTTTATTTTATGAATAAGGCTGTTAAAATACTTTATTAAAAAAAAAATTATTTACTCATACAAAAACTTTCATTAAATTAAATACATCTTCCTTTCATTTTTTTAGATTTCACTTCCAATAACTTCAAAGTTATTACTGCTCTAAAAAAAATCTTCCAACCACGGCCTGTCTCGCAAGCCATCTAGTTTGGGCATACCTCAGATTCACATCTGTACATCTGTACCAAAATATTCTTGAAATTTTTTAAATTCTTCTTTTTGGCTCGAACTGTTGCAGAAGTAAAAGATTATTTCCTTCATGAATTTCTCAATATCTTTAGATAGACATAAGTATGCTGCAGACGAAGCTAAGTTTAAATTGTGGCATACACAAACATTTACGAACAAACTTGGCAATATCACTTTTAATCTGGCCTGAACACACCACTAAATTGTCCCATCCTTGCATTGCAATTATCAGCCGTAAGCACAATTTAATTTTCTCCGTAATTCCCTTTGCCGAACGATCGCTTACAGGTTCTTATGATAAGAAACTATCTCTACATTTTAAAAACGAAAGTTCTCACAACGACTGATAAGTTCTTTGAGACCGTGCAGTCGTTACTTTCATCAATAACAATTCAAAAATAATTATCTTTACAAAACTTTGAAATCATCTTTGTATTTTCTGGTTCGAAATATTACAGATGTTATGATACTTTGGGAGTAATGTCGATTAATTAAAATTTTTTTTAGTTATGTGGGAATCCGAAGTTCCGTTTTTTTGATAATATTGTTGTCACAAATGGCAAGTTGTGTTCTGCCACAGACAAACAAAGCATTATTTCCATACTTGTGCGATGTGTGTGCTTTCTAAAAATGTATTAATTTTACAACAACATTAATAACGAATTTTGTACATTTCTTTTGTTCTTGTTTTGTAGCCAATGTTGTCAATGGCTATAAAAACAATAACGCTAGATTTCTAAAATGGAAACAAAGCAAAACAAAAAAAATTTTACTAAATATGACGTGGGGATACTGGGGTATTTTTGTTGCGAAAAAGTACTGAAAATAGAACAATAGTACTGAGTTTTCCATCACTGCTTATAACCCTTTTATGATTAACACTTATTAGAGAACTGCACACGGCCTTCCTTCTTGTAGTTTACTATAGACTTATAACATTATTTTATGGTTAATATTTTTATGAAATATTTTAGCCCGTTATATGCCATTTAAGAACAATACCACAACAACCCATATGGAGAAGAGCTGGAGGGTAAAAATGTTGCACAAATTTTTTTTCTCTCGATATTTTACAGAAAACCGCAGAGCACCTGCTACACTTAAAATACAAGTGTGCATAACTGCGAAATTGGTCCATAAACGCATTTCCAGATTTAACTATTTCCTGGTCTTTAAAGAGAATTTTTTGCTTAAGTGTATTCAGAATAGAATTTTGTGATAAATATTTTTGTAGAACATTGTCATCCTTTGTAAGCCTTATTAAGGATACTTTTTGCCCCATTTTTATATAGTAAGTAACATACTCCAAACACTTTTAGGGCCATTTGCACAACAAATAAAAGTATACTTTAAGAGTTTTAAAACTAGTATTTCAATACAAAATACTGGTTTTAAATTCCTAAAGTTTACTTTTGTATCGTTGTGAAAATGGCCCTTAGGGTTTAAATGTTCTACAAAATTATTCCAAGATTTTGCATAAAAAATCAGAACACTTTCGATAATATGTCTGCATAACAATTTGTATAAGGAGGGAACCTCAAACCCTTTTTAAAAAAGATCCAGACATAAATACTTTTTTTGGTAGGTGCCTTTTTAAGATCCTGCATTTTGCACTTCCTACTAAACATCTTTGTTAAGTAATTCGTTAAGCAGTTTTATTAAACAATTTTTTCTAGCACTTATAAATATTTCTGCTATTCGGAAACTTTGTTTACATGGTGTTCAGTTGTCCAGCTTATTATAAATCATATTTAGGCAACCGGAGAAAGTTGCCAGATAGTAATTTTAATTTCGGTTGCCAATTGAAGAGCCAACTGAAAATAGACAAGAATTATGTTATTGAAAAAAACTTTAATTTCAATAATATTTGTCATTAACTTACGATCAAATACAATTTTATCAATACCGCGCATTTTTAATTATTTTTTCAGTTTTTGGCGATTTTTTCGTTTAGGCGATTTTTTATTTTGGAACTCCTTAGTTTTAGCGGTTTTGTAAATTTCAAGAAATTACCTCTCATGGTTTCCAACATACAGCAAGTTGTCAAAACTACATAGTAAAAATTACAATAATGTTTAATTTTTACGGTTCTCGAGAAAACAGCCTGTGACGGACAGACGGACATCGCAGCGAAAACAATTGCTGCTTTTCACTTTTGGTGCACCGAACCTTTGAAAGAACTTTATTGCAAAAAAAAATATTTTAGTTCCAACAAAAAGCGAATTCCAAACGTTATGATGTGCTAATATTATGCAATACGAGTACTATCGGAGTGATAGACATAAATTAAGAAAATAAAATAAATAAATAGAAAATTAAATTCTTACTCATGCATTGCAACAGCATTTTTTGACATGAGCGGCTGATAGCATTTTTGCATTTTCGAAATCAGTGTTGCCAATTGTGGATTTTCCATAAGCACTAGCATCAGTTGCAGCGCAGTGACGAATTTCCGAACCGCCCCCAGATTGAATGCAACAGCGGATGATTGTTGGAATTAAATTTTATTAATCATACGCTTTAATTGCCGTCGCTGCAGCGTTGCCAGAACTGATGATTTATTAGCCCAATTCACAGTCTTGCATCGTAGCATGTGCAAAATGGCATAGTATATTGATACTCACCACTTAACAATTCTTAGTGGTGAGTATAAATGTAATACACCATTCTGTGCATAACATGGCAGTTTGTTGGCATATCCGGTGAAGAGAATGGTTTTGTAGTTGGCATAATTTTTCAACCAGCTACAACGCCGCATTAGCACTACAAACACAACTTAAAAAACAGCAAATGTTAAATGAATATGAAAAATACTAACACACACAAAAGTGTGTATACGTATAGATTTTATGCCAGATGAATTAGTCTCGTGTAATTTGGAAAAGAACAAAATTTGTGCGGCTTAAAAAGTGCTCTCGTGCAAATTACCTCATTCACCTGAGTGTTGACTTTTTGTCACCATCACATCGCACACTAAATCATAAAGAGTCACAACTCAAAAAATGTCAGATGTTCAGCAGTGGCAAAAAACTCCTGCTACTGCAAATATGACGAAAGTATGTAACGTAAAAATTCAGTCTACGCGTTGCAAAAGAAATTTTTTTTCAGTGAACTGGCTTATAAAAAGAATATAAAATGATCATTTTCAGTTGTGATTGTTTATGATTTAATGAACGATATGTTGTTGTTCAGGATACTTCCTATCAAGGATTCCTTTAATAGAACATCATAAATAAAAATTGTGTTTTTTGAGTTATAAAATGAACTCTATGTATTCTAAATTCTTCTCTTGATATATTAATGTAACTTAAGTGCTTATTCTTTATTTTTTACTATTATAAAGCCTTTGAGTGAATCATGGAGAAAATGACAACAAAAGCCTTTGCCATAATCAATAGACTAAACACATTTCTTAGGTCTCGGGTTTTCATGATATGATGTACATACACACTAGCGATCCCGGGATTCGGGATTTCAAAAAATCAACTCCCAGGATTTCGGGATTTTTCGGGAGCCCGAAATTATTTGAGATTCAGGAATTATTCGGGACTCTTGTCTTTTTGAACATTAAAAGACACATGGTTTTTATAGGTATTTAATAAAAAAAAGTCTTTGAAAGAGATTCAAATATATAATACAATTTTTTCTGTGTAAATTTGGAAAAATTATTGCCTAAAAATCAAGCACTTTAAAAAAAAACAATTTACACCTGTGTGGCGAATTTCTTAAAATTAATCTCGATCTCAAATTGGTCAGGAATATGTAATTAAAATTAACGAATACACATTTATTATATTTAATTTAAAAAAAAACCAATAAAAAACATACCTTTATTAATTATAATTATATTATATTATTAAATATATCACACTATTTATTTAATTACGTTCAAATATTTGATTTAATGTCTGCGTGAGGTATCAGTTAATATAAGTTTCAAAAAAGTTTAAATTGAAAAAATATACGAGAATTGTTTTGATTCTGTGTATCATAATTTACTGAAAGCTTTTTGTAAATAAAGTTCAAACTTACAATCACCAATTACAATACTCCTGCTCATTGTTATTTATTCCTTATTCTATTGGAAGCTGCATACAGTTACTCAAAATATCCTTAAGAAAAATCTTTAAATACTTTACAACAATATGAAGGCATTATCCGTTTTGGATGGTTGTAAAGTATATCCGAAATAAAGGAGTGCCAACAAGAGAAAAGGATTTGTGGTAATAATAACAAAACAAACATTCTTTGTTCCTGAAACTATTTCTGCTTTAATTTTGTCGTTTTTGTTTCTTTTTTTTTGAGACGTTCTTTGTTGTGCTCTTAAATATAAATTTTGGTATAGGCAGAGAGAATGGGAGAATGATAGTAAGAACAAGAGACTTACTGTATGTAAGGCAGGGGTGGAAAAGTTGGTACAATTGTACTTTTTTCAGCACTATTTGAAAGTCAAAAGTACCATAGCACCCCAATGACCAATTTAGCACTATTAAAACTTTTTTCCTATTACACAACATGAAAAAAAATGAATCAATAAATAACCAGTTTCGAGGGCTGGTTGATGTAGGAATTATTAAGCATTTAATAAACGACAACATTTATACGTTTTAATCGAGGGTATTAGAAATTAAAAATGAATTAAACAAACCGATGTTTTCCGATATTTCCAGAAATGCTAGAGGAATATTATCTATTCTACATTCGCCTGAAAATGTGGAAAGGGTATTCGTACCAACATATAAATAAAACCAAAGTAATAAAGACTGTTTGCTTCGACTGTCTCCAAACGAATCAAGGATGAAAACGTATATCTCCTAAATGTTACTTTGTATACCTACTGAAATTACACATTAATATAAAATTAATATTAATTAATAATAATAATTAATGATATTATAATAAATTAACTTCAAAGTGCCTTTTTATTAATTGTTAAGATTTTACACACATACATGCATACATATACAAATGAATTTTACGTACGTTTTGAGTTAATTGAAAAAAATTAAGAATTTGGTACAATCGTACTGGAAAAAGTGCAATTTTTCTTAAAAGTTAGTACAATTTGAAAATCTAATTTCGCATCCCTGATGTAAGAATATGTATGTATGTTGTTTGTGCAGCAGCATATAATTGAGTTTTGTTGAATTTGTTGGTTTTATTTTTTATAAAAAATTTTTGCTAAGAGCAAAAAAAAAGTGGGGAGGATTGCAGTAGATAAATAAAACCAAATTCTTGGGGACTGTAACAGCAGCAAGTGTACAAAAAACAAATACACACAAAGTCACAAAACGACATTTGCAACACACACACATTTAAAGAAATAACTACACTGAAAATAATTCATGAAACATTAAAAGAAATGTCGTAGTGAAATCTTTCCTTAAATAAAAACAGCTTTTGCACATACAGTGGAGTTAAGTTATAACGAACTGAACTGAAGTTTGTTATAACCCCAGTAAATATTTTCCACAATTCCAGCAAAACAACAAAACATAAACAAAATAATAAATATTCCTTAAAAAAAAAATACAAATCTTTTTAAAATAAACTTTCTAAAATTTGAGAGAGCAGTTAAAGGTGAACAGGCACATATTTTATTTTGAGCTACGAAAACAGCTGATTCATAAAATAACACACAATAGCATGTGTTTCCTTTTTTGTTCGTTCTAAGCGTACGAATTATGAAGCAGTTTTTTAAGAACTTAAAAAGATTTCGTTATAAGTGAAATTTGGTTACTACCGGCGCTCTAGTTTGTATCTTGTTAAAGCCAGAGAAGTTGTTCGTAATGGGTGATAACTCAAACTGAAGTACAATATATGTATTGCGAACTAAATTTTAGATAACAATTTTGTATTTTTTTTATAATTTAGAAAGTAATGAAACTAAAGTTTTTAAAATTTAATTTATTTTTTACAAGATTTTCATAAACGGGTACAATTCATTAAAATATCGTTAAAAAGGTAAAATATTAAAGTAAAAACTTTATTATTTTAAAATTTTAAAATATGTGATGAGTGAGAAATTAATTGTGTGCAGATTGTGGAAACATGTACTAATATTTTTGTCATTCGTTACCTAATTTTAGGAAGCTATGATTTCATCGCGTCGCTGATTGCTTAGAACTCCTTTAAATTATATATTTGCTTATATTCTGCATATCGTTCTTCGTTTAGTTGTAATACTTTTCTACAAGGTTTTTGATTCTCTGCTCTGGTTAGTTTATTCTTTTTTCTGCTTTAAAATCCCAAAACAATTACAATAGCACCAAAATTAGTTACTACAAACCACCACAACAAAAATCCATATATATGTACAAGTCACGAATTACAATTTTTTTTTACAAATTTTAATCAAACGTTCTAATAAAATTTGATTATTTACGACCTAAAATAATAACAACTGAAAGTTAACTTGTTCTTTTCGAAAATTGTATCCCAAGAGAGATGTACAAGTCACGAATTACAATCTTTTTTTTTATTTTAATCAAAAAGTCTAATAAAATTTAATGATTTACGACCCAAAATAGTTATAGTTAAAACATAGTTTGTTCTTTTCGAAAAATTTTCACTTTTCTTCAACACTCGCCTGCATTTTTTTGAATAAGCATGCAAGTAACGAATGATAAATACTTACGGCATTATTTATAAAAATTATTAAAGCTTTATAAAGAGTTTTTAAAACAAATTTTCATAAAACTTTTTCCTTATGAAGCATTTATAAAGCTTTAATAATTTTTATAAATAAGACTGTAAATTGGTGAAACTCATTTTAAAAATTTGTTCAATAAACAATTCAATTTCGCAGGTTCTTAATAATTTTTTTTTGCATTGCAATTATTACTCGTAGAGTCTTAATTAATTTATACGACTCACCATTTTATTGATTTATTGAATAATAGTATTCAAAATACATTTTAAAAAAACGAATGAAAAGCATGTCTGCAAATGCTTTAAAAAAATAAAGAATTTGTTTTAAAATTATTTATTCATCAAAAAAGTCACGAATGGCAAACAACTGGCCCTCATTCTTTTAAAACTAAGAGTCAAGCGTTGGGTTAGCAGCACGGTACGTTTTCAGTACATTCAAATAATATTGTATACGTTTAAATGTACTGTAAATACGTACCCTGCTGCTTACGCAACGCTTGACGCTCTAATTTAAGTTCGACTGTAATAAAAAAATGTTAGAGCAAGGACTTTTTCTTTAGTGATTTATTTTATAAATGTATTCAATATTAAAAAAAAAAGTCACGAACGACAAAAATTATGCAGCCATACTTTTCCTTTGAAGTTTTTGTAATATTATTTATTTATTTGATCATAATATTCAATATTAAAAAGAAAAGTCACGAATGACAAACAACATGAATACATGCTCTTAAAACAAAAAAAAACAAAGTATTTCCTTTTGAATTTATTTTTTATTATTATTGAGTTATTTGCTAATACCAGAACAAAGTCTTTCCTTTTGAGTTTTTTTTATTATCATTGATTTATTTGATAATAATATTCAATATTAAGAAGCAAAGTCACGAATGACAAGCAACTTGCAGACATGGTCTTAAAACAAAACACAATGACTTTTCTTTTGAATTTATTTATTATAATTGATTTATTTATTAAAAAGCAAAGTCACGAATGACAACCAACTTGCAGAATTTTTTTTTAAACAAAAAGCAAAGCCTTCTCTTTTGATTTTTTTTTATTATTATTGATTTAATTGATAATAATATTCAATATTAAAAAGAAAGGTTACGAATAACATATTTATTATCTTGAAAAAATAGTATCAAAAACTGATGCGACAAAAAATACGAACTTATTTTGAATCTAATCCATGCATATTTCGTTTATTTTACTTTAAAAAAATGTAGAGCGCAATAACAAAATATTTCCTAAAATATTTACTACACGACTTTTTTCGAGTGCAAAATTTGAAATTGGAAGTGTAACTGTATGTGTGTGTGTGTATTTGAGTGCGTATTTAAAACAGCTTAACGTAAAGTAGTGCAAGGACACGCGTAATAACGTTGACACGCACTTGCGAAACAGCAACAACAAACACTTAATTTATGCATATTTTTTGTTGGTGTTTTTTTAACTTTTTCTTTCTCTTTTAGCGTAACCGAAAAGCAACCAAACCACCCGCCATATACTGACAAAACATAACCGAACATGAGTTGCTTTGCTTGCATTCATTTCGCCCCTCCGGCATATTTATTCATGAGTGCAAGACTTACAATGCACACAAAACATACAAATAATATGCATAAATGTATGTGTGTTTGTTGTTGTATTTTACCCCATAGCATTCCAGAATTTTGCCCCGGGGATGCAAATCTATAAACCGAAAAATAAAATAAGAGAGCAGCAGAAAGCAAAAACAAAACACATGCACTTGCAACATACGAGGTGATAATACGCGTTACAATGAAAAGAATCATCAATAACACGCTTTACTTGTTTTAACATTTTTATATTTTTTTTTTATTCATTCCTTTTCCAAGGAATAGATTTCAAGGCTTAACCCAGTAAGTGTTTCACTTTGTATGAGTTTTAATAAAATGAAGTGTTTAAATAAAAATTATATTATTCAAATTATTTGCAAGAATATTAAACAACATATTACAAACAAGTCTGGTTATCACAATTCTACAAACAAAAAAAAAACACGAAACAACTGATTGAAGCGAAAACTAAATTCTTGAAGTCTCCAAAACGTTTTTAAACTTTTTAGAACAGAACAGTTTCTTTTCGCTACTTCTCGTATTCAACTATCATTTGATTAATTGGAAACTAATAACTTCAATCTTCATATGAAGTTCAAAAATGCTCCAAAAAGGAACAAAATCTTTAAATCAGCACAGAAAAATCTCAACAAAACAAAAGCAACACCGAAAAATTAGCTAAAGCTAAATCACCGGAATGTAAAACCGAAAAAATGAAAAACAAAATGCCTCAAAACAGACAAAATCGCCAAAACGACAAAAGAATAAATCGTCTAATCATTAAAAAAACAAAACGCTGAAACGAATGTATAATTAAAAACAATTAAGCGCGAATATAAAAACTTGACAAGTGGGAAAAAATCATTGAATATTTAAAAAACTCTAAGCCGGGAAAATCTTCAACACAAAAAAATCCTTATAACGGAAAATTGTCAAGACACCACAATAAGAAAACAGCAGCTAAACGAAAACTAAGTCAGCAGGATGTTAAGCTAAAAAAAACAAAAATGCCTCCAATTTAGTAAAATCGCCAAAACGGAAAACATCTCCAAAATGACAAAGAAAAAGCCAAAAATTAAAATAAATCGTTCAATCACCAACATAAAAAAATTATTAAATATTTCAAAACCGCCAAGCCGATAACCGTCAACATTAGAAAAAAAACAACAACACAAAAAGTTACCAAGCCGGGAAAATCTTCAAAAAAAAAAGTTATAACGAAAAATCGTCAAACTGTCACACGGAAGTATTATTATCAGGAAATATATTGCCTTAACCGGAAACCTGAAAAATATAGGACAGTCCGACGAAACAAATTGTCAGCAAAAAGATCATAATCGTAAAGCGAAAAAAAACGCCAAAATGAGAGAAAAATCACCAAAACGAAAACAACACCGAAGTGTTAAACATTAAACGCCGAGTAAAAAATATTATTTGTGTCTGAAATGTACGTTAAAACCTTCATTCCATACACGTTTTGACTAAATCATACTTGAAGTAAATTAATAACTCAAACGTAGAAAAACGCTTGACAGAAAAATAAACGCCAACATGGAACTATAGAAGAAATCCCTAACACGCAAATATGGCTGAATGTTTCAAATACCAAAGCGAAAATATCACCTGCAGTGAAAAAAAATTACAGAGCAGGAAACTTGAAAATCACAAAAGCGCTATAACGGAACTTTTTTACCCACAAAAGCATTGTCGACACTGAAACAATTTTAATCAGGCCTAATATCGCCAATAAAGAAAAAATCGCTTAAAGCAAAAAAAATCGCGATTATACAAAAAGTCGTCCAAAGAAATAAACAAAAAATCACAAGCACAAAAAAATCGCCACTGCAAAAAAAAAATCACCAAAATTAAACTAATTAATTGTAATAATTAAATAAAGATAGAAAAAGTAACTGCTTGTATGTAACTAGAGGAGAAATCTCCAACACGGCAAAATTTCGCTGAACGTTTAAATTTGCATACAACAAAAAGATGCCAAAGCGAAAAATATCACCTGCGCGGAAAAAAGTTGCAAGACGCAAAATTTGCAAGAACGAGAAAAACGCTATAGAGTAATTTTTTTTTAACCAGAAAAACATTGTCACCACAGTCAAAATTTACATTTGAAAAATTTGCGAGCATGAGAAAATCGCTAAAACCAGAAAAATATTGCCAACATGTACAAAATTTTCATTTGAAAATATTTCGCCAATGCAGAAAGAGTCGCTACAAAGGAAAAATCATGGTTATACAATAAATAGTGCAGAAAGGAAAAAAATCACCAGCAGAGAAATGTCACAAATCAACCAAAACGCTAAAACAATCAACAAACCACAATAAGGAAAAAATCCTTCTTATGTTTGAAAATAACAATATATTGCAATACAATATATATATTCAGGTTGAACTTGTATATAAGCAATCAGAAATTTTAATCAAACTCTAGTTAATTTGAACTCTCTATTATTTGAAGTTTTTTTTTCTAGTCCTCCAAAATTCAAACAATCGAGAGTTTACTGTATATATATCCAATTTCTTTCTTTCCAGTTTTAATTAAAACTAATTTCTTCGCATGTACAAAATTTTTCTTTTTTGTACTATGCCCAACCCACTGTGCCTTATTGAAGGAAGAAATAAACTCCTTCGATGTATGTACCTGCAGGCAGGCAGGCGGCGTTTATTTGAAATAGCAAAGAAGTAAAAAAAAACTACCAAAAGAATTTCAGCTGCATTTCAAAATCATACAATAGAGGTTGCATTAAATACAATGTGCTAATTAGATTTTGATGAAGATGTGCAAGTGTAGCTGCTTTAGTGGAAGCAGCAGCAGCAACAATGTTGTGTAAACTATAAAAAGAGGCAGAAAAATAGCTGAATAGTTTCTAAATAAAAAACTGCCTTCTCCTTCAAACTTTTGTTACTTTTTCTAATTAACGCATTCACCTGTATCTTTTTATTTTAAATGTTTCACTATATTTTCCATTATTTTTTTTTTCTTAAAAAAGAAGAGAAAGTTTTAATGGCCACATTAGAGCCCTACAAATTATGTAGTAAATGTTCCGCGATAAGGGGCAATAATAATTGTGAATACTCTTAGAAATTTCAAAGATATTATCGGCAATACTTTAGGGCTTCTAGTTTAAAATTATAATACTATTATGCAAAAATATTCGAACAAACCTAATAAATGCAAATGCTTTCATAAAAACATTTACTTAGTAAACAAAAAGAATTATTCTAGAATTGTTTAGCTAAAGAACTAAATACTCGTACACATCGGTATTCACATACAAACGATGCTTAAATACATATAAAAAAACTACAGCAACAACAAAAATGAAATAGTTTCTGCTTCTTAAGAAAATACACACACCAACACACACATACATGGTAGTGCAGACAAAAATAAAATAAACAATCAAACTTCAAAGCATCGGAGATGCTGCTGGGACTGTCTAGATGCTGCTGGCACATTCTAGAAGTCATGTGTGAAGTATATAAAGGGCGACGCATCTGCTGTCACTTCCGTCTATCATAAAGTCAGTCTAAAGTTCAGTTGTTTATTGTGAAGAGTTGTTTATTAATAGTATTGTATTGTGAAGAAATAGTAGATCTCAGTTGAAATCAGTTGATAGCCATGCCAAAGTGTGTAAAAGTAAAGTCAGTGAGTAATTATTGTTGTACAAACAGCATGAAGGGTATTAAAACATTCAGCACTGCAAGTTAAAGAAATAAATATTTCGGTTATATCTTTTCATATCTAGGTGTGTCACTTCAGCTGAGTGTGTGCACATATGTAAGTGAGTGGGAAAATGTCTTCATAATATAAACATGTATGTAAATATGTTTATTTATATACATATGGGCATTTCCATCGAAAGGTCCACCAACACCAAAAAGTTTAAAGAACTTGAAAACACTTTTTTAATCATATTTTCATAGAGAAACCATCAAATTTAACTAAACCAAAAATATTTCACATTTATAAACAACCCATTGAGAGGTATTTTTTTCACACTTTGTTTTGATAAACGTTCTTTAGAATCTTTCTAAGGGTTCGAAAACTCAAAAAAGAATGCAAAAAAACTATGTAATTTCAAATAACTGTAAATTTTGACTTTGCAAAATCGCCTATTATGATGTCACGAGCGACATTGTTAAACAAATTTTTTTAAATAAACAAGCACAAACTGCGTAGTTATTTCAGCTTGTCTGCAGAAATACGCAGATTCTCCGGCAGGAATCGAACCTTTGACTCTCCGACTAATAGACTAGTACACTGCCTACTAGCCAAAAGGGCACTCAGGGCGTCGAAACTACATGCATCGAATATTCAGTACAAACAGAGATATTTAATAAAAATAAAATAAAACAAAACTTTGCTGAAATATATAAAGATTTGTTGGCGTGCTACCTATACATAGTTGGTCACGTGCGACATTGTAAGTGTTAAATTAAAAAAATTATATTTAAAAAAATTTGCATACTTTTAAATACTTTAAATTTACATGAGCGAAAACGGCGAAAAAAGAGAGTTGCAAACAGTGGAGAGTAAAATTTAAGGAAAGCTATAATATTATTACAAAATTATAAATCAGGAACCCGCAAACAACGCGTCGAAACTACATGCAGAAATCTCATCAAATATTGAGTAGAAATTCAGATATTAAATACAATAAAAAATAAAATAAAAAACCTGCTGAAATATATAACGATGTCAGCATGGTACCTACATAAAGTTGGTCACGTGCGACATCATAAGTGTAAGATTAAACGAAAATTTCCATAGGAAAAAATTTGCATACTTTTAAATTATTTAAATTTAGATGAGCAAAAACGTTGAAAATATGTAAAGAGAGTTGCAAATAATGGAGAGAAAAATTTAAGAAAGATGGAATATTATTACTAGAATATAAGTCAGGGAACCGCAAAGAGAAAAATGGTAATAAAATAAAGCTGCACCGGAAGAAGAGTTATATAATTTAGACATATTCTGTAATTTTTAACGTTTTGAAATATTTTGTAAAGAAGCAGTTTATTAAGAACTTAGTTAAAAAGTCTAAAAAAAACCCTTTAACCGTGCGATGTATAAAGACAATATAAATGAAAAATATATTTCTTTTAAAGATTTTTTTATTACACATTACAAATTTATTCCACTTGAACTTTAATTTAGTTTTGTGGGCTCAAGAAAACTAAAAAAAACACACAAAAATTCGTACACGCGTGCACAACTTCATTCTTCACTGCAGTCATTGAAAGCTAATCGAAAGAGCATAATTCCTAGTACACGCTATGTCATTTTGCTTACCATATAAAAAACATAATATGATCGGCGTTGCTCACATTTTGAAAATGACACCACACAAAATGACAACACAAGATATGCCAGATGTGTACTCAGCATAAGAATTATTGTAATTTTATTGTCCCCAATTGTGTTACAAAACATTTTTACTAAGCATGTTTAATTATAATTTCTGAAAAGAAGCAACAGAAATATCACGAGGTTAGAAAGTGTCACGTGCGACTGTGATTAAAACTTAATTTACAAAAAATATGAATCATTCTTGGGCAAAATTAACAGCATTTTAAATAACCATCAGTAAACAATATTCTAAAATAAGTCACATTAAAATATTGGCCGCAAAAACAACTTCTTATATTCTGTCACTTGCGAATGCCTTGATTTTTATGCAATTATCTGCAAAACTAAAAGTTGCTCCAAATCAATCTAAGCACCAATTATAGGGCTAATCTATGGCTATAAGTTACTTTTTTCAGTTTAAATGTGCCTATACGGTCACGTTCAACATCATGGATATGCTCATACATATACCTATGTATATATATGTATATGTATTTGTGTGTGCATTTGGTAAGACTTGCTCAAAATGTTACACAGTTTGTAGCAGCATGTATGTATAAGTATTAACGAATGTAACATTTAGTTCTTGAGACAACATTGTTTTTAGTGTCTTATAGTGAAATTTCATGTTTATGCATGTCGTAGTATTAAAAAAATAATAATGGCTTTTATATGCTTTCGCTGGCTGCGAAAGATTTTTCTTTTAAATTGTGCATATTCGCAAGTATGCAACTACATCCATACATAAATATAAGAAAATAAATATGATGGTAGATGAAAATGCAGCAAAAACATAATTGCAGCGACAAACCTTGCAATAAATAGGCCACAGTTTCAAATTTTATCAAAAGCTTTGCTAGATATATTTTAAGTAGTTAGAGATGATTTAATAACTATTTTACATTAAGGATTTTCATGAGAAATGTTAAAATTGCCATTTATGCAATTGGGCAAACTTGCGAGACTTGTTTCATGAAGCCCTTTTTGAACTTTTGCACAAACAGTTTATGTAAATTTGACACAAACGTCAAAAAGTACATTTAATAAAAAAAATAAGAAAATTTCCAGAAATTTTTAATTTAAAAACATGTTTAAATATAAATATCTATAGAAATAAAAAAGTGAGTGTCAGTGTCTAAAATGCCTAAAAAAATCGAAAAAAGCAAGAAGTTGTTTACAAAATACGCAATTGCACAGCTTAAGTTTACGAGTCAAATTATTAGGTAAATAAATTTCTATACAATTTTTGACATTTTATTTACGAGAGTTTAAAAATTCACAATTGCACAGTTTGCGAGACTTTTGAACATTCTCATGAAAATCCTTTTTATGTTTCATTTATTTGAAAATTTGCAAGTGTAACGCCTGTCGCTGCGCTTCTGCTTACAGTATAACAAAAGAAGTAAAGTTTGTTTCTCTTAAGTTTCTCTTTTAATCATCATCTTAGTTTTGTCATGAAGAATCAACATTGTCTCAACATTAAATAAACCGATTAAATTTGTTTTTTTTCTTAATGACTGCACAGTTCTTAAGAAATAATGATAATGACAACATTTTGTATGGGATGATATTTCTTTTAAGTGTATAAGTATACAGTGTATTAAATTTTATTAAAGCTTTGCAGAGATTTCTACTTTGAAAAAAAATATTAAAAATCCACAAGAAAAAATCATGCATTTTTTAAAAATCAATTGAAAAAAAATTACTGCATATTCAGAGAGCTGTAAGATGTATGATATAGTCCAGAGGTAGGCGCGTGTCATGTTTTTTCGTGTCATGAGCACGCACGACGCAAAACAAAGCTTGCGTGTTTCTACGTGTTGGTCGTGTCGTGTTGGAAAAATTCGACGCTCTCCCATCTGTGTGCCATGTGCCTAAAAAGAGCGTAACCACTAATTACTAATGAAAAACTGTTTGATTCAGAGACGTATTTATTGGAAGCTGTTTAAATTCATAAATATAGGGTGTTTTTTAGAGGTATAGAACTTCGAATTGAAATAAAACACAAGAAAATCGTTTTAATGTCCATCAATTTGGCTTCATTGGAAGGATAATTTTATGCCATTAACGTTTAAATATGATTTCGGGCATGTGGCCGCCGCGGCTGGCTCGAATAAAGCCAATTCTACAGGTCCAATTTTCAACCACTTTTTCGAGCATATGGGGCCGTATGTTGGCAATAACGCCACGAATGTTGGCTTCCAAGTCCCCTAACGTTTCTGGTTTGTTGGCGTAGACGAGCGACTTCACATATCCCCAAAGAAAACAATCCAATGGTGTCAAATCACACGATCTTGGTGGCCAATCCATGGTTAACCGAATTAATTGCTCTGATGGACGATTATGTCGACCATAAAATGGACGGAGCTTGCGGTAAACTTCGCGAACTGAACCATTATTTTCGAAATAAATTTGCACGATTTGCAAGCGTTGTTCTTTTGTCAACCTGTTCATGATGAAATGGCAAACCAAACTAAATATTAATCACTTGACAGCTGACAAAATGGCCGCCAGTTAAAAAAGTGATGCCAACTTAAAGTTCTATACCTCAATAAAAAATACCCTTTATATAACCAGTGGTCTTGGCACTACCCTTACGGATGCACTATGCATGCTCCTGCACCTTCTACCATTGGACCTAGTAGGGAAGAAAATAGCATTTAACCTCAGCAATTCGTCTTCGTTGTACTTCTCTGTGGAATGGAAACTGCACCGTTCACTGTAGAATACTCGACACTGAAACTTAGGTATGCAGGATTGACCTGACCCTGTTCTACTACACGAACATATTTATAAAACCTGGTTATAGAGGCAGATATCCTTGCTATAAAGAAAGTTGCGGATTAGTTGAAAGTGGATATCACTTCAACGACTTTAATTAACATTTACACTGATAGTCGAGCAGCTATTATGGCCCTTTAATCCCCGCTTCTAAGAATAACAACAGCCGATCACCTCCAAGAGAGATGGCAGAGCAGTTTAATATTAGGATCATCTAAATGCCGGGGCATAGAGGCTTTCAGGGGAACTCCAGGGCTGATAAGCTTGCTAGAACTGGGACAATCTTACAGGTTCCACCAGAATTGGAATGTGTGGGTTCAGCCCTACTCTCTTGCAAACTCAGATTCAGGTGCAAGACAGAAGATGAAACAAATAGAAAGTGCACCACAAGAAATGATTGCGTGATTACTAGAAAGTTATGGACTCATCTAATTTAGAAAAATACCGCTTCTTTGGTTTTAATAAATAGGAAACAAATCTCAATTCTAGTGCCCGTGCTAACTGAACACTATCTTATAGATAGCCATACACAAAGGTTAAAGGTCGAACATAATGACTTTTGCCGCTGCTGCAAAGTGTAGAACATTTTTGTCACTGCCCTGTACTATCAAGAAAGAAAATTTCCACAATGGGCGCTCTTGAGTTCCAGGAACTTTCTGACGTCGCCAGTGTCGAACTACAACGTATTTATAGCTTTATACTGAGCTCTGATATGTTCGATGGTGGGGACTCTCCATAAGCATATTATCCATGGTATCGTAATGGATCAAAACGGCCTAAGTGACTGCCACGCTTACCTAACCTAGCCTTGTCACTGCCCAGCTTTTACTCATCCGAGACCCCGCTTTTTCGAGGATGATACTTTAACAGGCATTAGCCACCTTGGAGGTATTGACTGGAAAAGATTGACCGAGTACGTTAACGATAGTGAATTCTTATGAAGATGGGGGTTCGTTTAATTTACTTGGCAAGCGCACAACAGGTATGCCCTCCACATTAACGTAATGGCTCCTCTCGTTAACCTAATTTAACCTAACTCGTTATTTTGTTTTATTCAGAATGCTCTGGCCAGAATACAGAATTAAAATTCGCCTTCAAAAAATGCATAAATCAATAGAAGGATGGAAAAAATATTCATTTGGGAATCAATGTAATATATGTAAAAGAGTTTAAGCTCAACATGCAACATTAAATATTTTTCTCACTTCTGATCGCATTTATATTATATTTATAAACTAAATTGTCAGGATGTCTGTTTTAGTTCATTCTTTTTTTAAATGTTTTAACACCAACAAAATGACATGCACACACACACACACACATGCACAACTTGCAATAGTAATTGGGTTAATGTGTATGTGTTAATGTTGACGACATCTCTAAAGCGTTTATCTCTCTTTGTGCAATACAACATTTTTGTCTGTTTTGTAAAAATATAATTGTATTAATTTATGTATGTAAATGCGAACGAATGTGTCTTTTGTATTAGTTTTTATTTGTATTTTATATTTCAACACAATACAATAAAAAAAAAGCAATAAACACCCACAACGCACATATCAACTTTCAAGCACTTCCCACAAAAACCCAACATGCAGACACTTACTTAAATTGTTTTTATTCTAAAACATTACTACAGCCCTTTTGCGCATCCCGCCCCTGTTCCTCCAGTGGCAGGGAGTTGTTAGTCAAACAACCAACAAAACAACCAACCAACTAAACATTCAACCAACCATTCAGTCATTCAAACTAATTCATTTCCCTTTTTAGTGAATGACGACGTCGACGACGACGACAAGTACCATTTCAGTTTTAATTAGGTTTATGTTCAGCTTAAATATCTACACGTACTTGCAACACATACAATCGCACACACACACACACACCCATACATACGAGCGAGCACATAACGGTATTTGCATACGTGTTTGTAAGCTTCACATACGGGTTGTTAGTTAAAGAAAAATATAAATTTAAAATAAGATAAACATTACAAATACCAAAAATTACTGTCATTTCCTTTCCAAACGGCAGACAACATTAGTTTATGATTTTATTTTATTTTCTTTTTAATTTTCTGGAGAATTCCCTGCTCAATAAATGTTGTGTTTTATTTTAATTCTTTTATTCCCTAAAGTCTGCTCTTTAAGATGTTGATTTTTGTTTTCTTTTCACATTCTTGAGTAAAATATAAATTAATATTATAAATATGTGTACTTACACTTTTGATTTCATTCATTTTTGTAAATTGTCGTCCGAATTCCCACAGATCCACACCGAACTTTAAAGCCCAGTTGCGAACTCTGAAATAGATAAGAAGAAAAGAAAAGTAATAAGAAAATAATTATAAATGTTTTTCGTTGTATTGTTATGCAATTTGTATTTGCTTTTTACTTTGTAATAACCCAAAAATTTATGTTTTTTTTTATTTATTTTTTTCATTTTTAAGTAAATAGCAAATACTGTTTTATTCACACTACCCATTGAATTAAAATTTAATTCGTTCATGATAATACACTGTCCTACACAATCGTGCGATTTTTGAGAAAATACAACCCTGGTATGATGAAGTCTATGAAAATTTTGAATAGACAATAACAATTCATCACATAAGAGTTGTATTTTTTCGTAGGTCGTGCGATTGTGTAGAATAGTGAGTCATGGTCTTTAGTGTTTATCTAAAGAATATTTACTTATTTATTTATTTATTTTTGCCAATGGGCTAAAATATTCTTACAGGTTAATCTATAAATTTTAACTTAAAAATTTATTTAATAACTCCTTATTTTCTTATAACTTTCTAAAATTATTCTCAGATAAAGAAAAATCTATTCTATTTGATATTGTTGTGGCTGCAGTGGTGAGCGCGTTGACTAAGACGAGATGAGCTCGAGTTAAAATTTTTACCGGGGAAACCAACTAAACACAATCACGTAAGTTAAATAATTATTAGAATAAGATAACTACAATAAATTAAATTCATGTGGCTTCAACTTAAAATAATTTTAACTCAACATGGTGCTTTGTGTTATTTCAGCATCAAATTCACGTTGTTTCAACTTGAAATAACTTTGATTTAGCATAAATGTACTGGTATGTTAAATCAGCATGAAATAAAGTAATTTTAAAAAGAAATGTTTTCTTTGAAGATTGCTGTAAATCATGTTGAATTAACATGAAATACATGCTTAGCAAAATCATTACCGAAAAATTTTTAATTAGCCTTGTTTTCGTAGATTTTAAAGTGAGTGGCTGCAAAGGTCCCTTGACCATTTTATTTATGTTCTTAATACCCCGTTAACTTTTGATGAGAACCATAACTCTCTTAAATAAGTTTGAAACTGAACTTTCAAGAGTGCTGGCTCTGTAGGGCTAACTGGTTGTCAGAAAATATTGGTATATGCTCCTTTCTAAAGACTTTATTAGAAAAGCACTGTCTGAAATATCATTGGCCGACTACCTATACGTATAGAGGATTTTCTATTTTTTCCCATTTTTCGACGCCATTTTCTGTATAAAAAGCTTTGACTACAAAAGCTTTAAATGAATGGAGGCGGTACTTTAATTACTTTGACATGCAAGAGTAATGGAACATGAGAGACATATCAAAGATTCAGAACGCAATGCTTTTGCTACCGTATTTGCAACTCCGATCGGTTTTGTTTTAAGTTCCTCACATTCCGAATGACATTGTTTATTCTCAAAAGTTATAAAATCTCTGCTTTTCAAATAAACTATGGCAGTGTTGTGCATGACAAAAGAACAAAAAAAACATGGTTAGTGAATAAAAAGCAGAACAACAAAAAATGAAGAGAAGTGTTTTAGGACACCCGGTTAGAGCTATGCTGCTAGTTTTATAAAACAAATTGCATGTGTGATGATGTCAAATTCACCGCAAATATTTCAAAACGTTGCCATTTATGTCCCATTATTTTCTTTTCTAGCTGCGTACGCTTAAATTAATGTATTGTTTGTGTTTATGTGCAAAAACAGTACTAAAACAAGTTTTGCAATCGTTCTCATTGTTTTTGTTTTGTTTTCAACGAAACTAAACAAAATCAAACATTTTGTTTCGTTTATTTTCCTACTCTGGTTTTAAGTACAAAGAAATCAAAATCAAAATAAATTTATAACTGTAATAGTGTCGATTATTAACGTTACGAAAATCACGCCCCAGCTCTTGTGTCGTGGCATAAAGAGCATAGCTCTAAAATAAATAAAGTGGCACTATTCAATTAAAAATACATTAGTTTGTTTAGTTTGCCTCAACAAGTTTAAGAAATTAAAATCCTTGCGTTTTCATAAATCTTTACAAAATTTAAAAAAAAAAGTTTATGGAATAATTAGTTTTAATTATTAAAAATATCAAAACCACTTTAAAAATTTGAAGTTGTTGCATTCCGAAGAAATTTTTCGTTTTTAGTTTTTTAAAGACTTGACTTTTGGAATTGAAAGCACTTTCAATCGGAATTGCGCTTTGTGACTGTATAACCCTGTGGTTTTCTTAAACTATAAATTTAATTTAATTTAATTTTAGTTTTTAATTTCTTAATTTAGTGTCAAGCGAAATAAGGCCAGCAAATATTAAAAAACTCACCTAAACATAAAACATTTAATTAAATTTATCAATTTCCACTTTAACTAGACAAGTTAACTTTTTTTCCTGTATTCCATTACAGTAAAGTCAATAAAAATTAAAACACTAGAACAACAACAATGTGTGTATGCATGCGTGTGTGTGTGTGTATTAAAATGACCCAAGTCATGATTACGAATTTTCCACGTGAGCGAGCAAAAAAGTCAACAATCAAACAGAAAGAGCAAAAGCAGAAAAATTAACTCAATCTAGGCAACTTAAGCGTTTAAATTAAAGAATAAGCAAAGAACGTGGACGAGCGGAAGAAGAAAATCCAGCTAATGCAAATCCAGCTAAAGCAAATCAACAACTGAACCGTGTATAACATGTGTAAGTTTAAGATAATGAGACCCGGGGGTTATATGCCAGTCTATAACGGGCTTTTTTTAGCTCCTCTTGTGTGGGTGTTTAATATTTGCTTATTGTCGGTCTTGTTGCTGCAAGTTTTCCATATACAACACAAACGACAAACTGTTGAGACACATTTTATTTTGACTTGAAAGGAAAACAACAGACAACAGCACGAAGCTGCCTTTCGTTCACTGTAAATAGTGATTTGTTTACAAAATAAAGTGAAAAAGTCGCATGAAGAAAAAGTGTGTCTCTGCTGAGCACACTGTGTCGAGACTAAGTGAGTGGATTTGTGTCGTGATTTTTTTATGAGACTTTCTGCCGCCTCTTATGAATACAAAGAAGTGAAAACATACACACACGCACACACTTGCGCACACATAGAATTACATTATTTTAATTTTACCAACAATTTGATGTTTTAATACAAGTATGAGTATGTGAGTGCAATTTGCCCGCTGGTTGTTTGTGTAATAAAATTTTGAAAGATTTTCACGTAAACAAGATTTAAATTTGTATTTTACATAAATTCAATCAATACTAGGAGTAGGTTTCAAATGTGGTTTCCCTATTGATGAAATGTTTTCCAAAACTTTTTAGATTAATTGAAAATTTTTGTTCATGGCTAAGAAATGCTGGTTCAGAAAAATTTGATAGTATTCATACCAATTCCAATACCAGCTAATGAAATGTGTATTGTGCGCTTAAAGAAAATATGAAATTTATCAAGAAACGTATTGAACTTTACTTTGCAAATAATTGCTAAGTAAGGTTTGCTTTTTAGACTAAGTAGTCCAAAAATATTTTGAGAAAATCTTATCCAAATGAAGCTCATTATAACGCATTTTTATCTAAAGATATTATGTATACAATTTAAATAAAACAGATACTCAAATTCAAAGTAACTTACAACTTTCGATCGTTACGAATTACATATTATATAATAAATTTTATCACTCATTATTTTTTTAAGTTTAAAAATACGTTTTTTTCAATTTCGAAATTAACTGCGAATTTTCGAACATTCAAAAACTTCAGTTTAAGATTTTACGAGTTAAAAAATACGTTTTTTTTATTTAGAAATTAACTTCGAATTTTCCAACATTCAAAAACTTGAGTTTAAGATTTTACAAGCTTAAAAATACGTTTTTTTCAATTTCGAAATTAACTTCGAATTTTCGAAAATTCAAAAACTTCAGTTTAATGCGACTTTTCATACGAAGATTTTAATATACTAGTATATAATATAAAACTGAACATAAAATTGTTTTAAATAAAGCAGATACTCAAATTCAAAGTGAATTAAGACTTCCGAATATATCTTCAATATGACGATTTATATATATATATTAAATAATAAATTCCATCACTCATTACTTTTCTAGCTTAAAAAGCAGTTTTTTTTTATTTCAAAATCAACTTCGAATTTTCGAACAATCAAAAACTTCAGTTTCATGCGACTTTTCATACGAAATTTTTAATATATTAGTATATATAAGTTCCACTTTAAATCTATGTGCATACAGACATACATATCGTCGCTGTTTTAACTAACTGACCTAAATAACATTTTAAAAATTTATCAGGAGAGCAGCTTTTATGGTTGTTTTATACATTCATTCTTATGGCTTCGTCTGAAATCTTTTTACTTATTTAGGCACAACAATTACTGTTGCTTACAGTCATGAAAACTGTAGACAAGGTGTATTATGACTTATTAAGTCTAGCAAAGGACTTAACTCATTTTTAAAAAAAATGTCAGTTAGGTCGGTTAGTTAAAACAGCGACGATATGTATTAAAAGTGTGCCATTTATTTACTAGTGATTATTTAAGCTAAAGCAATTAAGGTTTTCTGAATTTCGAAATCAAGTTCGAATTTTCGAACATCAAAAATTTAATTTTTTTGTGGACTTGCATCAAAAATAATTATTTGTAAGTACACAATTTCATAATAATACAGCTAAAAATTTGAGCCATTAAGAAATGTTATACTTTATACAATTTTGCATAAAAACTCTTTTCTTATAAAACTCAAATTCAAAGTAAATTAAAACTTTCGATCAATAATAATTTTCATCACTCAAGGTTTTTCAAGCTTAAAAATACGTTTTTTTCAATTTCGAAATTAACTTATGCGCTATTTCCTACGAAATTTTTCATATATTTGTATATACCAAAGATTAAAATGGATATACTGCAGCTTAAGCCCGAAAGATATTAACTAAATTCCACTTTAAAGATACACTGTATTTTGTAAAACAAAATGTCTATAAAAATATTGACTTAAAATACTAATTAATTTTTTAGATTACGGCCGACATGCATAATTTAACAACCGTAGTTTTTAATGAAAAAAACAAGTTTTCAGCATTAAGTTTTTTTAACTTCGAAATCAAGTTCGAATTTTTCGAACATTAAAACAATTACTTTTTTGCAGCCTTGCATCAAAAATTACTATTTGTAAGTAAACAAGTTTAAAATTGAGGATTTATTTTATACGTCAATTGGAAATTTCGAAAAGGATTAAATTATTTAATATCAAAATTAAAAATTTCCATTATGTAACATAACAAATTAAATGCACTTTCGTCAATTCAACGAAATGAAGTTGGAATTTTCGAAAATGAAAAAACTTCAGTTTACATATCGATATCTTAATATAAAAAGGCGTAAATTTATCTTTTTTGCGAAATCGCGTCTTTAAAGTTTTCTGGTGGCCAACGTATAATAATTACATCCTCCTTTAAGAACTAAATAAGTGACACTTAAAAATAAAAGATTTAAGCTTTAATTTTTATTCAGTTGTTTTCTTCTCCTATAAAATATCGAAAATTCGAGTTAGATAAATTCAAAAATACTATAAATTATTTTAAAAAATTGCTATAAATTATTTAAAAATGTAAGTTTAAATTATAAGCTCAAATTTTTAGATCTGTCCACCAGTTTTGTTTATCTCAGCTATTAAATTAAATTTTCGTTTAATTTTTTTATAAAGTTCGAATTTTCGAACATAGTAAAACTTAAAGTTTAACTGACTTATTGCTTCAATATATCAATAGTTGTTAAGTTTACTAAAACTTTTTTTTATCATTTGTGATTATTCAAACTGAAGAGTAACTTAATTTTTGCCAAATCGGGAAAAACAGCTTTACGTAATATGTGAACGGCCATAACATATGCTTTGTTCCACCAAGCAGTACTTTTATATGCAAACTGGAATTTGATTTTCCAGTCTGATGCATTTATATCCTACTTTTTATGGAAAGAGCAATAAAAATATATTTGGTACCTTTTTTGTGCAATTTGCCCCACTGTTTGAGGTATCATAAGAGTACCTTATTGCGCTGTATTTTTGTACTAAAAGATAATCTAGTTGGCACTATTTTGCTGCTTGCACATTAAATGTTTGATTTGATTCACAATGTTGCCGTTTTATAAAACACACACACACACGGACACATACATACACACTCACACATGCTCACATATGCACCAGTTGGTTTAGTACTGCTTGTAATAGACTCTGTCGCCCTGTCTATAATTTCTGTTTCTCTTTTTTATTTTTGCGGTCTATAATTGAGTGTGTTTATGTAGGCGCGTGTGTGTGTGTTGTATTTTTGTGCGTTGTGTGTTTGTGTGTGTTTAAAATCACCTGTTTGTCATTTTTTCGTATGTGTGTAACTCTATGTAAGTTTTGTTTATTATTTCTTAGTTGATGTTTTGTCACAGTATTTTTGTTTTTGTTTTAGATTTTGTTGTTGTTGTTGTTATAAATTTAGATTAGTTGCTATTTTGCATGTGCATGAATTTAATTACACCATAAAAATGTAATTTGTAGCACTTTCAATGAAAAAAATAAAATAAAAACAATAACACACAGTAAAGAAAAAAAAAGTTTATTGACCCGTTTCTATTTTCTTTGTTATTATACTCGTATTCTCTCTTGTGTTGCCTTTCATTTTTATTTAGCAACTGTCACGATAAAATTTGTTGTTACTTTTTATAATATGACATGAATCTACATAATTCTAGTGATTTGGCTTGAATGTGATAATTAGTATTTTTAACGTGGACGTATTGTATGTTTATTAAAAAATATATTACAAATGAACTAATAATAATGCTGATATGTCTCGTTTGTAAAAAAAATTATAATAACTATTTTATTTGCAATGCAGGCTTTATTAAGCGGCACAGTGGGAGAAAAATTAGATACTATAAGGTACTTTATTTTTATTTTTAGGTTTCCTTACAGCAAAGGTGAAAAGGATTCCTATTGTTAACTGTACGATGCATGTCTGTCTGTCACAGTTAGTTTTCTCCTCGAGAACCGCAAGAGCTGCTCACCTGAAGTTTTAAAACAATATAAAAAATATGACAGTTAAAAATTAAAGGGTGTTCTAAAGCGAGCAACAAAATATGTTGAAATCCTAATGTAATAAACAGACAGTTATATAAAGACACTTGAAATTTACAAGGTAGTATATTTTTGTGCAAACTACAACAATTAATACTAAAATTTAAAAAAAATTAAATTAAAGGGTATTCTATCAGTTAATGTAATTTTTACTATTTCATTTTGACAACTTGCTGTATCTTGGGAACCGTAAGAGACAAACTCGCGAAATTTTCAAAAACGCTAAAACTAGAAAATAGCAAAATACAAAAATCGCCAAATCGAAAAAATCGCCATAAGCACAAAAAATCACAAAATCGCCAAAAACACAAAAAATCGCAAAAACCCAAGAACATCGCCAACTAGAAAAAATTGCTAAAACTAAACAAAAGCGTCAAAACCAAAGCAATCAACAAAAACTATAAAAAGCACTAAAACCAAAAAAAAACCCAAAAACGCAAAATCGCCAAAATGAAAAATGCGTACATGAAAAATATCACCAAAAAAAAAAATAAATCGCTAGAGTGCAAAAAAATCGCTATAAGCAAAAAGGTCTGCAAAAAATTAAAAAAAACCCCAAAAACCGAATAAATCGCCAAAACAAAATAAAATCGCTAAATTTAAAAATTTCAAAAAGCGGGAAAAAATCGGCAAAACGAAAAAAGTGCTATAACAAAACCACGCCGAAAGAAATTTTCTTTAAAGTTTATATTTTAGTTTATTTTTTTTTATATAAATAATAAACAAATTAATTATAAACAGCTGTTTAATAGGTTAATAAAATATATTTTTAACTATGACAATGGTTATAGCGTAAGGCTATAGATTAACTGCCATATTCATAAAAAATATTTCAGGTTTATTAAGCGCTTATTTGACGTATTTCTATGGAAAATTTGTCAAATAAACCTGTAATAAACCTAAAATATATTTTATGAATTACACCGTAAGAAAAAACATTATTTCGTTAAATAAATTTTACAAGATGACCTCAATAACTTTAGTTCTCTTACTGTTACCCCATTTGTCAGATTTTGTTTGGTGAATCTGTTGTGAACAAACGATCAAGTTACAAGGAATACTTGGCCGCATCATATACTCATTTTTTCATACTATTATTTGCTGGTTCTTATTGTTTTTCTTTTTCTTATTTAAGACACCAACACAAAGTACAAAAGTGCTGTGCACAAGCAAACAAACATTGTTTGTCATTTAAGATAAATATCCCTGTAAAAGGGAATACTTAAATTGAGTAAACAAAATACTCGTACAAGAATGAAAACAAATTCATCCAATATGTTTCTCGGTTCAATATTTAAGTTTATGGTGCTCTCCTTTTAGTTTCTAGAATTCGTTTTTTTATTGTTGTCAAAACTTTTGCACTACTACTGCCTTAATAAAACAAAATTCTCAACTTGCCATATCTATTATTCCGAAGGAGGTTGTAAGTATTTTTTTTTTACAAAACTTTAGTTTTTCTTTAAGCTTTGTTAATGTTTGTTAATTGGACTTGATAAATTTGTTTTGAATTCTTTAAACAGATTGTAGGTTGTTCTATAATCAAATTTTCAAAAGCTGCGCAATTACTCAATATTTGTTATGTACTTTAACATGTCATACTTGTTCCTCTAAGGAGGGTAAACTCCAAATTTTAAAAATTTTCTCAGATCATTTCCTTCACTCTTTTGAAAAAAAAATACATTTATACCCCTCTTTGTGATATAAGAGTGCATTTGAAAAAATAAATTTTTTTTTGCCTCAACTGAGAATTTGTAAATTTTGAGTAGACTCACTTTAGAGCAACAAGTGCGATTGGGCGAATTCCCCAGGTATGTCCTATTATTTTATTTTACAAACCCTTTAACTCTTAGTTATGGGCATTTTCCCCTTCCTAAGGTGATAGCAAAAAATACCCTTAAACGGGCTCAAAAGGTAAACAATTTAAATGTGCTTAAGAATTAATTTCGTATTCGCACACACTTGAATTTTTGCTGAAGGATAAGTTAGACAATAGGAAATATTATTGTGGAACATACTAGCCGTCGAACTCTTATTTATTTGTATAAGTCTTTTTTGTCCATTTCATAAAAAGGAATAAGGAAATAACTATTGAATGGGAATATAAGAAGTTAAAATCTTAAACAAAAATATTTGCCATAAAATTCTACAAAAAGTCTCTGAAAGATCGAAATTGAACTATATATACACAAAATATAATTTCCTGCAATAAACACGTTTAATTAAAAAAAAAACAAAAATCAATTAAAAATTTTATTATGTCAATGAAACTTTTCATTAAATTAAGTTTTTAAACAAAAGTTTAATTGACTCAATTACATTTTTAATTGATTTTTGGTTTTTTTTCTCTTTGTAGTGCTAACCTGAAAAAAAACTTAAAAAGCGGAAAAACAGAAAATGAATAGTTATACTTACAAATGCATTTACCAATGGTAAATCCATAATTGTAGAGGCAATATAATCATTTCTCATATTCCATTTCATTAAAAACTCATTTTAAATAGCTTTTGTTAACAAACAATATCTGTCCAAGAAGATGGACATGGCTGCTCATGAAGTGCGTAGCGGCACAGATATGAGCCGGTATTTCCTCCAGCTAAAGTCTAATTTATGTTTTCTTCTCATATTAATTATTAAAAAATATTAAATTAAAATTTAAAATATTTTATTTATTTATTTTTATTTCATTTTATTTTATATATTTTTTTAATATTATTTTATTATTTCTTAATTTAATTTTTTAAATTTTTTTTATTTAATTTAATTTAACTTAATTTAATTTAATTTAATTTAATTTAATTTAATTTAATTTAATTTAATTTAATTTAATTTAATTTAATTTGGTTTTATTTAATTTTTTTTAATTTTTTTTTTAATTTTTTTTATTTTATTTTATTTTATTTTATTTCACTTTATATTTTTTTTATTTTACTTTATATTTTATTTTATTAACCCCCGACAAAAAAACGGGTGTTATAAGTTTGTAGTGTGTGTCTGTGTATCTCCGTGTCTGTCCGTGTTCACGTACAGACCAAACGTCTGGAAGGATTTTGATTTAGTTTTTTCTGTTGGAAAGGTGACTTGATTGAGAGGGTTCTCAACTACGTTTTAAGAAAATCAGTCCAGCCGATTAGAAGATATCACATCTTTTCTAGATATATGGGGGGTTTTAAAATTTTTAATTTTTGTTATTTTATTTTATTTTATTTTATTTAACTTTATTTTATTTTAATTAACTTTATTTTATTTTATTTTATTTTGTTTTATTTTATTTTACTTTATTTTATTGTATTTTATTTTATTTTATTTTATTTTATTTTATTTTACTTTATTTTATTTTATTTTATTTTATTTTATTTGATTTTATTTTATTTTGTTTTATTTTATTTTATTTTATTTTATTTTATTTTGTTTTATTTTATTTCATTTTATTTTATTTTATTTTATTTTAATTTATTTTATTTTATTTTAGTTTACTTTATTTTATTTTAATTTATTTTATTTTATTTTATTTTATTTTATTTTATTTTATTTTATTTTACTTTATTTTATTTTATTTTATTTTATTTTATTTTATTTTATTTTATTTTATTTTATTTTAATATTTTTATAATATTGTATTTGTTTTAATTTTTATTGAAGCAGATAATGAGATATTGCAAGTTTGTATATATTTCAACTTATTTTTTACATATCACCTTATTTTACCCAAATAAAATTGCATAAGAGAGCAAAACGAAGTTTGCCGAGTAAAGCTAATTTTTTATGAGATATAGAGGCAGAAGTTTGTTTTTTATCCCAATGCTTTTTAATTTAATTTTAATTTCCTTATTGTAACTTTTTGTCTGCGATTTCGCAACGCTTACTTAGATTGCATTTTATAATTTTTCTTGCTTTAATTTAACAAAACAAAAAGTAAGCGCGTGACGAAAAAAAACTAATTTTGCCATACAGAAAATTTTTTTAATGCAAACGTATTTTAAGAACAAACATTTTTATGTAAACAGTTTGTTGACCATAAGAAAGTGCAACACGAATAAAAATTACAAATAAAAAACATGGTACACATTACATGGCCACGCTAAATCTGATACAAAAACTAGATTTAAGTAACGAGAAACCAAAAAAAAGAGAATATAGCAACTTTAAATTTTTTATATTTAACAGAAGAAAAAAAGTAAAAATAAAAACTTCTTTTTTTTTTTAATAAAAAACATGGCTGATTCTTTAGTGTTTTTATTACTTCTCTGGTGCTGCATATTTTTTTTATTTTTTTTTTTTTTGCTATTCCGCCAACTATAAAAACAATTTTAAAGGAAAAATAAAAACTGAATACGGAAAACTTATGCCAAGATTTGGGTCATTTTCATCAACGACAACAGCAGCCATAAACTTAAAAGTAGAAGCATTAAATGAAAATAAAGCAGCAGCAGCAGCAGCAACACAAACAATTTCTATAACAATAGTAATACCGTAACAGGCGAAAATACTCGTATAAAAAATTAAACTGTTACAAAACACTCAGTCAGCCTCATCTTGCCGTCGTCGAGTTTGCAAAAGTTTAATTGGATTTTCTTCTGCACGACTCGTGGAAGAAAAAAAATTACAAAAAAAATATTATTTCTATTTTTATATGACAACGAGTAAAATTTCACAAATTAACAAAATTAACTTTTATTTTTTTTTCTTATAGAAGAATTACAAAAAAAATATATAAGAACAATTGTTAAAAGATGTTGGCTGGCTGGCACAGTGACATGGAAGTTGGTAAATTTAAGAAAATTGCAAATACATACATACATATTTGCTCTATTTAATGTTAAAGGATTTATTCATTTGCATAAAGGACACATACATAAATAGATATCTGCAGCTAACTCTGAAATTTTTTGATTACATTATCTTTAAAAAAAATTTAAACTTTAGCACGAACAATCGATACAATAATACAACTCTGAACAAGCAATTATTTTGATGGGGTCTTCTGTCAATAATGCAACTCTGTACAAGTAACAAAAGAATTCATGGTACCACATTTGCTACAAATTCCTCATGTAAACGATGGGTTATGACTAGATAAAAGTTTAATAACAAATTCAGTTTCAAATTTTTATCGAAGTATGAAGGAATATTTATGTTCTTGAGAAAAACAATAATCGACAAAGGCATTTTTACACCAGGTATATTGGCTTCAAGTCGCCTTGTAAAATACGTTCTTGGGATGTCAAAAAATTTAAGGAAAAATGTGCGGTGCAAACTACCACCTGAACTGTCGAGCCCGAATGGTCTGAATTCACTTTAGTAATCGACCAATCATTGTTGTACTCCTCATATTTGCAATGAGATTTTACTCTCAAAACCAATTTTTATGAATTTGGCAGGATGTACAATGCAACCGATTGCTTCGACTTCTGTATGGCTCGAAACTTGTGAATAGGACAATGATCAGTGTTTATTTTACCGAAGGCTGAATTTTTATACAATAGCGACTTTTTGAAAAACAATATAAATTTTTCCAAGACCAAGTACCAGAAATTCTACCTGAATGGCCACCATTTACCATGAGACGAGTGTGTAAAGTAATCAAGAGCGCTATATTCCACCGTGCCGAATCCGATGTACCCTTAATCGATGTACGTATTGAGTTTATACAGTGAAGCAAAAAAAACCTTACAGCAAATGCTCCGCTCTTTTAATCAAAGTGGCATTGGCTGAAGTAGTTAGCACGTTGACTACAAAACCGAAGGTCCAGGGTTTAAGCCCGGTATCCAACAGTCATTAAATAACAACACCATACATTTTTCTGATGTGCATTAGTGTCTTTTTAAATATATCAGTTGTTAGAGGAAAGTTCAACTGATGAAGACAAAGTCACTGGTCACTTAACTATACCGACTTCAGCAAATGCTAATCCTAATGTAACATAAGAGCTCCCTCCTTCGGCGGTATTATGTAACAGAATCGTCGGCGAAGTAAAATAACCAATAAAATGGCTAATAGACACAGCTTTGAAAGTGTAGTACTCCTCATTGACACCAGAGGCGCTGCAACACTGCATAGTTGTAAAAGAATGAAGCTTTCCTCTATCTCTTCCTTCACCACATGTCTTCTCTATACCTTTGCTAAAGAAAGTGTAGTATTATTATAGTGTAAGCTGTTTCACTTCTATTCATGTACTCGCAGTGTGTGCTTCCCATTAGTTGGCAGCCCTACTCGATCTATATATTACGTTTAGACTAACCATTTGTTCTCTTCTATCTTATATATAATAAATGAATACTCTTCATACACACCTAGCTTAAGTATATATGTACATATGTTACTTTGAAGAATAAGTCAGAATAAATTATAACGTCGGACGAACAACTTGTGTTTTATTCCTTACGGCCGTCTACAAAAGCAACACCTAGTAAAAGTTGTACGCATTCATTGCCTGAGTGTTACTTTTCTTGTGATTTAGGATTTAAGCTAAACCTAAAAGCTTTTACAGATTTCTACGAAAATATTTCGTATTATTAACAATCTTAATTTTAATGCTAAAAATTAACATAACATAAAATTACTCTATGGGCTGTGTCATTAAAGTTTTCTTTCATTGTATGAAAATCATTCGTTCTAATCTTGAACTAAATTTGGAAGCTGATTGTGCTAACTCATCTTTCAGTGTGCTTAAATAATCAACTTTGTTCTTTAAAAAGCAGATTTTTGCACCATTCGACCCCATTGATCCACTTACAACAACATTGCATACACCACTATAGATTATTGAAATGAATGGCAATCAATATTAACCTAATCCGTTTCGGTTTACATTTATGCTTTTATACCATGTTGTGAAGAGCTATTGGGGAAAGTGCCCAATAAATAAGCTTTAAAACCTATCAAACTTAGTCAAGTAAGGAACTTAGTCCCTTCAATATATTTTCTTACGGTTTTCTAGCCTGAATCGCTGGAAGATATTCTATACTCGTATCTGGTCTATTTTCGAGATGGAAGATTTGTCTTCTAATTCGACTAAATGCTGGACAGTAACACAAGTCTGTATTGTGTAGCAGCATCATCAGCTAAGTAAAATAAGTAAAAAAATGGCTATTAAGCACAGCTTTGAAGATTTAGTACGCATCATTGACACCAGAGATGCTGCAACTCTACCTTAAAAAAGCAAAGTTGCAAAATAATGAAGCTTTCTACTATCTCTTCCTTCACCGCCTATCTTCTCGTTCACTATCCCTTTCCTAGTAAAAATAGTAGACATTCATTGCCTGAGTATTACTTCTCTCTAAAAAAAAAAAAGAGAGGTGTCTTAGGACACCCGGTTAGAGCTATGCTCCCTAGTTATATAAACGAAATTTCATGCAATAAAACTATATTATATGATGATATCAAATTCACCGCATATATTTCAAAACGTTTCTATTTATTTCCCATTATTTTTTTTCTAGCTGCGTGCAATTAATGTATTGTTTGTGGCCGGCTTCGGCTTCATTCTCTGGTTTGTGCTCATGTGCAAAAACAATACAAAAACAAATTGAGCAATCGCTATTATTGTCTTTGTTTCTTATTGTTTCACTCGCTGCATAGAACGAAATAAAACAATACCAAACATTTTGTTTCGTTTATTTTCGTACTCTGGTTTTAAGTACAAAGAAATCAAAACAAAAATAAATTTATAACTATAATAGTGTCGATTATATTTTTTACGAAAATCACATCCTAACTCCTGTATCGCGCAATAAAGAGCATAGCTCCAAAAAAGTAGTATTTGAGAGTTTAATCATTTTCCTGGCAAACTTTGCATGTTGTGGGGTCAACTATACCCACGAAAACAAGCTGGCTTTTTGACTCTGCATGTCCTGTTATTATGCTTACCAACTTCCGAAGTGTTAGCCTTTTTAAACTTAAAATCTTGATTGTGTTTTCGCTATTTGGGTTCCCTAGAGAATTTCGGTCACTTTTACAACAGTACAGTTCTGCCAATTTCTGGTGTGTTGTTCTATAGCCCATTGTTTCAATTAATTTTTGAATTCTTTAAAAGGTTGGCATTTTCTAGTGTGATAACATCATTAGTGTAATGATCCTACCTTGGCAAGCCTATCCGCGTCTTCATTTCCCAGACACCTCGATGTCCTGGGATCCATATTATCCTGATTTCTCTACAATATCTGTATGAGTTTATCTTATTTCTGCATTGAAGTACGCTTCGAGATTGAACTTTATGATTTCTTAAGGCTTCGATCACTTTTCTACTATACGTGAACATACAAATTGGTGCGAAACACTATATTATGATTCGGTAAGCGAAAGTATTTACATATATAACGACTCATCCGCTACCCGATTGGCAGTGACGTTTCCCCTGGGTAAGTTGTGTATTATATTTTGGCACTGAGTTGTATGTTCTCCTGTTAGCCATTCACTCATTACCATCAGTCCTGTGGCAGCCTTATATTTAGTCTGTATATCAATTGGCACGATTGAAAAAATGTTTTCCATCGCCTTAGTTGATGTGGAACGGAAATGGAACCGGCCACTCTAGAATACTCAATGATGAAGCTTGGAGATGAAGGATTGACCAAACCTCCCCTGCTCTACTACACGAAAGTCTTTATAAAATCTGGATACCATCCACAGAATTGTGGATGAATGGAACTCCAGGTAGAAGAAAAAGCGTTGATTTTTATACGGACGGCTTCAAAACTCAAGAATTGACTTTAGGTCTTCGTATTGCAAACCGACTTCCGGATCACTGCAGTGTCTTTCAGGCAGAGATCCTTGCTATGAGAGAAGTTGCGGATTGGTTGAAAGTGAAGTCACTTCAAATAGATGGTAAGTGAAAAAAATTATTGCGTGATCACAAGGCAGTTATGGACTCATAATATGGCTTCTTTAATTTTAAAGAACAGGAAACAGATCTCGATTCTAGTGCCCGTGCTAACCGGACAATGTCTCATAGGTAGGCATGCACAAAGGTTAAAGGTTGAACACAATGATTTTTGCCGTAGCTGACAGGATATCGACGAAGAGGAAAGTGTAGAACATTTTCCTTGTCACTGTCCTGGACAAGAAAGCGAATGGCTACAATGGGCGCTCTTGAGTTCAGGGAACTTTCTGACCTTGCCAGTGTTGAACTGCAGCGTATTAGTAGCTTTATATTGAGCTCTGGTTGGTTCGATGGTGGGGACTCCGCATAAGCAGAGTCTCCGTGGTATCACAATGGACCAAAACGGTTTAAGTAAGTCCGAGCTTCTAACTGATACACCTACCTAACCTAACCTAACCTAGTTGATATTGTTGTCATTGCGCCATAGATGATAATACGTCACTGTCTCTGTATTTTTTGAAAGGGTTATCCAGTGTGTTATCTTGGGATTTAATACTCAGTTGTATACAATACTTTAATTACTTAATCTCCACTCAAGTAGCACTCCTAGATATTTCACCTTATTGGTAATTTGGATTGTTATAGTTTGAAATACGGGGTACTCAAATGTTGGAATTTCCCGCTTCTCTCGGGATCAAACAAATTTCCATTTTTTCCGGGTTAAGACCAAGACCTCGCTCGCTCTCTAGTCCAGTTATAAGATGAGCTAAAAGCTTCTATTCAATTTTTCAATTATTATTTTAGAGAGGTGTCCCCTTATTAAAATTGCCACGTTGTCTGCATAGCAGACGGGCTTGAATCCTTCTTCGATTAGAAGTTTTAGTAGACCTTGTATGATGGTAGCCCACAATAAAAGATATAATTTACCACCCTGTGGTGTTATGCGACAGACATGATCTTTTATTTTTGTATCGTTTACCTCGCAACTTATCCATTTGCTATTTAGCATATGGGTTATTTAAACGGTTATTCTTTGATCTGAGTCTAAATCTAAGGCCAATGCTTAGGGATTTGAACAAGACTCGAGATCGAAACATTGTTGAAAGCCTCTTCTATATCAATGAAGGAAGCTAGGGTACGAATGCCTATATCAAAAGATTTTTCAACATGATTACAACTTCCTGTAGGGCTGTCTCAACAATTTTGCTTCTAATATATGAATAGGCGTATTGCTTAAATTTTATTATATCATGTGGTATTTTCTGCTTCAACATTGTGTCCACAATTCTTTCCAATGTATTCAGTAAGAATGAGCTTATTGGTCTGTATGCTTTTGGGTTTGCATAGCTTTCCTTGCTTGGTTTTGGTATGAAGGCAATTCTTGCATATGTAAGAGAGGTGGTAAAGGTGTTAGACAACCGATTTTCTATTAGGTGAATGGTTTTCTAAAGGAGAGTCTGGAAAATGCCGCTGTGTTTCACTGTGTTATTTAAGTTTTTATCATTAAGGCTGAAGCTTCTCTTCGCCAGTTTGCTGATTTTCAATACGAATCTATTCATTACCAATTTTGCTACATCAGGCTAAGACCGAAGACTCTAGAGTTAACGCACAGGCAGAAGAACATCGGTTCTTGGATTTTCCTATTCATAAGCTCCCCGATTGCATACACTTTGTGGTATCATGGAAATTTCACATGGAATGACAAACCTATCAATACCCATATCATTTTTGGTGAAGGGTATAAAAATGAGCAGTGAGCAACAATTCACACTATGCAACCAACATCAATGCAATCAGAAAATATCAAAATATTTTGACATTTTTGAAACCTCGAATGCAACCATAAACAAGACTGCACACTATCCGACCAATATCGAAAAATTCTTCGATTCATAAACATGTTGCAAAGTTTGTACCTCCTTATCATAAGGAATTTGATGGCGTCTTTTCTGACAATTCCAAATAAAATATGTGTTTCTGTTTGATAGCCCTTGAAATCTCTACATTCATTCGGGAGGCGGCAGGCCATTTTGATTCCGAGCTTTTTTATATAAACACCACCGCCAACCTTCTTTACCCTAAATTTTGTCATATTCTTTCTTACTTATTCCACTATCGCACATACAAGCAAAGCATTGGCATCACATCCCTGCAGGAATTGCGAATAGTGAAGTTGTAGTGAAATGCTAGTGACATTGTCAATAATGCTACTGACCAGGTGTACCCCAGCCAATGTCATCATCTATTGACATTTAACATTAGCTTGTCATTGAAAATCCACCAATAGACTATAGCACTGCTGACTAAGTAGTTCTTTTGAGACCACATGGATATATTGGCACCAATGATTCAATAGTAAATTTTAGAGGCTCTAGTCTACAATATCGATATTTCACCGCTCGATGTCAATAGTAAAATAGTAGTGATTTACTAGTGACATTGTCAATAGTAATATTGACCATGACATATAACATGGGGTTGTCATTGAAAATCTACCAGTAGCCTTTAGCACAATTGACGAGAGGTAGTTCTTTTACCACCATATGTAGACATTTCAACCAATGCGTTCGTTGACAATGTTACCAGAAATACACTAGAACTATTGTATCTAGGCTGAATTTACATCTGGCATTTCATGTGTGCCATGTGCCAAAAAAGCGTAACCACTAATTACTAATTAAAAACTGTTTGATTCAGACACGTACGTATTTTTTAAGTTAAACAGTTTCATACATTGTTAAGGCCGTGATACACTAGCTTACACGATCGTGCGATTTTTGAGAAAATACAGCCCTGGTATGATGGAGTCTATGAAAATTTTCAAAAGACAAAAACAATTCATCAGATCAGGGTTGTATTTTTACGTAGATCGCGCGATTGTGTAGGATAGTGAATCATGGCCTTTAATATACAATTTTATAGAATCTAACATGATTGGAAACTGTTTAAATCAATAAATAAAAATATAAATTAGTAGTTACGCTTTCTTTGGCACATGGCACACAGATGTAAGCCCGGTAAATACGTTATCGCATATAAGGAAAATTGTTGACATTTTAACTAGTGCAATTGTCGCTAGAGAAAAGAGTGTTGACATAGCGACATATGGTTCTGGGCTGACTAGAGGGATGCTTCTTTTGCAAATACTTTAACAATTTTCATAAATTCCTAAACTCACAGCACTTTTGCCATACGAAGCACAAACGCTTTACTTTTATTTTAGTGCAATAAAAGAAATGGCATTAAAAATTAAAATGCTTGATGCCGTTTTAGTATTGATTTTAATTACACAGTGTCGTTTACAAGGCATTCAAAATGGTTTTTAATTTCTTTAAACCATTTTATTTAAAACAAAATGAAAAAAAATCTTTATATTTTTTAATGTGCGATTAATTAAGCCTTTTGGCAGAGAAAAAAACAGTATGTGTACGATAATGTGTATGTACATAGATGTGTGTGTAAGTATGTGTGTACAATGAGCAGTAAAAATGGTGTGAGGGGAAACAAATGTCAAAACAAATATGTTAAAACATGAACATTGAAATTGAAATGAAAGAAGAAGAAGAAGAAAACGAAGAAGCAAAAAAGCAGGCATCAAAATCACAAAATCCTATTATGAGTCCATTAGACATGCTTGCACGCACAAAGTATATAAATACTTACTTTATGCTGTGACTGACTACACATGAACTCTTATGAACCAACGTACTCGCATGTACACATGTACATCCCAGCAGTTCATGTCACGTGTGGGGGAGGAGTAAGCGATTGTTTAATTTAATTGCTTTAATCGCTACCACATACATAATAAATGGCTAATTTGCCCCCGGCTGCACCTATACCTAAAATCCTTTTTTTTGTATATTTTAACACACAACATAGAGTAAGTATTGATTAAATTTAAAAAAGAAAATTCAATTCCAATCATTTTGTCTTACAGCCTGTTTACAGAACACAATTTGCCGATTTTACTCGCAAAACCACACTATCGCTGTTTGTTTTTGCGTTTATGAAACGCGAAACACGCAAGAACTGACAGTTATTGTTCGTTTTTGTAAGGAGATGTTTACTGAAAGATTGATAATATCAAAAATTACCTTTTAATTATTATAAGATATCGATCTTCTGAAGGAAGAGCTTGTTGTGTAAATTTTTCCTCAAGTCTGCGAAATTTATACTTTTGTTCAAAAAAGAAGAAGCTCATCAAGTCACCTGTATTTTTAGCCGACTGCGCGACAGAGAAACAAGTCCAGGCAAAATTATCGGCGGCGGCGGCGCAGCAGTTTTGTGACTGGCGGCGGCGCGCCGAGAGAATTTTCGGCGGCTAATATTAACTTGAAAATTTAATGAGAAAATTAGAAATTGAAAATTTTCATAATTTTTTCTCCGAAATTTGTCTCCTTGAACAGATAAAATTTCGGCTCATTTTGAGCCGATGCGAGCCGATACAATCGGCGGCGGCGTTATAAACAGAAAAATAACCGGCGGCGGCGCGCCGTCGGCTTCGAGCCGATCGACTTGTTTCTCTGCTGCGCGACGCAAAGTAGGGTATTGTGTTTATCAGCCTGTGCATGTAAGTATGTATGTACTTGTATGTATATGTCTTCCCTTGCGGTCTTAATCCCGGGAGTGTTACTAAGGATATGATAGTTGTTGTTGTCTGTCTGCCTGTCACAACGTTTAAATGGTAAATATCACCAAAAATAAAATAAAATAAGATTTGATGAAGTTATTTCGATATAACACAGAACTTGGCAGAATTAAATCAATCAATCGCCATTATGACGGCGGTCGAATACCAATAGATAACTACAAATTCATCCCCATTTCGTTTCCGGTAAACACGAGTTTTTATTCAATTGTAATCAGATTTGATGACCCAATCAATCACTACACATGTATCGTATGCTGACGCTGTGAATATCAATTCTATTCCCACGTTAAAAATGTGTCACCAGAAAATAATTCAACAACAGCAAACTTAAGCTTTAATTTCTGCTGCGAATGCAGAATACACTGCTTCAAGCATTAATTAACAAGGCATGAACATGTTGAAAGTATGTTTCTGGAACGCAAACGGCATTTGCCAACACAAAAGCGAACTTGAGCACTTCCTTACGAAAAAAAAAAATATTGATATCGTGTTGGTTTCTGAGACTCATTTGACTTCGAGAAGCCTTTTCAAAATTAATGGCTACACCTTATATGATACAAAGGACCCCAGAGGAAGAGCATGCGGTGGATCAGCAATTCTAATAAAGTCAAGACTCAAGCATTATATTCTTGGCAATATTGTGCAAAACTTCTGCAAGCAACAAATATTTGCGTTGAAAATTTTTGTACAAATTTCGTGATACCATCAATTTACTCCCCTCCCAGATACTCAATCACTGAGGATCAATACGAGGATATCTACCAATGGCTTAGACACTGTTTTGTCGCAGCTGGCGATTACAATGCAAAACATACGCTTTGGGGTTCGCGTTTTATTACACTTAGAGTTCGAGCGCTGTTCAACACTATTTCAAAAATGGTCTTGGACGTCATTTCAAGTGAGGAGCCCAATTACTGGCCTACTGATATACAACAAAAAAAAAATACGGCTGTTATAAATTTTGGCGTCATGAAAAATATTTCTAGGGATTTAATTAATGTTGAAGCTTCTCTAGATCTCTCCTCCGATCATTCTCCCTTTTTCGTTACAATCTGCAACCCACTAAGAAGTGATTTACCTCACTCATATGTGAAGATGATCAATCGTGTGAATTGGATGGGGTTCAAAAAATATCTCTGTTGGCCCCTTACGGAAAACATTAAGCTAAGAACATCTGAGGATGTTGAATTTAACATTGTCACCTCAACAAAAAGATTAAACAGGATATTGAACATGTTATTATCTTCATGCGCAGACTGGCTTTAATAGAATTTATTCTACAGATATTGAACGTCTCGTAGGTGAAAAAAGAAGAGCTAGAAGGGAATGGCAACAACACAGATCATCCCAACATAAAATCAGACTTAAAAAGAGCGCACTAATCGACTCCAAGAGTTGCTGGCATCTGAAAAAACTGCATCTCTTAAAAACTATCTGGAAAGTCTCGATGTCACACTAGAATCTAATTAGTCTTTGTGCCGTTCTGCTAGAAATCTTAAAAGACTCGTTGAGTTTAACCAATTGCCGGCCACCGAGAGAAATGTGTTCGTGTATGTGTTTTAATTTTTATAAGAAGCCGATTGAAGGTCGGCACTCTGGTGCCACTTTGGCGGCCTCTGGTTTAAACCACCTCTAGGCACTTCCACCAAAGGTTGACCAAGAAGCGATACTGAAAAAAGTAAAATACTTGCTGAGCATTTAAAATCCGTATTTACTCCTCCTCTACCTCCTCGACCCATAAAGTTTAGGATGCGTGCTGTACAAAAACTAATTGCTGAGCTCAATCCGAAAAAAGCTGCAGGTATTGATGGAATTAGTAGCCAGATGCTGATGAAGTTAACTCGTCTTGTAATTAGAATCCTGCTTTTTATTTTTAATGCCATATTACGACTGGACTATCCACACAACTAGAAGCTTGCCAAGGTCAAAATTATTCCAAAGCCGGGCAAAGATCTTATCAAGGCTGAGTCATACAGGCCAATAAGTCTGTCAAAACTTGTCGAAAAACTGCTCGTGACAAAATTGTCCCTAATTCCAATTAGTAGTAGGTGCATACCGGACCACCAATTTGGTTTTAGAAGTCTGCATAGCATTTTTGAAGAAACGCACAGATTGGTTTAAGTTATAAGAAGAACATTTGAAGAAACGAAGTATTGTTCTGGCCTCTTTCTTAATATTTCTCAGGCATTTGATAAAGTGTGGCATGAAGACTTAATTTTAAAATAGAAGACATATCTACCAAAAAAACATTTTAAAGCTTTTGGAAAGTTACATTCTTGCCCACAAATTCACTGTTGTAGAAGGAGACTTCATGAGTGTGCCCGAATTTATATCTTCCGATGTGCCACAGGGGAGTTTACTGGGGTCAGCTTTGTATTTGATTTATACTTTGCGGATGCTACAGCCTGCCTCAATTATTATATTTATATACACAATATAATCATTTCTCATATTCTATTTCATTAAAAATTCAAGTTAAATAGCTGATTTTATTGACAAGCTTTGTACTTGGGTGCTGATGAAGTGCGTGGCTGCACAGAAAAATATCGGTATTACCCCCAGCTAATAAAGTCTAATTTAATTTTTTTTTTCTCTTCTTTAGAAACTCACATTAATTAATAAAAATATTTGATTCAACAAGAATTGAAATTACTGAACTTAAATCCCGATTAAGAAATTATTTCTGATTAAAATTCATTCAAGTTCAATTAAAATTTAACATGTATCATATAAATAAATATAAAAACAAAAAATCGGCAAAAAGAAAAAAAGCGCCAACACTAAAAAATCGCTAAAACTAAAAAGATGTATCGTAAAAAAAAATCGCCAAAAACCGAAAAATATCGCTTAAAACCGAAAAAAAAATGCTAAAAAGGAACAACCGCCAAAACTAGTAGTGTTCGTACGTAACCCTTCGTGTGCGAGTCAAAGTCGCACTTTACTGCATTTATTTATACCAAGAGTCCATAAAAAGTTCTTTTTGGTAACAAAACTGCACGTGCCATACTTGCAACCGCCACATAATGAACACAAAATTTAAATGTTGATTGACAATTTTATTTGAACGTCTCCGAAAAAGCGTCAATTAAAGTACACTAATACACACATTCTTTAATTGACACTTTTATTAGATCGTCTCCAGGTCCCATAAGGGACAGTTTTTCACATTCGAGTGTTAGATTTTTCACTTTGCACGGCACAAGTTTCTAGATGAACAACCTTTCAGATATGTTATTGATTGGAGGGTGTCCCAATAGGGTAGTGTGTTAAACCATCAGGGCGGGTGAAGGTCTTTCTTAATATGCCTTTTAAAATAAGTTACTATGTAAGTTTTGAATTGTACTCGCATTTAGAACATTTAATAAATAAATTAAAAATAAAATTATTGATTGTTGGGGACCACCCTACTGGATAGAGACAGAGTGGTTCGCACTAGTGTGGTGCTTGCCACAACTGGATCTTACATTTCCACTGAATTATTATGTAAGCCTACCAACCAGACGATAATCATATAACTAGATATTGTTCTTGTTGTTTACAATCACCACAAGTGTCATTTTCTGCCTGACAAGCCACTTTGAATCACAAGAATTCCAAATAAATACCCAACATCCAGGTAATACTTATAGCGAATGTTCCTTCATTTTCATTTCCAAACACGATTTCCGCAACAAAAGAGCAAGAAGAAAGTAAAGCTTATCTCAGTTTACCTTGTTGTTTCAGCGTTATCTGCCGCTGAACTATGAAGGACCAAAAAAAAAGGACCTTTAGAATTTTTCCTACTGTAAATTATAGGGCGAAATTTTAAGGGAAAAACAAAAAATATATATAAAAAAGAAACTGGCAAAAGTCAAAAAACAAACAAGACTCTCGTACACATAATTTAGACACACACACACACACACACACTAATAAAAATACACAAGAGAGAACAAAAAATTAAACACGAAAAATAGGGAGAGGAAAAAACTTCAGTTACATGGAAACCAGATGCTTTATTTTATTATTATTATGAGATGGAGTTAGTTTTAGTTGTGTAAGTGAAAATGGGTTTGGGTTGCACATACACACACACATACACACACACGTACACACCCATAAATACATTAATTCCTTTGCACTATATAAAACATTTATGTGCGTTTAAGGGAATGTGTTGGTGGTACGAGTATGTGTTCGTTTCGTGTTTGAATTGTATGTGAATTTAATCTGAATTTCAATTATCATGATCGTGTTTTTAAACGAATTTTCATTTACTTTTCTTCGTCTCTGCAACCGCAAACGTAAATGATGTAAAGATTTATGCAGTTGAAGTAAGTAAAAGGAAAAAAGCGTATTTTAATTTCAAATGTTAGAGCAGAAATTTGTTTTTTTTTCTACCTCACGAATTATACTTATAAATCAAAATGAAAATGAAGTTATCACGAAATCTAAGACATGTTTAAATGCACATTTCCGAGGGCAAATGTTCTAGACAAATTACAATTTTGCCAAGAAAGCTGGCGAGAAAAAGAAATAGAAAAGGAAAAAAACATGGGATAACATACAACTTCTTAAATTTCTGAAGATAAAATTCTGTTAAAACAAAAGAAATTTAAGATAAGCTTAAATTTAGTAAATGTATGTATTATCTTAAATTGAAGAAAATTGTAGAAACCTTCTAAAAGCTGAAACACATACTCACAAGGTAAGCCACCTTTTATGTCTCGGCAAGTGATATCCATACACTCGTATTTTTCTTGAACTGTGTGTTTCAAATGGAACCAAAAATGGTGAAGGCAGGTAGCCAAAGACATATAACATCCTATAGACATATAACTTCCTATAGAAAATGGGGGTTTCCAAGATCTACTCCTAGAGTTCTTTGATTATGATAATGAAAAATACAACAAAATAACTGTAAGCGGTGCAGTTAATTGAGTGAGACGCAAGGCTCTCGAAGGGCAAGCAAAGAAGGGGGTAAATTACGACATTCGATATCGGTTGAAATCTCAATACAATTCAATTGAAATTTTTGGAATATTTGTTCGATATCGAACACTGTAATATGGCCCCTGTTCTTCAGACCAAAGCTGCTTTACGACTGCAACCTTCATATTTGTAATATTTATGTTCAGTTTGAACCTATGGGTCCCAACCCCCCTTTTTTACATTTTCCATAAATTTTTGGATCACCTCAAGCGGTAGAGCAATCATTGCGCCATTAATCTCTTCTTTGACTTCATCTTTAATATGAGGTTTTCTAACTTAAAGTTTGATTTGTAAATAATTTTACAAAAAGAAGTTTGGAGAGGTCAAATCTAGATATTAAGGAACCCTTTCTCTTTACACTTCAAGGGAACTTTTGTTTGATTTGCAGTGAAGCATGAAGCAGACTTTAAACACGCTATTTTAAAATATAATGATCCGACATTTGATGCAGTTTTCCAATGGCATTTTCGTTTTCTTCGAAGGAAAATTATCCAATAATCGTTTCGGAGAAAACATCGCCCCAAATAGTCACTTTTGAGTCATTCAATGGTAGTTCCTGGATCTCGTGAGGAATCTCCATTCCTTAAATGCCACAATTTGATTGTTAAGAAGACCGTAGAACGTTAAATAGGCCTCATCGCTCATCAAAATCAGGTTCACTATCAACCACTGGAATGACTGCTTCATCGCACTGCAAACGATGCGATCTGACCAATACATGTGTCTAAGATTAAAGCGCGTGTCTGCCATGACACCCTTATCCCACGGTAGTCTTAAAACTACCTGAAAATCTTGACTCAGGAAGATCCTATTGGATATGAATAGGAAGCTGATAAAAGTGTTGCCTGGTCACTTTTCGGTCAGAGCAAGAACCAGTATTTGGGAAACTGGCACAGAAACCATTAAGCATATTATCTGACAGCTGAGCAGCTGTTTTGATGAGACCATCAGTGATATTGCAAAGTGCAAACAAAAGGATATCAGAGGCTTCATTATAGGAATTCAGTGGCTTAATGACTGATAATAAGGGTTTTTCTGGGTACAATGGGGGTTAAATTTGTATTAGCAGGTACTACTAGAAGGGAATCACAATGGACCCAACTGGGTTTCCGAGTGGAATAGTGTTGCATCAACACCCTTACTAACCCAGCCTAAGCTTTCACCACAACCCCTAAGCGCTGTGAGAAATACCTGTATAACTTTAAAAGTACTAATAGGTTTCAATCTTAGCTCACAGTCATTCCTGACCTTTAATGGATGATAGCGAAATATTGCTGAACTTTGAAGGACTAAAGTGAGATATTATTCGATAATCTCACAAACATTAACAGATGACTCTTACCGTTGAAGGGTGTCTGCTTGCGGTTTTTGATTCAATCTCCGCTTTAAGAAGACCATCGCTGCTTCCGATGATTACTGAAATCTTTGTGTATGGTTTCTGTGCTTGTGGACATCACGAACTTTACTAGATGATGCATTTCGTCGTCAATTAAGTCTTTGAAGGGTGTATGCCCAGCGGGAACTAGAATGAGTAAGTTTGCTTTCTAGAAGGCCTGTGTACTCCTTCTTTTGGATGTAGAAACACTGCTCGCTCCATTCCATACTCATATCTTTTTTACACGCGTTGTCATTGCGGAGCAGGCCTTTTGTTCTTGCTTATTTCGCCAGAGATTCTGGATGGCCTTCAAATTAATGGATTTTGCTTTTGTTTTGGTAAAAAAAAAACAAAACAAAACATGTTACTTCTTCTCTTCTCCCTTTTCATAAGAGGGAATGTGGAATGTGTGAATCAAAAAACTTCCTTAGCGGGCCTTTAATAAAGCCTGCACCAAGAAATCCTTCTGGGATGCTTGCTGGTTTCGCTTCAAACCCAGCTTCGTAAGGACCAACGCTGTTTCTGATGTATGCTAGATCTTCTTCTATAGTTTCTGTGCTTGAAAACATCACGAACTTTAATAGGTGATGCTTTCTTTGGGCAAGTAAGTATTTGAAGTATGTCTACCTGCGGGTTTCGCTTCAAATCCCAATTTTAGAGGGCCAACGCTGCTTCGGGTGATTAGTGAGATCTTCTTTGATAATGGCTGTGGTTGCGGATCTCTCGAACTTTAACAGCTAATACTTACCATCGGCAAGTTAGCCTTTGAAGTGTGTCTCCTGGCGGGTTTTCCTTCAAACCCCGCTTTAAGAGCACCATCGCTGCTTCCAATGATTAGTGATATGTTCTTCATTAATGAATGTAGTTGCTACAAAAATCGTTGGTAGAACGGTTTTTAATGACTATAGTTCTAATGCTAGAAGCAGGTCAGTGGCAGTCAATATAAAACCTCTATCGGTCCTCTTGACATTCAACAGAGGATCTTATGGTGCTGGACGGTCACAGAATCGGAGCACGCCTTACAAATCGTTCTATTTTATAGTAAGATTCCTTTTATTTGGTTAATCCCCCATTTAGGGCCATATGCTGTAATCTTCTTAAGTTGTACGAAATAAGATGGGTATAGCAAGATGCTAGCTCATATTCAGGGATACGTGTGTGTATCTCGCAAGTCACATAGTGTTTTCTTAGTGCGCATACTCAGCAAAAAAACTGGTTTGGAAGCACTTACAACTGATGGAAGCAAGGTAGTGCTTACTTGACAACAAAAGCTTTGAAAATGCTGCTGAAAGACGTAAGCCGGGCTCTATAAGAAAGTAGAAGATTATCACAGAAAATTTTGAAAACCACCTTTTGCATCTGAGCATGACTTCTGTGAAGCAGCTTAGTAAGGCAAAAATTTCATGGCTTTTTAGCAGCTGAATGTATTGCTTCAAGCTGGCTTATCTCGAACAACAACAAAAATTCCTTATTCATGCGCAACAGCAAGTGATTCTGTAACATTGTCTCCCTTACAACAAACGCTTCTCAGAAGCAGTAATTTTTGCTGGGTAGTAAAGGTGATGAACGATTAAATTTACTCCAGAGTTAAGATCACAGTGGTACAAGTCCGTGATGACAAGTACCCACTTGAATCTTAAGCAGGTCGTACACGACATGTTTTTTACGTCTGACATGTCAACTTTTCAACTCTGATGTAATTCTGCATGTCTGTCAAAAATTGTGTTTTACAGAAGGTTTAGGTTGCCGGCACAAAAATGTTTCTTTACGCCGTAAAAAGTTTACTCATTTTAAAGAATTTTTCTTTAAATTCGAAGAAATCATGTTAGGATATAAATATGGAACGCAATTTTATTGCATGTACATGATTGTTATTTAATAGTTTAATAAAAAAAACATAAATATATCAATGTTGTAATATATCAACTTTAGGCGGCTAATGCTTCTGTCAATATCGGAACGCCGCTGAATGTTTCCTCACGGCATAGATTTTTGACGACATATTTTGCCTAAGAAAACAGCTGATGTCAGAAATTTTGTCAGAAGAAAATAGAACACGCTCTAATTGAAATTTTGTCAGAAGACTTTGCGTCTGACTTTTACAGAAGCAATGTTTTAAAGGTACCACACGACATGTAATGTTTTACACTGGGAAATATGACAAGTCAGATGTAAAAAAAACATGTCGTCTGCGGGGGGCTTTAGACACGTCTCTCTGACATTGTAACGCGGCACGATGTCTTTATTTGGAGGTTTTGTAAAACCTTGATTACATATAAACCAGTCAAATGCAATTCTTGAGTTCAAGATGTGATGTCTAGTATTATGGGTGCGATTCAACCACGTCTATGCCATTGAAAATTTCATAAAAATAGCAAACGACTGTGGTGAGAGAGGCTTGAAGCTTGCTTGATAACTTTTTTTTTGCATGAATATGGGAAAACCGACTTTTTCTTTTGACGGATTTTCATAACTAATTTCCGCTCAAGTAAATAGACATAGTAGCACATAAAAGGGAATATTTTCCGAATTATTCTAACTTCTGTCTAATTGTCTGCTCGCAGAAAATCACATTAACTAATAAAACATATTTCAACTTCAACTTTTAACAAAATAAAATATATGGGAACCGTTGGACCTGGCAGGCCATCCCTGAAACTTTCCGCTAAACATTTTATTTTTTAAGTCTTTACATAAAAATCAGCGAACGAAGACCCCCAAATAGAAGAGGAACCCCTCAGTAATCAATTTCAATGTATTTTTAATAAAAAATATTTTACTGAATAAGAAAAATAATAATTTGGGATTATTAGTGCGTTAACAAATTTTTAACTAAGAAGACTTTTAAAGTTAATAGATTTTTCGAAATTTTTTGCTCAACGATATCATTCAAACAAATCTCCCGATTTTGGTCATATCGACAGCAAACGACGTGTTTTATTTGAGGTAAAGATTTTGATTTTAAGCTTACTAGTTTAAAATTTGCTTAAAAACAGTTTAGTGAAAACTTCCGCACTAAATCGATCTTGCGACATCTAAGTGAGTTCCACATCTTTCGAATGCCCCAAATTTGCTTCCGATTCGTTGACCCGTTTGTAAGTCCTTAGATGTTTATACACACACACACACATACAAATGCATGCATACATACATCCATACGGACATCATCACGAAAATAGCCTGAACCTACTCCCAGGACGTCAAAACGTCGAAATGTGATGAAAACTAGACCCAGAAAAATTGGGATAAAATCAATAACTTCCTATAGAGGGAAGTTTAAAAAGAACTGAAAAATGTATTGAGTTTAATATAATATTTAATAATATTTTCAAAGCCTAAACAACGATTGAGAAGATTTTTAATATTCATCTCTTTGCCACAATGTGTTCATTGAACAACTGAAAATCTTTTTATGTAATCCAGTTTTAATTGAAAGATTTTTTAAATCATCAATAAACATATCAAACATAAAACAAAATATTATAAGAATATAATAATAATAAAGCAATTGACTTACTCGTTGTGTGGTATGTCCTCGTCCTGCTCAGCGACAACAATAAAAATGTTCAATTTGAAAATAAAAATTCCCAATAACAGGGGGAGCACACAAAATTGTTTACGCTCCATTATGATAAATCGATGATTTCGTTGACAGTTTTACTGATAATTACAATTGTGTTGTTGTTGCTTGTGCTGTTACTGCTGTAACTGTTGTTGTTGATGTCAGTGGTGACGACGACGCAATTGGCGCTGGTGACGATGTTGATGTTGATGTAAACGATGGCAATGGCATCAAACACAATTAAATTAAGAAGCGAAGGAAAACGAATTGAAATGTTTGAACAATTGTTGACTTGTGGGTATTGCAAATGTGTAATTTGCAAGATTTTCTTTTTGCTGGCTTTATTTTTGCAAATTATTCCCTTTTGCACCTTTAATCTTTACTTGTTTTTTTCGATTTTTCTTTTTTCTTTTCTTTTCTTTTATTTATTTTTTTTTTATTTATTTCTTGATTTTTCTTTTTAACTTTTTTTGAATTAACTTTTATTTGCTATTTTCTTTGTTACGTGATATTGTGTTTTTGTATTATTACGTAGTTAATGTAACAAGGATAGTATTGTTGTTGTTGCTTTTGGTTATACAACAAACTTTTAAATCCTCAATACACACACACAATTATTAAGCTGAAATAATAAAATACATGTGAGCAAACAAATATTTATACGAAATACACGTGAATAAAATGATGTTGTAGACAAAATCACACATACTATACGCACACAAATACACATATAAACTACCCTGTAGGAAATGTCACTAGTGAATCAGCACTGATTAAGCAAATACGTTTATAAATGTTGTTACTATTAAGCAAATGCTGCTTGTAATAGTGTTGGCTGGTTCCGGTATGGGAGTATGCCTTTCAAAGTGGGCTACTGGTGGGAAGTATTACTCTTGTTTGATTAATCCTTCGCACTGGGTCATCTCCCGTAAGTCTCTTACAGCCAAATTTAAACTGGAGCGTTGCGTTAGCAGCAGACTTCGTTTGGCTGTTAAATGGTGCGAGGTTACGTGACTCAAAGTAGCTCAGCAATGTGCTTGCCCATAGTCAAGGTTAACTAAGTTCAAATATTGCAATCTCTTTGTGCTTTTCAAGATATATACAGACTTCTAGGTGCGCATACAGGCGGTGGTGAGACCGCTGTGGGACAGAGAAACAAGTCAATCGGCTCAAAAGCCGCCGCCGACTTTCAATGTAACTTCAAGCCGCCGTCGATTCATGCGGCTATCCTCGGCTCAAAATTGCAGCCAGCTAATTGTTTTTTGTAGTTGCAAATTTGTACTACATCTTAGAAATTATATGGAAGACATCAGGTGTTTGAAATTTTTTTTATAGAAATGTGTTTAAAAAACTTATAAAAAGCGGTTGTTAATGTCAGCCGGCTTATGAACCGCCGCCGACAATTTTTCCCTAAGCCGCCGCCGACTACTTTTTAATATGGCTTGTTTCTCTACTGTGGGCGGTTAATGCGGATAAGACACATATGCACTTTTTAAAGTGCGGTTAACTCAGAGATTGAAAGACTTTTTAGGGTTCAACAATTTACTGAGCGACCGACAGCAAAGCTTTCGCAGAGTTTGCTTAGGAACTACCTGTACCACTTTCGGGAGAATGAATTTATTCAATTTACCATCTCAGCTAAAGTAAGGTTAAGTTAGGTAAGGGTAGGTTAGGTTAGGTCAGTCAGCAGGTTAAGGTAATAACAAAGAAATAAATGCAGCATCCTTGGTTCCAATAAAAGTGATCCCTTTGTGCTACCTATAAAAAGGAGGAAAAGAACGGCGAAAAAACCTAAGGGCGGGGAAGTGGGAAGGTCAAAAGAGATATATTGAAAATAGAGTAGAGTATAGAAAAATTAAAGTTTTTAGAGAAGAAGATGGGTCATGCATGTGGAGATTAAGCGGCCGTATCAGCCGCTGCCCTTAATATAAAGACTTCAGCTTCTCAGTCACATCTCGGATAACACGGAAAGGCTGCTGAAGTATATTCTTCCAAGGAAGTGCAGTCAGCAATCCTCTAGACTAGGGCAAAGTCGGAGGAGATGCATAATGCCTTCCGCTTCCTCCTCATTATTTCAACTGAAACCATATTGATTGTACGGGAGATCCCCTTCGGTTGCAACTTCTAGGTCTTACCATTTTCAAATGGTGCAACGGTTACCAGTGGCCGGACAGCAGAGCTGCTCTAGGAGTTGGATGAGTGTCATGTGTCGGCATGGTACTTTACTGAAAGGAAGACTTCGTCTAATCTTACGGGGCTAAATAGCTCATGCACACCAGTTGAAACAGCTACTGGATTGTGTTTGGTGCAGGAATTCGTCTGGCTCTAACACGGGTGGTTACGCTGTGTCAGTAGTTGGTGAGGAATTCTTGTGGAGAACTCGCTGTGGATGTGAGCAACCACACAAGTAGCGGGTAGTCACGGAGAATCTTATATGGTGGCTGTGGTTGCTACCAAAAATCGCTGGGAGAATAGTCTTGGTATGCCAGTGGGACGTGGTTAGACAGACACTATTTTAGGGGATGTTGCCATTCAACAGAAGCTGTTCAGACTAGGGACTTAGTAGCAAGAGTTTAGATAGCTCAAGTACCTCAGCAAGGCACATGTTCATAATCAGGGATAACTATGGCCAAAGATTGCAACCTATGTGTTCTCGGGAAGTCACATAGTGCTTTCTAAGGCTGCATGGTGGCTGTGATTGAACGCTCAACTTCACCCGGGGTTTAGACCACAGTGAGATTAGGCCGTAAAGGCAGATGCTCACGTTAATCTGAAACACATCTGTACGAAGACTCAGACGTTTAGTATGGGTTACGAAAGCGCAGTAGCCGGTTAGTGAGGCCAAGAGACTTTTCAAGTGTTTTTTTCAATGTCCATGAAAAGAACCAATTTTTTAAGGATTGAGGCAATGCCAGAGGGTTCATACTATTACGCAGGTGGACTCAATGTGCCATCTGTTCCGAACTATTTCGAGAAAGGTAAGGTCGAAGCATCTCAAACCGGTTGAGAGTGGTAGCCCATAGAGATAGTCGATATCAAACTCTCTAAGTAGAGTTCCAATATTTGCCAGATCATCCGCAACTTCGCTGCCCAAATTGGTACCCTGTCTACGCATCCAATTTAATGTAATGCCTGAGTACTGTGCTAGCTTATCAAGAAATTTGCGACATTCTCGGACAAGAATGGATGATATATATACAAACCTGTGAGGGACCTAATTAGGATATAACTCCGATATACCTCCAGGATCCGTTCTTTCTACAAGCCTATTCCCTATTTTTGTCAATGACCGGTCAGATTGTTAAACTTTTAACTAAATATACAATAGCAGCATCTGACATTCATAAGATCCTGCAATAATTGGAAATCGCAGATAGTAGCCTTTTATCAGCAAGGGCGGAAGGGCGGAGAAGTGACCGAGTAGATTTTCAAGAGTTTTCTACTATTTTTGTTACAAAAACTTCTACAGAACCCGATGATCGTGATGTCTTCTAGTTCCTCATGAAAACCGCTGCTCAGCCTCTTAAGTCTGCAATGCTGTAACCTCGAGCAATGACACAACATTTGTTTGAAGTTTCTATCCCCGTCTCGGCTTACCAGTTTCCTATCTGCTTATTATTGCTCTAACCGAACAATGACCAACAAAAACTTCTATAAGCACCTGCAGGACCCTCTTGGCAACAATGCCCGCGTGAGCCTCCCTTCCAGTTCGAGAACTATTTATTCCTTTTCCGAGTTTGAGCTCATTGAGATGATAGACCGACACTTTGGTCACTGCTTTTTTCACTGCAGTCATTTCCTTCAAACTTATAATGGCCTGAATCCCAGCGTGGTCTTACACTTTACCTGTCCATCAGTCCGTTGAATGACATCTGACTGTCTTAATGGCTCTGTAGTCTCGACTTGATAATAAATCCCTTGAAAGCTGTCCTTTAGAGCTGCCGATTACTATCGACGTAGAAGTCATATTTCCGCCCACTAATTTCGTGGCGGAAAACCGTAACCTTCAGATTTGCAAATATTGGTTTCCCTTATGTAGACCCCAGTTGAGGAAAGAATTCCCCTGTCGAGGAACATTTAAATAAATATATTTAATAAAATCTGCAGGAACATTTTGGTAGAGAAAAAACATGAGCTGTAACTTCATTATTCTGCTTTTTTATTAAACCTAACCTTATCACTTTGAAGCGCACGTGTTTTAAAAGTGATTGCTGTACAGTATGTGTGAGTGGCTGTGGGTGGTGAGTGGGGCAAAACAAATGAAAGAGAGATTATAAGGATTTTAAGAATTCGTATGTCAGACGACTGACTTTTTGGAAATATTTTATGTTTTTCGTCGTCGTATTTTTTTTTTTCAATTTCCCTTAGTTATTTTTGTTTTTGTGTGCAAGTGTTTTTGTAAGTTTGCGTGTGCGTGTGTCTGTAAATTGTATTGAAAATATTGTTTTTTGTTGTTGTTGTTGCTGCTGCTGCTGTTACACTTGCTGGCTTTTGTTGTAATGGTTGGTGGATTTAATTTTTATATCTCGTTTATGTTTTCATTCCAACACGGCAATGATTTGAGGGAGCGAGTGAGTGTGTGAGGGTGTGTGTGAGCAGGGCTGTTATATGTATGTATGTGGGTTAATACTCGTATGTTTGTGTTTAAAAAAAACCTTTGGGGTATTGGCTTCGATTTTTTTTACATTTCGTTCACTTCAAATGTTTGTATATTTTTTATATTTTTTTCAAAAGGTAGAAATCACTTGTGTCTTTTATTCCTTTCCATTATTTTTTCATTGCTTGCTCATTCGTTTATTTTTGTTTGTTTTCTTTTTACTTTTACGTGTATGTGTGTGTGTGTGGGTATTTATGTTCTCATGTTTTTTAATTGTTTGGTTAATTTATTTGTATTTTTTTCTCCTTTTTTCTGCTGTTGTTTGTATTATATTTTTTCAATTGTTCCCTTAATCGTTCGTTTGATGTTATTCCTGTTTTGAATTTTAATTATTTTAATGGTTTTATTGTTGTTTACCTGTGTGTTTAACGCCCCCTTTTTTCACTGCCTGTTTTAAGGCCAAAGTATATTGAAATTATTGGTAATAAAAATCCTTTTACTATTTTTTAAATGTGTTTCTAATAAGAAAATAAAACTATTCGTGAGTGGAATTAAAGCGATGCAATTTAGAAGCAAGTGATTTTTGTTTATGGCTTATAAAAGAATTGGGGTCATGCGACTTTTGAGCACGGAATGCTTATTTTATTTGTTCCTTTTGCTTAGAAAACATTAAAAAAACTGCTATATACAAAACAAAAAAATGCTGTGTGTTTAAAAAGCGCTTATAGAAAAGAAATACTGTGAGCGTACAGCAGATTCTAATTAATCTGCTTAAATTTAAGGACACCTGCAGATGGATTTAAAGCATAAAATTTAAATAAATTATACAGGATACCTTAATAGGTCACAAAGCTTCCTAGTAAACTTGTCGTAGTGCGGGAAACACATTCCGCCTAAAGTTTTTTTATTATTCATAATTTAAACGTTGTCCTTTGCCAGTTTTTATCTTATGATTTTAATTTCACAAAATTAGTTTCAATTCAACTTTTTTGCTATAGAAAATTTCCTCATTATGACAAAATCATTTTAATGAATTTTAGCCTGAAAAGATGATTTACCAATGCAAACTACTACCTGCAGACTTACGAACAATTTAACACAACAACTTACAAAAATGAAATAATAATGATTTCCTAATAATTTAACGAAAATAAAACATGTTAACAGTGTTGACAACTTGGCGTTTTTTTTTGGCGCTACTAGTTTTAGATTGTTTTCTATTCCTACAAAACTTTTGGATTAATCGAAGAATTTTGGTTTTAGGAATGAAATTTTTTAGTTAAGGCCAAAAATGTTCTAACGAATATTTAAATAATTATTTATTCGGAAGTTACAATTCGGAATAAATAATGTTTATGAAAAAATTTGTATTAATACAAGTTTCTTTTCTTTTTGTTTTTTTTTTCTTTCTTTTCAAAAAAAGGAGGGAGGTTAACAATTCATCTGTATTTTTTTTGCATTGTTACTTCATAACTCGGTACATTTTACACCGATTGTAAAAAATATTTTTTGGTCTGAGAGGGTATAGCTTCCACTTGGTCCCATTGTAAGAAAAAAAGTGGGCGGCGACACGCCCCTCAATTTTTTTATTTGATTTAATGACATTCTACTTATTGGATTGCTTCGAAACCGGGCAAACACCTTTGGTTCTTGTAAATACACACTTTTAAAGTTGATAAAATGGGAGGGGCTACGCCCATTAAATGTTACTATTATATTTCACGTTGTTCTACTTAACCGATTTTTACGAAACTTAACACCGTGAGCTCTAAAATAGACACAATCTTTCATTTAAAAATAAGGGCGGAGTTACGCGTATTAAAATTTAAATTTTTATTTTTACAAAACTTAAAGCACACCCTGAACTCCGAAAAACACAAAATCTGACATATAAAAAAATAGGCGCAGGCACTCCCATTAAAATTTAATTTTAAATTTCACGTACTTCTTCTTAACCAATAGATTTTCAAAACTTTTTTGTTTGAAAGTGTTTACTTCCAGTTTGGTCCCATGAATTTTTTTTTGAAAATGATCTATCAGATCTTTGCATTGAAGTCGGGTTCTTTTTGGCTGAATTATTACTCTTTTAGATTCGGAATTTATTCGAATAAACATTATATTAGTATTCGTCTTTAATTTTACCTAGATTTTAAGAGCCGTTCTTTTTGTTCTTGGTTTATTCGAATAATCGTTCAAACTGAAAATATATTCTATTGTTCGTTTGTTTCTGTTTCCAATGATTTTAAAATTCATCCTCGTTTCGTAATCAATTATCAAGTTATATTTTTATCAATTATTATTTATAAGAACTATTGGGTAAACTTAAAATTTATTTGATTATTCGAATAAAAATTTTTGCTAAAAATTGTTTTTTATTCAGTTAATGGAATTTTTTCAATTAAAATTTTAAAATTTTTTTAATTTTTTTTTAACCGAAAAAACTTTAAGCTTATTCGATTAATCGAATATAAATTTTCGCTAAAATTTTTTTATTCAATTATACAAAAAATTTTTTCTTATTAATATTTAGAAGAAATATCGGATAAAATTTATTCGATTATTCGAATAAAAATTTTATCAAAAAAAAAACTTTTTATTCAATTACTGACACAAATTTTATCAATTATTGTTAATAAGAATTATAGGATAAACTTAAGTTTTATTCGATTATTCAAATAAAAATTTTCGCTAAAAATTGTTCTTTATTCAATTATTGAAATTAATGTTTTCAATTATTAGTTAGAAGAAATGTTGGATAAACTTTAAATTTATTCGATTATTCGAACAAAACTATTTTTGTATAAATGTTTTATCATAATTTTGTTCCATTATTCGAATAAAAAAAGTTTATATTGGTCAATCGAATAACCGACTAATGATTCAAAATTATTTGTTCACAAGAGCACATATTTGGGTTCAATATTTATTTCAGCAAATTAATAACAGCACGATTAATAACAAAAGTTTTAACATTCGCTTTTCCTTCGTTGTTCATTCGCATAATCTTAAACTTTATTCGAGTACTCGAATTAAAATAAGATTAATATAATTTTTATAAGAAAATATTCAATTAAATTTCTTTAGGCGTTTTTATTCGAAAACTTGAATAAACATTATATAATTATTCCTGTCTTATTTTCATCAAATTTTTAGAACCGATTTTGTAGTACTTTGCTTATTCGAATAATCGTTTAAGGTGAAAATTTCATAAATTATTCATTATTTTTGTTGCCAATACTTTTAAAAATCATAATTGTTATTTGAGCAATTATTCGAATGAACTTTTTTCAATTCTTATTTATAGGAACTATTCGGATAAACTTAAAAATTATTCGAATAAAAATATTTATTAGCATTTTTATATTAATGAAATTCTTGTAATATACTTTTTTGGTCAGTATTTCGCACAATTGTTTAAATTAAATATTTTTTTACATTGGACAATCGTATAATCCACTAAAGGTTCAAATATAAATTTATTTTATTTAACTGAATCTGAATTATTTTTAAAATTTTAGTGCTTATTTTTAGTTTTAGGTTTAGTTTTTTTTAATTTTATTTTTAAGTTTTTAGTGATAAATTTTATATTTTTGGGTGCATAGTCACGGTCAATTTTTCAAATATTAGTGTCCGCCCAGACAGAAGCACTTTTTAACGTCATATTAATATTTAATGGGCATGACCCGCCCTCTTCGTTAAATAAAAGATTGCGTCTTTTTTGAACGCAAGATTATGTCTTTTTAGGAGCTCAAAGATGCGTATCAAGTTTCGTAAAAATCGGCCAACTACAGGCACGTGAAATATGAAATTAAGATTTAATGGGCGTAGCCCCACCCACTTTTTGAAATTCAGATTATGTATTTTTTGGAGCGCTGAATTTCGTAGAAATCGGTCAAATAGAAGCACATCAAATATGATATTAAATTTTAATGGGCGTGCCCCTGCCCCTCTTTTAAAACAAACATTGTCTTTTCTGGAGCTCAGGTTGTGTTCCAAGTTTCGCAAAAATCCGAGAAATACATATAAGCACATCAGATATAAAATTAAAATTTAATGAGCGTGGCCCCAACCACTTTTTTGAATTTAAAATTGTGTACTTTTTAGAGCTCAGGTTGCGTGCCAAGTTTCGAAAAAATTAGTCAAACAGAAGCACGTGAAATATTATATTCAGTTTTAATGGGCGTGGATTCGCCCATTTTTTCAGCTTCGAGATTGTGTCGTTACGAGAGCTGAATGTGTTTGCTAGATTTCGTAGCAATAGGACAAGTAGAATGTCTTAATTAAAAGAAATAATTTAGTGGGCGTATCCCTGCACGCTTTTATAAAAATGGGACCAAATGATAAGCTAAACCCTCTCAGACAAAAAAATAATTTTTAAAATCGGCCTAAAAAATAGAAATAAATATAAAATATAAATATTTTAAAGTCGGCTAAAAATAAAGTTGACATCCCTGAGTGTAACACACAAATCAATATAAATATGTACTCGTATGTATGTGAATTTAAGTATGTATGTGTGTTTGCCTTAATTATACAGCGAGCAAACGAGAGTGAGAGTGAGAGAATGACAATGGGAAGTGTTAATAAGTGAAATGTATAAAACGGAAATTGATTTCCTGTTTGCTGGTGTTTGTTTATATTACAAAAACCTTTTTAATCAAAAGCAATTATTTACAAAATGACTCTTTTTTCATAAATGGCTTTTAACCTTTTGACTTTTTTTTTCTTTATATTTGTGCTTGTTTTGTTTGTTTGTTTGTGTTGTTTTTGGCTTTTAAACAATTCACACACTATAATTAACAACCAATGTTGTTATTTGCTTGTTTTTATTGTTATTGTTTTTTGTCACTTTGCAATACTTTTTGTTGTTGTTGCTGCTGCTGGTGTTTATGGTTCTGTTGTTGATTACAAGCTTGATATAGTTTACTTACTTTAAAAGTGATGGCCAACATGTTTTTTTTCAATAAATTTTTTATTTCCATTAAATCATTTCTTTTGTCTATTAAAGGTTATTAGTTGTTGTTATTGTGTTTTATTTTACAAACTCTTATCATGTTTCATAATATTTCCAGGAATCAATTTTCAAACCATGTCCGTGTGAATGTGCATTTGGTTTGATTTAAAGTATTGATAATGACAAATTTGTTTGTTAGTATTTTGTTTTACTTTTTTTAATACATTTTTTTGCTCCGTTTAGCAATTAACACATTTGTTTAGTTGTCCTTGTTGCTGTTGTTGTTGTTGTTGCCTAAAATTGATTTGTTGGTAATGAGTGTGTCTGGAAAAAAAGAGGAAACAGGAAATTATTGTGGCTGCCATTAACATGTAAATAAATTATTAATCGTTTTTATAATGGAAAAAATAGAAACTGAAGCTTCTTTTATAGGCTAGACGAATGAGTACATAATAATAAAAATTGATATTGATCATATGCACTATAGGGCAAAAATTCTTCAAACCGGTGTGTGAAAATAAAAAAACAACATTTGGTAAGAGATTCAAGATTTTTCGGATCATTTTGTACACCAGCGAATCCCAGAAAAATACTATTTCATTACTATTTATTAGAGTTGAGGTTATCAGCTCTTTTGAGTGACCGCTCTTTTCAGATCAGCTCACTTTACTGAAATATTTCATTCAGTTAGCTCAGTAGCTCAGTTCATTTGTAGTGAAACATTTTGTCAAGCATAAAGAGAGAGCGAAAACAGATGCATAAAAAGTGACAGATTTATAGAGTGTGTGTGTGTGTGATCATACATTACAAGCCAAGGCAGATGAAGTACGAGTATAAAAAATAAATAAAACTAGTGAGTGGAATTTGTTAATAAAAATATATAACTACATACTTATTCATATATACTATGTACGAGTATGTACAATCAAAATTAAAATTATTTAGTATTTCAGATATTTTAATATTATCAATATCAATTATCAATATATCAATACTTGTGCGACCCAAAAAAGTTGCTAAAAAAGCACTAGACTTGTATGAAACTTTTTCATTAGGTCGTTTTAGACACAAACCTACAACCAATTTAAATTACATGCGTTTGATTAAAGGTTTGTGTCTAAAACGAACTGATAAAAGAGTTTGATAGAAGTCAACATGTAATTTAAATGGGTTTGATTACAGGTTTGTGTCTAAAACGAGCTACTGAAAGAGTTCGATACGAATCTAGAAAGCACTCAGTGCTGAGCTGAAAGCGCGCAGCGGATTGAACGGCTCACAGCGCTCAGTGAAGTGAATCGTTCAATTGAACTAGTTCGTTCATGAGCTACACAACTCTAGTTTTTATAGTGATGTTTACAGTCATAAAAATTGCAGGCAAGGTTTATTATGGCTTCTAAAGTCTAGTAGTGGTCTAAAATACATTTTTCAAAACAAAAAAAAATGTCAATTATGTCGTTTAGTGCAAACAGCAACGATATGAACTGAAAAAGTAAATATGGTAAATTAGTCATCTTTGTCTGGAAAAGGGACTTAAAAATACTGTTTAATTAACATTTTGTTTTTGCTGTTGTAATTTTTGTGATGTCCACTACCTTAGTGAAAAAAATATAATAAATAAACTCAAGAACTTTTAAAGAATTAAACATTTTGGCTGATGAAGTTTACATATTACATAACAAAAAACCCAACCCATTTGATATTTTTGTTTAAAAGAAAAGAAAGAAAAAAACAGACAAACCAAACCCTTCTTTTCTTTCTAATATACATAAATAAAGCCAATAAATTTGCATGCACAGACATGCATACATAAATACCCACATAAAGAAGTCTTGTTTGTGTATGTATTCATTACACATACATACACATGTTTGTATATGAAATATGTGTGTAGATTTATCTAAATGTTACGAGTTTGGCAATTGTATTCGTACAAGTTGTGTTAGTAAAAGCAACATCCACAAGGATATCACATGATAATTTCTATTAATATCGAAGGAAACTTTGTTTTCTTTTTATTTGCCCCCCCCCACCCCTCCTTAGCAAAAAACTAAACTAGAAATACACACAAACTGATACAACATTTAAATACTACACTGAAAACTACACACATCTTAAGAGATATACACTCCACTCACTCGCATACACATGCAGAGAAAAAGAAGGCCCCAAGAGCATTAAACACTATCAGAGCTACGAAAACAACTTTTGCAGAAAAGTTTTCTAATACAAAAGTAGAGAGAAAAACTAAACAAAAAAAAAACACAAACATTTATGGATGCTTAAATCATATAAAAAATTATTATCAACTACCCAACAAACAAAATATACTTAATGCAAAATAGCGAATGATTTCCAATCGTGCATTAGCTCTAGTGAAAAAAATGTTTGGTCTCAAATTCTTGAACATAAATCTCAAATATTCTCACATTTTAGTAGAGTAGGAAAATACGCACAATGAAACATTTGCTTTCGTTTCATTTTGCAGAGGTAAAGAAAACTTAAACAAACACCAGCAACAGCGGTACACAGTGGGGCCTAAATCCTTTTTTTCGCAGATGAATTCATATCTGCCCAACTATAATAGTGAGGGTAACTAAATTGGATGTGAATAATTTTGAGAACAAACTGCATGTTCCAGCAAAATCTTGGAGCTTGAGGAATGGGGGAGACGGATATCCCCATGCAAAGTAATTATTTTTTGTCTATATCTGCACAACTACAATAGTAAGACACACTAAATTTTTTTGGCCATCACAATCTTGGAAGTTTAGAAAGGGGGAGACGGGTACCTCCCATAAAAAGTAATTATTAATTAATTAATACCCATGATTTCTTTTATATAAGAAATATCGAAGCAAGAACGAAGTGCATATAGACGGTGCTTAACCAACAAAACAAGGAAAAATTCATAATTTTTTTATTCACGCTCCATATGACTTACCTGCCATTGAATGCCTTCGAATACGACTTATCCAAAAAAAGATTTTTTAACTAGCCTAAGAAAGAGTGCGTGGCTCATGGGTGACTCTTGCATTACTAACGGGTGAATCTTAAAATAACGGGTGATTCTTAAAATAACGCACGTTATTTTTTAATCATTATTATATATAGATATAACAACGATCACGAGTGGCTCACGGGTGACTCTTGCGTGACTCACGCATAAATCTTGCGTGACTCACGGCTGACTCTTGCGTGACTGACAGGTGACTCTTTCCTGACTCACGGGTAATTCTTGCGTGACTGACAAGTGACTCTTAAAATAACGAGTGACTCTTAAAATAACACACGTAATTTTTTTAACATTATTATACATAAATATAGCCACGATCACGCGTGACTCAAGGGTGACTTTTGCCTGACTCACGGGTTACTCTTGCGTGACTCACAGGTGAATATTATGTGACTCACGCGTAACCAATCAGGGCATTTGCACATCTATTATAAAAACACATAAAACAATGACAACAACAACAGCAATAAGTGTTAACCCAAGTCACGAAGCTCTTTTTGTTGGTAAATTCAACGCCTGAGGCTTTTCGGATAATTCGTAAATAACTTCTGAGTCACAACGATGTGCAGTACAAATTTTTCTCAAATAACACCCCTTTGTTCAACCTTTCAAATAAAAGCAGAATCTCTGCTTAGGGGACGTTCGCATATTACGTAACGCTGTTTTTCCAGCGTTTTTCGTTAAGGAGGTAGACATGTTTCTGGAAGAAATATCTTAGTATACATGATGTTAGTTTATATCAAAGTACAAATAAAACGAAACTTGCTACTGCGCTATGGTATAGTTTCATTATTATTTATTATAAATATGTAGAGGTAAATTATAGTGTTTTTTTAGAAAAAGGATTTATGGTAGGTAGTCATGCCCTTGCACAGAATGAAACAAAATTTTGAACAGAGCTTAGACGCATAATTCATATAAAATTGTTAGTGCCTTCTAATCATAAATTCAGCTAAAATTAATTTTTGAAGAAAAAGGATATATGGGAGATAGTCATGTCCTTGCAGTGAATGGAAAACGATTTACATCAGAGCTCAGACACATAATACTAAAAATAAATATAAATATTTTAGTTTCTTCTAATCATAAATTTAGCTAAAATTAATTTTAGAAGAAAAATGATATATAGGAGACAGTCATGTCCTTGCGCTGAATGTAATAAAATTTACACCGGAGCTAAGACGTATAGTTCTAAAAATATATGTAAAGTTTTATTGCCTTCTAATCATAAATTCAGTTAAAATCTATTTTTTTTAAGGATATATGGGAGATCCTTGTACCGAAGAAAACAAAATTTACCTCAGAGCTTAGACGACTAATTCTAAAAACATATATAAATTCTTAGTACATTTTAATCATGAATGCAGTTAAAATGTTTTTTAAGAAAAAGGATACACGGGAGGTAGTCATGTCCTTGCACCGAATGGAATAAAATTTATAGAAACAATTGAATGATAAGTTTTAGAGCCAGATAGATATCAATTTTCGATATACATATTCTGGTAATAACTGTAGCTAAAATTAAAATTTTAAAATTCTCGATGTATGGGAGGTACGCTTGTCCTTCCCTGAAACTTCAAATTTTTTTTGTTACTATAGCTATTGAGAGCAAGTATACGAAATGTTATTTTTCAACAATAACAAATCTAGTTACGCCGACTCCCTATATGGGGACAAAGAACTGTGTGCCTGGCATCCGTTAACAAAATTCAATACGTGTGCATACAAATTTTTGGTTAAATTTCATTAAAAATTTATGTTAGTTGTCACTGGGTCTAATTATAAAAAATTTAATATAAGACAAATAGGGATAATGGCAAAGTTAATATTTATGAACACCAAAAACTGTTCCGTAATTGACCTCAAGGAAAAGCTACAGCCCAGCAATTATGGCTTCTGATTGTTTTAAATTTAGTTCATCATCCTGATGATACCTCTTTGTTTACAAAGCTGCAATTTAAAAAAAATCTTACACTGTGTTCGACAGTGCCAAGGGATTGCTCCGATCCTTTAGTTGACTCCGTACTATTTTTCATATTTCTTCATTATCACTTAAATAAATAAAATAATAATAATGTTTGAAAATTCCCATTAGTATATTTTTTAATTACATATTTTGACAATACTCGTATGTATATCTATTGTGAATTTAATGTTCTATTTAAAGTGCTGGGCAAGTTAAAAACTATTGTGAATTTTAAGGAAAATAACCAACTGTTTGCAATTGTATGTAATGATCAGTGTTGCCATATACGTTTGAGGAAAAAGCTGCCGATATGGAACAAAAAAACTGTTTTTCAAAAGAAAAATCTGTCTAAAAAAAACTATAAGTAATTAAAACACAAAAATAGCATAACATCGCTGCGTTAGGAATTTTATATCCATTTATAGCGTGTGGATTTAAACCAGTTATTGTACCTGATACTTTTAGTTCAAAGTTACAACCTTTTCACGGGGTCTACCCTGTATTTCGAAACGAAAGAAAATGCTTTCGAATTAGTATCTTATTAACATTGCGATTCAAACGCAATTGCTTTCGTTTCGAATTACACTTCACTTTTCTACAGACACGATTTCATTATTATTTGCTGCCGGCAAAATTTGTTATAGAATTTTGGATTACGTTTTCGAATTTTACTTGCAGGTGGGAAGTCTACAAATTTTATAAGTATTTAATTTAAATACATTTAATGCGATCATTAAGAGCGTAATCATATAAATTCTTCAACGAAGAAACGCATAGAAATTCCAAGTTTGTTTTGCCTTGAACATTTTTTAAACTTGTACGAAAAACATAAACAAATTTTTAATATTTTTGACTCTTTGACTATTTTCTTCCATATAAATTGCTTTTTGATGAGGTGCTTTGTAGGATTAGCACATGAATGCGCGTGCGTCACTGATAGCAGCGGAAAAAATTAGTTATTAATGGTTTGAAAAATGTATTGGAAAATGGAAAAATTCACTGCAAAGTAAAAAGGCAAAAGAAAAAAAACTGCAAACACTGCACATCTGCTCAACAGATAATTGGCAACGTTGGTCATGATGCCACCTCTAGAGTCTGTGAGCTGAAAATGTGAATAGTTTTAATGGTACTGATGCAAAAAAAATATTATGTAAAAAAGTAAATACTTTTTTTATTCACACTACACATTGCGCTTCTTTTTTCTTATTACCAAACAAAACCTTTGTGATAAAACGCGCATAGTTTTTGGGGAAAATACTCCGGGAATAAAAATCGGCGATGCCATATTTATTCGAACATGCGAGTTTATTCACCTGGGAATAATTCACGATTGTAACTTTAAGGAAAATTTAAATATTTTGAGGGGAAATATATTCACGATAAGGTTGATTATTATGAATTTACTTTTTCCCCTTTTTTTACGGGGAAAAAATCCAAGCGCTGTTGAACTTTTTTCTCGAGAAAATTATTTTTCATGAGAAACAATTTCCTACACAGAAAAAAATACTCCTGCAATAAACAACTTGAACTTGAAAATGAAACCAAAAAACAATTAAAAATGTATTTAAGTCAATTAAATTTTTGTTTAATTTTAATTTCTTTTTTTTTATTTTTAATTTTGTTTTGTTGACTCAATTACATTTTTAATTGATTTTTGGTTTTATTTTCAATTAAAGTTGTTTATAGCAGAAATAATTTTTCCTGTGCATTGAGTATTCATGATTGGGCTGATCATCCCCCTTTTTTGTATAACTTTGCAGCATGATGCTGGAGAACATTCAGGTGGAATTGCTGACTAGCAAGGATCTTCCACTTTGTTCCTGGTTCTTATAATTTTAGCAATAAAATTTCCGATTGTGTCACTCACAAATTTTCAGCTTATTTTTTAATTTGAAACATGACTCTAGAGATGAATACACTTGACCTCAAATTGAAAATATGACACTCCTATAATATCTATTCTCCAAATAATATCAATTTTAATTAAAATTTCAATATCAAATTTCTGACATGACAACCTTCCGATGCACTTGCTGGGTATTCACCTAAACAAAAACCTACAACAACTGAAAAACTTATGAATACAACGAAATAGGAATTGGAAGACAAACAAACAAGCAAACAAACAAAGTGAAGTGAAGTGCACCACTGCAAAGGACAATAACGATTAAAGAAACAAACGACGACGCTGACACACAAATAAAGACCAATGGCAGCATCTTACAACAACCACACACACAAAGTTAAGGCAGCATCATCAAGCGGAGCCAACAACATCCAACAGCAACTGCAACAATATCTTATATTTCTTCTTGAAATAACAACAAAAACTACCACAACAACAACAGCAGCAGTTTTTTATGATGACAATTTATCGAAAACACATTCGGTTTTCTTGTTTCTTTCTATTTCTTCATTTTTCTTTTTGCCAGTCGTTTGGTCTATTGCTTTTTTCGCCTACTGTTACTGCTGCCACATTTAAAGCTGCTTCCTACTCCTTTCAACTGTCATTTGGTTGACAAAATGGGTTGAAAACCATTTTGATGTTATATTAGGATTTTATTTCTTTGCTGATATTGATGCAGCTTTTCTAAAGAAAACATTTTCCTTCATGCAGAAAATAAAGTGTTGGCAAAAAAGAAGCAAAATCGACAAATTTTGAAAGCATTCTCACTAAACATTTCTAGCGTTCAGTCAGATCAGACGGAAAGTCGTTTATATGGAAGAGCATATCAGATATAGAAAACTTTAAGGATTCAGATTGTAAAAACTTAAGAAAATATATTGAGGAAATTAAATTCTTAACCTAAACAAGTTATCACTTTATTGCCACTAAGGGTAACCCGAACTCCAAGAGTTACAGATTACAAAAGGTACCCATAGACTATGAAACATGATTGAGTACTTTATTGCTATTATTATTGTCATTTTGCTCCACACTATTCAATAAATTGCACAATATTACAATAACAAATTAAACAAAAGTTGCACAATTATGTGCGTTTAAGAAATTTTAAAATTTATTTTTCCTGATACATAATAGATACATAAAAATCCTAAGCAAATTAAATAATTTTTATACAAATAATTTTTAATTAAGCAATTTAAAAAATAGACAAATAAAGTGTAGTGGTGTATCTGGAAATAATTATTGTACAATATTTGTAGCACATTACAAAATAGTTCTTGCTGCGCATTATAAAACATACATAAGACTTTTGATTTGTATGAAATATATTGTGCCATATATCAATATAATATACACAATATTATTGCACAATATTAATTATTGCACAATAATATTGTGAATATGTGTGGCATTTATTTTGAAAGCAAGCTACAGATTATTAAAGGATTTCATTGTACATATGTCGAGTCGAATATTTGTCTACGAGAGTTTTGTCCTAGCTTAAAGAAAACTTGTATACGTTTCCTTCAATCTGGTACGAAATTTTCGCAGACGAATATTCGACTCGACATACGCAATACGGTTTAATACCTTAACAACACTGCTGCACTTCTTTAATTTTACACATACACACGACACTCGCCGTACACCAGTATTTCATTCAAATGCGAAGAAGTTCGTTTACCACAACACAAGATTCTAAATCTAATTCTGTAGCCATTTAACATTTTTTCTTTATTTCATTGTTATTTATTCACTTGGTATACTACTCTTAATACACACTGACAGACACGCACACCCACACACACACAAATACCCACATGCACTCATACAAATATAAATACTTCATGTATACATTTAATCGATGCATTGCAGCATTGAAGGCTGACTGTTTGGTTTCCTGTTTTGTTCATTGGCTGACTAAGTTTCTTAGTTGCATTTATCTTTTTACTAGCAAATAGTTGTTGTTGTTGTTGTCTTACTTTTTGTATTCCTTTCATAAGCCTAACACTATGCCGGCATTGCACAGTGGGCTCCTTCGCAATGACAATTGAACAAATGTCACAAGTTATAAATTTACTGCCACTAATTTCTTGGCGAAAAGTCCCACTGTGCATACACAATTGCTATCACACCGCAAGTCTTAATTTTTTTTATAAGAGTTTGTACGTTTGAGTTCATTTATTTTCTCAACATCCATACGAAACACTGCCACACAAATACACATTCATACATACATACATACATGCATACATACATACATACATGCATACATACATACATACATACCTACACATGTTCCCAAACATTAACAAGTAGCACATTGGCTTCAAAGGCATTGACATACTTTTGTATTTTTCTATATATGTACAAACATACGTTAATATTGGTTAAAATCTGGAAAAATTTTATTCATTTGAAATTAGTGTCATCTATCAATCTGACAATCTATAACTGAGCACTAACTGTGAATTTAAAAACCAATAAATTATTGTACTTTTGGGCTTCGGTTAGATTTTAATTTTAATTTGTGAAATTTCAATTCACTCATCTTCTTAAGTACTTAAACCAAGATTTGGGTTAACATATCCGGTACCGATACGAGTTCGAACACATCCTCTGCAGTGTACCAGTCACTTTTAGAATTTAGATGGTGATGGAGTAGCAGGGTGTTAATCGAAACATTTTACACACACGCACACACACACAAACACACACATGTTACTGAACTAATCACAATCACATAAACAAACTTAAAAATTTCATCAAAATGCAACCAACAAATCAAATTTTTAATAATATAAATTTAAATCTTTACTACTACAGGGTGTCTGGTAGTAAATTTATATTTTCAAACTTAAATAAAAAACGTAATAATTGACACAAAGTTTTATTAAGAGCATTGAACGATATAATAGAAATGCGGATTTTATTTTTTAAAGATTATGTCATCCAGATGTCTTCCATCGAGTTCAACACACTGTTCAAAACGGAGCCTTGTATTTTGCGCCACACGCTGCAGTAAACTTGGTTCAATTGAGCTGATTTCTCGACAAATATTTTCTTTTAAAGGAACAAGATATTGAGGATTGTCATTATAAACCCTCTCTTCTAAATAGCCCCATAAAAAATACATAAGAGTTAGATCGGGCGACCTCGGCGGCCATGGGATGTCCCCAAAGCGAGTGATCAGTTTTTGGTGCAAATTTTCCCGAAGCAAATTCATCGAAGCTCTGGATGTGTGTGCAGTCGCGCCATCCTCTTGAAACCACGTGTGTGAAGAGTACGATAATCGCAGATTTGGCAAAAAGAATTCCATAATCATGCGTCGATAATTTTCACTGTTGACATTCGTCGCCTGCCCTCGAGAATTTTCGAAAAAAAATAGTCCAATTATCTCATGCGTGAATAAGGCACACCAAACACTTACCCTGGGGCAATGCAATGCCTTTTGATGGTTCAATCGAGGGTTGCGGGTTCTTGGAGACCAGTAACGGCAGTTGACATAGCCGTTTAAATGAAAATGAGGCTCGTCGCTCCAAAAAATGGGATTTACAGTGTCAAAACGCTTTAATATCGTGTCACAAAAAATTTTTGCGTAAATCAAGATCACTTTCTTTCAGTTCTTGAACGATTTGAATTTTAAAAGGATGGAACTTCAGATTCTTTTTTAAAATTTCATGAATAAGCGCTCTTGGAAGTCCCAGTAAGGCTGCTCTTTTTCGTATTGAAAATCGCAGATTTTCACGTGAACTGCTTTCAACCTGTTCAATGTCCTTGGAGATCGACTGGGCCCTGGCCGTGGGAAATTCATAGCCGAAGCAGTTGCGTGAAATCTCTGCACCCACGAACGAATTAAATTTACACTCGGTCCATCACGTATTCGCCCAATACCGAACTTTGAACAAAATTGTCAACGAGCAATTACGTAAGAATCTTTACTCTTAAAAAATGTCTCCACAGCGAACGCGTGATGCTCTCTGGACCACTGCGACATCGTGACTAACAAATCCGCACAATCGATAATTCCAATGGCGCCACCTTCCCTCCGCACCGTTTATTGCTTTTTGAAGTAATCGTATTTAAAAATATAAATTTGCCACCAGACACCCTGTATTATAAATGTGAAAGTGAGTTTATTTATCTATGACGCTTTCAGCCCCAAACCGCTGCATCGATTTTGAAAATTAGTTCACCAATGCAAAGCTGCATTACTAGCGTCAAATATAGTATATCTTTTATGCGATTCAGAACCGGTTTTTTATATTCGGTATGGATTTTTTCCGAAAAAAACAAATTTTTGAGCTAATTATTCGTTTCGCGTTTAATTCGTTTCGCGTTTGATTGTGTAACCAGTTTCAAACCGGGTTTTTATGTATTTTTTAAACAGATGAACGCGAGAGGAGACGCAGGTAAAAGCTGGTATATGTACATATTTAAAAAATTTATTTGTTGATGGTTCAACATGCCTAGATGCAATTCGTTGCAGCTAAAGGGCCACTCAGACTATTATACTTTGTATTTATACATGTCAAAAATTCAAATAATACGTGCAAGTGCGATATTGTGAATGCAAAATGTCATAACGAATGGTAAATAATACGATAAAAATCTGACATCCCATAATACTTGACCATTTTTTGAAAATTTTCTAAGCGATAAGTCCTCTTTTACATTTGAGACATTTCTTGCCGGACATTTTTTCAATTCTCTTTTGTTCTTGCCCGAAGCTTTTACATATTGGAAATTAATAGACAGACAGAAATTTTGTAGTTTTTTTACTTCTTTTTCGCGATACACATGCACATAAATACCATATGCCTTGATAATACACATTAAGTATACATAGATTCGCTGAAATGAGAAAAATCATATGAAGCAACAAGAATAAATTGCGAAAAGTAGAAAAGAGAAACAAACAAATGTCCAGTACAGAGAGTCGTGTACTACACACTCTGCATCTTCGCCCCTTCTTCTACAAACTTCGTCTGTCTGTCTTTCAATACTTTTCATCTGATCAGAGTTGCTTTATTACAAAATCCAAACTAACAAGTCGCCTGTTTCGACGCCGATGCCGTGCCGTCGTTTATGGTATATGTCTTTGTCTTAAACCCGATATAAATATTCAATATGCTTATCGTATTGAATAATTTTTCGTATAAGACATGCCTGAAAGTTTGTTAACTGTCGTATTTTCATTTTCTTTATCTTATTTATACATATCAAGTAATTTAACCGCCGTCTATTTTCAAAGACCGGCACGACCACAGCTTGCTTGAAACTGCTCTGCCGCCGGAAGTAAACAATTAATGTAGGCATGTTAATCCTCAACAGCTGTTTGCTTTCTACTTGTTTTTTTAATGTAATATGACGTGTGATGGTGTGAACACAAAATATAACTTTACGTTAGATTTTTTGACAGTCGAAACAAATGTCTTTAGATTTTTTTCTCGTAAAGTGTGATGAAAGTCTTTATACATGTATAATAGTCTGAGTGGCCCTTAAAGCCCCGTTCAGACTATTATACAAGTATTAATACTTTAATCACATTTTACGATACAGAAATCTAAATACATTCGTTGCGACTGTCAAAAAATTTAACGTAAAATCACACATTGTGTTCAGACCATCACACTTCAAATAATATGTGTAATACAAGCAGAAAACAAAACAGCTGTACAATGAAAATGTCTGCGCTATTCATTGACTAGCGGCGGCAAAGCGGTTTCATGTAGGCGGGGACGTGCCGGCAATTGAAAAAATTCAGCAGTTAAAAATATTCTATGTAAATAACAGAAAAAATTTAAAGATATTACAAAAACGTTAAACAATTACGTCAACGAAATATACTTCCATACGATGCACTTATTCAAAATTTTGAGCCGATATACATACATATGACAAAACATTACATCAATGACAACACGCTATCGGCGGCGAAACAGCTGACTTGGAAATTTGGTTTGTGTGAAAATGCAACCCTGATCTAATGAAAAGTATTATCGTTTAGAAAATTTTCTAAAAACGAAAAAGTGTTATGGGATGTCAAAATTTTTATCGTATTATTTGCCACCTTGATGACATTTTGCGTTCAGACTATCACACTTGCAAGTATTATTTGAATTTTTGACAAGTATAAATACAAAGTATAATAGTCTGAACGCGGCTTAAGCAACACCTCAATAGACTTCAACAACAATTCAAAAAGGTTACAAATATACATACATATATTTACAGCCTTATGTACTCGTATAATCAAAAATTGGCATGAAGTGATCATAAGTGGCACTGGCACTGAACCCAAATTGGGGAAAAATCGTAGAAAAACTTAAAATATAAAATAAATTAAAAGTTAATAAGAAGTATTTCATGGAAAAAAAATGTGTTCAACACATTTTACAGCAGCATACTTTTGAGAACACATTACGAGATATATTACAGTGAAGCAACGCTATTACTTGCTTTCATTTGAATGCAAAGTCTTTTTAATAATTTCTAATGGCAAATTTAACTTTTATAACAAATATTCCAAAAACTTTTAGCGCATGATTATTAAGCGCTCATTGGCTTGTGAATTTTATTTAAACTTGAACACAAATTCGTAATTTCATTTTAGCTAAAAATACATGCACATGTACTCGTACAATATTTATTTTGCTTCAAAGCATCTCATTAAAAATAACGATCAAAAGAGTATTTGTTATTGCAAAAGCCATAATATTGTGCATTAAATTCTAATGCATACAATTTCACAAAGGACTGACTGTGTGTTTCTACGTATAAAAATTTTATTACGAAAATTGATTTTTTGTTCTTAAAAAAAAAAAACAAACCCACACAAACAACATGGGCAAGGCAAGCACTCGTATGAGTTTAAGTACTTTTTATGTTGTTTATCTATTGGTATGGAGGAGGTTTAACAAGAAAGGTCAACTTGGATAGAATTGGTCATCAGCATTATCATAATCATCGTCATAATCATCCGTTGTCCTCCACCCATGCTTTGGCATTTGCAAAAACATTTGTACGTCTACATTGTTGGTTGTCTTCTTGTAATTTTTTTTTTTTTTTTTTGAGCAATATTGCATGCGAGTAAAACAACATGCAAACTAGAGGAGGAAGAAGGTCAAACGATTATCGAAAAGCAACATTTTCATATTTTAAGTGTTTTTTTTTTGTTATTCATATGCGGATTTTTGTTTTTTTTTCTAGTTTTTGAACTTGTTCTACATTTATTTTTAAAAATAAATACATGCAAAGTTAGATTGTTATATATTTGATTGTAATGATATACATATTTTGCTTCTTACACAACTTGAAACTTTCTAAAAGACTTCTTTTTTTAATTTAGTTTAAGCTATGAAAAAAACGACAATGATGTTAATGATGATGATCTCATATATAAGTTTAGCTTTTTTATTGCATATTGAGTACCTGAAGAAATATGATTTGATTTATTACTTTAATTTATAATTTTTACTTTTATGTACTTTAAAATTTTTCCCGATTTGCTGCAAAAAATATACAGTGCAGATTCAGTTAACGCAACCAATAGAAATTTTGGTTTGTTGCGAAAACTGAATTTGTTGCGAAAACCGAGTAAAAATTTCTATGCCGTTTTTCCACTAAATAGGTTTATTAAATCATCAAAGATTAACTTTTAAAATAAATGCATTCATTTAATTAAAATAAAAAATAAAAACAAATATTTATTTAAAATATATAAAAAATATACATTCTAAGGTACTAGTATGTAAATTTGTACTGATGGTTGTTATCAAGTTGAAGATTCATGTTTTTAATGGAAAAAGTGTGATATTTTCTACTGTGTTTTTTTGATGACATATTTTTTTTAAATAAAGACTAAAAAGGCCTTGCTTGACCTTTCATAATTCTTAGAATTTGGAGGAAAACCCAATATTTACAAAATGTTGTTTTTGTTTCCAGGTAAAACTCACCTTGGGCTGTAAGTTAGACAACTAACTAAATTAACTAAATATGAGCAGTAATGTGAACAATTTTTCTTAATTAAAAATTATGCAATAGTATGATGAAAGTCTTTTTAGAGTTATCCGACATATACAGCATCTATTAATATATTTTTGAACCCTAAATGACTAACGTAATTTTTCACCATGTATGATTAAGAGTTAATGTGAACTTTAACTGCAAGTTTTTCATACAAAACTTGCCGTTAAAGTCCCGGTGAGCTTTTAATTGTACATTGTGAAAAGGGCAGTAAATGTAATTTATTAGGCTGCAATTAAATATCACTCATACGTAGATCTTTAAACGAAAACTGTTGCATACTTCGTTGGATATTGATACACAGTTGGGAACTTACAACTCAGTGCATATGAGTAATAATGATGTAAATCAAATCGCCCGCTTAAATGAAAAACTATCTAGCTAGAACAACCACTTACAAATTCAAATTATTTAAACTATGTTGGTTTAGAAAACAGAAGCATCACGCAAAAATTCTTTGGCATTCCTAGAATAGTGGTACGATATATCAAAATGATTTTTCTACGTAAGCATAAGATTTCATGCACAATTTTAAACTAAACATAACGAAAAAGAGAATCTTAACTTTGTTTGCAAAGTTGCGTTAATTTAAGTCTTGTTTTTTCAAAACAGGGTAACCAATGTTAAGAATTTGGGTGTTTCGAATATCGAGGTATTGCGCTTAACCGAGTCTGCACATATGAATTATCTTCTTATTTATGTTTAATACTCATGATTTTTTTGCATTTGATCCCGCTTAGCCATTTTTTATTTTTAGCAAGTTTGTAGCCATTTTTTGTCTACATTTAGCCATTATTGGTGAAAGAATTCTGGCATCACTGCATTGCACCGATAAATTAGGGGGTATAGCTAGAGTTATATTCTAAATTTGTCATTAATATAAAGCGAAACTAATTCACAAAAATGTTAAATCATGCCACCGCAGGCCCGGGCCTCACGGTACGTATAATATATAATGATCAGAAATATTTTTCAAAATTTAATTTGATTCTTCTTTTTTTGTATTTAATACCTACAACCAAATAACAAATATACAAAAAAAAAAGTTATTTCCAAACCAGTAAGAGTGTTATATTGGGCTGTGCCGAATCTTATATACCTTTCACATATGTATATACTCCATCACTGACGGATGGAGTATATACATATGTACATACTTACATACATACATACATACATACATATGTGAAAAAATACATGATTTATTTTTTTTCTCTAGTGCAATTTATAGTAAGTGACCTATGGCTGTTTTACGACTAAAGACTTCGATTCAAAGATTTAATTCTCGATATTTGCATTAATTGAATATTTTATTCTGCACTTTGTATTAAATTCTTTTTTAACATTATTAATATGAATCAGGAGAAATTAATTAGGAAAGACTCTAACAGAGACCAGCACTTTCTATGGCAATTTATTCAGCCACATCTAAAGCGACTCGAATCTGCATATGTATGTATATAAGTTAAATATTTATATTTGCCAGTCTTTACTTTATTGATACCCACACCGAAAACTGAAATAAATAACTATCCATAATGGAAATTAGTTTTACAATTACATCACAAAGCTTCTTAAGACTAATGAGTGACAATGTTTATAGTTCAATTAGATTTTCATATAAAACTGTAAGAAATAAAAAAAACTCTTGAGTGAAGGCCCTCCTAATAAAAAGAAAGACAAAAAAGAACTGGTTTTATTTAGTTACTTTTTAAAAAAATAAAATAAAATGTTCCAACCCTGGCACCATATTTTTAATTTTTCTGATTTTTAATACTAATTTGTTCTTTTCTAATATATAAAATATTTTTTAAATGACAAAGAAAAGAATTAGTTTTATTCAGTTACATTTATAAAGCATAAAAAGTTTAAGTTTTCCAGCTCTGAAGCTAGATTTTTCATATTTTCTTATTATGTCTAACGAGTTTTTCTTTCTAAAACATGAATTATATTTAATATCTAAAGGAAAAGAAAAAATTAATTTGAAAAAAATTAATTTTACAATCCTGAAATTATACTTTTATAGTTTTCTGATTTCTTTTAGCAAAATATTTCTCTCCAAATATAAAATATGCTTAATTTATAGAGGAAAAGAAAATATTAATTGTAATAGGCTAATTTTTAAATACATAAAATAAATGCCACTTTTCCAACCCTGGCGTCGTGTTTTTGTTTTTTTTATTTTAAATACCAATTTAATTCTGATTGAAATATAAAATAGGTTTATTCAACAAAAAAAAATTAGTTTTAAACATAAAAAAGTTTAAGTTTTCCAGCTCTGAAAACGTCTTATCGATTTTGAAAAAATTTCATACAAATATCTTGTTTATTCAGCTCTTAAAAGCAAAAGAAACTTTTCTTTATCCATTAAGTTGTGTTTAAATTAAAAACTTCAAACTCGTTTTCTGGCAAACTAGTTTTTTTGAGTTATGACGTTCTTTGACTAAATGCGCAGTGGTAAGGTCGCGGGTTCAATTTTAAGTTTTGTATGCAGTTTGGTTAAACTAATATCAGAAGAACATCTCTTCAAATTTACAAACATTTTTTCTGAAAAACATGCTTCATTAAATCGTACATCAGAACAATTAATATTTATTTTATTTTATTTTAGTTTACTTTATTTTATTTTATTTTATCTTACTTTATTTTATTTAATTTTATTTTATTTTATTTAATTTTATTTTTTTTTATTTTATTTTTTATTTCATTTTATTTTAATTTATTTTAGTTTACTTTATTTTATTTTATCTTATTTTATTTTACTTTATTTTATTTTACTTTATTTTATTTTATTTTATTTTATTTTATTTTATTTTATTTTAATTTATTTTATTTTATTTTATTTTATTTTATTTAATTCTTAAAAATCACATAAATAAATTCTCGCACAGGTGTAGTTTTAAATAAAGAAATTACGATACCGTCATCCTCTCAAATTAAGCTTAAGGGGATAATGGTGTGAAACGCAACGCCAAACGCTGATAAATTTTATATGGAAAAAATTTAAATTACAAAAACCAAATACATACAAAATTTATCAACGCTAAGCGTTGCGTTTTACAAAATAAGGCCCTAAGAAAAATTCATGTTTTCGCATAAAATATTTCATCTCCAAGCAGAGGATTTTAAATTTTATCGCATACAAGTTTTCCTATCCAAGCAAAAGTCTTCAAATTTATATGGACTAAATTAGGAAAAAATTAAATTTCATCAATATCAGCCAAGCCCACTTCCCATGCAATATAAATTGATTTTTTTTTGCATAAACTTTTTTCTCTGCAAACAAAAGTTTTCTCTGCACTACTTATCTCAATGCGTGAATAGATCCATTTACTAGAGTATCGGGTAAATGATTTTTCCGTTTAATTGCATAAAAATTTTTTTTAAAAATCAATTTAGCAGAATTACTGAACTATTGTTTTAAAACATTTTTTTATTTGATTTTTAAATTTTTGCTTTAATTCCTTTCAAAATGTTTGGGGAGAAAATGCGCAAAAAATTCTGCCTTTCTCATATATTTAGAATACCTTCTTTTTGCGCAAAATTTTTCCCGAGGGAAATTGTAATTCATAATAGGGGAAATGGGGAAATTGTTATTCATAATTGGGTTGCATATTTGCAAGTATATGGTCCACTGAACTGCGTGAAAATATAAGCAATTTCTTGCTTATCTCCTTGCATGAACTTTACTTAAATTTCTTAAAAACAAAAGAAAATTTTTCTAAAAAAAAGCATTACTGCTCATTTTATACTCATATTTAAACATTTCTCTGCAAAACTGCATCATTCGATTTTAAAAATTGAGTGGTAAAAATAGAAGGTTTCTGACACCGAAATCATCCCACTGTGAGACGTCATGCAGTTCATACCGCTGCAGTCATTGCTGCTGTAATGCGTGGTATCGAGGAAGACTAAAGGCTCAGTTAGCCGACTGTAATGTAATGTAACTGCAACGGTAGGAAACAGCTGATCGATTTTGTTATGTGAAAAGTAATGAAAATGGTTATAGAGATGTAATGTAACGTAACCTACTTTTCATATAAAAATATCGATCAGCTGTTCTAGATTTTAGAAACATATTCACCAGTTTTAAGTATTTTTTTTTTTCTTTAAATTTGAGGATATATTATTTATTTGAATTTAGCAAATAATTTAAGTAAATTTTTTATATTTTCGAGGAATATTTGAACTTGAAATATGTATATTGTTTTGCAAATAAAATAAAATGAAATTTTAAAAATGATTAAACAGAATTGCGGCATAAACACATTTTCCATACAAATTGATACAAAAAAGCAGCCCCAGAAAGCAGTTGTAAGATAGAATCTATTTTATTTCGAGAGCGTTTTTCTTATGCTCTCACATATAAATAAATATTCTCTCAACAAGGCTACCATAACTTCAATAGATTTCATACATTTTGTAAACAAAACTACAAAGAAAAATAAGCACAAAAGAAAATAAAACAAAAATTAGAGAGCATTTGAAGTTGCGGACTTATTCTGTTTGATCATTAACTCAATAATTTCAATGCTTATCTAGGCTGCCTTGTTAGGCAATTGGTTAGAGTGCTTATCTATCAGGCTCAATACTTGTTTCTTTTCAAGGAATTAATATGTATGTATGTTGAATTAATTAAGAATATAATATGGTATAGGATTTAAATATAAATAAAAATAAGTACTAGAATTATAGACATAAAAATATACTTTGGAAAATTTACTAAATTTGAAATCAAACATGAAAAAGATTTTTTCGCAAAACTCCGAATTTTATGTTTAAGTAAAATTTTACTTATACATAAAACTATAATTCCTATAAACTAGTTCATTAATGCTTAAAGTAAATATTTCGCTCGTCTCAAGGAAATCCCGTTTTGGCGACCGTCACACGACAACTTTTTTTAACTCAAATTTAGAAAATGTTCCTAAGTTTTAGTTAATTTTTTTTAGTGTATATAGATTTCCACGAAATCAATTGAATATGGATGAATATCATAAAAGTCTAGAAACTCAAAAATTATGCCGTGTACACACTATGGCATTTTGTGGCGTCGCAATTGTGTATACTGGTGGCAACATTTGTCATTTCCGATATTTTTCGTTGTGTGGCATTGCTTTCCATGGAAAAAACATAGTGGGAACGAAATAATGGACATTTAGAAAATGACACCACAAAATGACAACACACGAAATGCCAAATGTGTACTCGGCATTACGCACTACTGGCTACATGAAAGTATAGTTGAAGGCAAAATTTTCGTAATACTCTTATGGGATCTGGCAGTACAATTATGTAAGTAAATTAATAGAAATTTATCTGCTTTAACACAAACACACAATTTATACATTTCCTTAAATCGGCAGAAAGGGTAAATAAATTTATTAAAAACGATGGATTAATGGTCAAAAAACAAACAAGCTAAGATACAACATGGAATAGATTTATATCAGTCATTATGCTCGTAGCAAGAGAAACAGAGAGAGAGAGAGCTCAAATTTTTGACACAAGGCCCATTTTACAGTATAGAAAAAAAAACAAATTCAAGGAAAAATAACAAAATTAAAAAGAACCAAAGAAAGAATACAGACACACATACACACACACGCTCATAAACACATGGACGTAAGTGAATGTTTGTAACAGTAAATACAATTCAATACGAGTACAAAGCAGTGTGGCCATTTCAGTATTTTTTTGCGGGGAAATTTGGCATGTCTTGTTTAAATTAAATTAAATAAACAGCCATGGCAAATTTACGGCCTGTCCCACGATGTCACCAGCAAACGTTCGATCGACAATTTGTATTGCAAACAACCATAACATTAGAAAATTTGGTGCTGTTTTCAATATAAGTATTCAATCGAACGATTTCTAGTGACATCGTGAAACAGGCCGTTATATTTTTAAATACGATTATTTCAAAAAGCAACAAACGGTGCGGAGGCAGGGGAGGCGCCGTTGGAATTATCGAGGTCGCAGTGGACGACTGAGCATCGCGCTTTCGCTGTGGAGACATTTTTTAAGAGTAATGATTCTTAAGTAATTGCTCGTCGACAATTTTGTTCAAAGTTCGGTATTCGGCGAATACGTGATGGACCGAGTGTAAATTTAATTCGTTCGTGGGTGCAGAGATTTCACGCAACTGCTTCGGCTATGAATGTCCCACGGCCAGGGCCCAGTCGATCTTCAAGGACTCCCGAATACATTGAACTGGTTGAAAGCAGTGTACGTGAAAATTCGCGACTTTCAATTCGGAAAAGAGCAGCCTCACTGGAACTTCCAAGAGCGATTATTCATGAAATTTTAAAAAAGGATCTGAAGTTCCATCCTTTTAAAATTCGAATCGCTCAAGAACTGAAAGAAAGTGACTTTGTTTCCAATTTTACATTTTTAACGCACTAATAATCCCAAATTATTATTTTACTTATTAAGTAAAATATTTGTTTATTGAAACTGATTATTGAGGGGTTTAGCTGGATCTGTTGCTAATGCAGATCATCAGGGAACCTTTACCCAAAAATTTTTTAGAAGAACTTTATTTAAACAAATGAGAAGCTCAAAAAATAACCAAGTTGGAACAAGAACTCAATAATAAACATGGTTTTTTTTATTTTCTTACTTTACCATTGCTACAGTGGCTGACTTATTTCAGCTTCAAGACTTTGATTTGCGCAAAATTTTTTGTGAAACGATATTTTAGAGTTTTCACACTGTAAATCCCATTTTTTTTGGAGCGACGAGGCTCATTTGCACTTAAACGGCCACGTCAACTGCCGTTACTGGTCTCCAAGAACTCGTAACCATCGACTGAAACAGCAAAAACCACTGCATTGCCCCAGGGTAACTGTTTGGTGTGCCGTATACACGCATGAGATAATTGAACCATTTTTTTTCGAAAATTTTCGTGGCCAGGCGACGAATGTCAACGGTGAAAATTATCGACTCATGATTACGGAATTATTTTTACCAAACCTGTGAGCTCATCCATCGTACTCTTCACATACGTGGTTTCAACAGGATGGGGCGACTGCACACACATCCAGAGCTTCGATGAATTTGCTGGGGGAAAATTTCCCCCAAAAACTGATCAGTCGCTTTGGGGACATCCCATGGATTTTTTTATGGGGCTACCTCAAAGAGAGGGTTTATAATAACAATCATGAATCTCTTGTGGCTTTAAAGGAAAATATTCGTCGAGAAATCAGCTCAATTGAACCAAGTTTACTGCAGCGTGTGGCGCAAAACACAAGGCTCCGTTTTGAACAGTGTGCTCAATTTGATGGAAGACATCTGGATGTCATAATTTTTAAAAAATAAAATCCGCATTTCCATTCTATCGGTTTTATGGAGAGCTTATTCCTAAACTGTATGTATGTATTAGTGATGCGCACTCGAATTGCCAAATATTCGGCCATTTCTAGATATTCGTATTCGTTTAAAAAAATATATATAAAAAAATGATAAATCCAAAACACAAATATTAGTTTGTAATAATTTCAAAAATTAAATTTATTTATATTTTTTACTATCCGTTTTTCCGCCAAATAGTGTGCTGTATTGCTGACTGAGCAGTATTTGAAAAACTAATATAATAATTGGCACTAGTCTCACGGTCGCTATCACTAGTGTCTATAAGTGCAGTCATCGTGTATTTCAGAGATGCACATTTTGGATTTTGATTGAAAGATCTAAAAATAAATAAATCTAAAATGTGCGTGAAACTAAAAAATATATAATTTTATATCGTGGATCAATAAAGGTTGGCACGATAAAAATATTTCAGTGCACTTAGCATTGTGGGGGTGTTTTGAGAGCTCAATGACTCAAAATGACGTCCATTACGACAGTTATGTAATTTTTTTTGTCTTAACTTTTGTCCCTTCTACAACATTACATTTTTAATAGATAATATTTGGCCATTTGAAAATTAATTATTAAAATATCATTAAATATTCCTTAAAAAAATAACTTAAAATTAGAGAGGCACACGAACTAGTTTTTATGAGCATTTCACTGTTGTTCTCTAAATATTTTTTCTTAATCACACATTCTCCGACAGCGACGTATGATCAATTAAATAAATAAATGAGAAAAACATGCGTATTTTTGTACGAAATTAATAATTTTTCTGTTACGTAACATTTTTCTGTTACGTAACATTTTCTGTTACGTAACATTTTCTGTTACGTAACATTTTTCTGTTATGTAACATATTTTCTGTTACATAATATTTTCTGTTACGTAACATTTTTATGTTACGTAACATTTTCTGTTACGTAACATTTTTTGTTACGTCACATTTTCAATTTACATACAATTCAATGGAGATATAAAAATAGTTTCTTTCTTCCAGAAGTGCATTTAAAGCCTTTTACATGAAATTCTTACTCAATATTAAATATGATATAAAGATTGTTTTCTACATTATTATCAACAAAAACTATGTTGCAATAATGAAGGATGTGTATATACAAAATTATTTAAATATCTCACTTTTTTTTAATTAAATAATCATTTAAAAAAACTTATAGTCCATTTCTCTTGCCTCTTAACTATTCTTTTTTATTTTTAGTAAAATAACAATGAGGTAAATTTCTTTCACAAATTTGTTGATGTTGCTGATATGATTAAAATAGAATTAACAAAGTAGTAATTAAAAAAATCAAAAAAAAACCCGACTGCGATCATTTTTGAACCGTTAAGTACCCTAAATGATCATTCGAAATAAAAAATCATAAGACAAAACTAAAGATGATTTTAAAATACCTGCCGAACGATACCCATTTTGGTATAGTTCGCCGACTTTTTATCTTTTTTCGTATTTGCAAAATGGCGTCTGGCCGCCATATTGAGTTTTGACAGAATTAATACATACATACATCCCAAGATATCTGCTGGCAATAGAGCAGAATTATTTCCGGAATAGGGAGCTAGTTTATGAGTCTGATATAGGTATAAGGAGGCGCAAGATTATTGGTGGAGTGCCCCAAGGATCGATACTTGGACCAATGTTGTGGAACGTGATGTACGACGGAATATTAAGATTAAGTTTACCTGAAAAAGTGAAAATAGTTGGATTCGCAGATGACATAGCGTTAATATGTGAAGCCAAAGAATTACTAGAGGCAGAAACCATTGCAAATGCCAGTATACAGATCGTAAAGTCCTGGCTTAGCTCAATGGAATTATCTCTAGCTGACCATAAGACAGAAGCAGTTTTGATAAGTAGTCGGAAAACTAGGGAAACTATTAACCTTAATGTAGGTAATTGTTGCATAGAATCCAAGCTATTTCTGAAATACTTAGGTGTGATAATTGATACAAGTCTATCCTTTCGTGAACACTTGCGATATATAGCTTCCAAGGCATCAAAAACCTGCTTGGCGCTATCTCGGATTATGCCGAATAGAAGAGGCCCAAAATATCTTCAGAGGAAACTACTCGCTGGTGTTGTAAGGAACATTATGGTCAGACTCACTAAGATACCCTACTTATGTGAGGTGGATATCGCCGGTGTATCGGCTGGCTTCCTTGAGAGTATGTAGCGCATTTCGAACTGTGTCGGACGAAGCCACTTTTGTTATTGCAGGTATAATGCCCATTGATTTAGAAGTCTTAGATAGGGAAGGTGATACAGATTTATGTTAACGCAAATGGCAAGAACGTTGATCGACAACTGAAAAGGGAAGATGGACTTACACATTGATACCCGACATCAGGACATGGTTGATTAGAAAACATGGTGAACTAAATTACTACCTAACACAATTTTTGACTGGTCATGGTTGCTATAGGTCGTATTTATACCGCTTCGGACACGACAATTGCCGAATTGTAGTGGAAACGTTGTAGAGGATGTCGAGCATGTATTTATTGTCTGTCCACGATTTTACAATTGGAGGTCGTATTTAGAAGCTAGTGTAGGGCGTAGCATTAGAGCGGAGAACATAGTTCCAATTATGCTAGAGTCCTTGTATAACTGGACTAGTGTGGATAATTTTGTATGGTTTACATACGAATCATATTTAAAAAAAAAGTAAAGTTAGTTCTGTAAAGTTAGTTAGTTCTACTAGAACTACGCAGGTTAGAAGAGATTCGTAGAAGAATCAGTATATCTTAAATCAAAATCCGGGAAAGAGGGATGTAATCTATTAGCAAGCAGCATTCGCTGAATCACCACCCCCGAAGTAATACTTAGTAGAGGTCCGGGGGGGAAGAATGGTTGCAAGAGGGGTGAACGAGGGTAGGTTTTAGCACGTAGACACATTGGCAAGGCAAAAAAAATTAACTTGCTGTGGATATTGGCCAGCTGGGGCTGCCAATATCTTTTGAAGATTTCCTAGCCTCAGCTCGTATGGCTTAAAAAAAAACATACATACATACATACATACATACATACATACATACATACATACATACATACATACATACATACATACACACATACATACTACATAGGTGATAAACACAAGACCCTTCTTTACGTTGTGCAGTCGGGTAAAAACCATCTCAAGTGTATACGTCCTTTAGTCCTCTTTCACACACGTCAGCTTTGACTCGTCAAGTCTTGAGTTTTTAGGAGAGAGAGAGAGGAAAAGAGAATGGAAGGGAGTACAGACTTGACCGTACCAGTCAAGTTTGTTTTTTCGTTTTGTTTTGTCATTCGTAATACTCTACGACAACGCAAATTGATGAAGCAAGCTTGACGGTGTGTATGAACACAAATGCAGGTTCAAAAGAAAATTGATCAAAAACTGATCAGCTAAACCTGACGTGTGTGAAAGAGGACTTCCTTCATATTTCAAAATAATTTAAACCAACCTCAATATTGATAGCGAAATTTATGTACGTAAGTACAATTTTTTACTTTATTGATCACTTCATAAAACATTCACCCTTATTCTTAGTCGTTTTTAATGTTTTTAGGCAAATCGGTATTCCAGTAGATAGTATTACCATTTATCGATGACTGTGACCATATGGTAAGAAACATTTATGTTGATGTTGCCGTTCATTTTGTCGTCAGTGTTTTTGATATGGTGTTCTGTTGTGTGTACACCTCAACGAATTTGAAAAATAATTTAAATATAAAAAAAAAATTAAATATAAAAAATACCAAAGTACTCGTATACATACTCGTACATATTTATTTGAAAAAAAAATTTCTTAAAAAAAAGTGACAAATATAATGTCCATATAATGTCCAACTTAAAATTATCAACCCCAACCAAGGGGTCTACTCTGTAGTTCGAAACGAAAGCAAATGCTGTCGAATTGTAATATTAATAAGATACAAATTCGAAAGCATTTTCTTTCGTTTCGAAATACAGAGTAGACCCCCAATTTGAAAAGCTTGTGGAAGAGTTAGAAAAGAATCCTTCTCCTGTTAGAGGATTCCGCAGGGGCAGTGTTTTTAATAATTTCAAGAAACAGAAGGGAAAAGTGTTGCAACTACACTTAATGCCCTTGGTCCAACAATTAGAACTAGTGGTGGATGGCAAAAAGTAAGGCAAAAAATGTGTTGGGAAAATCATACTGTATGATAGAATTAACAGATCTGGCGGGACTTCAAAGCTGATGGCGAAGCAACAGGAGGCGGCGTATATAGGCAATTAGTACTGAGTCCCTTTGGAGGAAGCTACAATTTCCAATAAATAAACATTGATCTGATCGATTTTTTCCAAAATTAGGCTCTATTGTATCTAATACATGCCTAAATTATATTTTGTTCAGCCGAAAATAACTTTATTATTATTATTTATTAAAACGATGCACATTACTCATTATTTTCCAAATATATGACTGAATTTTGCACTTACTTTTCATCGGGTAACTTACAAATGCATGAATTTTGTCTCAGAAATCTTCTTTTCACTTTAGCCCCCTGTTTTTACAATTCAGACGTTCGACTTGAATTAAATTAATTAAAATTTATATGGAAAGCACTCATTTTTTTTTTTATTTTCATAAAAATTTTCTAGACGAGTCGTCTGAATGACTTGTGGAAACTACACATAAATTGTTTTATTTTCTTCGTCCCAATCGGAAAGAGAAACATTTTATTTTAATCTATTTACAAAGCTTTCACTTATTCAAAAACACTTGTACCAAGCAACAAAAGTAAGCAAAATTAGTCAGCTGACTCAAATACTAGATATGTGTATTGTATTTATCGATAAACAGGCAACGTCGTCACAACACTGTTAGGGAATACCAAGTTAGGCATTGATGTTGTGTTAAAGTGATGTTGTTTCAAAATTGACGACGATGTTGCCGACGCCAAATAGAATAAGGGGGATTATCATTTAAATCAGAAATACAATCATATTCCTCATCGCAGTTGAGGACATTCGCCGCAATATTTTTATCACAAAATAATTGTGAAAACAAAGTGTTTGAGTACGCTTTTGTAGCCACGAGCTCATTATTTTTTTATAAAAGGTATTTAAGGTTGAACATTTTTTATCCGTTCTAAAAAAATTTGTTCAAATATTCGAATAATTATTGTTAGGCCGAGTTTACACCTGTGTGTCATACATAACTAATAGACAATTTTGTAGGATTCAACATGATTGGAAACTGTTTTAATCAATAAATACTAGAGATGTTCACGTGAGCGGGTTTTGACTCATGACACGCACGCTCACGCAGACAAATATTTTAGTCAGCACTTTCACTCACGAATGATTTTGAAAATTTTCACTATCACGCACGCTCACGTATAAAATATTCTTAATCACGCACGAGGAGTGTACAACTTATCACGATCACGCACGCTTACGAAAAATATATAATTAAATTTTTATGTTTGTTGGTTAAAAAATAGGTTCTTACACATACATATGTACATACACACGTATGTATGTATACATTATGTTTGCAGGCTCATTCTACCTATATGTATGTATATACATATGTAATACATAGATCAGAGCTGGCCACGAGAGTAATGTATTCGGCACTCTGGTGCTACTTTGGGCAGCTTGTGCTACATAGATTGTAGTATTTATTATAAGAAAATTTTAAATTTTCAATACAGTTATATACCCACGCAGAAGTGCTCTCTCGTGAGAGCGTGAGAATTCGTGCGTGATTCTTAAAAATCTCACGCACGATCGCGCACGAGTAATTTTTTTAAAAGTCACGGTCACGCACTCACGCGTGCTTAATTATAAGTTTGTTCACGATTACGGGTGAATCACGCGTGACACGATAAAATCACGACATTTGCACATCTCTAATAAATACATCGTTAGCCCATTATTGGTTTGGAGCATATGCCGAAAAGTCGGAATGGAGAAAAACGACACAGAAGGTTTACATGAAGTTTTCTCAAAGTATACCCGATAGAATTTTTTTTATATTTTCACCATTGCTTCCGACAAATGTTTGGAAGAAATGTGTAAATTTTAGTGAACTTTGATGAATAAAGTTAGAAGTTAATATTACGTTATTGTAAAATTAAAAATACGTTTTGTGCCGCATACACCAGTTTTCTTTATTTATTTTAAAAAAGTAGCTTTTTGTGCTCCATACGTATACTTTACTGCTGAGAATTGAGAATTTTGTTGTTTTGTTTATTTTTCTTGCTGTCTAGAGAAATAAGTCAATCGCTTGACGCTGACGAAGAAGCCGCCACCGTAATATTTTTAACTATCGATAAGCTTACACACTTACACAAGAAAAACAAGCAATTGAAGTGTATTTAATATAAAGAATAAAATTAAATGATTTCTGTTATACTCAAACATAAATAATTAAGGTTTTTTTTTATTTTATTTTAGTGTTTAATAAGTTTATATTAAAACATTTAATCGGCGGCTGCGTCTGGGAGATGATATTTTTGCTCAACAGCCGCCGTTGAATTTTTCTTATGGCACCTTTCTTTTTTTATTATTAATTTCTCATAGAAATAAAGCAAAACAAGAGTTAACTTTACTTCGCATGTTTTTGTATAAAGAATTGGACGCAAGCGCCAAACTGTGGCATGTACAGCAAAACAATATTTATTAAACCGTAAAATAGTTGAAATGGTGCTAAATATCTTAGAAACCATAATTAATTTCGCGAAACATGTTTTGGATTCAGAAAGGAGATATTCGAAATATATATACCCCTAACGCATTTTTTTTTAATGGTCGGTGGGTCAAACCAATAATGGGCTGACGGCATGTCTGAATCAAACAGTTTTTCATTAGTAATTAGTGGTTACGCTTTTTTTGGGCACGGCCTTAGAATGACAACACCAGGCAAAACGTACGATCTTTAGTACATGAAAAAAATTAAATTTCCGTTTTTCAGCACGTGGGCGAAATTATTTTTTTGGCCTTGGAAATTATGAAAAATTAGTAATTTATTAGTTAACAAAATGCATTTTAATTTTAAGCATTATTTTATTTATTTTATTTATTTTATTTATTTTATTTATTTTATTTACTATATTTAGCATTTTGTTGGCATTATTTCCAAGCTGATTTAGCTGCAACATTTTTTTAAGATCTGGTCACACTGAGGAAAAATCCACCAACAAAAACAAAACACATACTCGTACATACACATACTTAAAGAATCTTAATTAAAATGTGCAAGTGTTTAAAAGAGTGTGTTTGCAATAATTAAGAGGAAAGGGAAGTAGAAAAACATAAAAAAATAAAGGATTTTATATACGAACAGTAGTAAAACGGGCAAAGCAAACAAAAGAAAAAGGGAAAGAAAAAAAGCCAGTGTTTGTTGTGCACGTTTTACTATGAGAAGAAAAAAAGAAGCATAAAAACGAAACGAATTAAAATGAAATTTGCTAAAGAAAAGTAAAAAAGCAAGCAAATGAAGAGCACATTTGTTATTTTGAAAATACAGGCGCGAAAAACGATGCAAAGAAGGAAAAGTAAACTGATGAAATTACATACATACATATGTATGTATTTTCGTAATAACCCAATAGCATGCGCTAAAGCAAATTGTCACCAACATTTTTATACATAAATGTATATGTTAACCTTGAAAGCTAAAGCAGAGAAAGAAATTAAAGCCCTGAAGCTGTGAAAATTATTAAGAAAATATAATTTAGAAATTTACAGAAATTAATTAAAATTTTTTGCTAAACAATCATTTAACATTTTTTTTAATTTAAATAATATTTTACAAAAAATGTAGGTACTCGTACATATAAGTATCTACATAAAAAAACTTGGTCACATGATATTTCTTCAGTATTTGTTTTTTTTTTTTGCCAAATCAAAACTGTTGCTCTCTAACTGTATATTACAACAGCTCTGGGAGATTTGTAATGCTCTTTTATAGTTTAATAAATGTCTTAAAATTTATGATTTATTATTTGCACTCTCTTTCGAACTTACATGAGTTACAACACAATTAATTGTTATTGGTGTTGTTGTTGTTGAATTCGAGGTTTGAGTTGCTGCAATTTCCGTTTTTAGCAATTCTATGACGAGATTTTATATTAGTTGCATGTTCCATGTGTGTGTGTGTGTGTGTGTGTGTGTGTGTGTGTAAATGTTGTTGTTATTTTGATTTTTGGCCAAGAACACAAAAACAAGTCGTTGGATAGCAAATGGTGGTTGATTGGCATATCTCAAGCACTTGATTAAGTAACAAAAAGCACACTCTCATGTTCTCCTTCTCTATCTCTCTCTTACTCTCTCGCTGTTTATCTGTCTCTCTAACTCTCACTGGCACACTTGTTCAAACAATCACCCAAAAACACTTTAGGCCTTTAAGGAGCAGCAAAATATTACAAGTCGGCTTACAAAAAGCGGCAGCAGTCACATTATAATACTACTGGCAATACTAATTTTACTTAGAGATTGGGGATGCGCCGCGCGGCCCGAAGTGTAACGTTAATGAAAAGGCTCGTCTATATGCGACACGTTGTCACTACACACAATGCAATAATACAACTACTACGAGCGAGTACAGCGACGACAACGATGAGCATGATAAGGACGGACAACAACGACGATAACGCTGAGGACTACTAAATCTATACATACATACATATGTACGTATCACATTAACGACGACTAACGTTATGCGCTACTTGTTCTATAGTAAGTGTATAAGTATGTATGTATGGCTTTTTTCTTCTTTCTTTTAAAAGAGTGTGAGAGTGTGTGTGTGTGCCTGTATGAGTATGTATGACATGGTGATGGTTACAATAAGGAATTGTGGTGTACAGAGATTTTTCGTTTGCTTCGAATAAAAAAGAAATTTTTGCTTCTTCTGTTATAATTAAAAAATATTTCTTTTTTTCCATTTTGGCAAAAGCAGTATTTTAAATTTGTTTTATTTCCACTATTTCAATGATTTTTCAATCATGTACTACTTTTCTTTTATTGTATAGAAAAAAATTTAAGGTGGATACAAAATTTCCTCCACCAAAAATTATACATTTTCTTTATATTTTTTTTCTTTGCTCCTTGACCCGTAACAAATCAAGCTTAAAATTTGTTACACTCTTGCATTCCTTGCTTAAAATATTTATTATAATTCTTTTAAAACAATTTAAATATTTACTTTATATTTCACATTTTTTTTTTCTTTTTTTTTTTTTTGTTCACTTTATAACACTTTTGTGTAGAACAAAATTAGGTTTTCTTTGAAAAAAATTTTCTTTTTCTCAAAACGCGTTCAGAGATTTGAACAAATTTTCTATAATTTTCTTTATGGTTGCCTTGGTTACGAAAGACATCCACATTCGAAGGGTTCACGCACTAAACTGAGACTTCGTTATTGCTTCGATGTCGTTATGTTGCCTGCTTAGTTGGATGGCTGCTTTGGCTGGTTTGCTGGCTCTTTTATGTTGCCTTCACACACTTAAGCATAAAGTTGTTGTGTGTTTTAAAGCACCCCTCGAAATTCGTTGGCCCCCTATATCAGCCCACTCCACTTAAATGCAATTTATTTCATTCAAACTTATTAGTAGTTAATTTTCCGGTTGTTGTCTTTACTTTTCGAACAAAAGATGCTGCCATATTTTCCTTCGTAATATTCAATTAACAGTCATGTGGCATCATTACCAAGAGTAACCAGCGTACCAATTTGCCACTTTTTCGGTTGCCTGGACATTATTTTGCTACTTTTCAAAATAAATGCACCCAAATGTGATACTTTTTGTAATTTTTGCCACTTTTTTATACTTTTTTTTACAAAATGTAGGGATACTACATTCAAGAGATTTATTATTCGACATATTGTCATAATTATATTATAACTGAAATTTATTTGCTGGTGGTTAAGCGATGTCTATATGCATTTCATTGTTGCTTTAACAAATCGTCAGTAGACTTCAACCACACATTTTGAACAGTCACAAACCTCTTATCTTATGCACAGACTTTCATAAACTATTTGAGAATTCACAAATATTAATATTTTTGAAAATCACAAAAGAAAAATAAGCATAGTAGGCTTAGTAACTTATACAAAACCCAGCAAATAATTTTTATTCGATATGAATCTATTTTAAATTTATATCAAAACTTGTATACATTTGCTTCATACATAAATATACATTTAGTTTGTTGTATAGTAGTGCTTCCGCTGAGCGGGGTTTTTCTAAGTTCACATCACACAGTGGCGTAAAAAAAGTAGTATAAAGTTCGCAACTTTTGAACTAATGAACCGATTTCGATGAAACTAACTGAAAGAAGAAGTGTTCAACTTCTGAGAAGAAGAAGAAGTGTTCAACTTTTGAGAAAGTATATTTTGAGACACCCTGTTATAAGACAGGGTAGCTCCAAGGAACGTCAAAGTGGGAAACTGCGGGTGTCGAAATTTTTCGGATCTTGTAACTTTTGTAAATATCGACCGATCTTAATAATTTTTTCAGCGGGACAATCAACGTTAAGAAACTAAAATAAAACATGCGTAGAGCAGTTTCCAAGTTATTTGACTAATGATGATCATTAAAAAAATTATCTAACAGACTTAAAGTTGCCATATGTATCAGTATCTTGAAAAAATTTAACTAATTTTTTATTTAAGCACAGACAGTATGATCTACATATTTTTTATTTTTATGGCTTTATTTTCTCATAAATATAATATTTTTTAGACTTTAAATATGCAGAACTTAATTTTTATTGTTGATGCTTTTAAAAATAAACCGGTTTGTTTTAATTTATTCTTGTTAATAAGATTGCCTCTTTTTTTCTTAGGAATCCCTTTTTCGGTGCCACCTTTTTTTAAATCCCCTTTTTGTACCCTTTTTCAAAACTTCCAACGGCAACACTGAGAGTAATGCACCATTTTACCGCTATAATTTAGCTGATGTTTTATTATAGAGGTGAGAGCGGATTTACATTGCGGGTGACATTGCTGCGTCAATGATTGCATTTTTCCTTTTTTTGATCAGCTTATTATATCCGCGTGCATTTAAGCAAATTTTATATTACTAAAACAACATATATTTTATTAAACTATACATTTGACAAGGTGATTTACACTTTTTCTTCTATATAAAACTTTGGTCATTTATATAAAACTTTCCCGCGAATTTCTTAAGCACTACTCAACTAAAATGCTTGGTGTAAAAAGGAAATGACAAGTTAGTCATGAAAATAATATGTAACGGCTCACATACAACTCTGCTATATTGTAATAGAATACGTGTGAATAAAAAGTGTAACATACCTGTCCTTAGTCAAACGTCATAAAATGTCATCGACCACCAAAACAGCTGTGCAATCAATTAACAATTTTTTCCATATGCGGGCGAGTTCATCACTGCATTTTGCTAAAAAATTTTATTAATTTCCATTGAAACTCCCCAGCAATTGACAAAAATGTCTTCGGCAACTGGAGGTGTTAAACCCATGGCCATTGCGGGTCGCATGGTAAGAGAACGTGAGCGTTTAATTGGTATGAGCGATGAAGAACGCGCCTGGCGCAAGCAATGGTTAAAAGATTTGGAGCTCCATCATGAACCCAGAAAAGTACCCGCTTTGGATAAAGAATTTACCAATCCTATAAAACGGTTTTATAGAGCACCACTGGATGGCCTTTACACTGCCTTAACTCCAACCCTTGTAAGTAACTGAACAAAAATCTTGTAAAATTTGTGCATTCTCTTATGTAATCATAAAATATTTTCGGCAATATTTTATAATTATTTAACGTGTCAAAATGAAAACGAGTTTAAAAAAGTTTGTTGTTGGTTAAGCACATCTATAGATGCATTTTGTTGTTACGAGCATTGAGGGCTTTTTAATATTTTTTTGGAATTCTACTGATGAGTTGCCTAAACATCAAATGCATAATTATGTACATATGTATATGCATCTAGACGTGCTTAACCATTATCAAAACTTTCTTAAATAATAAATTTTTAATAAATTTAAGTGTTATGAAGTGGAAACATTTATATGGATTTCTTTTTAGGGACATGAACGTGCTTGGTCCTTGCGGTTTTGGACCGGAAAAGTTGCTTTATTTGGAACTTTCGTTTATGCAACATATTACTATTTTAAATACAATCAAAATGTGAGTAAGAAATTTGATTATCCAACAAAAACAATATTTTTGCTATATTAACAGATCTACCCAAAATGAGCAGCTAATATTAAAAAAAATTATCTTAAGTGAAAGCAACTGAAAAGTAAAGGAAATTGAGTTCTTATTAAATAATTTACTTACAAAAATCTTTAGAATCCGAGTTATGAGCCTCTGAAGTTTTCATATAAAACTGTGATTGTGCATTAAATTTCTAAACATATCAGGTCAATACTACCAGTATTAAGAACTTTTGAAAATATCTTTTGTGTAGTGCTAAAATGTTAAAATTATGTTAACCCATCAGAATTTTTACCGAATTATTATTATGTAACCAAATATTTATTATCAGGTGTTTATATGAAAATAATTCGAAAACAATAGCGGTATTCACGGTTGGCTATTATGGATCTTTTACATAACGTCGGTTGGTTATTGTAATGCTGCCTTACATAATGTATTTTGAGTGTACTGTATTGTAGCTTTGTAAATTGTGATAAATTTAAAACACGGCAACAATAAAATTCATACATTTTTAATTAACTATGTCTACACCATCTACTATACTAAAAACACTGCAGTAGATGTTGTAGCCACGGCTGTCAGAAATGCAGATTTGAAAATTTTTGGCGAAAAAACGCATTTTTTAATTTCAATAAAATAATTTTTTTTTTTAATTTTTCCTGATATCTGGTGGTGCTTTTTCTACTTCTTTTTCATCACTTTTTTATTGGCTTTTTATTTTAGAGAATAATAATAACAAAATAGGTGATTTAACATTACTTTAGATTAGAGATGGGCGCGTGTTGAATTTTTCCAACACGACACGACACGAACACAAATGCCAAGATGTCCAACACGTACGAAGACGCACGCAAAATTTTTTCAAAACACGAAACTGCGCAACACGCACGAAATCAAATTGAATAGCAAAAACACATTTTTTTTATATTCAAATAAATACATATTTTTGTTTAATTTCAGAACTAAGCTTAAGAGACCCCTACGCTATCAAAAAATTTTATGGTTTTGCGTGTTTGACGACACAAACTACATATTAAATTTTTTCTTTACTGGAAATTCATGCATACATTAATTAACACCAAAAATCGTTGTTTCGTGTTTATCGTGTCAATTTTGCTCAACACGATACGACCCGAACACGCACGAAATCAGATTTTCTGTCAAGAACACTTCGTAATGAGTCGTGCGTGTTCGTGTCACGAAAAAAACACGACACGCTCCCATCTCTACTTCAGATATGTAATTAAAAATTACTTTTTTAAACCAGAAAAAATGCATAACCTACTTTGGAAGTAATTAAGAAGTGGTTTCTAAAGAAGTGCTCATTTTACTTTTTGCTGGGTATAAATACAAAATGTTCTTTGGCATTACATTAACTTATAGAGGATGTAAATGCCAGAGGACCAGATTAGTATTATACTAGTGAGGACTACATTAGTAGTAAAAAAAGAAGCTTTGTGCTTGCCTGCCATTAAAACGGGGAAAAAAATAAAAATTCATTGTGCAATAAAATGGAAAACAATTAATGAAATCATAAATTTAATAAAATGATCTTTTATGAAGCCACACTTGATACCTCGGAAGATACATCCACAATTTTCATAGTAATTCCCTTATTCGAAAAGTTTATATACTGATGCTATATGAAAATGAATCGAACATTGAATTGAATACAGACATAAAAGCAAAAATAAATTCTAAAAATTCATTTTAGAGCATTATAATATTAAAATATTAAATTTTGAATACTAATATTATTATTAAATTCACTGAATTTTTAACAAAACCAATTACTAATTACATATTTTTTTAACTATAAAATAGTTTTACTACTTTGAATTGCAATTTATCTTTTCATTTTGCATCTTTACGAAAGTGTAAATATTATTATTTTGTTTTAAATTTATTTAAAAAAAAGAACAGTTGTTCAGATTTAATGATAGAAAGTTCAGGTTCGTGCGATTTTTGCAAAATTTACCGAAGTTCACGTTCGGTCTGAAAAAGTGCATACAGAGAATCTTTAGTAATAGACGCCGTGTCGACAAACACCATAGATGGAAAAATCTTTGCGTCCGGTCGAAGGCCTGTTGGCTATGCTGGAAATGTTTAGTAATCATAAAAAAATTACTTAAATTTTGTCGTTTGCTGAGCACACATCTGGCATTTCTTGTGATGTTATTTTGTGGTGTCATTTTCATAATGTGTGCAACACCGTTCACATTATGTTTTTTTATATGGAAAGCAATGAAACACAAAGAAAAATATCGAAAATGACAAACACTATTGCGATGTCACAAAATGCCCTAATGTGCACTCGCCATTACTAATTAAAAACTAATCAGAAAAACTCCCTGACTTCTAATTCACTGTCCGATGGTGCTACTAAAATATTACATTCCAAATTACAAAAAAAAAGTGGAAAAATACATTAGGTTTTCTATGAAAATATTCTTATCGTCAATTAATTTTAATTAGTTTTCATGTGATACCCATATTGTTATATTGAATCAAAAATGCAATGCAAATAAAAATGCCAAAAGATATACAAAACTTAATGGGTCCGTAACTCCCTAAATATGCATTCTCGTGATTTTTTACATAACTTTTTTCTTCTTAGTATTCAATTTTCTACCACTTAAAATTAAATTAAATTACATAGTCATAAATCAACAACTCTTATTCTTGTTCAACAATATAATTACTAGTTTTCAATTCATCACGGATTCTAAAATTTCAAAAGTTGTTCCCATTAGTAAAAAAATCAGAAGGTGAATTTAGGCAAATATCACTTGTTCCAGTTTTGTCCAAGATCTTTGATTATTATTAAGGATCAAGTCGTACAATTTTTTAAACCAGAACCTTTTGCTAAGTGGGATGAATTAGAAATACATGCAATATAATACCAAACTTTAATAGGCGTGGTCCCACAGTGTACCCAGTTCTGTAAGAATCGGTTAAGTAGAAGCACGTGAATAATAATGTTAAATGTTAATGGCCGTGGGAACACCCACATTTTTTAGCACAATATTATGTCTTTCCAAGAGCCCAAGGTATTTGCCAAATTTTGTGGCAATGGTATAAGTAGAAGTACATAAAATTAACACAACTTTAATAGGTGTTTCCCCGCCCACTTTTTCAAATGCAAGATGCTGCCACTTTCAGAGCTCAGGCAGTGTGTCAATTTACGGAAATGTGAAGTAACACACATATATATAAAGAAGGATATATATATATGTGGAACTGGCATCCTGTGAAAGCTAACACATTAAGATGGTGATGATTAAGATGTAATCAAAGAAAATCCATCTACCCGTAATATTTTTATCTGCGTATGTTCCAAAATATCGAATTTATTAACGAAAGTCGAAACACTACTGAGAATCAAGTTCCAAAAAGTAAATGAATTCTAAAAATTTATTTAACAATAATTTTTGGAGTTGTTAAATAAAATAAAAGAGTTTTTACGGAATGTCTCTCCAGCTGATTAAGCGATTTTAAAAGACGTTGCGCATCAATAGCTAATTAACTACATTTTGTATTCAATTAAAATTAGTTTGATTTTTTTCTTTTTAAATATTTTTTCTAAATTTTTTAAGAATGCTTCAAATTTTGTTCCAATACTTAATTATTAGAGGCTCATATATCATCGCTAAAAAAATATGGAATTTTTTAACGAAATTCGAAAGAATATTTGGAATGAAATACACTAAAACTTATAACGTTTTATGCTTCTCCTGTAAAATATTTTAAATGCAACTTAATCCTTTTTTGACAATGACCCAGCGGGAAATAGAAGGAGTACGGATGCATTCTAAAAGGCCACGTTGTCATTGCCAGTTAGGCCTTCCGTTCTCGCTTCTTTCGCAGATATTCCTAAAGGCCTTCAAATTAATGGATCTTTAAGGGCCTTCCAGAGAATGGCTGTTAAAAGGCCTTCAAATAAAGGTCATATTGAAAGGGGCTTAATAAAGGTTTTCAACTGCCGGGGGCAGTGTTGAAATACAAGTAAAATAGTTGTGAAAGTATATTTTTTATATGAATATAAAATATTTTCCCAACTGTTTTACTTGTATTACAGCACTTGTAAGTTTTGAGAAACAGGTCCGAGGTATTCAATATACACATCCATACATATAGTGTTTTGACGTTTATTTTGCGATCAAAAGGGCCGAATATATTGAAAGGAAACTTCTGAAAATAACAAGAAGCCACATATGTAGTAAACATCATATTGATCGACCAAAACAACTGTCTTAGGGGCCATCCATATATTACGTAACGCCCTTGGGGGGGGGGGGGGGGGGCTTCGAGTTTTGTTATGATTTGTTACGAGGGGGTAGAGGGGGGGGGTCTGTAAAATTGTTACGTAACATAAATTTTACTAATTTCGTACAAAAACACTTCGATTTTTCATTTATTTATATATTTAATTTATCAAAGAAATACATAATAAATCAAGAATCATGAGTGTTACATAGATATAAATATATGCATATACATATGTATGTACATAAATACATAATTGTTATTATTTATATTTTGCAAGCTTATTTGATTTTTGTCTACGCACTGTGTTAGTCTAACAGAAAATAAAAATAAAGGAACAAAAGGATTCGAATTCCCGAATATTCGTCCATTCTCAATTACTTGCATTTTCCCATAAATAAAATAAATAAATGCATAAATCCTAAACGAAACTTAAGAAAATGCCATCAAAATATTTGTATATTAGTTTGTAATAACTAAATAAAGAAATTTACTTCAATTCAAACAAAAAGTTATTTAAAAATACATACATATGTATGTGCATGAATTAAATTTAATTTTTTTTTTTAATAAAAACTTAATAAAACAATTTAAATTTTTTTAAAGTTCTTGTTACGTTATTGTGAGGGGGGGTCTAAGAATTGTTACGATCTGTTACTAGGGGGGAGGGGGGGGTCAAAAATCGGGAAAAATGGCGTTACGTAATATATGGATGGCCCCTTATTCAACGTACAAAACTAAACTAAAATGATTTCAGGCTCAGTTAGCCGACTGTAATGTAATGTAACTGCAACAGTAGGAAACAGCTGATCGATATTGTTATGTGAAAAGTAATGGAAATGGTTATAGAGATGTAATGTAACGTACTACTTTTCATATAAAAATATCGATCAGCTGTTTCCTACATTACAGTTACATTGCATTACAGTCGGCTAACTGAGCCTTTACGCTTTCTTTCCTTAATCGCTCTGTATTTGGTATTTTTATATGAAATTGTGCTTCTTATAACGGCATCTGAATTATTTTGCTTTTGCTTTGCCAAAAAAAAAGCAAAATAAAATACTTTACTCATTCTGTTCTCCCATCTTATAGAAGGGAATGTGGAATGTATATCCCATCTTTTTTTTACTGAAGAGCCGAAGTCTTCTATAAACCCTTCTTCAGAAGTTACATAAGAATGTTAACTGAGTTAAAAACAAGAATTCGTTTGCTTTTGTTTTGGTAAAATAACAAAACAAAAAATTTTACTCCTTCTCTTCTCCCTTCTCATAGAAGGGAATGTGGAATGTGTACCTTATCTTTTATGCGGAAAAACCGAGGCCTTCTATAAGGAATTCTTTAGCAGTTTGATAAGAGTGGTAATTTATTCGAAAAAATTCCTGAGCAGGCCTTTAATAAGGCCTGAAGTAAGAAGGTCTTATTAGTTTTACCGCTGGGGATATTTGCATACGCAGACTCACAAAGACACGAACACATCGTCAGCCCATTATTTGTTTGGAGCATATGGCAAAAAGTCGGAATGGAGAAAAACGACAAAGAAGGTTTACATGAAATTTTCTCAAAGTATACCCGATAGAATTTTTTGTATTTTCAGCATTGCTTCCGACACATTTTTGAAAGAAATGTGTAAATTTTTTAATGAGTAAAGTTAGAAGTTAATATTACTTTATTGTAAAATTAAAAATACGTTTTGTGCCGCATACACCACATTCTTTATTTATTTTCAAAAAGTAGCTTTTTGCGCTCCATACGTACACTTTACTGCTGAGAATTGAGAATTTTGTTGTTTTGTTTATTTTTCTTGCTGCCTAGAGCAATAAGTCGATCGTTTGACGCTGACCAAGAAGCCGCCGCTAGTAATATTTTTAACTATCGATCCGCTTACACACTTACACAAGAAAAACAAGCAATTGAAGTGTATTTAATATAAATAATGAAATTAAATGATTTCTGTTATACTCAAACATAAATAATTAAGGTTTCTTTTATTTTATTTTAGTGTTTAATAAGTTTATATTAAAACATTTAATCGGCGGCTGCGTCTGGGTGATGATGTTGTTGCTTAACAGTCGCCGTTGAATTTCTCTTATGGCACCTTCTTTTTTTATTATTCATTTCTCATAGAAATGAAGCGAAACAAGAGTTAACTTTACTTCGCATGTTTTTCTATGAAAAATTTGACGCAAACGCCAAACTGTGGCATGTACAGCAAAACAATATTTATTAAACCTTAAAATAGTTGAAATGGAGCAAAATGAATGCTAAATATCTCAGAAACCATAATTAATTTCGCGAAACATATTATGGATTCAGAAAGGAGATATTCGAAATATATATACCCCATACATAACTCGTTTTTTTTTAATGGTAATATAATGGGCCGACGACATATCGCTCATTTACTTGAAAGAACGTCATAACACAAAAAATTTAATTTTTGAGTTAATGATGCAGAATTAATCCTCCTGTCGCCCTTCATATTGTGTAAAAATTTTATACAAATATCTTTTTAACTCAACTCTTGAGAGAAAAATAAAATTTTCTTTTTCCATTAGGTTGTGTGTAAATTGAAAACTTCAAACTCGTTTTCTAGCGAACTAGTTTATTTTAGAGTTACGATTTTGTTTGAGTAAGTCCGCGATATGTATACATATATGGATATAGGATTTTATTATGAGCAACTTTCGATCTTCGACTGTAGTCGTAAGTGCTGATCGAACGAATTTTCATTTCGTATTATGACGTGCATTCCACAAAGAATGTCGCTAGAATGTGAAACTTCGCTTACTGTGATTTTTTAAATTGGCAAAAATTTTAAGGTCAAGAATCATATTGACCATTAAAATTTATTTTATCCTGCACAGCAAATTGAAGATTTTCCTACATTAAGTGAAACCTTTCGAATTGAGAGACAAAAATACTCTACACTTTGTGTCTGGATGGCTAAAAATAAAAAACAATCCCTTAACACTCAAATTTTTAATAATTTTTCACATTAAAATAATACAGCATCGAAAACAAAATTCTATTCGATACAAAATTCGTTCCTCAATGAAATTTTCGATGCTCATAATGGGAATTTGACATTCGATGTACGATATTGAAAATCGAATACAACTCATAACAAGGGCCACAGAAGTGGACGTCATGTTAAAAATAGTGTGAATCGATTTTCATGATCTCGAATTTTCGCAATCTGATGAAAACTCGATGCTCGAATATCGGCCGTAACTTCCCTTATTTTTTTAAACCACTGGCACTGTGACTAAAATATGCAAAAAAAAAAAGTTTTTTGTGCAACCGAGAGAAAAAGAAAGGGATAGAAGGGAAGCTTAATTATTTTTGTTTTGATAATTTTTATAGCATCGTTGCAGGGCCTCTGGCATCGCCTACGATTAATTGCTACAAATATCGACGAAAGTCCTAGTTTACACTATGCCAGTCTTATTGCTTAGCTGATTAGTTTGTTAGGGGTGAGAGACGAGGGGAAAAGAAACATTTCTTTCCCCCTCGTCTCTCTTTCCCTCAAACTAATCAGATAAGCAATAAGAATTGCGTAGTATAAACTAGGACAAAGAGGATGCTGCGATATGATAAGCCATATCCGCCAAAAAAGGCTTAAGCGACATAATTTTCGAACTTTTTTTTTTACTCACTAACTATTTCAGCCAAAATAAGCACTAAAAATTAATGGCAAAATTAATAGGAAATCATGAGACAAACATAAATAAGTTTTCTATAATCCCCCTTATTGTGAATGGCGTCGTCGACGTCACATCAAGACGACATTAAATATTGTCACTTGTCTACTTTTTATCGGCAATAATTGGCCCTACTTGACAATCTCTTACTAATCTCTAAGATAAATTAATGGAGCATGTTAATAGTAGTGAATTGTTGTCGTTAAAGAGTAGACAAGTGACAATTTTCTACTATCGACTTTATGTGATGTCGACGACGCCATTCACAATAAGGGTGAATATTTTTTTAATACGTCGCACAGGAAACATTAATTTTCTATAATTTTGATTTTGTTCACTTTAAAATGCTTGAAACTTCTGCTATTCATTTATTTCAGGATTGGACTCGCAAAGGCGGCTGGCGTGTAATAACTTCCCGCAAAGCGTGCAATCCCGGTGACGAGGGCTATCCCAAACTATCAGACCGTACACAGCCAGGAGATTATGCTGACCGTGGTTTCAAGCAAGCGCCCATCTAAATTTCAACTATGAAATATGCTATTAAGTATGTCAATAGAAAAACAAAAACTAAACGATTTAATTATTTATGTAATCCTTAAAAAGAATAGAAGGGGAAAAACTAGAAATAGAATGAAAAATATACGGGGAAATTTAAGCAAATTTATTCAGCCAGCTCCATCAAAACTATTCGTTTTAAAGAATCATGGTGCTCCAAATGCGATAACCGAACGTCGCCCCGCTCAAGTTTGAGAGTAGCAAAGAAGCAGCTGCTTGTTGGCTTTCCCAGTTGCGCACCTACGTAAAGTAAACAAAACAAAAAACAAACAAAAAACGCCAATTTGCTGATCTTTGCATATTGCTTTTGTGCATTTGCATTTCTGTTCTTTTTTACAACTAAATTCGTTTCTTGGTAACTATTATATTTATTTTTCTTTTTAACTTGATGTTATTGTTTATAATTGCATTCGATTTGCTTGCAGTAGCGGCAATTGTCATTTAATGTTTTGGTTTTTCTTGAATTTTTTCCAAGTTAATTTGAGAAGTATTTAAAGAGCAAATAAGCAATTTTCCACCTGAAGAAAGGAATTATGTTCCAAAAAAAAAGAAAGATATTCAATTAAAAAAATGTTGGGTGAGTTTGAGAAAAGAAAAATTAGTATTAGTGAAATAATGGTTTCTTATAATATTTTATTTTTTTTATGAACGAATGAAATGCTATTTTAAAAGTAGTGCTATGGCTGGCTATTGCAATTCTGCTGGCATCATGTTTTTAATATGACCTAATTAAACAAAAATAAACACTTTGTTTAATAGTTGTAGGGCACTAATTATTTGTATATGTGTACACATAAATTATATACAGCTAAAAAGTTTTGAATTTTATTTTAAAAAAAAATAGTTTAACTATATTCCATTATCGCTGTTTTTTCATCAACAATTTATGAACAACGTCAAACAAATAACAAGTTTTTAACTGAAAAAAAAATAATATGACGTATCTGCATTTGAAAATTAACGTGCGTACCTCTTAAAGAGGTTTTTTAAATCCCCTCAATCCAATTTGCTTATTATTATGGAGAGTCGACATAGAAAACCCTGCAACTTTAGTGTTGACCACTATTTTATAATGTCCCTGATAGTCTAATACAAAATTATTGTAGTCAAATAATAGTTTGTTCAGCTTGTCTCATTCCTCCTTTTCTTTTCAACAATTTATTCGCTACAGTTCGGATCAAGATTCTTTTCTCAAAGCAACCAAATGAGAAATAAAAGTTAAAATTTTTATACTCTATTTAACACGCTTCAATTTATCCATATTTTTTTCAATAATTTTATTTATATATATTAGGGTAATGACTTTTTATTATTTATTTTTTTTAAATATCAAATTTTATACCATACAAAAATATTATGAAGCGCCATCTCACTTTTTCGCTGTTGTGAAAACACGTTCCCGCACCAAACGTGTTTAAATTTTGTCTATATTTTTTTTACTTTAAATAAAATATTAAGTTTATTCAAATATTTAAATGTAAATAGTTTTAAACAATACTTTTTAACTTAAGCACCCCATACATGTTTCAATTCAATTGTCAATTGAGTCTTTCAATTGAATTTATTCTTGGCCACACACTTCATTGAATTGAATTGAAAAATTTTCACTCAACTGTCAAATTTATATTTTGTTCACAATTACAAATTTAAAAACTAAAAACTTCTTTTGCATGCATTCATTCTTTTTTATATTTTTCATTTAAAATTCAATGAAATTAAATACAGTCTTAAAAATATTTAAATTTTTCTTTGCAAAATAAAACTACAAATATATATTTTGACAGCTGATCAAGAGACTCGAACACACACAGCATAATCGAATTGAAAGACTCACTATTCAACTTGAAAAAATCAAAATATTTTGATTTTTCCTCAACCAACTTGACAACTACCAAACTAATCAACTGACAGAGCCATACATGCCTTGATTTGGACAACAACCGATTCAGTTGCCAATTGAATTGAAACGTGTATGGGATGATTTACAAGCTAGCGCATTTATTGTAGGATGCAATAATACTGTCAAACGTAATCAGGTATGTGATGAAAAACGATTTACACACAAAACCAATTTGAAAACGATAAATTTGCTATATTCGTTCTGTTTTTAAAACTTTTTGCAATAATTTTTGATAAACTTCCTTTCACAAGCCCTACTATATCGTTTATATTTTATCTTCTAGTGTGCTTTTTAAAAGTCAGTAGCTTAAGATTGGCTTAGAAATGATATATAAAATCGATCCGAATTCATCACACATTCTTAAAACGATTGGTTTGAAATCGTTTTGAAACAATCGTTTTCCATCACATACCTGAATAACATAATAACATAATTTAGTATTGACTATGACGTGGTGAAAGGTAAATTTCTTGTAAAAAAATTAGTCATGACCCAAATGTATATATTCTGTTAATGATATAAATTATATACATAAGTATTTCCAATCTATTCAACAGTACCCTTCTTCTTATACGAATCCGTCAAGGCTGCATGATAAATCGCCCAAAACAAAAACGCCACAAAATATGAAATATCGCGCAAAATATTTTCATACAAATTATAGGTCTGTTCCAGATGCATAAAAAAACAGTCAGAACGTTCCAGATAGCAATTTTTGTGCAATTGAGAGAGTAATTTTTTTTTTTTTCATTTCCTGTACAAACTATGTAGTAGGTCTGTTCCACAAGAGGTCTGTTCCAGATGCATAACAAAACAGTCCGAACTTGTACAAAGTTATCCAAAAGCGTTCCAGATAGCAATTTTTGTGCAATTGTGAGAGCGAATGAGAGAGTAATTTTTTTCATTTCCTGTACAAACTAGTACGAACTTTTTCTTCTGGATAAGTTCGGACAAGAATTAAATAATCAGCTGTATTTTATTTACATATGAAACTGAAAAATTAATCAGAAAATTTGCAAATATAGGAAAAAAGTTTTTACATACAAATTTATTAAAAAGCAAAATGGAAGGTTTTTTGAACAAAGTTGAAGTTGTAAGTACAATTGTGCATATTTCTCCATTTCCTTAATATAAAAATATGTTTTTTTTCTTTCAATAATTCTCGTAGCTTTTACTTTGTTGGAACTTATTTTCATTTACTTTTTACAGCTGTTGCCAATGATGCAAAATTTTTGTTATTACAATGTTATGCGTTTTAAGCGACTAAAATCACTTAAATTAAATTTAATGTAAAATGTAAGCAACATTACTATTTCAAGATGTGCAATTATGGCTTTTTGCGTTCCAGCAATTTTGGATAACTTTTGCATATTCAGAGAGTAATTTTCTTTTTTCTCTCATTAGTCCGAACTTGTACGAAATCTTGTGGAACACACTTTATATTGGGCCTTATTACGAGTGAAGTATTACAACTTCGACTACGACGATTTTGTACTAGACCAAAGAATATTGCAACAGTTTTTCTTTAATCTAGTACAAAATTCACGTAGTCGAAGTCTTAATACGACACTCGTAATTAGGCCCATTTTATTTCATGCGAAAAATAAGTTTGGCCAATTTTTTATAATTTTCATTGTTCATTTTTTTTAACCCAAAAATATTTATGAAATATTTCCCAAAATTCGTAAAGTAGCTCTGGGCGAGTCAACATCAAGCGTCGTTGGCAATTATCTCTTAGTGCAACCAGGCCGCTGTTGTTTATTGGCCTTCGAGAGTTTTGCGTCTCGCTCGCACTGGTTGACTGATCTGCCACAGATAACCGTATATTCTTGCGGTTCTTTTGTGGAATTTCTTTAACAACCACGTTGCTACTTCCTATGTGAAGGCATAGGTCGTGTACAGTCAGTCACAAAACCTTTTTAAAATACTGTTAATAACATCTTGGGCATATGGTCTAGTTACCCCGACCATATTTGTGCAACAATACTTTGCAAATTTACTTTGTAAAGTATTTGTGAAATAAATAAATAAATTTCCAATTTTCAATTTAGCTAAACTTTGCAAAAATTCATGTCATAATGTCCAAAGGCCGACTATGCAAAAAAAAAAGGCTAGCAAGTAGCGCCGCCGCCTTTTCGACATACATACATAGAGCAGAGAGTTCTTAAGCCCGGTGAAAGACCGGCAATGCAATACAATCATTGCTCAATGAAGTTAACTCTCGACATACCTATAGAAGAAAATCCTTAAGCCCGGCCAGAGGCCGGCATACCAGGCACCGTGGAAAATTTACTTTATGGGCACCTCTCCGAATCAAAAAAGTATGCTAACTGATAGAAAATTTAATTCCAAGAAAAATATTAAGTACAAAAATCCTCGAAACACATAGTATTTTGGGAGTTACGGATCAACAAATTTCACACATTTTTTTTAATTTAAAAAATGGACTCAACTTGTTTTGATGTGTAGTAAAGATACCGAGTTTCTACATAGCGGCCCTTCTACCGGACCCAAAAATTTTCTCCATCATGGTATTTCCCGACACTGCGCGTGTTACTAAAGATTTCTGCAACTTAAAAAATGGGAAATTGTTTATTTATTTTTGATGCTTTTTCATTTTTTTATTTTTTGGGCTTTATTTTATAATTTTTGGGAAATTTTTAAGTTCGGATGATATTTCATAAACTCTTTGTTTTGGGCGATTTTTTATGTAGCCTCTGATTTAAGATATTAGGAATTACAGAATTTGGATTGCATTCAAATTTATTTAAGTTTGTTCCTAAGCCACATACATACATGCATTAAATTTTGTACCTAAGTGAGCTAAGCTTTGAGAAAGCCCTTAAGCTCAGCCAAAGGCCGCCTATACTACAAATATTTAGTAAGAAACGTCCTTTCGGGAAATACCATGGTGGAGAAAAAGTCTCAGTAATTATTTAAAGATCTCAAAAAACTTTGTAATCAAACCAATATTGACAGCATTCGATGGAATAATACCATATAATCAAAAATTTTTACGGCAATTTTAGCGGCCCATAACTCGGAAACTATTATTTGTGTAGACTTCTCATGTTGAAAAAATTATGGATAGTGTAATGAAAACAGTACTATCGATAGTACAATCGATAGTTTCCATTTAAAATATAAAAAAACAAAATATAAGAACATTTTCACGCTTAGAAAGGAGAAATTCAGCAAAGCCTAACATATATTCGTATTGCAATTAACTTTAGAATTTTACGTAACAATTTTACTTTTATTTTTTAAGCTATAATCTGGGTCAATACGTGACGTTTCGAACGTGACATGTTTTCCACAATGATTCCACTACTTAGTTATGAGTAACTTTTAAAAAAATTTGTTCTTCAAAATATAAAATCGATATTATTAATATAAATTAAAATATTTATTTATGTGAACACGCAGTCCGAGCTGCTTTTATTTCAACACCATCGCACAGAGGAGTATTTGAGCCAAAAAGCTGACCATTACTATTTTTTTAGTTCATATTGCTCGTGAAAAGTTATTGAGTGTCCCCAGATCAATGAAATTTGGCAGAAATTTGTCTTATATTTATAGGCTGTTAAAGCTTGAAAATAAGAAAAATCGGAAAAAGTGGAAACAAGTTACCCATAGAGAAACTAATCCTAGCTCTAGAAAATTAAATTTTTTCTTAACTTTTCCAATACTTTTGTTTTGCTAATGCAAAAAGTTCAAAACCGTAAACTTGGACCAAGGAGACCGTAAAATGTCATTTTCGTCCCCGCCTCTTTTTGTGTGCGGTGACAAAAATATTATTTGCAAAAATAATCTAAATATTAAAAAAATATACTACTTGTGCTTTAATATCAAAAAAGTTTAGCTTTTGTGAGCAGCGGGAAGTTAACCTCTCCCGGAACGCCCTTGTCAAGAAAGTTTCTTACCCATATTTACAAGATGGGTAAAAACAGAAAAAAGGTGAAATTTTCACAAATCACAAATAAATGGCGCAAGCTTGCGCAAACTTTTTTCTTGCGTCTAAAATTAGAGATTCTGAATTTTATTTTGGTATGAAACATAATTTTAAATGTAATTAAATGTAATGTCATTTTAAAAAACCTTCTTTTTTTGCAAAAAAAAACGTGTATAATTTTTATTTTTAATTTTTAAACGAATTGTTTCTACATTAATATTCAATATATTTTTTTTTAATACTAAAAATAGCTTTTAATCAAATCTTTCAGCAAAAAAAATTATATAAACATGCTGAAACCGAAAAACATTTTTCACTTCCCTGACTTTAGCAGTATCTCAGAGCTACAAATCACAACTTAAAGTCTTCAAAATTTACAATATGATGAAGAAATTTTGTTGTGTATCGAGCTGTGTGTGTACTTAATTCTTAATATTCCTTTAAATTAATTTTTGCCTTTTTGGCCAGCTTTTTAGCTCAAATACTCTTCTGTGCATCACAATAAAACGAGTACAATTTTTCGATACCAGGAATTTCTTTTAATTTCTTCCATTTGTCAATGAATTGAAGGGAATACTCTTCAACTTGTTCAGATGAAATAAAATATGCGTATATCTATACCATGAACATTACCCTGCGCACATTTCAAAAATGAAAAAGCGTCAGATATGTACCTACTATTATATTTTTTGATTTGGTAATTTGCAAAACATAGACGTTAGCAGTTTTAAAAAGTAAATCTGGTACTTATTGTGTCGAACGTGACCAAATTCGAATAAATTAAAAGTAGCTATGTGAATTTATTTTTTTTTATAAATTTTCTCTGATTGAATTATAAAAATGCAAAAAATTTGGTTTAAATTCAAAGTTTGAAACAACTTCTTCGAGCAGCTATGACGCAATGGCAATAAATGATATTTTTTAACTCTACGTCTCCACCTGACATGAAATTTCGCTGTAACTTGAAGTTATAACTGAGTTGTTAAAACAAATTCACTAACAATAATGTTTTAACTTCAAAAAAGCATTAACTTGAGCAGTCTACACATAACATTAACTTGAAGTTAATGTTAAAGTTCGTCATTTTATGTCAGGTGGAGACCGCAAATAAGGTCTAACGTGATATTACGAGACTAAAAGAAATTAAAAATTACCGTTAATCATATTTCCATCGTTCTCTTTCCCCTTTTTCTTGAATTGCTAAACTTATAAAGTACTTCGACTGTAAAACTAGACTTTCTTATACGTACTTACAAATTCTTATTCCATATAGAAGTGCAGCTTCATAAAAAAACACCCGGTATTACATTGTATATGTATGTGTGTATGCACATCAGCACTTTGTATGCGTTCTTGTAATTTTGCACAATTCTAGAAAATTTAACAAAATAGTTTTGTACTTCAACAAAATTAACTTCACTGTTTAATGCTAATGTCCATTTGCTTAAAAATGTAAACCGCCACCTTATTTCCATTAATAAAATAAACTGTAATCAGTAACAATAACCCGTTCAAGAACAAAACACAAACAAACGCACACAAACATTTACAGATCTCTACTTTTAATTCGCCGCATTTATGTGGGACTTATTACATTTGTCAGTTTTCCACCTCAAATCACCACACAACATATGTTTGCCGTATTTCGTTACATATGGTATGTATAGTTTTTGCAATGGAATGGCATTTTCACCATACTGGCAGGTCGAACAGCAGGTTATAATTTAAAAACAATACTTAAAAACTCCAATCAGCTGTTGCACCTGACAGCTGTCAAATGGTTTTGCGCGCACTGCTTCTTTGTTGCTGCGGCGAAGTTGTTGGTATTTCTTCATGCATACTCTAGCAGAGGGAGAGCGTTCGAAGCGAATTTAGCTACGCTGGCGTTGGTAGGTTTCGTTGCTTTTTATTTCATACTTTGCGATCTCAACGCATTTACTGCTCTGTTCTGGTTCTGTGCTGTCACCAAAAAATAAGAAAGAAAAAATATTCATTCGTTTAACTTCCACACACACCATTTGTGTTGCCGTCATCATTTTCAAAGTTAATAGAGAAAAGTTAAATATTTTATTGAAATTAATGCACACTTTAGCAGGAAAATGCAGTAAATTCTTTGGTCAAACCATAAAAGAAGGTGCAAGTGTAATAGTTTAATAATTTGGTGTTTCAATCGTGTTGGAGGCTTTTCAAGTGCAATTTTAGCAACGTGGTCACGCCTTGTGAAGAGATTGTCGAAAAAAATTTTGCAATATGGTTTTTGCATAATTTTCCAAACATTTGGAATACTCGGAAGTTATTTAAAACTTAGTTGGAATTGAAACTCATGGTGCTGTAATCGCTTAAAAAGCCAACAAGAGTGAGTGGATATTACCAACAGGTCTTCTGTGTATTAAGTAAAACGAGCAAGAGCATTACTAATCGCTACAACGCATTCATTTTATTAGTTGGCATAGCTGGCATCGGAATTAATATATATAATAATCCGCAGGATCACACAGGCCACTAATAAAATTCTAAGAAAAAGATTGGGAACATTCGCAGGCGAATAGCACCGAAAGGATTAACTTTCAAGGTAAGTTCCTACAATGTGCTCAAAATAAGCAAGAAAAAACTGGCTGGCAAAACTGAAGGCAGGTGTCTTTTTCAGTATACATACTCGTACATATGTATAAAAAATTGAGCTTTTCTAAATTTGTCAAAACGTGTGCATGTGCAAAGGCATCTCCTTATTTGACCCCCTAAAAAGTACATTAGTTTTTTGTTGGTTTTCGTTCATAAGTGATTTCTAATTTTTTTTTCTTCACTCGCTTATTTTAGCTTCATTTTACGTTTTTTTTTTTGTTTCTTTTTCTCTGTGCAGTCGTCGTCGTCACTAGTCTGGATTTTTGCCGCTTTTTTTCACAGTAACAAAAAAATTTTCCTATCATTTCTCATATTTTACCATATCGTAGTGGTTTAATGTCGTAGCTGCAGCTATGAATGCCGCTGCTCCAGTCAACCATCCAGTTTTTGCGCTCTCTCGCGCCCATATTGTTAAGTGCGCGCGCTACTCTACTGTCAGTGTCAAGTTCTCTTTTTCTCTTGATTTCTAGCCCAAAAAGCCCGCGCGCGCCAAAATCGCATAAAGTAAATGCGAATTATTTCCACAAATTCATCCCGATTTCCGATTTTTTAACAGAATCTGATTCTGGAGGATATAGGCTTTCTGGTGTAGTATCATACATGGGGTATTTTCATTTAAAATCTTTGTGAAAAATGCGTTCAAAGTTGGGTCTAAAATTATCCAATTTCTGTTTGTTGTGTAAACAAATTTGTTGTTTTATTGCTTCTCAGCAGTGATGCCATGTTAAAAAAATGTTTTAAGTGCATTAGTAAGAAAGTGTTGTGTGTTAGCGGGGGAATTGATTATTCAGTCGTTTTGTGTGAAGTGTGTTTGTGTGTTGATTTTCTTTATCAAGGGGTTTTGTTTTTATGGTATAATTTGCTCGTTGCATAGTATTCATTATTGTTTGTTTTTGACTGCGATTTCTACATATTTTGTTTATTTAAAAATAATTTACTGTGTGTATTTGAATCTTTAAATTATTTAAATTTCTTTAGATTTGTTTATACACCTAATTTTTGCCAATCGCGATGATTTTTGGGACAGGTCAGGAATGGTGCTCTCAAAATCTACTTAATTACTTTTTTCTTTGCTATTAAAAAAACACTAACTAATTTTGACTTGTTAACGTTTCTGTATAATGTTATGGATAATTTTTGGTTGCAATGTAATGAAAAATTTGGTATTCAATAAGTTTGTAACCAGTTTATGAGTTCAGTTGAAATAGTAAAGCGCATTTCAAAATGGTTTTAAGGTAATTTAACTTTAAGCATATATCACTGTGAACCATTTTATGCACTAAGGTAAGAATATCACGAATATATTGTTTATCACAGAAAATAAGTAAAACAGTATCAAACGCTTAATTATTAAAAAAAAATTGATCAAAAAAAAATAAATATATATATATATATATGTTATCGAAATAACAACCAATGCGGTTAAACGTAATTCCAAAACTTACCTAATATTAATAAAAATATATATATAAAAAAAACAATGTGTATGTCTAGTGTTATTCATATTCTCAAAAATTTTAAGAATTTGGTCTAGTAAATGTATACACATACAGAAATGAACACAAGTTTCGTCTTTACCGTGTTATTTAAAGTGTATTGATGTATGAGATGTATTGCTTTTAACTTTATCCTCGGTGTTTCTAACAAAGAACTCATTTTAAATTTTGTTTTTCTTTTCATTGGGGGAATAGTGAGCAATATTACTTACAGTTATAGCTTAAAGATTGTGTGAACCTCAGATAACTCATACTGCAAATAAAAATTATTATTGCAGCGGTGGCCTTAAAATAATTTCATCTTAAGACCACACGTTGGATAAAAAATAAACGTTATTCATTACAAATTTCGTCTCGACAACACAAGTGATTTTCTATATTCATATCTATCGGGTATGTTCTGTATTAAACGTGAAATTAAATCATTCAGAATTGACATAGAATTGTTATAAATTCCCATTTCCAACAACAATTATATGGCAATTCCGCACGTTTTAATTTCACGTGGAATACAGAACATACCCGTATATATTTTTCTTATGTGAATAAAATTTTTTATATTTTATTACTACTTATAAAAATTAGTAAAAGCAAGTACGAATTGAACAGAACGAGGCTTGAGCTAAATTCACTTACATATTTATTTCAGAAAAAAAATTTCCAGACAATTTTTAAGCTGATTTAATTTACAAATATAGTTTAGGCAAAATATTTGACGGTCAAATTTTTTTATATGTAGTTTGATATTTTTTATTTAAAAAAAAAACATGGCGTTTCTAAATTTGACAAATGTAATATTTTTTTAATCCTTAACCATATGCCATACATATGTATATGCTTGTCCTTGGAAATAAATAAATTGTTCGCAATCGTATTCATATTACATATCGCAAACTTACTAAAAAAAAACGTATGAAATTTTTACGCCATATAAAAAAATGATATGATTAATTCCGCATAAAAAAAATGAAATTTTTGAGTCATGACGTTATTTGAGTAAATAGCGATATTATCTCTATTAAACAGCTGGGGGTCTACTGTATAATTCGAAACGAAAGAAATGCTTTACAATTTGTAGGTTTAAAGCATGTAAATACGAGAACATTTTCTTTCGTTTCGAATTACACAGTAGACCCCTGATTTGTAAACAACACGAAATTGAATAAAAGATAGCAAAACAAATAATTGTGGGTATTTTGAAAATAAATTTAAAAAATCGCTTAAAATAAAATTTTATTTAAAAAGCACCGGGTTTAATAGTTGCGGTTATGATTAAAAAAACAGAAAACATTGTAAAATACAACAATGCTTATTATTGTTTAATTTCACATTTTTTTCTTGATTATTTTGTGAACTTTAAAAATACATACATACATATGTATATAAAATTTGCTAACAAAACTGGCTTTACCGTTGTTTTACTCTACTATGTTGAAAAAGAATGCAAAATTTTTGCGTTTTACATTTTCTAGAGAATTTAAAAACGTTTTTCATTTCCACTTTCATCCGAATTGGGTTTCTGTGACACACATGATGGAATACGAAAGGGATCAAAAAATTGTTCTGGGTATAGTTATGCAGTGACACAATAAAATCGTATGGGCATTTACATAAATGCTCCACTTAAAATTATACAATTGATATCACTGCTTTTAAAACAACAAAAATAATGTAGGTACATGTATTTGCAATTCCCACTGATAATACGGCAACTCAGCTGATTCAATACGTACCATATTTCCATTGACACTCAACCACCTCAGTATTAACCGGGTATGGCCGTATGTGAGTTCTGTGAATAAAAGGTAGAAAAGTAAATGGCAATCTTTTTGATTTCTCTAAAAAAAATAGAAATTATTAATTTTAAAGCAATGATTAATTAGAAGTTTTTAGATAGCGATTAATTGCAAAATGGAGATAAGTTTGGAGTGCGAAAAAAAAGATAGTGCAATTCGTGTATTATTTTGTCTGGCTTTTGACTTTTTACATTCTTTTAGTTAGTTAGTGTTCAGACGAAGATAGTCTTATTTTTAAGATTCTTACTTATTCTTCTTTGAACTATCTTCGGCGTTCACACAAAGCGAGTCATATTTTTAAGCGCATATATTTTATGCATAGTTTTGTGTATGCATGTATGCTTTTTTTAACATTACGAATGAGAAAGCAAAACGTATCGACAGTACATGAAGCTGAGTACTCGTTTCTTTTCCCCTCGCCTCTCTCGACTATAAACTAGCAAACTTAAAAATAAGACTATCTTCGTCTGAACACTGACTTAGTATTTGATTTCGCCTTGGATTTTATGCTGCTAGTTTGTTGTTTTTGCTTTATTCTCTGCCTGCATAATTTATTAAAAAAAAGAGCATATTAAACGCAACTGCGGGCATCGACATCTCTGCTGCAGCGGCTACTTTATAAAACTATGCGCGGTCTAAAAAGTATGTATATAAATTTGTACACTCATATATGTATATGTATGTATGCATGTAGATATGTAATAAATAAAAGAGTAATGAAATAAAAGCTACAAAATTAAGTACATATAATTTAGTTGGTATGTTTGGTTAAGGGATTGATTTATGTGGTTGTTGGTTTGTTGTTACTTCTTAATATAAATTTGTACATACTACATATGTACATAGTATGTACATACGTTTGTATTTAATTTTATGATATTTTTGTATATTTTTTATCCGAACGGTCGTCGTCTTTTGGGGAATTTGTAGCCAACTTTATGAAATGAAGAAACTTGCCGTACTGTGTTTAAAATTTATGTGTTGTTGTTTTTGTTTTTGTTTTATTTTTATTAATAGAGCGCATTGTTGTTGCTGCAGTTTGGCGCTTGATCATCTGGTTTTGGCGCAATTGTATGTGGCTGCAGTCGCTGATGCCAACGTTTTGGGTTGCTGCTTTTATTTTATTATTTTTTTTTTAAGTTTTTTTTTTAATTTTCCCTATTCACAGATAGTTGAGCAACCAAAGTTAAATTTTTAAGTCACAGTTTAAGTTTGTTCACATACACAGTCATTTTATAGAAGTCATATTCTTATTGGAACTTTGTTATTATTTTCCTTCTTCATTGGGTAAGGATATGTAAATTAAAATTGTGCAAATACCTATTTCCCTTAATTTGGAATTTTGCATACCTAGGGTACATTTTCAATTTTGCGTGTGTGCAAAAAGCATTTTTCCAATCATACCTACACTTTGGAATGTAGGTAGTTTTTTTTACGTTCTATAAATATCATATCATATCATTTAGTTGAGCTGTTTTGTATATTAGCCATAATATACATACATACATATGTACATATCAATACCAACCATCAAACAGTCCAACAACCAGGCTGCTACCCATCAACATTTCTTTTACGTCCTATCAAACAATGTATTGCATTGCTGGTTGGTATAAAGTGTTTCAGTGTTGGCGCAATTTTCTTTACTTTTACTTGATTTTGGCGCTTTTTCAATGATTCGTTGTGCAAGTATTGCGCCAGTTTTTAATATGAGTTGTAGCTTTTTTCGGTATCTCAACTCCCCTTCTCAAATGCTGATGTATGTATGTATGTATACACATGTATGTGTTTTCAAACATATGTACATACATATATACAGTGCCGATAAAAATAATAGCACCGTTACAGTACAAATACCTCCTTCCTTTTCATTTAAAATTTGTATTACCCACTAATTTTTATATATGATTGGACTATGCTGTAATGTAATGATTCCTTTCTGAGAAAACAGTTTTGGTTCTCATATTGCATATGATTCTTTTTATATGAAAGAATATTTGGGGTGAAGTAAAAAATTTACGGTAAAAAAAATAGCACCAATCATTACTTTTTGCATGATTTCTTTAGTTTGTCGCGAAACCAATAGAAGATAGTGTTTCTTGAAATACACAAAAAAATTTAAGTAACAAATTGTTTTTGAAATCTTCAATTATGCGATGTGGAGAGCAATGCACAGAGGTAAAGAGACAGATCATTCAAAAAATTATTTCGGAAGGCAAAACGTATTGTGAAATAGGACAATTACTTAATTGCTCCAATAAAATGATACGCAATGCAATCATTCATGTAAAAATTTAAACGCATGGTAGAAAGCCAGCAAAGTCCAAGTGGTTGGTTAAGCGATTGATTCGCCAAAGTAAAAAGGTCCAGATAGAGGCATGCGTAAAAGCAGCATTGCTGGAACTCAATTTAAAGGCCTGTACTTCAAGAAAAGCTCCATTGTTGACTGCGAAACATGTGAACAAACGACTTAGATTTGCATAAGAGCACTTGAACTGGCCAGCTAGTAAATGGAGAAACATTTTGTGAACGGACGAATGCAAAGTCGTAATGTATGGTGGAAAAGGTTGTAAGACGTTCTCTGAATACAGCATTTAATACAATATATACATGCAAGACAGTAAATCACGGAGGTGGATAAAAACTACAATGGAACAACATGTTTACGTTGACATATTAGAAAATGTAATGTTTCCTTACGCCGAAGCAGCAATGCCATTGTTTTGGGCTTTACAGCAAGACCACAACCCAAAACATACCAGCAGAATGGCTCGCAGTGGTTCATTGACAACAATATTAAGGTCATGGAGTGGCCTGCGCGGTCGCCAGACTTAAACCCAATAGAGAATCTTTGGGCTGATATCAAGAAAAGGGTATGTGAAGCAAAACCTACTAATAACGAGCAACTTTGGGCAGTAGTTAAGGAGTCATGGGATATAGTATACCCAAAAAAGGTTAAAAGACTTGGTTAACTCCATGACGAAACGCTGCGATGCCGTTATTGCCAACAAAGGCCATGCCATAAAATATTGATTTATTAACTTCGGATTGTATATAGTGTATTTGAAATACCGTTTCGTTTGGTATTACTTTTCATGACTAGTGCTGTTTTTTTACCGTCAAAATTTTTACTTTTGAACGTAACTTGAATTTTTTTTTAATAACAGTCAATGAAATTACTGCAAGTCTTGTGTATACAGTCTAAATGTTTGTTTGAATAGATCGTGAACTAAATGGAAGAAAATTTTATTCATATACATATACCAACCAAGAATGTAGTGCTATTTTTTTTACTGCAGCTGTATGTATGTACGTGTACATTGTATTAGATAATTTATATTTACATATTAATTTCTGCTGCATTCTTATAAGTAGATTTATTTTAATCTTTTTTTTTGTAGGGTAAGTGCACCCAGTAGTCGCCTGTTTATATATTTTTCTCTTTCAAACTTTTGCCATTTCTGGTGTGAAAATTATATTGGGATGATACCTACGAACTTGTTATAATTCTGTTATTAGTATGGTTTTATGTTCATTTAACTGTTTTCCAAATCAAAATATATACAGTCACACACATTTAAAGTCGGACAGACGTATGAAAACATTTGTAGTCGCAAATCTGTTTTATGAAAGAAAATGCATTTCAATTTTTTCTATTTTATCACGAAAACTTTTATTTACAATAAGCTGGTATGAGATGTTTTGATCCTTTTATTATTAAATGATACATATGGGCAATTCAGTCGTAAAGCAGCTCTGGGCGAGTCAACATCAAGCGTCGTTGGCAATTATATCTTAAGTGCAACCAGGCCACTGTTGTTTATTGGCCTTCGAGAGTTTTGCGTCTCGCTCGCACTGGTTGACTGATCTGCCACGGATAACCATATATTCTTGCGGTTCTTCTGTGGAATTTCCTTAACAACCACGTTGCTACTTCCTATGTGAAGGCATAGGTCGTGTACAGTCAGTCACAAAACCTTTTTAAAATAGTGTTAATAACATCTTGGGCATATGGTCTAGTTACTCCGCCCATATTTGTGCAACCATATTATGCAAATTTACTTTGTATATAAATAAATAAACATATGGGCAATTCCACAGAATGTCACGTACCATGACCCATCAATTAATCTTGTATTTCAGAGAAAATTTAAAATTTTCTTTATTTTTTTATGTACTTTTAAATAGCGTAAGCAGCTCTAATTTTGTTTAAAGATAAGGACAAATCTAACCGCATCGCTCTGAAATACCAGCTTAATTCATTGGTCATCGTACGTGACATTCTGTGGAATTGCCCATATTTACTTACATACATATGTATGTATGTATTTGGTCCTAATGTAATAAGGCTATATAATCTAAAGATCTTAACTTAAGAAATAATGAAAACGGATTATAATTATTGCTATCCAATTTCTAGCGAGAGCCGCGGAAAAAATGTCTTTCCAAAAAATTTAGTTTCATCCCATTAAAGAACCATGATATGCCACAGTTAGGGCAAAATTACTCGTATGTACATACATACATACATATAAGGGCTGGTCGATTTAAAAATCGTTCAAATTACAAGAAAAATCGTATTCTAGGGATCAAAATAAGAAACTTTGCCGAAGGAACCATACCTCTAAAATGTATTTTGATGTCCCGACTTTTGATCCGAAGCGTCAAATTTTTTAAAAAAAAAATCAGCGAAATGGCTATGTTTTTTTATTTTTTAAGTTTATTTTTCTCTTTAGAAATTTATTATTATCAGAATGAAATCAAAAAATAAATTTTACATAGTAATAGAAAAGAAAATAGAAAAAAATTATTGTTTGAAGTCTTTTTTGCTTTCAAGTCTGGACAATTTCGCACGCTCTCTATGGGGAACCCCCAGGGGTGGTTCCAGGGGGTGTGCCACTGGCATAGGTGTGTCGGCCCTCCAAAATTAGTGGGGGTCGGTCATACATTTTGACTCGATTGAGGAACTCTAAATGGGTCAAAGTGAGATTTTTCAAAATTTGACCCTTCGGATCAAAAGTCGGGACATCAAAATACATTTTAGAGGTATATAATACGATTTTTCTTGTAATTTGAGCGATTTTTTTTCCTCCATACAAATCGACCCGCCCTAATTGGTTTTATAAAATTTTTCGGAAGAACGCGGCTTTTAAAAGTTATGGTGCCAAAAGTGTTTAAAGTGAAGATAGTTTAGTTTTTGGGTGAAAAGTGCAATGCGCATTTTTGACAACTTTTTAAAATGCTTATTTTAGCAAGAGGGGTCTCTACGGCAAATTTTATGACCCTTGATCATTTGGAAATAATTTTTGTTGTTGTTGCTTGGTATTCTTGATCTCCATCGATATATCTTCCGGGATTTTATCAAATCCAAAGCCACATTAAACATTAAATTAAAAATTCTAATTGAAAAGGAACAATTAAACAATTAATTCTGAAGATGTGATTTATTATTTAATATGAATTAAATGAATATGTACATACATACTCATATGTATATCTGTGAAAGATATTTAGTCTAAGCTTTCAGGAGAGCAAAACCCCGTTTTATTTTGAAACCTTTCTAGTCTGGTAGCAGATTTATATTTTCAAAATTAACTAGAAAACGTAATAATTGACACAAAGTTTTATTAAGATCATTGAACGATAGAATGGAAAAGCGGATTTCATTTTTTAAAGAGTATGACATCCAGATGTCTTCCGTCGAGTTGAAAACACTGTTCAAAACGGATCCTTATGTTCTGCGCCACACGCTGCAGTAAACTTGGTTCCGAATACCGAACTTTGATTTGATTTATCGACAATATTTTACTTTAAAGCCACTAGAGATTGATTATTGTCATAATAAACCCTCTCTTTGAAGTAGCCCATTAAAAAAAATTCATGGGAGTTAGCAAACTCATAGAAGCTCTGGCTGTGTGTGCAGTCGCCCCATCCTGTTGAAACCACGTGTGTGAAGAGTACGATGGATGAGCTCGCAGGTTTAGCAAAAAGAATTCCAATCATGCGTCGATAATTTTCGTCGTAACATTCGTCGCCTGGCCTCGAGAATTTTAAAAAAAAAATGGTCCAATTATCTCATGCGGGGATAAGTCACACCAAACAGTTACCCTGAGGCAATGCAATGGTTTTTGATGTTTCAATCGAGGGTTGCATGTTCTTGGAGATCAGTAACGGCAGTTGACGTGACCGTTTAAGTGACAATGAACCTCGTCGCTCAAAAAAATGGGACTTACAGTGCGAAAACGCTCCAACATCGTTTCATAAAAATTTTTGCGTAAATCAAAGTCACTTTCTTTCAGTTCTTGAACGATTTGAATTTTAAAGGGATGAAACTTCAGATCCTTTTTTAAAATTTCTTGAATAATCGCTCTTGGAAGTCCCAGTGAGACTGCTCTTTTCCGTATTGAAAGTCGCGCATTTTCACGTAAACTGCTTTCAACCAGTTCAATGTTTTCGGGAGTCCTTGAAGATCGGCTGGACCCTGGCCGTGGGACATTCAAAGCCGAAGCAGTTGCGCGGAATCTGCACCCACGAACGAATTAAATTTACACTCGGTCCATCACGTATTCGCCGCATACCGATCTTTGAACAAAGTTGTCGAAGAGCAATTACATAAGAATCATTACTCTTAAAAAATTTATCCACAGCGAACGCGTGATGCTCACTCGACCACTGCGACGCCGTGACTAACAAATCCGCACAATCTATAATTCCAACGGCGCCACCCTCCCTCCGCACCGTTTATTGCTTTTTGAAATAATCGTATTTAAAAATATAAATTTGCCACCAGTCTCACAAGAAAAAATGAAGCGAAACCTGGGGGTCTACTCTGTAATTCGATTTAAATGTTATAAACATACAAATTCGAAAGCTTTTTCTTTCGTTTCGAATTACACAGTAGACCCAAAGGTTTCGCTTCTTTTTTCTTGTGACACAATTATTTTAATGAGTACACAATACTTTTAGGAATTAAAGGGCTTTCCAAGTGGGTTAATAAAGCAGTGAATAAACACCACTTCCTAAATCATAAATTTAACTGCTTTGGAAAAGTGTTTAATAACCACATCCTAAATGTAAAATATATTACATTTACTTCACCAATAAAAAATCACACCTTATTTTAGAGTTTTTATAGCAAATAAAAAGTGAATTTTATTCGCTCACGTGCTGGCCAAAAGAAACCACTTCGTTCCAAAGACACGCTAATATAGAATTCACTACTTTTTGTTCGGAGTTTGGAGTGCTTCGTATTAATATGTAGTTGTGGTGCTTTTTCTACTTTTTATTCATGACTTTTTTTGGTGGGTATCGTGACCTCTAACGCAAAATGCCCTAACTAACATTTTCATAGTTTTACATAAAAGGGAAAAAACATGTTCAAATTAAAAATATTAACTGTTCAATGCGAATTTTTCCAATGTAATAAAATAAATAAAACTGCTATTTTTGTTCGCGCAGGGTTTTTTTGTAGTGCTTATATTGATGAAATACCAAGGAATTTGTAAAAAAATATATTTTGAACTTTTTGTTAGATAAAGCGTTTTGCATTTTAGGCAACGATATACTTATACATATGTATTTTTGTAGCATTGTTATTTTACTTCTATTGGCTTTATATTACAAATTTCGAATGAATAAATAAACGATTCTGGTCCGACCATGGATGTGCTAGTCCCCTTAAACTCCGACGTGTCTGAGAACCCAGCAGAGTGTGACCATATTCATGCTGATGAACTAAATTTAGTTTAATGCGGCATTCCCAAGTAAACTCATATGAACTAAGAGCTTTAATGGCAGCCTGACTATCCAAGAAGATGGCAAGTGCGCAGACAGGGATGATTACTCCCTGCCTGTGCTTCTTTCCGCGATGTCGATGACATTTTGGTTAGCAGCAGTATCTATCACAATCGCCAGCGATGTGATCTCAATGAGGACTTCGATAGACGGTGCATTACACTTCCTCATAGCGCCTGTTGTATAGCCTAATCCTTGCCAACCAAGCAACAGCATTATAAGTGATGATAGGTCTAACTATCATGTTGTATATCAATGGAAATATTTTGGGAGTGCAACACCATGGGGGTTATTATGTAATCCGAATCGAACGGAAATGTGTTTGAATTGTAATGTTAATAACATACAAATTTGAACAGTTTTCTTTTCGAATCGAATTACATAATAACCCCCCATGTTTTTCCTGCAACAGATCTCCAAATCATTAGAGTTTTTGTTGCCTTGTCGACACTCAGATATTTGACCTCCGACGAGCTCTATCTATACGAATCAATTGGCAGCGTTGAAGTGTCCTCGTTCTTGGTGGAGTGAAAAATAATGTCTTCGCAAGATTTATATTCAAATCTACAGATAAGCTTTATTGCTTCACTATCCTTAGTCCAATATATATTTTATTAAAATTTTTGCATTAATAACAAGATTTGGATACTTAGAAACCGCCACATGTAAAAAATTACTTTCTATATTTATGATTTGATCAGGCTAAAGTTCGTATCGCTTTGTAAGCCAAATTACATGTGATAATTTTTAATGAACAAAAAAAAAAGTTAGTTGTAAATATTCTGAGAAACACGTAGTAGAACGGAACAACTAGCTGTTTTCGAAGGCCGGTGTAGTGGCCACTGTTTGTGGTGTCAGTTGATGTAGATGTCTGCTTTACGTACGCAACTTTTATTGCAAATGGAATATGTGAATTGTTTTGATTCATCGTATTACAATTTGCTGAAAGCTTTTTTTGTAATGAAAGCTCATTTTTACCATCTCTAAATTTTCAACAGTCTTGCCATTGTCGTTTGTTTTTTTTACTAATTATGCACATGTTAGTTAATTTGAATATGAAGTTCGAACAATAATAATTAAAATTAACCAAAAATAATTTGTCAAATTATGACTCAAATACATGAATTTATACCAAAATATTTGACAAAAATATGCATTTATGACCAAATTAAGCAAAATTATGCATTTTCGTCAAAATATGCTCTAACAAATATGCACACTAAACAAATGCATTATTAATGTGAAACAATTGTTTCGTAAAGATATTTTGTTGTCATTATCAGAGTTAAGGTAATGGTAATAAATATAAAAAATATTTAGGTTTAAAATTGTTTTAATATTTTTAATTTTAATGTGTCAAGCTAAAACCGCCGAAAATTGATTATTTACGATGGCAAATACATATGTATGTGCCCTTAATTATGAAAGTGGTCTAAGTCATATACATTTTTGCTTCGAAATATTAAAAAAAATCTTAAAAAAACTGCAATAAATAGTTAATAAATATTAAATAAATTTATATTAATTGAGACTATAACAACTCTAAATTAAAATGTTGTGCAGTATAAAAATATTTTTTCATTTGTTCAAATGTAATCTAGTAAATATTAGAGATGTGCACGTGAGCGGTTTTTGACACGCAGAAAAATATTTTACTCACGCACTTGCACGCACGAATGATTTTGAAAATTTTCACGATCACGCACGCTCACGTATAAAATATTATTAATCACGCACGAGCGGTGTACAACTTATCACGATCAAGCACACTTACGAAAAATATATGTATTATTAATTTTTTATGTTTGTTGGTTGAAAAATATGTTTTTACATATATGTACATATGTATGTTTATACATACGTACACAGAGAAAACAGATTTGTTGTGATAACCGAATTTGTAGCCAATCGAATTTTGTCGGTTCGAACAACTAATACACAATTCTGTTGTAATGAACATAGATTGTAGTATTTATTATAAGAAAATTTAAAATTTTTAATACAGTTACATATATACCCACGCAGGAGTGTTATCTCGTGAGAGCGTGAGAATTCGTGCGTGAATCTAAAAATAAACTCACGCACGAGTAATTTTTTTTAAGTCACGGTCACGCACTCACGCGTGATTAATTATAGATTTGATCACGATCACGCGTGATTCACGTGTGACACGATAAAAATCACGACATTTGCACATCTCTAGTAAATATCACAAAAAGAGAAAAACATGACTTAAGCTACGGTCACACTTGTCAAACATTTGCCCAAAAAAGCTTAACCACTAAATGCTAATGAAAAATCTTTCAATTCAGACAAAAGTTTGTCAAGTTAAAGAGTAGCCAATATTGTTGGATTCTATGACATGGTGCATTAGTTGTGTTCGAAACTGTTTAATATGATAAACAAGTGTCTGGATCAAAACTTTTTTCATTAGTGTTTGTTGGTTACGCTTTTTTGGGCAAATTTTTGACAAGTGTGACCGTAGCTTTAGACCACTTTCATAATTAAGGGCACATATGTAATTGATTTTGTTCAACAAAATTAAGTTCGAAAATTATGTTGTCGCATAAGCTTTTTTTTTGGCGATTGTAGTGCGATATGTATACACAAATAATAAAATAAGATCGTATAGCATTGAAAAAAATAATTTAAAATAAAATTCGCTGAAACAATTCTCTTTTATACCTAAATTACATTATGCAGTTTTTCATGAAATTAGTAGATGCATGGGAATTTTTTCATTTGTCAATAGGAGGAGAAGCGAATCAAATTGTCATAAAACCTTCGGAGTTTCATGCTATGTCTCATTTTTTTATATACATACATATGTATGAATATCACCCTCTTATCTAGCGCTGGAATTAGCAAATCGAAAATGTTTGGTGCAACAAATGTCATAAAAAAATACATAATGTAAATTAGGTATTAGCCAATTTAAGGAAATCTATTTAGTAAAATCCGTTTGAATATGTAAAATTCCCTAGTATAAAGCAACTAATAAAGAGCAAAAAAAAATTTTTTTTTGCAAATGTCATAACGTCATCAAGAAGTTTTGTTTATAGTGAATAAGAAAAAAATCAACGTGCAACAGGTATGCCCAGTAGTACACTTGCAACGCTATTTTGTAATTCTCGTGGTAAGAGCTAAAATTCAAAGGAAAAATAAATTCTTTAAAGAATAGAAAATAAAATATTTTAGAATACAAATGATATTGTAAATACGGTCATATAAAATTATACTTGAAAACGTTCGAGTAAAGCTTAACATACTTTTAGGAGCAACAAATAAAGTAACGCCTTAACATATGTAAAGGTTTAGGGATGTAATCTTGTGAAAATATGTGAAAATTGATTAAACAAATTGGAAAATGTGTAGTTTTTCATTTGCGTAAAAATATATTAAGGGCCTATCTATCCCTTGTCGCACACTTACATTTGAAACAAAAACAATCAAATAAAATAAAAATAAAATTATCATATTTGGAAATTAAGAGACAATCGAGAGACAATTTTGACTGACGTCTTCTAAGAGTTACAAATCTTAATGAAATTGAAGTCAATTAATTACTTTTGTTTTTATAATCAATAAAAATAACTAAAATTTCTTTAATCATAATTTCAAAAATTTTAACATCTTTAATTCGAAATAATTCATAATTTTATTTTTGAGACCTTTTTAATTTCCAATCACTAGTAACATTTTATTTTTAATCAAAATTTGTATATGTATATTGAAACTGAGCCATTTTGAGTTGTCACTCAACATTAAAAAAAAAAATACTTACCTCTATTGTATGTCAATATCAAATTCTTTGGAATCTCAGTAGGACCTTCTTTAAATAACAACTAAAAAAAATCTTTGAGAACTCGGCCAACTAAAATAACAAAATAACATTGAAAAGAATAAAATGAAATTTTCTCCCCATTAAAAATGTATGTATGCTCAAATAAATACACAAAACTATAGATTAAAATTAAATATGATCCTCATATGATGTTTAGTTCTTTTGTTTTCCCTTATATATATTTAATTAGACGCTTAAATAAATAATTTAACTGATACGCAGAGATAAAGAAAACCCAAACTTGTGATTTTTTTTTAGTTTTTGAGTACCGGTATTTGTATGTTTTCCTTTACTTTTTATATACATACATACGTATATTTTCTTCATTTTAATTTATGTTCACTTTGTGTATATCTGCCATTGTTACACATATTTTCCCACCAGGCGTTTAGAAGCGCAAGAATCAAAATAATACAAATATGAAAAGAAATAAAAAAAAACGAACAAATAAATAGCAAATAAAAATGAAACAGAAGAGAACAGGTCGTTTGAAGAAAAGATAAAATAAAGTGTACATGCTTTCGAATCGACGAACATACATACATATGTACATACATATGGAAGTATGTGTGTGTGCATAATGCAAAAGTATTGTCCTTAAAACAAGAAACATTCCACAGATAACTGCATCAACTAACAAGAAAACAACAAATCTGATGGTACAATACGTTTAAGGCAGAGCCTTAAAGTAATGAGTTTTTTGATGCTTGTAAACTTTGATGTACATACATACATATGTACACTCGTATATCATACATATCGATGATCATAAGTAATTTCACGAAATTTATTTTTTTGTGATTCCAATACATTTCACACAATTACACCTTAAAGTGAAAAAAGAACGCTTTTACAAGCAGTTTTACGAAGCAGTTGTATATACAAGCAGTTGTATTTTTTATTATTATGTTTTTACCTTCTGTTATGTTGGTACACATGTCTGTTATATATGTTGGGAATAGGTCCGTTTGTTTACTTTTCCAGTAAAATCCAGTAGTTGAGTAAATTTTAGGTAATTTGAAAATTTTACTCTCAAGAATGTCTCTTGCACAAAAAAGTACGCGAACGGAAAAATCGCACAAATTTGCAGGTTAATCAAAACAGCTGATCATAGTGTTGTATAATATGTGTTGTTTTGACTACCCATCAAATACATATTTTTGGTAATTGATGCATGCATTTTTATAATTATAAATTTGCAGCGATATATATTTCTAAAATAGAAGTTTTGTGAAAGCTTTAGCTTGTATTTGGTTTTTATTCTGGATATATGGCATACGAAAATACATCAATATTTTATTTCTGATAGTCGTTACCCTGAATAGTATGCAGAAATAAGTATTCGCATATACATACACCTTACATCTCTAAGAAATTAAGCAAATAGCACAATTAATTTTAATTTAAAAACTGATAAATTTAAGGATTATTATTCTTTAATTTGTTTCATCTAGAACATAAATACTCTTCAGTTTTTTTTTGTTAAACTTTTACTTCAGCTTTTCTTCTTTTAAATGTTTTTATTAAAAAATTTTTACTTTGTATTTGTTTACTTTTGTTTATTTTATTGAATCATATGTTTTTCTCATCTACTGGATTTTACTGGCAAAAATTTGTCCAGTAAAAATTTGCAGACTCTCAAGTCAACAACTGTCAATTTACTCTCTCAATTGGCACTCTCTTTTGCAATTTTATGTGTAAACGAACGCATTTCAGTAAAATCCAGTACAAATTTGCACAAAATTGCACAAATTTTGGGGTAAACAAACGGACCTAATATCAGCCATTTTGGATTGTCAGTTTGTTTTTGACAGATAAAAAGGTTGGTCGTGTTTTGGTGTGCTCTTCGATTTTTTACTAAATTTTGAGGAAAAACAACGTCGCAGGGACATCGCTCAGGAGCTGTTGAACATCGTCAACGACGATCCAGATTTCCTCAAAAAGGTCATAACTGGTGTATGGCTATGACATTGAAACCAAAGCCCAATCATCCCAATGGAAGCGTCCAGAAGAGCCAAGACCGAAAAAAGCATGTCAAGTTCGGTCAAATGTGAAGGTTTTGCTCACTGTTTTCTTCGACTGCAATGGCGTGGTGCATCATGAATTCTTGCCACAAGGTCGTACGGTCAATAAGGAATACAATTCGTCAGAAACGACAGAATTGTGGAAAAAACAATCATGGATTTTGCACCATGATAACGCACCAGCTCACACATCGATGCTTGTGCGTGAGTTTTTTGCCAAAAACAAAACCGTTATCATGCCTCAACCACCGTATTCACCGGACTTGGCCCGCGCTGACTTTTTCCTCTTCCCAAAACTGAAGACACCGATGAAAGGAAAGCGTTTTGCTACGATTGAGGAGATAAAAGAAAAATCGAAACAAAAGATGTTGGCGATACAAAAAAGCGCGTTTAAGAAGTGTTTCGAGGATTGGAAAAAACGCTGGCATAAGTGTATTATATCTGAGGGGAATTACTTTGAAGGGGACAAGATAGTTATTGATGAATAAATAAATACTTTTTAAAAAAATTTAAAATAACGGTTATTTTTTGATCAGGCCTCGTATAATTATCTTTGCATCCATTTTCCATTTTTCACAACTTTTTTAAAATTAGTTGCCGCAAAAATTGAAAAAATACGCTTGATTGGTAAAGATTTTTGTTTGAGGCTTTTAAACTTATTGGCCCTTATTATGAGCAACTTTCGATCTTCGCAGGAACGAAATGCATATACACGGTGCTTAAGCAACAAAACAAGCAAAAATTCCTAAATAATTTTATTTTTTTTTTGAAGCAGTCTCCTTTGAGCTCTATACACTTTGTCCAACGTTCCGCCAATTTGTTCATCCCTTCAAAAAAAAAATAAATAAATAAATAAAATAAAACTTGTTTTGGCCATCAAAAAACAAATAAAAATACAACATCGAGCTTATTTTTAATTTAGTAGCTTGTACCTAAATGTATTCCAAAGCAATAAAGCTCTTTTTCATTGAAATTGGTGTACAACTTTTGATATTATTTACAATTTAGAAAGAAAACTGACCCATTCAGCATTTTATGAAATTAATAATCATATTCGAGTCTTTTTCGACTCCTCCGCGGGGTTAAAATAATCATTTATGCGTTTATTTTCGAGTCGTAAATTACTGTTCGTTTGAGAGAAAACGGTACCCTAGCCGCGACTCTTCTAAAAGAGTCTTTTATGGCTCGCGCTTCTGATAAATTTTGACTCATTTTCGAGACAGTTTGTGGTAGTACTTACAATCGCTTGCGAAACAATGATTCAAACAGTCACATTTCGAGCATATGCGTGATCAATTTATACTTGCGTGCATTCTGTACATTTTGTTTTTTTAAATAAACCAATTTCTAAGCATTTTGGGAATCATTTTCGAGCCTTATTTTAAGCGCAGAACTGATTAATCAGTTTTTTATCATCTAATGTAGTCGAAAAATTAAGTTTTAAAAATAAAATGTAAAACAATTTTTTTCAATATTATTATTTTTTGCTCAAACTCTCACGATATCGCACTTTTAGACACGCAAAGTTTACTTTGCAAAGTCTTGATTCAGCTGTGTGAAACACAGGGGGAGAAATACTTTCTCTCTCTGTCTGGCTCCCAGCTGAATTAAGACTTTGCAAAGTAAACTTTGCGTATCTAAAAGTATGTAAGTGAAAATTTTTTAAATCAGCTAATGTGAACAAAGATACGAGAATTAAGTCTGCATTATCAAGTCAAAAATTGGATTTTTTGGAGTTGCGATTTTGTTCAAATAAATGAGCCTTATGCATAGAATTTAATTTTTTCTTACGAATTGATACCTTTCCTGTTCTGAATATTCAAAGTGCAAGAAGCAAGACATGCATTTTAAACTCGTCACTGTGGCCAACAAATAACCAAGAGCAATAACAAAAATCATAATACGAGACTTTGTTTACAAAAATATATTCTTTTTTAGCTGGAATTGCTTTCACACAAAAAAATAAAATAAAATAAAAAATAATGAATTGACTGAAAGTCTGCTTATACATACATACATAAATACATACAAATATTACATTTAATTCTGCTTTGGCAGATCAGGCTCAAAAACAGGAAAATAATATTCTTTAATAAAAAAAGTGGGTTCATTTATTAAAAAAAAAAGATTGCAATGTTGTTGCTTTCGCTGCTGCTGTTGTTGCCACTTTTATTTAAATTTTTTTGTTGGCTTTGGGGAGACCGGCATACAAAAAATGTAATGGTAGTGTTAAATTAACAATGATCATGTATTCAAATACTCACTACAATCCTTTTGAATTTAGTATAAAGCAATCAAAAGAAGAAGTAGAAAAACAAGGAAGCTATAAAAACAACGATTAGTGAGGGGTCAGAAAAGGAGAGAGTATGAGTATGAGTATAATTGATATTTAAATAATAAATTTCAACAAAAAAAAAAAGGTCTGAGAATCTTATTTTTATTTGTTTTGCAGTTACTTAAAAAGTCCGTTTTCTTTTATCTACAGATTTCTTTCTTGCCTCTTTGTTTGATATTGTTATTTTATTTTTTTTATTATTTTATTTTTTTTTTTTCATTTTAATTTTAGTTACCGTATTCCATATCTTGCTCTACCAAGATTTTTATGAATAAAATCTCAAGGAATTTATTGTTGTTATTTTAATTGCAGTGTGTGTCTGTATGTTTGTGTGTGTGTGTGTGTGTGTATGTGTTGGCTGAGATTTCTTGGAAAACCATTGGGTTTCCGAAATTGAAATCCTTGAAGTAGCCGGTCGATTTGGGTTTCACTTTAACGAAATTGTTGTTGGTGGCTTGTAAACTAAATTCCTGCTTTGTGTATGCATTACATACATACATACATGCATATGCATGTGCATACATATTTACAATTCAAGGTCGCATAGTGGTGTAAACTACTTTTGGATAGTTTCTGAACAAGAATAGTTTAGATTCTTCTAAATTTTCAATACAAACTATTATTGTGTATTTGTATATCCTACAGCATTTGAAATTTATTTTCGTTTTTTGCTCTTTTTTTTTTTTTTTGTTTATCCTTGTGACTTGTGTTACATTTTGAATAGTTTGAAAAAATTTTTAAATTTGACTTTCCTAGTGTATTCTTATAGGACTGATCAAGTCTAGGTTTTGTCGCAGATTTTACTTTTTGTTTTGTTTTATTCTTTGTGGCATAATTTTGATTTTCCATTTAAGCCTCTATTGTCGTTTTCAACTCGAAGTCCGTGGGTTGTCTACAAGTGAACACAACTAATACATTGGCATTGCCATTCGCAACTTAAATAACGATCTTGTTCAATAGCATTTCCAAGTAAAAATTAGTTATAATTCACAATACTGAAACAAACTGAGTTGACTTGGGAACATCATAAGTATATTAATTTCCTTACAGGGACTCAATGTATGTGCAAACTTTTATAAGAACCGGCCTGCTCGATGAGAGCAGCAACGCGCACTTTTCTTTTTAAAGAATTACGTATATCACAGCAGAAGTCCAATGCATGTTTAGGTTAGGTTGGGTTAGCAGGCTGCTGGTATGGAAGGGTGAAATTTAGAGTCCAGGGGGAAAGCTTTCGAATATGCATACAATTGACATACAAATTGGAAAGTATTTTCTTTCGTTTCGAAGTACAGAGTAGACACCCAGCTCACTTGGGTCCAATGCTACCTGTGCGTTGAAGAGAAGATAGCGAGAAGGTGGTAGGAAAGGGCTAGTTATAGTGATAGAGAAGGTGAAAGGAAAGGATAGAGGAAAAAAGCTTCATTCTTTTACAACTCTGCTTTTTGCACGCCTTTTTAATAATGCAGTGTTGCAGCGCCTCTATTTATATTTATTGGTTATTTTACTTCGCCGATGATTCTGCTACACAATACCGACGAAGGCGGGCGCTCTGATGTGACACTACACATGACCAGTGTCTATGTCTTCATCACTAGAACTTCTCCTACCACAACTGATACAAAGGGAGTTCCTCTAACTCCCATTAGAGCATAGGGCGCCATATAGCGATTTGTTAGTAAATTTGGGGTTTCGGGAGACGTGGGTTGCTAGCTCTCGTCCCCTAGATTGGTGATAGGGCTGCTATCTTCTCGTCCAATTCCACGATGCAACCACGCATCAGCTGCTTATCGCCCACTTTCCTGAGACTTTTCAGACACTCAGGATAGATGGTTGTGGCGCCTTCCAATTCTAGCTGGCTTCAAAACGGTTGCCTTAAAGCCATTGCCCGGGCGATACTCGGTCAAAGACCGGAAGTAGTTAGCTGCTTGGACATTTCAACAAAGGAATCGTTCTGGCCACTCCCAAGTGAGTGGTAATCAATAACTTTCCACCTCTGAGAAGAGTCCCATCCCCCTGGGATACTAATGCATCAAAATGCGCATTGTTGTTGTTCTTTTTGCGGATTGTTTTTTTCCCGAACAAAAAAAAGAACTAGTTCGTTCTTTTCGTTCAGTTGTTCAGTGAACAACAGAAACAGAGATTGAAAAGTCATCAAATCCTCTTTAATGTTTTCTACGTGTGCTGTTATTCTAAAGTAATTTAATTTTATATTTAGTGCGTAGTTTTTGTAAGTAAAGCCTGGTACTCTGTTCAAAATTTCACGCGAAATGTTGACATAATCCATATAAAAATATTTCACATGAAATATTCATGAAAAAATGTTGCAAAACTTGTACTCTGTTCAACTCGTGAAAAATTTATGAAATTTATCTGGCAACATTTTCTTGCAATCTGCGAAATAATGTGACTAGCTGATGTTTTTGTTTACAAAAGTCGATCAATGTTGCATACTTCTAACCAATAAAAGCGATTGTTAAAGAGTTGTCAAAAATGAAGACTTGGAGTCTGCTATTGATGTCTATTTTAAGTAGCTGCATCTAAAAGTGTGTGTCATTTTATTATAATTTTAAAACTAAAACTAAGAGGTGCCCCCAGGAAGCAATTTTTTCCCTCCAAAACAATTCAACCTATTTTTATGAAATTCAAAACATAGATGTGCGTCAACAATTAATTCCGAGCGGGCAACGCTGCACAGAAAAAAAATGTAACACCTTTATTTTCAAATAATATTTTCCCATTTTATAAAAACAAAAATTGTTTTTGAAAAAATTTAATTGTTAATAATTTTGACAAAACAAACCGACTTCAATGCAAATCTTTGCATTTTGAGAACATTTTCGAAAACTGGAAGTAAACTCTTTCAAACCAAACAAAATTTGAGAAGCTGTTGGTTAAGAAGTTTTATATGAAATATAAAATGAAATTTTAATAGGCGTGCCTCCGCCCATTTTTTTAAATGCAAGACTGTGTGTTTTTGCAGAGCTCAGGGTGTGTTAAGTTTTGTGAAAATCGGTAAAGTGGAATCACTTCAAATAAAATATAAAATTTTAATGGGTGTAACTCCGCCCATGTTTTTAAATGGAAGATTGTGTCTATTTAAGAGCTCTAAATGTGTGGTAAGTTTCGTAAAAATCGGTATTATGTAGAACCACGTGAAATATAATAATAAATTTTAATGGGCGTTGCCCCTCGCTTTTTTTAATTTAAAATTTTGTAACTACAAGAACCAAATGTGTTTGCTAGGTTTCGCGGCAATTTAATAAGTAGAATATTATAAAATCAAATGAAAAAATTTGTGGGCGTGTCACCGTGTCTACTAAATTTCATCACTGCTTCTGTTTTTGGCCACACGTTATATGAAATTGCTACACTGTGCACCGCCAGGACATAGCTAACTTATATATACATACATATTTTCTTAATTGAGCAAGTGCTTTTTAATAAGCTCCTGCAGTTTATATCTGAATTGAAAACAAATAAAAAAAAAATTTTTTTGTAAAACTTTTTTTTTTGGAGAAATTTAAGGAAAGAAAGTATGTATGTATCTAAATTTTACCTCCATAATTTTAATGGAAACTACCCCTCAAACACATCCAATCCTATTCATTTAATATTAGATTTAATTAATTTACGGCTTAGCTAGAGACTAGGAAACTAAGCTTAATCTCCAACTCCAAAAGCGGCTTGTAAGTGCTTGCTTACTAAAACTTATTAATTTACTGAAAAACACGAATTGAAATTTGTAACTTTTTTAAGGGTGTGCCAATAATAAAGGAATTAATTTTACTACCTTAATTATGTTTAACGATGTATGGTCGGTCATAAGTTATATAACGGTTGGTTAAGTAGTTGCGACACACAAATGAACAGGAAATTGTTGTGTTTAACCCAAGGTGTTAAAAAATAAAACTTAAATGACATTAGGAAAATTATTAAAACATATGTCGCTTAAAACGAAAAGTAATTTGTGTGTATATCAAATAAATTAATAAAAATTTTACATAAGAACTTTTGAAAATGCATTATTAAGATCTCCCTGTGTCATCTACATATAAGGAAAATAGCATCTTGTAATAATAATTTGTAATTATTTGACAGCTGCATGATTATTCACCTGCCCGCAGCATACGTTCTTTATTTCTCCTTCCCTTTTGCTCTGTACAACATTTCAAATGGCCATGTTGGCATAACAGGTGGATTAGTATTAGAAATATGTGTGTACGTGTTTCAAATAAACTACATTAATAGTTCGGAAATTTCCTTTTTTACATTTAAACGTTTTCCTGTTGCCTTAAAATGCTGGTAACAACATTTTATATATATATATATATATATATATATTTTTTTTTTTTCTTTAAAGTCTAAAGAGACAAGTGTAAGTATTTTATTTTGGCCGTTATGTTGTTACTTTTCCTGACAAACTGCCAACGACCTTAATTAGTTTTAAGTATTTTATAAATTTTACAAATAAAATAAAAAAGGAAATCATTATAAAAAAGAAAAGTAAGAGGGCAACTTAGTTGGCAATTGCATTATGCAATGCAAACACAGCAAGGCAGTACAATAAATAATTCTTCCTTATCTATATCTGTTCATATTCTTGATACATACATATACATACATATAATATTTACCTAATTTTTTCACACTTTATAAAATTTCTCTTAAATTTTTTAAACAAATATTTAATTTTTTTTTTTTTTGTTTAGACATTAACAAATCACATATTTCGGGCATAACACACAAAACGCAAGGATGTTAGCAAGGATTTTGTTAATATGTACACACATACATACGTACATATGTACATATACATATGTATGTATATGTACATATGTATGTTTAGTTTACTTTTTATTTACTTCTCACAAAAACACACTGACCAAATGAATAGAAATAGAGAATAATATTGTTATCATTGTTCGTTCCGCAAGTGTATGATGTTTAGACTTATGAATGTAAGTAAGTATGTATCTTTATTTGACGAGTTTTTTAGATTTCATTTCATGTCATGATATGCTTAACTATTTATTATTGAGTTGTTTGTGCTGCATGTCATAAAAAATAATGTAGACTTTTTCCTTTTTATAAATATACATAAATATGTATGAAAACATTTTTTATCTTAATTTTATCTTCAAAAAATAAAAAATTAAAATATGAATCCCCAGGTTATCCAAATAAATATTCACTTAAAAGAGAAACTAAGCACTTCTAAGTCTGAATTCAGTTTTGTATCATAAAATTTAATGGCATTTTAATGTTACAAAAGATGTGGGTGATCTCCTCTCTAAAATTACAGTTTTAAATAATCTTGAAAATATTTGTTATCATTTGAAGAATTGAAAATATTAACATGGCACCCAAGTGAGCCGGTTCCCGTTAAACTGGCAGCCTGCAAAGCTTAAAAAACCTAGCGAGAAAAGCTTTCAATTTTCATAAATTTCCAAGTGTGTGTTAAACGTGGTTGGTACACAGCACTCTCAGTTTTGGGAATTTGTCCCCAAAAAGGAGATTTTTTTGTTATTGGGCGTAAAACCTTCGTGAAACTCCCCACGGGATTTTTTTTAGGTAAAAGGCAGTTTTTTTTGCTGGGGATTTTTGGGGATAATATAGAAACTCCCCAAGGGATTTTTTTTAGGGAAAATACCGTTTTTTTTTGTTGGGGATTTTTGGGGATAATATAGAATTAAAAAAACTTGTTATTTAGTTTTTATTTTTCATGTTTGTTTCAAATTCATGCAATCACACAAGTTACATTCATCATAATTTCGCTAATTTCCTTAATAAATATTTTTGTAATACTTTATTAATGCTTTTGTTTTTATGTAATTCAAAAAACGAATGCAGACCACTTATAAGGAGTGTTTTTTTAAGGTTCCATTTTCAGAACAACGTTTACAAATTGGCAAATTTATTTCGAAGCTTGTGATTCAGATCGGGAATATTACCTAATTTGCCAACGAAATAATCGTACATTCCAGTGACTAATTCCTTAAAGCAGGCGCCACAAAATTCGTACAATACAATACCAACCAACCGAAGAAGATGTGGAGCTTATAAGCAAGATCTCGGCTTACAACCGCATAAGATCCAGCTGAGAGTGCTACCTTTAATGGCAGACACTATAAAAATATTTGGGACTCCAATTAGATGTAAAGTTTAGTGAAAGCATATTTTATCAAACAGTCAGACTTACTAAGGACAAAACTTGTAATCTCTCAAAATGGTCTAGTTAATGGTTCTGGTAGATCTTTTGAACTATTTTCGTTCCCTGGGATTGTGTGAAGTTATTGGTTTAAGCGAACAAACCAGCATCTCTGGAAGATTCGTAAGACAACATTTTTTGAGAAATGCTTGAAATGGAATATTGGATTTACGGAATGTGTTCTATTCGAGAAAGCCATGACACTCATATGCAAGAAATAATTTTCAAATCGTTAATGTCATTTGTATACTTACGAGTACATAGTTGTGTTTCTAATAAAGCAATATTTATGTTTTTAAATTATGAAATCTTTATAAAGGGTCCGCCATCTAACGTTTTTTTTTCAACTAGTGCTTATTTCGTGAATGGTAAGACTTAGCTCATGTCTGATTTGACAGATAATTATAAAACTAATTATTCCTTCCGCTGAACGAATATGGTTGTGTATACGCTTGAACAACGCTGGGAAATATTGCGACATTACTTTGAAAATCATGGTAATGTTGCAGAATGTGTGCGAAAATTGCGTACGGATTTTGGAAGAAGAGAAGCACCGTCAGCTCCGTATGTTCGTTGTCTCGTGAAAAAAGTGGAAGAAACTGGCATCCTCATCGTAGCTGCGATTTGACACCGGTGGACTATTATTTGTGGGGTGCCGTCAAAGATAAGTGTTACGCCGACAAGCCAGAGACAATTGACGCTTTAAAGGACAATATTCGTGAAGCCATTGGTGAGATACAGCTGCACACAATCGATAATGTGCTTAAAAATTGGACCGATCGTGTAAGCTACTGCATGGCCAGCCGAGGCAGCCATTTGAATGAAATTATTTTTCATTATTAACCGGAAGGATTGTACTTTCAAATAAAAAAAGAAATTTGAGAAAATATTCAGTAGTTTTTTTTATAGCATTTAAAAAAAAAAAAATGTATATGGCGGACCCTTAGTTTGAACGAAGTATATTCAAAGAATTATTAATCGCGTGATTAATAATTTGCAAAAACGATTTTTTAACTTAATGATTTGGGCTTATTATTTCTTTACTTTTGATTTTATTTTCAAAATAATTTAAATCATCTACATATTTTTATTTCTTTTCTTTTTAGTTTTTTTAATATAATTTATCACACAATTGGTTTTATTTGGAACATAATTTCCGTCAAAGAAATCAAACGTATAACGGCTGTTGAAGGCCGTATCATTATGGATTTCTACAAAAGGTGAGTTGTAGTTCTAATTTATTAACATACATACACACATACATACAACTAAACATTTAAAATTGTTTCACATATGTACATATGGGCGAGTACAATACAGACATATGTACATACCGGTACGTGCAGAAAAATATCCCATATGAATACTCGTATATGAAAGAAATGTTACTTTTGTGTCCAGGATCTTCCTTTGTGTAATACTCTGCTTTTTAAATAACAATTAAGTGTCTTTCTTTATGACTGACTTTGCAGTGTTCTGCTTGGACAAGTTTCCTTTTTTTTATTTGTTTATTATTTATTTTTATCCCAGTGTGCAGTAGTCAATAGATAATCTATTTTTGTTTTTCTGTTGTTGTAACTTTACCAAACTATTATTGTGTGAACCAAGTGAAAAACATTAAATGCGGTTGACAATTTTGTAAATTTTTCTCTGCTCCTGCTGCTTGCTACACACAAACTTCCTTCCTTTACTTAATTTGTGTTGTACTCTGACGACAACAAGGAAGAAGCAAAATTATAATTTAAAAAAAGTATCCCCTAAATTAAGGTTTTTTATTTCTCATGCATTTAGTTTTGGGTTCGACAAAAAAAAAATTGGATTGCAAAAAAAGTGAACAACAACAGTTTTGAAATTATAACGATTTTTATTTTTCAAATATGTTGTAAGTTAATTTTCCATATCCTAGTACAGAATTCCTTAATGCTTTACCCATTTTTGTGTTCGCTTGTTTTAAAACAAACTGGTAATTATTGTTTGAACAAGTTGACCAAATAACTTTACATTTATTGCTGTCTGTAATCATCAACATTTTATTTTAAATACCTTTACACATTGTATTTCATATTTTGTTGAAAGTGTTATTGATGAAAATGCTAAAACACCCCCTCCTCCTGCTTTAATTTGTATGTACGAGTATGTGCTTAATTTTGGTATTTGTCTTTTTACGGCCCTTGATTATTTCATCAAAAATTTTGTGTTGTCTGATCATGTCACATATGACATTAAAAATTACACTTTTTTTGGTTTTTGTGCGGTTTTGTGTAGCACTTATCCTTGTTGGCCCATCTTTATTATTTCTATAACCATGTAGCAAGCGTCTACTCCTGTCAGTTGGTCATATTTTCCCAATGACATTTAAAGTGCATGCTCATATTGCATTTATGCATTATCATTGTAATTATTGTAATCAAATTAATTGAAGGTAATTCACTTTTTATTAAGTTAAACACCCTTCTCTACAAAAAAAAATAAAAAATAAAAATAACAATAAAATTTGAGGTGTAGTACGTTGCTTTAAATTTTAAGGTTATGAAATATTTGAGGTTATAAATTTTGTTAGGCTCCTATTTTTTATCTTCTGGAAGAGCGGAGAAGATAATAAAGAAAGGAACCATAATATTTTAGTCTCTCACCCAATAACAACAAAGTTGCTCAACTAAACTTAGCGTGTGTCAATCGGGACTTAAAAAACTGCAGAAGTTCTACATCAACTGACCACACACAGTGGACCAAACACAGAAGAACGCTGATGATGAAGGTTTAGTGGCCTTCGAAAACGGCTGGCTGTTCCGTTCAACTATGTGTTGTCAGAATATTTACAACTAACTTTGATGTTATTTGTTCATTAATAATTATCACATGTAATTTGGCTTAAAAAAGGCGATACGAACATTAGCCTGTTCAATTCATTAAATATACAAACAAATGCAGTTCGAATAATAATAATTAAATTAACTAAAAATTAATTCTCTTTTCTCTCTCTCTCTCTCTCAAGATGAGAAACGTCAAATTACATATTAAAAAATGAGAATCGGTTGACCTTGCAGGCCATCCTTGAATCTTCCCGCCAGTTTTTGAGTCGAAAATAATTAGTGTGTATCGAAAATCGATTTGACAAGAAATTACAGAGTAATAAAATTCGAACCATTTTATAAATTTTTGAGAAATTTGCGGCATTTGAAACACTTTATGTCTATTAAAATCAGTATTATATATCTAATACATATATCCAAAAACGATTCGACAAAGAAAAGTTTTCATCAACGAATCACTAGATTTTAGTCAAATTAGCAATAATCGACGTATCTTTTTAGATTAGATATTGAACTTGGTCGGCCTAGTAATTTAAAACTTGTTTAACAAAAAGTTTTGTGAACATTTAATTTACGAAAATCTATCTAACCGAATCGATTCACTATCATAGGACATCTAAATGCGCTAATCATCTTTCGAATGCAACAAATTTCGTTGCGATTCGTTGACTCGTTCTTAAGTTATGAGATGCTTACATACATTTTCGAAAATTGGGGTAAAAGAATTAAAAAAAAAAAATTCGGAAACAAAAGGTGAATGAATATTGCTTAATAGATGGTTTTTCGCATGCTTGATGGAAAAGAAAAATCGCATTTTTAAACAAAGTGGAAATAAAATTCTACCAGCCTTATGTATAACGAAAAACTTTATGCCATAAGTGGCAAAATTTAAAATGGTCGCATCAAAAATGTATATCATGACTTGTTGTGGAGTGTCTTTTTTTTTACTGGGTGGTCTCAACCGACCATGTGATTGTTTTCTCCGCTTGTAACAAACAAATTGAAAATGATTTCGTTCATATCACAAGTAAGAGTTTTTCAAAGCGAACTGAGGTGAAAATGCCATGGGTGATTACTCGGTAATTCTTTTAGAAAATACAACTTTACGAATTTTGTATATTACTTACTTATTTGAGTTCGAAAGCTCTTTTGCTTCGATTCTGACTACAGCGTAATCGAAACGTATGGAAATCCTTTCGAATTTGAGTGTTAATAACATGTAAATTCGAAAGCATTTTCTCACGATTCTAATTACAGGGTAACCAGTGTGTAAATTAAGGCATTCGTTATCGATCCATATAAGCTCTATTGAAATATTTCGTCATTTCATTCGAGATCGAGTGGCATAAGGTGTCTCTAGTTAAGAAAATCTTTAGAAGTAGCAAATTAGTTACAAGAGCTCCATCGTTATTTTCAAGTTTCATTTTTACCAGAAATGTTACAAATACGCAGCTGCTAATTTAATTTTAACTTCAAAGAAAGTCCTGCCTAAGCATAGTTTATCTCCTCTCTTTCCCACTCTGTCTGTCTTGTTTGCTCTCTTACGAGCTTTAACTTTTCCATTTATGGTTTTCTAATTTAAAAAAATGAAAAATTATAATTAGCCTCTAAAAATCCTTTTTCCTAAGAAAACATTAAGGAAAAGAAATAAATTTTACTTTTTATTATCTCTGCTCTTTGTTTAATGCTCAACCAATAATCAATTTCGACATCTTTTATTTTATTTACGGTTTTCTTTCAAATAGGCGCGGCGATATCAATTCCCTTTCTGTTAAAGGCAACAAACATTTCATTGATAAAAAATTTCTCATAGATTCTGTTGTAAAGTAATTGAGGAAAAACTAAAAAAACATTAATTTATGTACACGTACGTGCGTACATACAGACTCGTACAATTTTCGATATTGTTAGAAAATCTCGAATTTTTTTTTTAATTTTTTATAGCATTTTTGTTTAGTTTATTTTTTGTGCTAAACCCAATTTTTATGTGAAAATATTTCTGTTTTGAAATAAACTTATAGTAGATATTAAGGGAAATACATATTTTCTATCAAGGGTTGCAACTTGCAATTTCTGGCGACACTTGGAATCAAAATTTTAGTTTAGTTTAGTTTATTTATATTTTCCTTGTAAAATCGTACGTGATTAAAATTTTTATGCTCGTCATGATTAACCTTTAATTTTTCGTGTTTTTTTTTTTTTGTTAATGCTTAAGTTTGATTTATATTTAAAGAAAGCAACAACACCCCTTTACAGTCAAGACAAAAAATCCTTTTTTGTTCATTATTTTACTGCAGCCGGCCCTTTTTCAACGGCTTTTTAATAAATCTAAGATGTTTAATGAATGAATACTGAATTGAAAGAAACCCTTTAAGTGTGTAAGTAAGTTAAGGGGTTAAAAAGGGAATCATCAGCAGCATCTTGTTTGTGTATGCGTTTAATTTTTTTTTTTTTTCATCCTTGCTTACGTCTGTCTCACTATTTAACCTTTTCATAACAACCGAAGATTTGCAAAAATCGTTTTTCCCAAAATGAAATGAAAAATAGAAATACATTTGATATACATAAATGGCAAATAACTACTTAAAGAAATTCGTTATGCAGCGAGATTGTTTTTTTCTTTTTCAAATTGCAACTCAAGTACTATTTACTCGTATATGAAAATAAAGAAATGCAAATTTTCCTTTAAATTTATACAATTACTTAATTTGCTTAAGTTGCTTCGCAAAGAGTGTGGAAAAACTAAACCCTTACAGCATTTAAATTGATTTTCATATGCTACATTTCCGGGATATGGAAATAATTGTAGGCTATTAACAATAACGCCTTTATCTTGACAACACCATCAATTCATGTACATACTCGTACTTATTTATCTGCCTGCCCCTATATTTGAATGTATCAATTTTCTTTTAGGCATTAGAGTTTTTGCAATTATATTTGGAAAGAATTTTTTTTGGAACATGGTTTAAATTTCATATTTTCCTTTCACACAACTTCCTTTATTATTATTATTATTATTATTATTTGTTAATCTTGTCTATTTATTTACAGCCGCAACAGCAACAGTACCAGCAGCCAACATAGTAACAGCAATAGCAGTTTTAAATCCCATGCCTCAAGTAACAATGGTGCTTCCTACAATTTAGAATATTGTACCTCATCCTCGTCGCTGTCACCTTTTGCCACAAGAGCAAATCTTTCATCTATTACCTCCTGTCCATCTTCATCTGCCAAAACAATCGTTAATGTGGGCTTAGAGGAAGTCATACTGTCCATTTCAAATAGCAGCAGCAGTGCCTCGCACATTTCAGCTTCGTCTTCGTGCTCTTCAGCTTTAACGCTTAGTAAATTGTCCAACAATATGTGTTCTTCTAGTCGTAACAGTACAACAACGGCGTCATCGTCAACATCAACAGTAACAACCATCATAGCAACAACATCAGCCGGCACCAAACGCAAACGCTGGGCATCCACAAGTTTAGATGATAATAGGGTAAGTGAAATCCAAAGCATTCGTTTCTTTACTAATAGCCTTATGATGGGAATATTTTCTTTTTGATTTTCAAAAATTATCCTGCATTAAGTTTTTTTTGTTTTTTTGATGGAATGGGATGGGTTGGGAAAACAAATACATATTTTAAAACAGAACAGAAAACTGCATCATGTCCTGTAGCAAGAAATCTTTTTAAATCTCTTTGTAACGGAAATCTAATGATGTTCAATTTAAAATACGAATATTACTTTCAGGGATGTTCAACATTGAGAAAGAAATAATTTATTATTAACTAAAAAAAAACTATAAAACCACATTTTTTTTACTTCTCAATTGTAAATAATCTCTTGCTTATTTTTTTTATTTTACAAATGTCAAGATTTTGTATTAATTTTTTAAATTAATTAGCGCGTGCTGAATACGAAAAATATCGGCCATTTACCAGGGGCCAAATTACGGCATTCGTTATCGATCAAAATTTCAAAATATTTCAATAGAGTTTAAGTGGAAGTATTTTTAAATTTCGTTCCATATCGAATTCCATAATTTGCCCCCAGGAGTATTGTTATATAGTTCGATTCGAAAAGAAGGCATGTTCTTAAAATCACATTTTTTAAATCACATGTGATTTTTAAAGTAATAATGGTCATGCAGATATTTTTTCTCTCTCTCTTTCTCAAACTCAAAATTTTTTAAATGATATTTCAAACTTCACACAATTTTCGAAAAATAAAAAAATTTGTAATAGACTTCGAAACAAAAAGTGTTCACATCGAGCCGTAACCGCCAAAAAAGCTTAAACCGGAGAAAATTTTTTTTATATGGAGTTTGACGCTTCTCTTTTTGGGAGAGAGAGAAGAAGAGAACAAATTATGTGCTTAACATTTTCTGCTTGAATTGGTTTAATTTTAATTTTTGTCCGTACAAAATCGAACTGAGCTGCCAACTATTTTAATTTTTCAGCCAAAGTTGAACTGAGCTGCCACATCATGGTATATGAATAATAAAAACACAGAGTCACATGTATTTATTAGGATTGAAATAAAGGAAAATTAAAAAAAAATATATATATATATAAATGGAGTTGAACGAAACAATTGCATTAAGCAATTAAAAAGATGTTTGTGACACAGCAAATTGTAATCACTTGCCGCTGTGCTGCCACTTGTAAAATTAATACGCATCCTTTACACGCATATTTCATATGGTAGCTTTTTTTTTTTTAACAAACACAACCCCGCAAAGCGATTAGCTTGTCTGCAGAAAACACCCAGGGTCTATGGCGGGAATCGAACCCACGACCTCTGGACTGAGAGGTTAGCATCGCTACCACTCAGCCACAGGGACACCCAGACAAAATGTTCGAAATGGATGAATCGTCTTGCAAAAAACTCTCAGTAAAAAAAAAATTTCTCCCGACAAAAATTTTGTTCCGAAACAATGGGTGAATTCACCTTTAATTTCGAAAATTATATATCTGAAGTTCTTTGGGGGTTATGAGACGGTGTGTACTTGTGCATATTGTCTCATAATCATGCACAAGTTTGTACATCTCTGTACGCTATACTTGTATTATAGGGTGTTTTTTATTGAGGTATAGAACTTTAAGTAGGCATCACTTTTTTAACTGGCGGCCATTTTGTCAGCTGTCAAGTGATTAATATTTAGTTTGGTTTGCCATTTCATCATGAACAGGTTGACAAAAGAACAACGCTTGCAAATCGTGCAAATTTATTTCGAAAATAATGGTTCAGTTCGCGAAGTTTACCGCAAGCTCCGTCCATTTTATGGTCGACATAATCGTCCATCAGAGCAATTAATTCGGTTAACCATGGAATTGGCCACCAAGATCGTGTGATTTGACACCATTGGATTATTTTCTTTGGGGATATGTGAAGTCGCTCGTCTACGCCAACAAACCAGAAACGTTAGGGGACTTGGAAGCCAACATTCGTGGCGTTATTGCCAACATACGGCCCCATATGCTCGAAAAAGTGGTTGAAAATTGGACCTGTAGAATTGGCTTTATTCGAGCCAGCCGCGGCGGCCACATGCCCGAAATCATATTTAAACGTTAATGGCATAAAATTATCCTTCCAATAAAGCCAAATTGATGGACATTAAAACGATTTTCTTGTGTTTTATTTCAATTCGAAGTTCTATACCTCTAAAAAACACCCTATATTATTAGAAAATTTCAATACTTGTTTCTTAATGAGTATGCAAAAAGGAACACAAACACAGAAAATTAGCATAAACTCATTGTCCCGTATGGAAACATCCTAGACATATGTCTTCTTCCATAAAGCGTTACTTTTTTGTTTTCTTCTTTCTTACCGCCAAGTTTTGCTCAATCTATGTACATACATATGTACATCTTACCATCCTTGTTCCTTCCTGTCATTGCTCTCCCTTAACCTCGAGGTTAACTCTACAGCAAACATGCAATTTCTCAACACAAAAGTATGAAAACCAAAAAAAAAGAGGAACCGAAAAAACAAATGTCGTTCGTTATGTTTTGAATATATAATTAGATAATGTCTCAAGAACAAACTTGTTATTTTCTTGGTAGCTACTGACACTACGTCTATATGTATGTATGTACGAGTATGTGGCAGGCCTAAAAAAGGACATTTGTTTTATTTATAGCTTCTATTACTAACAGTAAATTTTAATTCCATTTTTATGTATGGTATTTTATTATAGATTCTGCCGTTTTTCTATAAAACAAAACTTTCATTTAAATTGAACACAAAACACCAGATCATAACACGCAAGATAACACCATATTATTAAAATGATAGCCATCCTAGCCTGGTGCTTCTTTTTTTCAAACATTTACCAATCATATATTTTTTTTTATATTTTCTTAGACATCATGTCAACCACCTTCTTTAAGCTACTTTTTTTTATAGAGATAACATATGCATGTACGAGTATGTGTGCATATTATATTGCTTGCCTTCCTTATTTGCATTAATTTTCCTCTATACGTCCATTTGTCTGGCTTAAGGATAAATGCTTGCTTTTATTCCTGCCTTATCATCAATCTATTGTGGCACGTTCGTGAATTTTTAAAATTAACATAAAAAACTAATTTTGTGTAAATATTAACACAAAAATAGTTTAGTATTTTATTGTTATACATAAAAAACCTAATTGTTTTTATTTCTTGTTTTTCTTCCTTTTTTGTTTTTTTTTTTTTTTGTTCTTAATACCAAAAATTTTTCCTGCTCAATATCCTGGCGTTAAAGTTTTGAATTTACTTTATTTTATAACGTCTGCTATTAGTTGCTTGCATTTGTTCTTGTTTTTCTTTTTATTATTGTAAATATTTCTTGTCATCTTCTTTAACGTCTGCTTGAGAAAAATGTCAAAATCTACCAACCCTCTCCTTTACTCGCTTATTTAGCATGTGTGCATATCGAGCAAGTATTTTTTTATTTTTTATTTTCAAATGTCCTCCGTCAAAGTGTTCACGCATGCATGACTATTTTTACTTGGTACGTTCTCTTTTTTTTACTGCTTTATAATAATACATATTGCTTACTACTTCCTTTTTGTTGTTGTTGTTGTTGTTGTGTCCTTTTTTAAGAAACTGCATTACTTGTGTAAGTATTATAACGCAGTGCTTTTGTCTAAGCAATTATAGTGTGTACAACTGTGTTCAAAATAATAGTATTTAATGTTATTCAATATTTTTAAGGATATTCTTCAATCAAGTATCACTCCTAGACATGTGTTTGATTTTTTTGTTATAATTTTTTTATTATTAAATTTTGAAATACTGGAGATACAAAAGTTGGAATTTTTCGCTTTCTCGTGAACAAACAAATTTCTGTTTTTTCCGGGTCCTTTTTCTCTAGCCCAGTTATAAGATAATTTGGGAGCTGCTATAGCAATTTCACATAATGCTCTAGGGTAGTTTCCCCTTGTTAATATCGCCACGTTGTCTGCATAAAAGACGGTTTTATATAATTTTTTTTATTATTTTATTTTTTAATGGCTTTCGTAGCAGAGTTCTCTTTAAGAACAAACTATCCGATCAATTTAACGCCACTTCTGGAGTACGTCAAGGCTGCCTCATTTCGTCCTCACTATTCAGTTGTGGACGATGTTTAACAAGGACTGTTGACGATAGCGAAAAAAGAGGAATCCAGTGAAACTTCCAACACCATCTAGAAAATCTGGCGTATGCTGACGATATCTGTTGTTGTGTTCAAAACATAGTGACATGCAAATAAAAATCGGTGACATCATTACCGAGTCACAAGCAGTTGGTTTAAAGATAAACCCTAATAAGATGAAAGCAGTGAAGGCAAATTTACTTGACTCAAATATCAATTTTAAAGCCAGCGTTGATTTAATTGAAAATGTCATTACTTTCAATTACCTTGAAAGTGTAATCTCAGCAGACGGCGGTGCTAGCTACCAGCGACATTCTAAATAGGATATCTAAAGCCCAAGGTGTCTTCTCGCAGCTCTGGCAAATCTAATGATAATCTATATCTACTCATACAAAAATGCGTTTATTCAATTAGTTTTGTTGTACACCTGCGAGACTTGGTTAATGCCGGAAACACTCGCAAGGAAGCCTCAAACGTTTGTGAACAAGTGTCAGTGAAAAATCCTGAAGATATGGTGGCCCAACACAATTTCCAACGAAGAACTATGGAATAAAAGTAAACAAATACCGATACACCTATAGATCATAACCAGGAGCTGGAAATGGATAGGACACACCCTACGGAAACAATCAAGTGAAGTCTGTAGACAGGCCCTCCAGGTACCAGAGCACGCGGAAGACCAAAACACACATGGAAGCGAACGTTAGACAAAGATGTACCAATATTAGGATACTCTTTCAACGAAGTGAAAAATATAGCAAAGGATCGGAGTAGAAAGCGAAGTTTTGTGGAGGCTCAATGCTCCACCGGGAGACAGAGGACATAAGAAGAAGAAGTATGGTGGTAATCCACAATAAAGGAGATAATATACCTCCTGGTATACCTCGCTGTGTTCCACGACATACATGACCTGTAATTTTTGTATCGTTTACCTCACAACTTATACATCTGCTCCTGTCAACAGACAGCTTGTCAGTTGACTCCTATCAAAATTTGAACAAGCTGCGTCGTTTAGTCTGTGTTTGACAAACCAAAACTAAGCTTGATAAATACTATGGAGACTCTTCACCATCAATTTCAATGGTAAAAAAATTGTTTTCTGAATTTGGTTAAGACCATACACGCACGGAAGAAGCCGTACATTCTGGGCGCCCAGTTGAAGTCTTTACGACGAAAACAATTGAAAAAAATTTATGATATGGAGATTAAAAATGAAATAAATTGTGAAAGTCATTGGCATCTCACAGGCTCATTGGTTTAAATTTTGGATGATATGCAAGATGGTTAAAGCGTTTCCTCCCAATCAACCACAAACGCAATCATGTTACAACTTCGCAGGATCGTTTAACAACGTTTCGTTCCCGTGTATGAAACTTGGATCCATCACATCACACCAGAGACCAAACATCTGTCAAAACAGTGGATTTTTCTTGGGATTCGTGCGTTGTAATCCACATTGGATACCTTCAGTTGCAAATATGATGTCCTCTTATTGGGTCGATTTAACGAGGATTAAAAAAAGCGATAGCATTTGGCCAAGATCAAAATTAGAGATAATTTTGTATTTATACTTATGAACTGTAAATGTCGAAGATATAATGAAAAGTTTTTAAAACCGACACCACTGCGTTCGGCCAAAAAATAAAAAAAATTATTATACTACATTAAAAACATGTGAATTTGAAAATGTTCTGCTACAATTATGGAAATTTTATCCTTGCCAAAGTTAAATTTTTCTTTGCGCGCTTTAATTTTATGACATTAGAATGGTATATTAGGCTTATCGGAACTGAGATCTGGTGGGTTAATACTAAGACGGGATACTTGAAGTCAACGGCATGTAGGGTCTCCTCGAGATAAAAACATCGACATATCACACTTGAATATCCAACTGTATATGTCAAACTAAAAAATCGACCCCTACGTTCTGCAAAAAAATAAAAAAGATTTTTTCGAACTCCCCTTTGAAGATGACTAAAATCCATGAATTGCTCCGTCATGCGGCCTATTCACCGGACTTAGGCCCGATTGTTGCCAAACTTGAAAAAATGGCGTAAATATATTTGACGAACGATGAAATCATCTCACCAAGAAAATACTTATTTTGATGACTTCGACAAATCTAATTTTTTTGGAAGGTATACAAAAATTAGAGAAAATAGAAACAGTTCCTAAAAACAATAAAAATTTGAATGATGTAAATTAAACAGAAACACATGTTTAAGCAAATAATGGAAGCATTCATTTTTTATTTTGCTTACCACATTTTTTTAATTTCTTTAATACAACTTTTCTTACTAACACCTATTTAGCTGTTCAGGAGCATATATTTTTATCATTGTTATTGCTTATTTTTCAAACAGCTGATTGCTTGATCACTTGTCCCAAAAAAATACGGGCTGTTTCGTACAAGAAGAAAAGTATTTTTTTCCGAATACGGGCACGCTTTTTGTTAAAAATGGTATCTCGCGGTTGCTCAATTTTGTATAAAGTAACCAACCTTTCGTTTTAAAGAAATATGAAGAGAGAGTTTTTCAGTTTTTATTTACAAATATTTAGCAGTGTGCTAATATTTAAACAATAAACAATAATTGGCATGAAGTTAGCAAAAGTGACGAAATTGAATTAGATGTTAACTAGTTCCTACAATACAATTTGACATTAAAAATTGGCGCATTACGTAGTTAAGTCCCTAGTGTGATTATTTTTAATGTGAATTTCTATGGCAAAACTCTTTAAGATCATGTTAAATTTTGCCACTTATGCTAACTTCATGCCAGTTTTTTTCTTATACATAAGGCCGTAAATTTCTAACGAATTTTATTTAATAATAGGCAGATTTTGTAAAAAAAAATCGTTTCTAAACGTTTCAAATTTCTAAGAAAAATAACCGAAATTCGTTTCAAAAAATATTTTTCCATGCAAGTTTCAAAACGAAAAGGTCTTTTGTTTGTGTTTACAAAATCTACCCTTTAATCATATTTTTTTTTAACATTAATAACCATTTCGATGTTCTAAACATTAGCATATAATTAAAGTTGCCGTAAAGATCCAAGATAAATGTATGCTTTTGTTGCAAATTTAAAATCTTTTTCACCTTGTAACCATGCACCTAATTTTTTGAACACAACTGTGTGTAAGTGTGTATTTTTGTTAATATTTTTTACATTATCAACAAATGTGTTGATTTGCACCCCATTGGTTTCAAGTATTGAGTCCTTTAATATATGTAGGACAATGAGTATGTGTATGTGTGTGTGTGTGTGTGTTGTCGGTGCAAGGGTATGCGAAATGTTAGTGTTTATTTTTAAACTAACCTACAAAATTCCTTTGCATATTGTTGCGGCATGTTTGTTTTGTTTGGGTTTTTTTTATATTTTTTAAAAATAGCAGTACATTTTTTTTGTAATTTATTACCAAAAGTCCCAAACACGAACGGAGTCAATTATGCTAAAAATTAAATTTATAGAGCAAGAGATTTTATATGATATATGACTACGTACATACATACATATGTATTAATTTTTTTGGATACCCACTTGACCTGAGATTCGATAAAAACGAATGCTCACTAAAGCGAAGAAATTTCGCAAAAAAATTCTTCGATATTTGTCCACAAATCTGAGAAAATTCGAATGTTCGCTAAAGCTTCGAGCTTCGAACTTCTCTCGATAGTTTTTCGAATGTGTGACGGTAGCCGAATAAATGTGTGCTATCCTGTTAGTCTAGAGGTACCAAGTTCGAGGCATGACAGCACTGTAAGTTAAAAAATAAAATAAGAACACAATACATACCTACACATGTACTCGTATGTGCAATAATTGAACAGAAAAAAATTTGTCACGATGTGGATGTGTGCTGGTCTGTTAGAATGGAGGTACCATTATTAAAGTATTAAACAAAATAAGTAAGTTAAAATAAAAAAATAAAATAACTTTTTCTGCTGCCTTTTTGCGATATCGAAATTAGTTCCATTCTCTCTCACTTTTGATATTGCTGGCGAAACTTCGAAATCGAACGAATGTTTTTTGGGACAAAACTAAGCGTCAGGTAAACTTTTTTCTATTCATTTTTGAGTGTCATTCTCCATAGTTTTAGACTATAAATGTTCGAGATATATTCGAAATCGATATCAATAACGAAAGTCTTGGTCAACTGGGTACATATTTTTTATTTTAATTATTACATTTGATTTGCAATGTACAAGGTGGCGCAAAAATAGTCGCCCAATGTTTGAATATTTATGTTTTAATAAATGAAAAACAGTTCTTGAAAAACAACATGTTCTCCAGTTGAGGAAGGAAAAATTCATTGATCATGGCTCTGTAACGCTCGGCGCTCACAGTAGTTTGGATTTGGACTTCGACGTTTTCGCAAAAATAATGCCCAACGGCGGCGCTATGAAATAAGGCCCAAGGAAATAATGCCCAAATAACGAATTAAAGACACCCCAATGAAATAAAACCCCAAAAATTTAAATAAGCACTCAATATATGTAAATGAAATAAAGCCTAATTAAAAAAGCCCAATGAAACCAAACTCAAGATGAAATAAAGCCCAACAAAACTAAAGATAACTAAACTAAAACCCAAAAAATGAAGCCCAATTAAAAATTCCTTAGTTTTATTTAACCTTATTTCATTTTCTTATTTGGGCGTTATTTCATTGTGCCTTAGCGCCCCCAACAGCAACTTTGAGCGGATGTACTCGTAATGGCTCTTCGAGTGTTATGCGCGGATTTTTGGTGCCATCAGAAGTGATTATTCTGCTTATTCACGTATCCACAGAGATGAAAATGGATCTTGTCGCTCATGATAATTTTCGATAAAAACTTGTCGCACAAAATCGAAACAATTATTCCGCTTGGAGTGTAAACCTGCTTTCTATCACTACAACCAAATTTTACAGGAGATACAAAATGATGTTAACATTTTACATACTTAGCTTAAGAAACTAGTCTAATAGGTTAAGCTGTTTCGACATGTGGAGTTTCAAATTAAAATAAATATTTTAACCGTCTCTTTCTTTCGAACGGCATTAAAATGTTAAGTGGATTTAGCAGGTTTGCACTCTAAGCCGACGCAGGTATGTCTAGGGCCATAGATTTTTCGGTTTCAAAAGTCTAGTTAATTAAAACACATAAAGCCGCCATTCCATTCCCATAAAATTTTCATTTCACTCTAATGCTTGCTACAGGCACCACGAACTAGGCCGCCATACTTACAGGTTCTCTTCTCATCTGCTGGTATCGCTAAGGATCAATCCCGGTCTATACGAGGTCTTTGACCACTTAGATTAACCTAATCTAACCTAATGCTTGTACCCTGCCATTAGCTACGAACTACAATGTCATTTAAATGAACGCCTCTAGATTCGTTGCAGCAGTCGATACTTTTAAGGTAGTTTCCAACCACTTTTTGAATAACGAATGTTGGGTTTCAAATGCTCAAACGTTACCCTACTTCTCCACCAGCCATCGACTTGGACATGACTTTGTTGTGGTGAATACGTGCGATGTCCATGTTCAGGCATATCACAGTATTTTGCGGTAGCGCAATAGAGAATTTTTACCAATTTTGTTCTGTCTCTTTTCTTTCTATTGCAAATGGTTGCGGAAGGCAAATCTCATGGCGAACATTGTTGCTCAGACATATGTCCGGGCATGGACGAAACATGGACATGAGCGGTCTCCATTATAGCCATTTGCGATGTCCGACTTAAAGCCCATACCAAGTTCATGGCTAGTGGAGACCGCTAGTTAGGGGATTATCCGAGTATATACAGTATTTGACATACCGCTGCAAAAAATGTATAACGGCGCCAAATCGAATGATCTTGGTAGCCAATTGACGTCGCCAAAACGTGAAATTAAGGGTTCTGGGGGTTCGAAACGAAAGCAAATGCTTTTGTTTTGTAGTGTTAATAATATACAAATTCGAAAGCATTTTCGCTCGTTTCGAAATACAGAAACTTCCCATGCAATAACGCCCATGCATAAGACGGTAGCGGTTCTTGCAGCATCATTTTCGAGAAAATACCGTCCAATGACACTTTCAGACCATAATTCACACCAAACAGTCACTTTTGCTGGATGCAATTTCTGTCTCACAATCACTTCTGGGTTCTCTGAGCACCATTGCTCTTCATCGCAGAAGAAAATTTTGTTCGAAAAATCAGCATTTATACGGCGTTGTGAATGGTCAATCGGCTTTAAATTTTGCATGAGTTCGAATTTATACGGGTGGAGGTATAAATTTAAATGCAAAGTACGCTATAATGAGCCGTAAGATAGTCCCAATTGCTGCAAACGTCGTAGAATCTAAAAATTCGCGAGTATTCGCCACACTTTCACTAACAGAAGCGATATTTTCGGCAGTGCACACATTGCGATGATGCACAGGCCTGTCCATATCTGAAACGCTTCCAGTCTCTTAAAATTTCCTTATAATCCTGCCAATTCCTTGCACAGTAGTTCGATTATGGACGACCATAATCACACCGTAATGCTCTAAAAGTGGCCACATTTGAACCATCACTTCTGTAGTAAGTTTTAACTACTTTTATGCGTTTTTCGGTTGCTAAACGATTTACATACATACATATGTACATATAATCCTAAATGGCAAACCTTTCACTAAAGAAATCACACTTCAAATCACAGATACTTAACAGCTGACAGCTTTAACAGACCAAAAATTTTGAAACCACTAAATAAATATGTTGTAGGATTATCGCAAAGTTTCTTTCAAATGAATATACATACATACGAGGTGTGTTCAAAAAGTATCGCGAATTTTGAAGGGTTACGTATATTCTAATTTGGATTTTTTTTGTGGCGTTATGTTGGTACTCATGTCTCTCACTTATGCCGACAATTTCGGCCTTTTTGAATGTTCAGTTAATTGTTGAGAGCTGCTTTGCTTGCACGTGTTTTGGCACGTCTTCGATTTTTACCTATTAAAAAAAATGGAACAAAGAACCTGCATCAAATTTTGTGTGAAAAACGAAATTAAGTGCGCGGATGCATTCCGAATGTTGACTGTGGCATACGGAGGTAGCATACCTTGGACCGAAGCAACGTTTATCGGTGGTACAAAATGTTCTCAGAAGACCGAGAAGATGTGAACGCGAAGACCGTGCCGGACGCCCGAGCACTTCAAAAACAGAGGAAAAAATTTATGAAGTGAAGAAAATGGTATTGGCCAATCGTCGAATCACCATTAGAGAAGTTGCTGAGGACCTAAACATATCGATTGGCTCGTGCCATTCGATTTTTATCAATGATTTGGGCATGAGACGGGTCGCCGCGAAATTTGTACCAAAATTGCTCAATTTCGACCAAAAAGCATCTCATGAACATTGCTAATGAGCTGTTGGACTCTGTCCACGACGACCCAAATTTGCTCCAGAAGGTCATAACTGGTGACGAATTGTGGGCTTATGGTTATGACGTGGCTACCAAAGCTCAATCATCTCTGTGGAAGCTGCCGCACGAACCAAGGCAAAAATCGAAGACGAGCCAAAACACGTGCAAGCAAAGCAGCTGTCAACAATTAACTGAACATTCAAAATGGTAGAAATTGTCGGCATAAGTGAGAGACATGAGCACCAACGTAACGTCACAAAAAAATCAAAATTCGAATATATATAGGGTCCGCCAGATAACTTTTTTTTTTTTTTAAACAGGGCTGTGTAGCACGTAGCGCCGTCTTGTTGAAACCAAATGTTGCCAATATCCTCCTCTTCAATTTTTGTGAACAAAAATTCATTCAACATGACCCGCTAACGATCGCCATTGACTGTAACGGCCACTCCTTGCTCATTGGCCCAATTATGCCTCTGGACCAAAATCCGCACCAAACAGTGACTCGTTTTGGGTGCGTCGGCTTTGCAATGTATGCGTGCGGGTTTTCTGTGCCCCAAATGCGACAATTTTGCTTGTTTACATACCCGAGGTTTATGTGAAAAGATGATTTTTTTGGCAAAATCGGCATCTTCTGTAAGTCGATCGCAGGCCCACTTAGCGGAGCGTTGTTCAAGCGTATACACAACCATATTCGTTCAGCGGAAGGATAAAACTAATTATCTGTCAAATCAGACATGAGCTAAGTGTTACCATTCACGAAATAAGCACTAGTTGAAAAAAAAACGTTAGATGGCGGACCCTATACGTAATCCGGGAAAATTCAAAATTCGCAATACGTTCTGAACAAACCTCGTATGTATGTATGTGTGTGTGTGTATATTAGGAAAACAAAACTGGCATACAATATTATTTGCATAGACCAGACTGTTTTTTCATATTCATATTGAGATAAAATGTAAATATGATTTTGATTTAAATTCTATTATAACAACGTAAACTATTTTGAGTGATTGAATGGCGCTTAATTAAGATTGCTGATTAATCATGCACAAACAAAATAAAAAGTTCTATTCAAATAGCTAAAAGAAAATCGCTTGAATGAATGTACATTATACATTATTGACTTAAAATTTGTTGCTTACCTTAAAAAATAAACTATTACTTCGATATACATATGTACATACGAGTATTCTTGTTATCAATTAAACCTACACATCTTGATGATTGACAAAAAAAAAATAAAAATAACAAGAAAAGAAAACAAACCCCACAAACGAAACGGCAGTTGCTGCAACAAAGCAGCAGTTGTTGTAGAAAGGAGCGCATGCGTCCAATGTTAGTAATAATATGTTATATTTTACACCTGGAAAAAGAGTCGTAAGATATGTAAAAGAAATAACAAAAGAAATTACTAATGCTTTTTAATTTCATTGTATATTTTTTTCTCCTCTCCAAAAAAAAAAAAATATGCTTAATGGAAGACGACAAATTTTAAATGCAACCAACCACCACCATCGTCACTGTGCCGAGCAGAAAGAAGCACAACATCAAGGCAAGAATAGTACGAGTAGTACAGAATTGAAATGAAATTGTAAAGGTGTCCTGTGACTTGCGACGCTTATGCAATAAGGTTCCCATATAAAGGAATTTTGGTTTTTATTCTCAAGCAAAAAGAAAAAAAAGGACACAAACCATTAATACTCGTCTGTTAGAAGGAAAATCTTTGTGATTTTTTTTTTTTCTAATATCAAGAAGCTAGAATGAAACGTTCGTTTGCTACATTCCAATACTTTATCATCTAGGGGGATAATTGTTTAGCAACAATAGCACTTTTATAACAGTTATTTTCAAAAATTTCAATCATCTGCCATATTTTGTACAGTGAAAGGAAATTTTATTGACAAAAATGATAAGGATAATAAAAAGTTAATTGAATGGTCGTCGGTCGGTTGGCCAAACGGCCAACTTCAAGCTATTTCAAGGCATTTTATAGCTTCTCAATACATACAACATAATATTAGTTAAGCTCTGTTTCTTTTCTCTTCTTTGCCTAATTGTGATATATAACATATGTTATCGCTTGTCTTGCTGGTATTTTGCTCGCCTAAATTGCTCTATTTAGTCAGCTACTAAATCAGGCGTTTAAAATGGAGTTAATATTTTTAGCTGCATACTTGTCTATTCATTCAAGTAGTTTTTATTTCAAGAGCATATTGAAATGTTAAGGATAATTGCAAAATATTTTAATAAATATTGTTTCATGTATAGTGTGTGTGTGCGTGTGTTTTCTGATCTCGAAGATGGCAATCGTTTATAAACAATTAGTCTGTTGGTTAGAGATATTAAAAGGCAGATGTGTGGCCCTCTCACAACGCCGCAGTAGGTACTGGCTTATAATAAATTCTTAGGTAAACCACCTAAGGAGTTTTAAAAGGATTTAACAGAAATATGTACTCGTATAAGTTGAGTGCACCAAATGTACATTTTTAGTTGGTTTGAGAAATCATTTTCTTTGCCTTACAATATTGAAAGTAATAAGTTTTATTATAAATATTTGTTTGTACATAATAAGATATTAGGTGTATTCGTTTACTACAAAATTTGTGCAAACTTGTACTGGATTTAACTGAAAAGTATTAATCACATTCACCATAGCAAAATGTCAAGGATAGAGTACACATGCAGAGGCGTAGAAACGCCATTCTGGGGCTGCATTTCCCCAAAGAATTGATGTTGCCCCTCTAGAATTATTAAAAATTGTATGTAATTATTTATTTTCTTATTACTCATGAAAATCACCAGTCATAATGCTCCTCTAAAAAAAAAAATTTATAGCTACGCCAATGTATACTTGTTTATATATAAGAATGATTACACTGAGTAAAAAAAAAATTAATGAAGACGAAATACGTGGGATTAGTTACTATTAGAGTTTTTCTTTTCCCGGACTTTTTCATTTCCCGGGAAAGCGGGAACGACTTTTCAGTTTCCCGGGAATTCCCGCCCAGTGCAAAACTATACAAAATATTTTTTAATTTAATTTATTTCGACAAAAAACAAATAACAATTCATGATATCGATTAAATAATAACGTTTTATAATCTCATTAGTCGAAAAACTAATATAATTTCAGTTATTTATATAATAGTAATGCATAAATACCAATATTATATGTAAAAGGAAAGTCAAGTGCAATACAAAAAAAAAAAAAACAAATTACATTATTAAAAAAATATTACAAAATCTTGCTTTGAAAATAGGACTTTAGTACAGAATAAGCATTAATAGAATCGTTCGACAGTCTATTTCTAATTTAATTAAAAAGAACTCCTGTTAATGAAAAAATACGTTCACTTTCTACGGATGTTGGCCTTATAGTCAGAAGAGCATTATATAATCTCTGGACACTTTCAGTTTTTTCACCAGTTCCTTCAAAAAATTGCAATTCCTTTTTTAATGAAAATGATTTTTTTTTAATCGAAACAGCGTTTTCTTTACTACAAAATGAACACAATATAAGTTGTTGTTGTAAAATTTTAGCTATTGTGCTAGTACCATCACCTTATTATTTCACCACCACACCTTCATAAGTGAATAACGACACTCATCAAGGAATGTATACATATGAACTAAAGTTGCCATAATAAAATCAAAACAAAAAAATCCCGGGTATTCCCGCAAATATATCCCGGGATTTCTTTCCCGGAAATTGTGCGGGATCCCGGGAAATCCCGTATGAAAAACACTAGTTACTATTTTTCTGGTAGGAATTGTTGATTATACGAGTAAAAACAATCTGTTTTTGAAATTTTCCAAAAACCTCCAAAATCTTGAGTTACGGATAAAAAACCGGTCTCTCGTACTCGTATGCACTTACATACATATTAACCTCTAACTAAGTTCAATGTCAAACCATTTTAAATTTATAAATGGATTTAGAAAGAAAAGACTTAAGCCTAGATCACACTAGCGGCTCACTGCAATAACGTCATAAATAATAACCCAAAATGGCATTATTTCTCAATTAATTCTGGAATAAGTCGATATGGCTTTATTACCAACGCAGTGTGGTGCAATTATGTCCTTATATTTCAATTAGTTGAGGAAAATTTAGCTTATTACTTATAACTTTATTTCGGTGAGGCGACGAAAATCGGTACAAGGTCTATCGGCAACCTTTCGAACAATGTATATATTATTTCAGTTACTTTCAGACATACGGGTTTATTTTTCTACCAAATTTTTTTTATAATCTATTATTAGAATAATGAAATGATAAATATAGAAACAATCAAAGTTCGAACAATAATAATTAAAAGTAACTTTTTATTTGTTTTATTTTCTTCTTAATATTTCTACTTTGGATTCATCCTTACGCAGTATTTTTGTATAGGAATAATACTATTTATAACTTTATTTAGAAAACATAATTGATTACAAGTAAAACTCCTCAGGTCTGTGTTACAAAATCCGTTAGAAATTGACGTGAATTATTAGGCCTAATTACGAGTGTCGTATTTCGACTACGACGATTTTGTGCTTTTTCCTTAATCTAGTACAAAATCTTCCAATTAAATTAGGCCAATTAAATATTTTATTCGAAGACCTTCTATTAAAAAACTACCTGAATAATGTGCTTCGTGTTCTATTTATGCGCTTTCTAGGTATTTAAATTTCCAGGATGATGAAAGTACAATTTAACAAACTTGACACAACAGTGGTCGCCAAACTTTTTTGCTTGCCAGCCACATTTTTCACATACTCCTACTTATATTCCGCAAAATTATATTCAGTCTAAGTATTTTTGTTTTTAGATGAGTTAAGCTTTCTTTTCCTTGCAAATGTTTGCTACCACTCTAACTTGCATTTAGTATAGCCGTGATTTGCAACTTGCGATCCTTAGTTATGATAGTTATAGGGTACTAACTAAATATAAACATATGTAGTATACGAGTATATAGTAAATATAGCAGTATTTCAAATAATGATACCCACATTAAAATAAATTTTAATTTGGTGTAAATTAGCGGAATTTAAAGTTAGAGTATGTGAAAAATGTGTTCTACGGATATTGAAAGTACATATGTATGTGAAAAAAGATTAGCTAGAAGGGAATGGCAACAGCACAGATCACCTCAACACTCAAAAGAGTTGCTATCATCTGAAAAAACTGCATCTCTTAAAACATATCTGGAAGATCTCGATATCATCACACCATCCTCTAATTACTCTTTGTGGCGCGTTGCTAGAAATCTTAAAAGACCCGTTCAGTTTAAGCCTGGAGGTTGGGCAAGAAGCGATACTGAAAATGCTACGCATTTAAAATCCATATTTATCAAACACATGCACTGTACTCGAACCTTAAAGTTAAAGTTGTGTGATGTACAAAAACTAATTGCTGAACTCAACCCAAAGAAAGCTCCGGGTATTGATGGAATTAGTAACAAGATGCTAATAAAGTTGCTTCGTATTGCATTTAGAATCCTGCTATTAATTTTTAATACCATATTACGACTGTGGGGAAGCACAGCTGAATGCTACCGAGCGCGTCCACTGGTTGCGGATAGTGGAAAGTTCCGCATATATGCGGAGTAGCAGCTAAAGCAGTCGCGGACAATCAGCGGTTCCAAGTGGAGAGTCTCAGAGGGTTTCCGGGTGTCGCTGGACTCCTAGCAAATTCTGAGTGCATTGCGAGTGATTGGCGCCTTCAAATAACCAATAGCCACCTATTGCCAGCGACTGTTCCTCATGTTAGAGACGGCTGGAAGCAGGCGTTCCATGTTCGGATGCGGTAGCCCAATCAGCTACTCAACTTAAACCATCTGATTACAGAAAACTCATGAGGCCCTATGCTATGCTATATATATATATATATATATATGACTGGAATATTATCCACACAGCTAGAAGCTTGCCAAGGTCAAAATTATTCTAAACTCGGACAAAGATCTTACCAAAGCTGAGTCATAGGCCAATAAGTTTACTATCAACAATATCAAAGCTTTAAGAAAAATTCTAACTGATAATGGGTGCATGCCGGACCATCAATTTGGTTTTAGAATTCAGCATAGCACCATTGAACAAACGCTTAGATTGGTTGAAGTTATAAGAAGAACGTTTGAAGAAAAGAAGTATTGTTCTGCTCTCTTTATGGACGTTTCTCAGGCATTTCATAAAGAAATTGAAATAAATTGAAAACATATCTACCAGTAAACATTCCAAAGCTTTTGAAAAGTTATATTCTTGCCCGTACAGTCACTGTTGTGGAAGGAGACTCCATGAGTGTGCCCGAATCTATCTCATCCGGTGTGCCACAGTGGAGTATACTCGGATAATTTTTGTATTTGGTATATACTTGTGATATGCCTGTGAGCAGTAATATCCACACTTCTACATTTGCCGATGAGACAGCCTGCCTTAGTATGCACGAAAACCCTCACGAGGCATAACGATATCTTCAGGAACATATTAACCTGCTGGAACTATGGTTGAACTTATTTAGAACAAAAGTGTATTCAGGTAACATTTACTCTACGAAGAGATACTTGTTCGCCCATTCGAACTAACAATCAAGTCGTTCAAGACCGACGGCTTACATGGAAACACCACAATGACTCAAAGCTGACCAAAATTAAACTTAAAGTAACTCAGATACATTGGCTGATCGGTAGAATACAAAGTCTAGATTGTAAACTTTTAATATACAAGTCGCTTTTGAAACCTATATGATGCTACGGAATTCAGCTATGGGGCCCTGCTTCAGCTTCAAATGTAGGAAAAATCCAAAGAAAGCAAAACAAAATTTTACGGTTAATAACATCGTCCCCATGGTACATCAAAAATTTAAATTTACATCGTGATTTAAATACTTGTACGTCACTAGCGGCTGCAGAAATTGCAAAATACGCAGGCAAATATTTAATAAAACTCGAGTCCCATCGCAATCTCCCTGCTCGTAATATCTTGAACTTTAGAGGACATATCCGACAGAAAAATTTTTTTTTTTTAATTTTACAGATTTGCTCAGTCTTGAAAAGAAAATTTAGATTATAAGCAGACAATTTGTTGGGAGTCACTATAGGAAAGAAAGAACCGGTATATGGTTTGTACAAGGTTGAGGAGAGTACAGAGCCCTGATCTGAAGGACTGACTGTCTTTCATAAGCAACACATTTTTCGCCTCAGACTACAAAACTTTGAAAATCTTATCGCGACTTTCGGCTAGAGCAATGTTCATTTTATGCGCTAGTTCGGTTACCCTCTCTTTCGACTTATGTGGAGATTCGGTACTTACAGAAGGTCCAGCAACGTTTATAATGCCTTGTTATATCTTTCCCTAGTCCTCATTGGAATAGCTAAAAAATTGTCCTGCGGCGCGGTGACTACTGGTGATTTTCATGAGTAATATTAAAGTAGATAATTACAGGCAATTTTTAATAGTTCAAGGGGCAAAAGCAATTCTTGGGGGTGTGGCAATGCCCCTCCCAGAATAGACTTTCTATGCCTATATTAATCCTTGAGGTCACTAAGGTACTCCAAGGGTCCCCTAAACGAAATATTTATCTTATAATTACAAAATAAATTAATAATTTAAAATAAAACTCGGCTACCTAAAGGGAAAAAGAGGGAAACAAAATATTACACAAAAACTATTCTTTGGTAGACTTAAAGTCACCCACTCCGTACTCTAAATGTTAAGACTGTCCTACTAATATAAATGTGAAAGTTTGTATGTTTGTGAGTTTGGATATTTAGATTTCTTTGTTCTTTCTACTTTAACGCAAAAAGAGCTTAATATATTTGTATCAAATTTGGTAGACGGCTGGATTAAAGTATAGGTCAGCTTTTAGAGAATAAAATCGGTAAAAATTTGTAGTCTTTCTGTTTTTGCTTAACTTGGCACAAATACAGTTTATAGGCTACCCAATTTCTTTCTGGATGCGAACAAAGTCAAGGGAAGATGCGATTATTATATCTGTGGCAAAAAGGAAAAAGTGCTTAAGTCGAGATAAGCTGATTTTGAGTTAATGGTACCTCCGCAATCTGCATATTCGAAAGTACCCCTGGTCAAAATCTCAATTAGTTTGTGTAATTTTTCAGGAAGTTGTAGCACTATGAATTGCGACTTATCTTTTTTAGACTTCTAGTCTCATTTGGAATAATAGCTTAATTTAAGTTATACTTTGGTATATTTCAACTTGAATTGTATTACATATAGTGTCTAGAAATATATTTGCTTGAAAAAAATAAAGGTTGACAGAGAATTTGCCAATTAAACTGTAAAAGAAATAAATTTGTGAAAATCGACTTGAACGATTAAAAGTGCTCTCCTGCAAAACAGTAAAATATGACTCAAGCACTTTTTCCTTATTGCCACAGATATGTATATATATAGAGAATTTACTGCTGCCACATAAATTTTGCTAGATTTTTATTTGTTTCTATAATTTTTGTAAATTATTTTGAAAATTTTTATGACCAGCGGTCAAAAAGTTCAGCTGTTTATTTATTTTTCTATTTTGCACTTTAACAAAAGAAATTTTCTTCTTGAACTTTTCTTAAACACACAAAATTCAAATGATTTATTGTCATTTTTCCTTTTCCGTTCGTCTTAAGACGTCCGTCACTATGTCAAAGTTAAAAACAAAAAAAAAACAAAAACATCTGCCTTCCTGGCCAACATTTTAGAAATCGCCAGACGCAGCAGCTTCTTCTCTTCTAATTAAACAATTTACAATAAAACTTCAATAGATACTTCATCATTTTTACGATGCTTTAATTTTAATGAACTGTGACATTTTTTTTTTTTTTGATAAAAGAAGAATAGCAAGATTTCTTTTTTTTTTACTTTTAGTGAATGTAAATTAAAGAAGGCTGGATAAATCAAAATTTGTTATGCTTTCTTGGTTGTTTAGAAAGCAAGTCAGATAAAATTTTGTTTTGTTTTTTTTTTCTTCATTTCGTTTGCAACAAAAATGCAGCCTTAAAACTGAATAATTGTTGTTGATCCAGATTTTATTGGGAAAAGTTAAGGGATGCTTTTTCTGCGAGATGATTTTCATCAATTTGATTTAAGAATATTTCAAATTTTTGCCTGAAATATCAAAAAGATTATTAAATACTCGTAAAGATTTATGAGAAGGTTATTAGTGATGATTTGTAACATTCTTTATGACTTTGCTGCCTTAAAAATATTTGCAGAAAATGAAATCATGCATACCTAGAACTCGTATCTGATTTATAATTTTTACTTCTGGGCAATAATTGCATCATGTTGTTTGTGTTTTTCTTTCTGTAGAGAAATGAAAATTGTCTAACTTAAAGACTTTTTGTTTTTTTTGTATTCATCTTAGTGAGATTGTGTGTTTGTGTACCTGGGTTGACAAAAATATTCATTGGAAACGATTAGTGATCCAGAGAGTCTCTTTGTTGTTGCATTATTAATAAATTTATTTGGGTTTTTATTTAGTTAACCATCCTTGAGGATTTTAATGCAAGGATGTGTAGAAGGATCTTAAAGATTTCAATTGTTTCGTGTCTTTTGCTTTGACCTTCGTTGAAACCGTTTTAAATATTTTAAGGGTAACAAACACAGCATTGAACAAGATTCTCGCGAGCGCAACTACTAGCGAGCAGATTGCATACACACACACACACACACACGTAATATATTGCATTAACTAAGAGAATGAAAGTAAGAAGGATAGATATTAAATAAAAATCAACCCTTATATGATCGTATACTTTGCGAGGACATGCTTCATGAATTCTTTAACATTAAAAACTCAGTTCCACTGAGAAAGTCAATGCGTCAACACACGCAAACGCATTCGAGCAAGAAAAAAAACAAATAAAGTAGTACAAAAACAAAATCTTAAGAATTCCAATACACACTGGCAATTCGCAGTACGATCTCAAGCCTTCAGCATTCAACACACATGCTGAAATCCGAAATATTTTAAAAGAAAATACCAAAAAACAAAAATTATCAAACCAAAGACTGTTGTATTTTTACAAAGTTAAAGTGCAATATTTAACAACAAAAAATTATTTACTTTAAAACACACACTCTCTGTTTCTCCCTTTCGCCGCACTTCTCTTGCTCCCTCTCTCTCTCTCTCTATCGCTCTTGTATTTAAATATGACTTTCACCTGAGGAAAATTCTTGGGAAATTTGATTTAATCTGGTGTACAATAAAACCGGAAAAGTGCTTTCATTTCTATACAAACAAATAAAAGAAGAAAAAAAATACATTAATTTTGGATGAAAACCCAATAATCAATTTTATGTGTGTTTGTCCTTTTCGAAGTTTGCAACTGAGTGATTTTGAGTTCGCTTATTAAATGTTATTATGAAGAGTGAGCACAAGCGAAAAGTTATTGAAATGGTAAATGAATTGTCGATTTAAATAATTTTTTCATAATTGTAACTCTTTTTAAATTAAAAATCTGTCCTATGGATAAAAAATATTTTGGATTTACAAGAGGTTTATAAAACCAAATTTTTGTATGGAAATTTGATTAATAAATCTTTTATAAAACCAAAATATTTTTTTGTGAATATTTAATTTATTTATGTATAAGCTATACTGCTTTATTAGTAAAAAAAACCGTTTTATAAAGGATTTTTAAAACAAACTTTGTATGGAAATCTGTTTTATAAACCTTTTATAAATCAAAAATATTTTTTTACGAATAAGGAAGGCCTATAATAACAAAAAATTTACAAAAATTAAACTTCTATAGTAATTTTACAAACATTAATTTTCTCAATTATTTCAGTTCGAAAAAAAAATTTACCCGAGCAAACGAATAAATTATGCATTCGAAACAAAATTTTAATACAAACTAACACTTGTATAAATATTTTATTCTAATAAGATTCCTTAATAGTTTTTCAATCAATTAAAAAATAATAATTTTCTAAAATTTTCGAATTCGAAAATTTTAAAAAGAAATTTTTACTCAGGCAACCAAATAATTTCAATTAGCACAAATAACGGAAAAAATTTTATACGAATAATTATTAAAGTTCGAAATTGTTCGAAAAAAAAACAACAAAAATAGTACTTGATCAAACGAATAAATTATTCATTCGTATTAATAACGAATAAAAAATTTAATTTGAATAATGAACTGTAATTTTAATAAAAATTTTATTCGAATAAGCTCCCCAGTAACCAAATAATTTTTTTAAATTTTTCTAGTTCGAAAATGTTAAAAAGAAATTTTCACTCGAGCAATTAAATAATTTGAACTCGAATAAATAACGAAAAAAAAAATTATTCGAATAATGGAATTAAATTCTTTCAGAAAACGAATAATAATGTAATAAATTATTCCATTATTCGGATAAGTTTCTTAAATTTTTTTTTTTTAATAATTTTACAAACTTCTTAAATTTCCCAAGTATTCTAGTTCGTAATTATTCGAAAAAAAAATAAAAAACATTACTTGATCAAACAAATAATTATGCAAAAAAAAAAAAATTAAAAAATATTACTTGAGCAAACGAATAAATTATTCATTCGTATTAATAATGAATAAAAAATTTCGTTTGAATTATTAAATGAAATTTTAATAAAAGTTTTATTCGAATAAGATTCCCCAGTAATTTAAGAAACATGAGTTTTCTCTATTTTTCTAGTTTGAAAAAGTTAAAAATTTATTTTCACTCAGGTAACCAAATAATTTCAATTCGAATAAATAATGAAAAAAACAATATTCGAATAATGGAATAAGAATTTAATTCCATTATTCGAATAACGAATAAACTATGCATTTAAATTAATAACGAATAAATATTTTGATTTGCTTAAGAAAATTAAATTTTAATAAAAATGTTATTCGAATAAGATTCCCCAGTAATTTAAGAAACATTAATTTTCTCAATTTTTGTACTTAAAAAATTTTCACTGGAGCAACCAAATAATTTCAACTCGAATAAATAACGAAAAAGAAATTATTCGAATAAACTCTCCAGTAATCAAATAATTTTTTAAAATTTTTCTAGTTCGAAAATGTTAAAAAGAAATTTTCACTCGAGCACCCAAATAATTTCAACTCAAATAAATAACGAAAAAAAATTATTCGAATAATGGAATTAAATTCTTTCAGAAAACGAATAATAATATAATAAATTATTCCATTATTCGAATAAGTTTCTTCAAAAAAAAAAAAACCTTAAGTTTCTCAATTATTGCAGTTGAAATTGTTCGAAAAAATTATGTTTTTTTTTTTTGGTAAACGATTAATTTTTTTTATAATGGTACAAAATTTTAATGAAAAACAAATTATAGTCAACTATTCGAGTAAGTTTTACCACAAATTATTGTTCGAATAAATAAATAAAATTTATATTCGAATAATGGAATAAAACTGTAATATAAAACGAATACCATAGAATCCCCATAATTCTTAAACGAAGGGAGCGAGTGCTTTCTACGAATTAGAGGAGTTTTCGAAATAAAGAGATTTCGATTTAAAGGGGTTCAAACAAAATAAACTATTTATAGGGGTTTGAAGTTAATGAGGGTTAAATTAAAAAAAACAACCTCGATTTGCTTTTTGCCATTGTCAATTGCTAAAGTTGTCTTCCTTTTTTTTTCAAACAATGGTAATATTCTCAGAGTCTTTTTATCTTCATAAAAACTACAAATAAACTAATCTTAAGAAACATGGAAACATTTCAGAAGGAAAACTAACGGCAATTGTAAACAAACTTCTAACGAGGGGACAGAAATGTATGGGGTCTTAGCGAGAGAAAGAGCCGTTTATTTAGAATGGTTGAGGTTTTTGAATTAACGGGGTATGAATTATCGCGGTTTGACTGTACTAGTATAATTACGGGGTTTTTTCTCATTTTATAAACATTTGACTTTTTCAATTATTGCAATTCGAATTTGTAAAAAAAAAGAAATTAGAAATGTCTTTCAAGCAATCGAATAAATTTTTAAATAACAAATCACAGCACCGTTGCGCTAGTACTGTCAATTATTCAGGGTTAAACCGGTTCAAATAAAAGTTAACAAAAAAATTATTTGACTAATAAAATGTTACGTTTTATTATTTGAATTTAGAAACGAATAAAAAAATTTGATTCGAGTATATTTTCTATTAAATTTAAAATGTTATTCGATCATTGGCATAAATTTAAATTTGAATTAAATTGTTCGAATAAATTTTATATGATATTTAATTATTCCAAACAAATTTTAAATTTATTAAGTTATTGAAATCAATTTTAAATTTTCGATTGTTTAATTAAATGTTAAATGTTCTTAAATATTTTAAATATCTTCGATACTTTAATAAATTTTTTGTTGGATTATTTGAATAATATTTAGATAATATTTTATTATTCGTATAAAATAAAACTTATTCGGTTATTTCAATAGAATAAAATTATTTGATTATTCATTTATCAATTCGATTATTCGTATAAATTTTAATTTTCATTAGATTTATCGAATAAATTTAAATTTTCATTTGATTTTTCCAATAAATTTTAATTTTCATTCGATTGTTGGAATAAAGGCTAGTTGTCTGTCGATTATTAGAATAAATTTTGTTTTGATTATTCGAAAACATTTTATTTTCATTCGATTGTTAAAATAAATTTCAATTTTCATTTGATTTGTTTATTGGAATAAATTTAAATTTTTGTTCAATTACACGAATAAATTTTTATTTTCATTTGTTTATTCGAATAAAAATTTTTATTTGATCATTGGCATGTTTTAATTTTCATTCGGTTGATCGAATAAATTTTAATTTTCAATCGATTATACAAATAAATTTTAATTTTAATTTTTTTTCTTTCGAAAAATTTTAATTTTCATTAGATTTTCAATTGATTATTTGCATATGTTTTAATTTAAATTCGATTATTCGAATAGATTTTAATTTTTACTCGATTATTCGAATAAATTTTAATTTTCATTTGATTACTTGAATGAATTTTTATTTTTTTCGACTATTCGAACTATTTTAATTTTCTTTCGATTGTTGGAATAAATTTTAATTTCCATTCAATTATTCGAACTAATTAGAATTTTCATGCGATTTTTCGAATAAGTGTTGACTTTCCATCGATTATTCGAACACATTTTATTTTCATTCGATTGTTAAAATAAATTGTAATTTTTATTTGATTATTCGAATAAATTTTCATATAAATATTGGAATAAATTTTAATTCGATTATTCGAATATACTTTTATTTTTTTTTTTTGATTATGCGAAGAAATTTGAATTTTCAATCGATTATTCGAATATATTTTATTTTCTGTTCGAATGAATTTTAATTTTCATTTGATTATTCGAATAGACCTAATTTTATTCGATTTTTTCGAACAAAACTTTTTTACATTTTTGATTATTGAAATGGAAAGGGACTAAAAAGTTTTATCCAGTCAATAGAATAGTTTTCAGTTCTTAATTTGTTATTCGAATAAATTATGAAAAGAAGTGTAAATAAAATCGAACATGAATTTAATTTTTCTAGTAAAAAAAATAAATTAATGAATGTACTTAAATTTGAGGTTTTCAGCACCCCTTAAAAATAGAAAATAAATTATTTTCTTTAACATACTTTTAGGAGTGACTTTATTTCCCTTCTTTAAATTTTGTAGAAAAGCTATGCTAAAAATTTTAAATAATCATTTAATATATTTTCTATAACAGAAAATGAGAAAAGTATATCATTGTTAATAAGTTTCCTTTTTACCTCATTTGCAGGATCCAGAATTAGGCTTTGAGCCTTCTGCTAAACGTCAACAACGCTTAACATCTCTATATCAAAGTGATAATGGTTCGGTTGTTTCCTCCGCCTATCCGTCGCCAGTTGATGACATTTTGGCTCAAGAACTTGATACACGCAGCTCATCGGAATGTCTTTCAACTGGTACCGATTTTGAAGTGGTAAACGAAGCCATACCCGATAGTCCAAATAGCTTAAGACACGACGATGAATTATTGATTGTCCATGAAGAAGAAGTAGTAGAAGAAATACCTCAAGATGAGGATCATCTACAACATCATGGTGTTGATGATTACAGTGATAATATAACAGACGATGATGATATCGACGATATAGTTTCTGCCTCAACATCGCCTTGTTCGACAGAGTCAATAAAAGTAATGGAAATTTATAATCCCGTTGTTACTCAACTCGCTGCCGATGAGGTAGATGATGCAGGAGTCCATCATGGCGAACTAACGCCTGGACACAGATTATCTACTGGCAAAACACAAAACTCAAACAATAAATCCGCCTCCAAAATAACACAACCCAAGGTGAAATCATTCGATGAGTACTTAAATTCTCACTACGATGATTGTATGACACCGGCAGCTGATCCCGAACCACCCAGACAATGTCCCCTGCCAGCCTTGTCGTGGGCTAATGCCCAAGACGTCTGGCAGCTAATGTGTAAAAAAGATGAACAGGCCTCCTGCTTAAGAGACAGCAATATGTTGGACAACCATTCAGGCCTACAGCCACGTATGCGTGCCATCCTGCTCGACTGGTTGATAGAAGTGTGCGAGGTATATAAACTACATCGTGAGACGTACTATTTGGCGGTGGATTATTTGGATCGTTATTTGAGTGCCCAGAAGAATGTACAAAAAACCCATTTGCAATTGATTGGCATAACCTGCCTATTTGTCGCAGCCAAAGTTGAGGAAATCTATCCACCTAAAATTAATGAATTCGCCTATGTAACTGATGGTGCTTGCCAAGAGTCCGATATTTTGCAACATGAAATTCTACTGTTGCAAGCCCTAGAATGGAGTATTAGTCCTGTAACGCCCATCGGTTGGATGGGTGTTTATATGCAATTGAATGTTAATAATCGTACACCCGCCTCGTTTCAAACTTCACAAAATTTAAGAAATAAGAAAAACCCAAAAACCGCCTCCATAAAAAATTCTGCCACAAAACAACAACCTGCCTTAAATAATAACAACAGCAGCAACAACAACAACGCATCAATGCACTCACGGTGCGATGAAGTTGATGATGCATTCATTTATCCACAATTTTCTGGCTTAGAATTTGTACAAACTGCCCAACTATTGGATTTATGCTCGCTGGACGTTGGTGTTGGCAACTTTCCATATTCGGTGATTGCTGCAGCTGCCATTTCACATACATTTAACAGGTAAGTTTAAATAGTTATTTATAAATTCTGTAAAATAATATTAGTTAATATTTTTACGAAGTTTTTTATGTAAATAATTTTTCCTTAAAAATGTTTAATCTTGGTCCACACTAGAGATGGTCGCATGACACGAACACGCACGATTCAACACGAAGTGTTCGTGGCAGAAAATCTGATTTGGTGTGTGTTAAGAAGGAAACGATTTTAAGTGCATGAATGAATTTCCAGTAAAGAAAAAACACGCAAAACCAGCAAATTTGTTGATAGTGCAGGGATCTCGTAGTTAGGTTAGGTTAGCAGGCTGCTGGTAAGGAGATTTGAAAGATAGAGTCCAGCTCACTTGGGTCCATTATAATGATCCCTTTGTGCTACCTGTATAAAAAGGATAAAGAACGAGAGAAAAAGAGAAAGGAGGGATAGAGGTGAAAAGATATGGCAGTTATATATAGAGGTTAGGTGAGGTGATAGTGGGTCCTAGTTTGGCTAGAGGGGCAGTTAGGGGCTATACCAGCCACTATTCCTTATATAAAGTCTCAAGTTTTTGAGCTCAATTTCCAATAACTCAGATAGGCTGCCGAAGGATATTCTGCCAAAGAGGTGTAGCCGCAGATCCTCCGGAGCGGAACAATGACTCAGGAGGTGCAAGACATTTTCCTCCTCTTCCTCGTCATTGCAACTATAGCAGTAGTCATTATAAGGGAGACGCACACGTTTAGCATGGGTTCCGAAAGGACAGTGACCAATCAACGTGGCCACGAGGTTTCTCAAGTGCTTCCTATTGAAGTTCATGAGGTTTTCCGTTCTATGAGAGTTAAGGCAAGGCCAGAGGGTTCTCGCTATTGCACAGGTTGGCTCGTTGCGCCATCTATCTTGGGCTATTTCAAGAAAGGTAACATCGAAGCGTCTCCAGCAGCATGAGAGTGGGAGACCACAGAAATTGTCAATATCAACTTCTGTAAATGTGGTTCCCCTCTTTGCCAGTTCATCCGCAACTGTGTTACCTGAGATAGTCCCATGTCCCCGCACCCAACTTAGTAGAATATTTGAGTGCTGTGCAATTCCATCGAGGGCTTTGCGACATTCTTGGACGAGAATAGATGTGGTGTACACACCTATGAGAGACCTAATAGCAGTTTTGCTGTCAGTTATGACATGGATATCTCTGTTCGAGATTCGATAGATAGAATAGGGATCTCGTAAGTTTAAAGCTTCTGAAAGTAAACAGAAATATTCATTTATTTGAATATAAAAAATGCTTTTTTGCTATTCAATTTGGTGTCGTGCGTGTTGTACAGTTTTTGTTGGGAAAATTAATAGCGTGCGTGTTCTGTACGTGTTGGACATTTTGGTATTCGTGAAACGCGCCCACCTCTTGTTACACACAGTAATTGTTGTTGTGTAACAACTTTTTAGTTTTTGGACAGAGCGAGAGGAAAATATGATGGTTCCCCATTTCATTATATGTTGCTCTCTCTTTCTCTCTCTCTCTTTCTCATAAACTCAAAAGTTGCTCCACAAAAATTGTTGTATGTGAACCGTAACTTAATAAAGTTTTCAAATAAAATAAATAAAAACCGTTGCCCTAATTTTTCTTTTCTTTTTTTTTACAGAGAAACTGCTTTACGTTGTTCTGGTCTCGATTGGCAAACAATACAGCCCTGTGCTTGTTGGATGCAGCCCTTCTTTGAAGTGATCTCAGAAGAATCGCACAATTTACATTTATTAGAACAAAATGAACAAATTAACAATAAATTTGGTCTGGGTCATGTGTGTCCCAATATTGTTACAGATGACTCGCACATCATACAAACACACACTACAACAATGACAATGTTTGTAAGTATTTTTTCTTTATTATTAATTACATATGTAGGTGCATACATATTTTATTTCAAATTCTGTAATTGTTTGCGAACCGAAAATCGCATTATTTATCGATATATTTATTCGTTTGCGTTAAGGATAATGTGATTCCATAATTCCTTTTTTACGATAGTCTCCTGCTGTATTTTAATCACAATTTAATTCAATATCATGTGTGTTTCTTTCTCTACATTGGGATCCCGCAGGATAAAAGTTAGAGAAGATACCAATTTTACTTGCTTCGCAAGTAGATTCATATTGAATCTACTTGACTCGCTCTCATAATTGTGTATGGCAAAGCAAGTGGATTCGCTCTTTATTGGGGTGTGAAGCATGAATAGAGAGCGAAGCACGCATTGTGGAAACATACTATAAATGAGTTGGAGGAGCTTGTAATTTTTTTTAGTATTATTTTTTTTACTTCAACCGACAGCGATATCGTTAAAATATGTTACTGAATAGCAAAATCGATCAATTTTGGTTATATTTATTATAGCGATACGATTATTGTAATTAAAGTTACTGAATCCAGTGAGAATGTTCTGTAACTTTGGTGAGACGAAAACTTTGTTATCAGTCTGTGAAACACAGGATGAGTAACAAAAAACTTAGTTCCCTGCTCATGTTTCTTGTAAGCTTATTTCAGGTTTTATATGAATCAGCCTGTGGAAAACAGGAAAACCATTATAATTGTTTGATTTTTCTCGACGCGAAAACTTCTCGCCAGTTACAGAACACAGGCTCAGGTACAAAACGGCATTTTTTGAGATATACTAAAAGGAGCAGGCAGTGGCTTGTTGGTACTGCCATTAGTGTTCAAAGTTGATACTTCGTGACTGCTCACAGGATGGCAGGCTATCTGGGAATGTATCGTAGTCAAGCTAGTTTTTTTTAGAAAGAGCAGGAAACCTCGTTTGACCATCTATTTTGTGCAATTGTGTAGAGCTTCTGCTCTATTTGTGATTTGCAGCCTTGTAATGGAATTCCAATCAGTTGATCAGTATGCCACTTTCACAATTGACCTTCATCTTTGGCTAGACGGTCCGCTACATTGTTTCGGAGTATAAATGCGTGCCCAGATTAACTCTAGGATAGAATATCTTGCTATAGCATCCAGTATAGAATATCTTGCTATCTCAGATACATTCGGATTCAAAGCCCAAAATAACGTCTGCTTAGAGTGTAAACCTGCTAGCCCACTTCAACCAAAGTTTACAGGAGAGACAAAAAAAGGTTAATATTTTTTAAACAAAGCTTATGAAACTTTAGCTAGTCGCTGTGGCGTGTATTTCCCTTTTGAACGGCATTAAAATGTCATATGTTATAAAAAAGTGGAGTTAGCAGGTTTACGCTCTAAGCCATCCTTTTTATTACTGAGATTTCAGCCTGTATTACACTACATTGGTTGTCTAGCTTAAAGATAATACATTTGTAGGTAGTCTACTCAAAATCTAATATTTTTATTTTTTTTTACCACACTGTACAACATATTTAAATAATACTGCATTTACATTGTCTCGAAATCTAGTAGATTTGATTTGAAATCTTTATCAAAATCTATATCGCTTACACTAAGTTTTTTTTGACATTTTTCAAGATGTATCCAAGACAAAATCCTTTGTCTAAAATTTTGTCTTAAACGTAACCCGAAAGTGCCGACTTAGCTCATTCACACACTTTCAATAAAAAAAATTTGTAGAAGCTTAAGCTAATTCTATCAAACGTTGTCCTACCCAAAGCATATTTATATAAAGTATATGCAGGTCTACAACAACTAAGAAAGTACAAAAACAACAGGCGATTTGTTTGTGTAAGAATAATGGATGAATGTCAAAAACAGATGAATACAACCAGACCTGGGCAACTTGCATCACTTTTGCATAAGCACTGATTGAAAAACAAAAATGTTAGTGCAAATTTAAATTTAATTAATGCTTGTAGTGCACTATTTTTTTCACTTCAATAAAATCTCTTAAAAGTAATGGATTAATATTGCATTAGCATGGCAAAAAATGCACTGATTTTGTATTGATGTGCTTAGTCATCATGAAGTAATGCAATATTATTGCATTATCAAATATTGTACACAGTAATATTGAAAAAATGTTAACCTATTTTATCAGATAGCACAAATAATAAAATAAAAAATACAGTAAAGTTCATTGAGGCCACCTTTATAAATATGTACGTACAAATTAAAGAAAAGGAAAACTGTCAATATAAATACAAACTAGATTTCAGAACCAATTGAAAAAATTAAAAAGTTTCATACCTCAAGTACGTTGCATCTCGACCTTATATAGAAAACCGTGCAATTGACAAAAGATCAGAACTTAGGTTTTCATTTATTGTAGTTATATCTTAAAAAATGGTGATTTTATAAACGAAAAATACTACCGCTTGGAACAATTACATCTCTCGAAAAAAATTATAAAAAACGTAGTGATATGATTTTTCGTCTTGGGTGTACATAGGAAAAAATTTACATATTTGTGTATGTACGTATGTTTTTATGTACATATGTACACATTTACGTTGTATTTTGCATTATAATGCAATAATACTTTTCATAATGTGTGAAGTGGTGAAAAAATAGTGAAATAAAAGTAACAATGCAATATTCATAAATTACTTTGAAGGGATTTTAGTTTAATGCAAAAAAATGCACTAATATTATCAAAGTTAGTGCTAATGTAATAAATTTGTATTTGCATTGATTTGGTTTAGTGTGGTAAAATGGTCAATGCATTTGCTTATTCAATGCAATAGTCCCAGATCTGCATATAACAAAAAGGATATGTATGGATAGACAAAACCAAAGTAAATGTATTAATTGATAAATAATTCAAATAAGTAAAATAAGATATTAAATAATTAAATATAATTATTTTTAAATGTTTTGTAACACATTTTTTAAGTAAAAATTTATTTAAACTTTTTCGCATACGTTTTCAGTATACACAATTGTGTATAACAAAGCAAAACAAAACAAAATGGCGTACAAAAATTGTAAACAACTTTTGGCATTCAGGCATTGCCACGAAACGAGAAAAAAATTAATCACCTGAGTAGTTGCATATACTTGATATAAATTTACTTTGGTCCTACCCTCACTTGTATTATTTTTTTAAACTAAAAATTACTGCCCCACGGTGATCACTTGTTGGATCAAAAACGAACGAAAAGAAATCTACCGAGTATTGATCCGAACAGTGTTGAAAATTTCATCTCCATAGCTTTTATAGTCACGAACAAACACACACTGCCATTTTATATATATAAATACATATATGTATGTACATACACTGGTTGGCACTTATTGTTATTTGTTATTAGTGGCAAACGTTTATGTGTTTTTTTTTTTAATTTAATAATCAAATTCTATATGATTATCTTTCTCTTCCAGGATCGCGCCTGCCTTATACAAGATCAAATGCTTGCCATGGCTACAAAAATCAAACAAGAAGCTTCACCAGCTACTGGTCTCATGTGTCCTGATGGTTTACTAACACCACCAGCATCTAGTCGCAAGCCCATGGGCACTACAGATGAAGATGATGAAAATCATGAAGATCTGGAAACTAAAAATTGAGTTAAGGTTTGAATGGAACAAGAAATATATACACTTAAGAAAGAGACTTGATTTCAAACAGCCTCTCAAACCCCCTTTACAAAAGCGTGGAGTTTACATTTTGTATTATAAAAAAAAAGTTACAGTAAAACCTTGTTCTCTCATCCCCTTCTCCACCATAACACTATGTTAAGTAAATTTAATTTATTATTAACTTAAACAAAATTTTCGCACAAAAAGAAAACACTCATGTTATACATACATACATACACAAACACAGTCACATACATATACATATATATATACACACACACTAAAAACAAAAAGTAATTAATTATTCTTTATTTTAGCTAAGTTTATCTAGTTTAAATTATTACTTAAAATTATTATTAAAATTCTAATGTAAAAAGTTAAAACTCAAATTATTTGCCTAAACAATAATAATTAAACAAAAAAATATAAAAAAATCATAATTCCATATAAAATAATGTTAATTTTAAGATTTTGTAGTTTGAAAAAAATTACAAAAGTAAACACAAAAAGAAATTATACGTTCACAGCAAAAATTTTAAGTTTTTTTCTCTCTAATTCTGTCATATATTTGCAGCTAACCAGGAGTATTTAAAAATCGTTTTGGATTTTTTTTCTGCAGTTTTTAAATTCATTTAGCAATTTTTTTTTTCTAAAAAAAATAATTAAGAATTTCTAAAAGTTATCTGTTTAGTTGAATCTTTATTATAAAACAAATATATATACATACAATATATATATTTTTTTTAAGTAGACTTTTAAATATAATTTGCAAGCCTGATTCAGTTACTAAACAAAAAAAATATGTACATAAGAAATTTGTATAAATTTCTTTTTTTTAAGTTTTCTCGAATCGGGCGGTTTATTCATGTCTTGTGCCAACACATTTTGTTAATTTTTAGTTTATTTTTTTTATAATTTCTTTTAATTTAGTTAATGAATTATTTAGTTTATAAAGTTTTAGTTTAATTTTTATTTTAATTTTAGTTTGTTTTTTTTTAAGATAAATCATTCATTACCCCCCTTTAGTTTAACATATTTTGTACTAACGTTCATTCTCATTTTCCTTTAAGTTGTTGCAACTAATACACTAAAAGTAGCTGCGTAAGTTGAGGGATTTCGTTCTTTATATGACGGACTAAAAACACTAATATTCAGTTCATATTCATTCATATATACATTTATATATTTTTTAATTCACTTTATGATTTTGTTTTAATTTCAGTTCTATTTTTTCATAACTAACAAATACTAACTTTTTAAAAGATACTTTAAACAAGAGAAACAGAAAATCATTAAATCAAGAAAGCTATCGTTTCACTAATCGCAATTCGCATGTATTTTCGTATGTGTGATCTCAGAAAGTGTTTGACATTCTTAAGCATTAAGTTGTGTGATGGAAATAGATCGACATCGATAACGTTAGATTTCAAGACACAAATTCTATTATGTCGATTTTGCATAACGCAGCACTTAAAAGCAAGTAATAAGAATTATATAACCTATAATTCTTATTACTTGCTTTTAAACTCGAAAAATATTACGGCCTATCCCACAACGTCGACACAAAACATTTGATCGATTACTTATGTTGAAAACAAAAACAACTTTTCTGTCGATATCGCATGACAGGCCGTAAGAGCAACGTCAAACAAAATGATCACAGTGAATTTGATAGAAAGCTTCTATGCCGATTATAATTCATACCAAAGGCAAAAGAAAGGCATTTAATTTTTTTGTGTCTTACAGTTCGAAATTATGTTATTTCGTATCAAAATAAAGAAAAATAAACTTTGTTCTTTGGCAATCGTTTCACTGCCTTTTTCGCAGTAAAAGTATGCACACTCCTCACTCTATTCTGACCTTTTTATTAGTCGCTTTTGTATAAAGTTTCTTGGACATCTCATCTCTTTATAAGTTTTTTTAGTTCATTATTTTTTTTTATTAATTTAAAAAGTTTTTGTATTAATTTACCAAACGCAAGACCATTTTAGTTTATTTTCTTTGTTTTTTTTTAAGTCTACATATAAAAAATAAAATAATTTAAATATTTAACTAAAAAAACTGAATTTTAAAATAAAATTACTTATAAGGTTAAATATTGCCATAATTTGCACAGCAAATTTTTAATTTAAATAATTTTTAAACAAAACACAAAAAGTCTTACAAAAAAAAACTAAATGAAAATAATAAAATTTGTAAAAAAAAAGTACATTTAAGATTTTGTTTTATAAATAAATTAAACCTGTTTTAAGGTTAGAACAAAATTAACAATTTTATAACCAATAAAAATTAATTAATTAATTTCTTGCTAAAACAAAATTTTGTCAAAAAAAAAGAAAATAAGCGATTATTTTTAACTTTCTTTGATTTCTGAAATGCATGTCTTTTTTTTCTTTCTTTAGAAGCACTTAAAAATCAAAATAGTAAAAATCCTAAAAAATCAATTAATTTCGATTTGAAACGCTTATATATTTTCAGGTTTATTATAATTTTAAGTGTAAATAAATAACTAACATATACTAAAATATAAAAGAAATAATAAATCATTTTATATAAAAAATCTTACAGCATTTTAGTAGTTTCCTTTTTTCCCTTTTTAGTTTTAAGTTCAAAAAAAAAAACTTTAATATATTCAAGATATAAACAAAAATATGTATTGCTTGAATTTTATATTTAAGTTTACTTCTATTGCTTTTTTTTTAAGGGAAATCTTAGTATTTACATTCTTTTAATAATATCTTGAACTGTTTCTTGATTTAAGTTTAAAGTTTTGTTTTTTTTTTAGTTTTTCATTTAAGTGGAATCATATATACATACGTTAACATTTAACTAAATATTTATACATAATTTTTAAGTAAAAATTTGAACTAGATATAGAAATTTATACCATAATTTTATGTAATCATTAAAGAAAAACTCAACCTACTACGCTTCTTTGCATTAAAATGTGTAAAATTTTAAATATATCAATTATATATAAAAAAAAATAACAAAATCAAAAACTTATCGTTGTATTATTTCAAGTATTCAAGAACATTAAAAGGGTAGGGAGGGATGTGATTTCGGCGATGTTTTAAAGAAATTTACTTGAGTATGAACTTTAAAAATGTTGTAATTACAGGACAATTTGGATTGGATTTTAATGCAATGACAGCATGCACGGATGCAGACTACTCTAATAAGTTTAACTGGAAAAGCTTTATGAGAGGTAATAAAATTTGAACTGCATTTGATACAAAATAGGGTAGTAGGGTAGCTAGGCTGTTCTTATTGCAAAAGCCTCAATAGTAGAGAATGACGCCACCTAAAGAGTATAACATGTATTGGCAAGTGAAGCATACCTCCGGACCTTATGAAGGACTTCCGGTCACTACTTTCAACATGCAACGCACCCACACGAGAATCTTAATGCTCAGTTAGCCGACTGTAATGTAATGTAACTGCAACGGTAGGAAACAGCTGATCGATTTTGTTATGTGAAAAGTAATGAAAATGGTTATAGAGATGTAATGTAACGTAACCTACTTTTCATATAAAAATATCGATCAGCTGTTTCATACATTACAGTTACATTGCATTACAGTCGATATCGATCAGCTGTTTCCTACCGTTGCAGTTACAGTACATTACAGTCGGCTAACTGAGCCTTTAAGCAGCTATTGCGTGTTTCCCTTCCTCGATAGCTTGCTATCTCACTAAACAGTTAGTTACCTTTAACTCAATATTATTTAAAAAATTCAGGTTCTCTGACTCATCTCAAAATATTTTTTCTCTTTGATGACCTAAACTATTAAACCTATACTAGACACCTTTTAGGCACTCGAACTTTACTTTTTAAAGTCTTAAGGCTCAGTTAGCCGACGGTAATGTAATGTAACTGCAATGTAGGAAACAGCTGATCGATATTTTTATATGAAAAGTAGGTTACGTTACACTACATCTCTATAACCATTTCCATTACTTTTCACATAACAATATCGATCAGCTGTTTCCTACTGTTGCAGTTACATTACATTACAGTCGGCTAACTGAGCCTTTAAGCACCCCATACACGATTCAATTCAATTTTCAGTTGAGTCGGTTGTTGTCCAAATCAACGCGTGTATGGCTCTGTCAATTGATTACTTTGGCAGTTGTCGAATTGGTTGAAGAAAAATCAAAAGATTTTGGTTTCTCATGTTGACTAGTAAATCTTTCAATTCGATTGTGCTGTGTGTGTTCGAGTCTCTTGATTAGCTGTCAAAATTTATGTTTGTAGCTTTATTTTGTATAGAAAAAGTTATGTATTTTTAAGATTGTATTTAATTTAATTGAATTTTAAATAAAAAAATAGGTATAAAAGTTAATGACTGAATGCAATAGAGGTTTTAAATTTTTAAATATGTAATTGTGAAAAAATATAAATTAGACAGTTGAATGAAAATCTTTCAATTCAGTTTATGAAGTGTGTGGCCAAGAATCAATTCAATTAAAAGACTCAATTGACAATTGAATTGAAACGTGTATGGGGTGCATTAATTCAGCTGGGCGTGTTTCTCTCAGCTGATTGAAGACTGCAAAGTAAACTTTACGTGTTTAAAAGGGGTCTTAAGCAACAACAAATAAATGCTTTAAATTCGTATTCATCTTGAGACGTGTTAAAGAAATAAAAGTAAAATTTCAAATTAACTACCTTCAATAGCGGATTTATTGGTGCTGGCAATGTCACCTTTTACTAACGTTTTACAACACTGTCCTGCTATCACTTACAGCAACTGTCAAAATTTCATAACACATTGAAAAGCGTGCAGTCAAAGCGTGTAAAATTATTTTGTGTAATTTCACTTAAATAAAAGATTGATTTACAAATTGTGTTAGTATTTCAATAAATCAAAGAAGTAGTTACATCATAATAATGGCTGATGTAGACGAATTATTTAATTGTTTCAACGAAGAGGCAGATGAAGTTGCCAATGAGCCACCCGTAGCCTTGAAAGAGGAACCTGTTGTTGAAACACCAAAGGAATCTGGAAGGTATAATATACTTATAAATTTAAATATGTAGCAAAAGGTTTAAACATCATATCGTTAAGTTCTTCGAAAACTGCCGAAAAACGTCAAATAAATGATGATGAAGAAAACGATGTAAACAAACGCCCCAAGGTGACAGAGTCTATATTGGATGACATATGCGTTGATGCTTTACGTTCGCGCATATCAGTTCATGTCGTAGAATCGCCAGAATCGTGTACCCATGAGGTGGCCACTTACCCAGGACAAGAATATATACCACTTCAACCATTTACGGGAGTGCCAGCCAAAGAATATCCCTTTGTTTTGGATCCCTTTCAAAAGGAAGCTATTCTGTGCATCGATAATCAGCAAAGTGTTTTAGTTTCTGCTCATACTTCTGCGGGAAAAACCGTAGTAGCTGAATATTCAATTGCCAAGTCACTCAATGCCAAGCAGCGGGTCATTTATACCACACCCATCAAGGCTTTATCCAATCAAAAATTTCGCGAATTCAATGAAGAATTTAAAGATGTTGGTTTGGTAACCGGTGACGTGACTATAAATCCCTCAGCTTCCTGTCTTATAATGACCACAGAAATTTTGCGTAATATGTTGTATCGCGGAAGTGAAATTATGCGTGAGGTTGGTTGGGTAGTTTTCGATGAAATCCATTATATGCGCGACAAAGAACGTGGTGTAGTTTGGGAGGAAACGTTAATTCTTTTGCCGGATAATGTGAAATATGTTTTCTTATCGGCCACAATACCGAATGCCAGACAATTTGCCGAATGGGTGTGTCATTTGCATAAGCAACCATGTCATGTAGTTTATACCGACTATAGACCAACACCATTGCAACATTATATATTTCCTGCTGGTGGTGATGGCATCCATCTAATTGTCGACGAAAAGGGTCAGTTTAAAGAGGATAATTTCACTACAGCCATGGCTGTATTACAAAATTCTGGTAAGTTTTTTGAAAATATCCTCAGTAAGGATTTTATAATACGTACATATATTATTAAATTCTTTTGTAGGCGAGGCGGCTAAAGGGGATCAAAAGGGCCGTAAAGGCGGCATAAAAGGCGTAAACGCTGGCCAATCGAACATTTTTAAAATTGTTAAAATGATAATGGAGCGGAATTTTGCACCTGTCATTATATTCTCCTTCAGTAAAAAGGACTGCGAAGTCTATGCCATGCAAATGGCAAAGCTAGATTTTAATACAGCCGAAGAAAAGAAACTGGTAGATGAAGTATTTAACAATGCTTTGGATGTACTTTCTGAAGAAGATCGACAACTGCCACAAGTAGAAAATGTCTTGCCTTTGCTAAGGCGTGGTATTGGCATACATCATGGCGGTCTCTTGCCAATTTTAAAAGAAATCATAGAGATTTTATTCGGTGAAGGCCTGTTAAAGGCTCTGTTTGCTACCGAAACTTTTGCTATGGGTCTTAATATGCCGGCAAGAACTGTTCTGTTTACTGCACCGCGTAAATTTGATGGTAAAGACTTCCGTTGGATTTCTTCTGGAGAATATATACAAATGGCTGGCCGTGCCGGTCGTCGTGGTTTGGATGACAAAGGTATTGTTATACTTATGATTGATGAAAAAGTATCGCCTTCGGTTGGGCGTGCCATTGTGCAGGGCAAAGCTGATCCAATTAACTCTGCTTTCCACTTGACCTACAATATGGTTTTGAATCTTTTGAGAGTAGAAGAAATCAATCCCGAATACATGTTGGAACGTTCATTTTTTCAATTCCAAAATCAATCCTCCATACCTCAGCTGTATAAGGAAGTGCAAGACAAACAACAAGAATTGGACAAGATAAAAGTAAAAGAGGAGCATAGTGTGGCCTCGTACCATCACATACGCGAACAATTGGATTCTTTGGGTAAACAATTTCGAAAATGGATTACTACACCCGAATATTTGGTACCTTATTTACAACCGGGTCGTCTGATAAAGGTGCAGAATGAAACTGAAGAATTTGATTGGGGTATTGTAGTTAATTTTAAGAAACAAACTAACAATGCGAAAAACCCCTTGAAAGCTGAAACTGTGGTCGTAGTCGATGTTCTGTTGCATGTCACCGAAGAGTCGGCCAAAAATGATGAGCCCAAACCTTGTAAGCCTGGACAAAAGGGCAACATGGAAGTGGTGCCCGTAGTCCATAAGCTCATTTCCCAAATATCCTCTTTAAGAGTCTACTATCCCAACGATTTAAGACCTGCCGATAACAGACGTAGTGTTCTGAAAACGATTAATGAAGTTAAAAAACGTTTTCCCAAGGGCCCTCCTCTGCTTAATCCGATAACGGAAATGCACATTAAAGATCCACAGTTCCAGAACATCGTTGAATCGATAGACAAATTTGAAGAACGTTTATTTGCCCATCATCTGCACAATTCGCCGGACTTGGATAGAGTCTATGCACGCTACACAGAAAAACTAAAGGTACTCGAACAACTTAAAGTGGCTAAAGCGAAATTGAAGGAAGCCCGTTCGTTGCTACAAATGGACGAATTAAAGCACCGTAAACGTGTGTTAAGACGTATGGAATATTGTACTGCTCAAGATGTTATTGAGTTCAAGGGCCGTGTGGCCTGCGAACTGAGTTCGGCCGATGAACTTTTAATGACTGAAATGATTTTCAATGGTGTCTTTAATGACTTGAATACAGCTCAATCTGTAGCAATACTCTCCACCTTTGTTTGCGATGAAAAATCTGCGGAAAGTCCGAAAGCCACCGAAGAACTCTCAGGCCCTCTACGCTCAATGCAGGATTTAGCGCGACGCATTGCTAAAATTTCCAATGAATGTAAACTGGAGCTTGATGAAGAGACTTATGTGAGTAAATTCAAACCATTTCTCATGGATGTTGTGTTAGCATGGTGTAAAGGTGCTTCATTCTTGAATGTCTGCACGATGACAGATATTTTTGAGGGCTCTATTATACGTTGCATGCGCCGTTTGGAGGAATTGCTGCGTCAAATGTGCCAAGCAGCCAAAACGATAGGTAATACCGAATTGGAAAATAAATTTGCCGAAGGAATACGTTTACTGAAAAGGGATATTGTCTTTGCCGCTTCTTTGTATTTGTAGACGAAAGAATTTTGAAAGGATTTTCCCTTTTTTTTTATCACTTTAATGTTTTTTTTTATTTAGGTTTTAATATTGAGTTTTATGCTTCTAAATTACATCATTTCACATAAAATGTTTTAGGTACATACTTGAAATATTTTCTAAATTCAATTTGTATATGTGACGTACATACTTCCATACATATGTATGATATTAAGTAAAATAAATAATGAAGAAAGCGTGGTTTGATTGTTATTCCATACACAAATTATATATAAATGTGTATTTATTTGACGTTAACTCTGCAATATATTGATACGAAGAATTTTTTCTTTGTTGTTGGTGTAGCACGACCGACCGTGTGCTTCATCATGAAAAAACATTATAGAAAAACTCCCTAATTGTTATTGAGAATTACATACTTACACAAAAATAATAAGCTAAAAAGCCTCAAACAAAAATCTTTAAATTGGCAATAAAAATTTTTATTTGATTTTTGAATAATTTTTTTATTTTTCCTTTAACCTTCTTAAATGCTTATCCAAAATAAGAAAATTTGTTTTTGTTTTCAATATAAATAAGCGAAAGAAAATTTCTTGTCGACATCGTGAGCCAGACAGAGACTTTTAAAAAAAGTGACAGAAATCGATTTAGAAAATTAATCGAATGGCTCGTTTTGGAAAGGTGTGATTAATTTCGAACGATTTGTTGAATCAATCTCAATCTCAAAAAGAGAAAGAGAAAACAGCAATTTTGGTATTATTAATTACAAAGAAAATAATAGTGCATACTTTAAGGCTTTCGATTTATGGTATTTTTTCTTTTCGAAAAATTACATAATTACCGTTTTAAATATCTTATAAGTGGATTTTATCGCATTTTTTCAATCAGTTTTGTTGAATATCTTGTCAGAATTGTCCCATATTGTCTATATTTTGTCTTCTAGTCCACTTTTCGAAAACCAACAAAGTCAGAATGGCCAAAAATTGATAAAGAGATCTAAAAAAAATTAATCGTGATATCATTTGATTTCCATCGCATACCAAAATCTGTTTCGGCAAAAAAAAATGCATGTTCATTATGAAGTAAAGATTTATTAGGAGGCAATGCTCAAGAAGTTAACAGCATACATAAAGTCGCTGTTTTAACTAACTGACCTAACTGACATTTTTTTGAAAAATGAGTTAAGTCCTTTACTAGACTTTATAAGTCATAAGCATTACTGTTGTGCCTATATAAGTAAAAAGATTTCAGACGCAGTCATAAGAATGAATGTATAAAACAACCATAAAAGTTGCTCTCCTGTTAAATTGTTAAAATGTTAGTTAGGTCAGTTAGTTAAATCAGCGGCGATACATACTTGTACATACAATTTATTAAGCAATAGCGCTTGAAGATTTTTGCTTATTTATTTATTTCATAAATACTTTACAATGTAAATTTGCAAACTATTGTTGCACAAATTGATAGATTTTTTTTAATAAAAAATAAAAAAATTCAACATCTTGTTATCAGAAAAAAAACGTCTGTACTCTTCAGTTATGAATAATTTTTTTTCAATTCTTCAAATGACCGCATGTATCTTAAGTCTTTCATAACTTGCATATAACAAATCTTGTATACGATGTTTGAAAGACTTCAGAAAGCAGCGCAAGATTAACGGCTTTTTGCTTGTTTATGTTTTTGCCTTTTATCACGGCAACCCTTTGTCTAAAATGATTGTGGAAACTGGTACGTAGCAATCCCAACTGCTGAATCCGAAAATCATCAATGAATATTGATTAGAGCGAATTTGGATGGAAATCGAGTTGGATATTTCATTGCTACACAAATTACTCGTGAAGACATGCGTGTAAGTGGAAACGGATTAATTTTATAGATTGTGTATACTTATAAAACAATCAGAACTTCCTTTATTTATTTTATTAAAATTATTTTCCAAACGAATATATTTCATATTTTGTTCTAAAGATACAGCACTTGTATCTAGTATAATATTAGTTTATAATTCCGAAATTTTCTTTATGAATGTGATCCCAATTTTGGTCTCACATGCACTTTGGAGTTTAAATATTTGCGTTTTGATGCACACTGATCACAATTTGGCTTGTAAGTATTTAAAGCGCCAAATCCATAACAAAAAATACGGCGAGGTAAAAGACAATCCTGATATTTATGAACCTTAGTCCCAGTACAGACTTGCAATTTTTGTTGCAGAAACTTTTTATTTTTTAGTGCAAAAGAGCGAGAGGGGAACACAAAATGTACAAGGTGTGTTCAATGATTTGGACATGAGACGGGTCGCCGCGAAATTCGTACCAAAATTGCTCAATTTCGACCAAACATCATCGCATGAACATTGCTAAAGAGCTGTTGGACTCTGTCCGCGACGACCCAAATTTGCACCAGAGGGTCATAATTGGTGACGAATCGTGGGTTTATGGTTATGACGTGGAAACCAAAGCTCAATCATCTCAATGGAAGCTGGCGCACGAACCAAGGTAAAAATCGAAGACGAGCCAAAACGCGTCCAAGCAAAGCAGCTGTCAACAATTAACTGAAGACTCAAAATGGCATAAGTACACTTTACCATTTTTGGTGAAGGACATAAAAATATCAGTTTCAATAACAATAAGAAATCATCCGATGACGGCATGCTTTGATACAAACGCTACACAGTCAAAATACAAATGGTGATTGCCGTGATTAGTTGTAGATCCAATCTTAAGCGACAAACATACGACACTCACACCATATACAGGGCACTTTAGGCTTTTGTTTTGCGTGTGTCTACTGTCACAGCAGTGTTGTGTGGAAAGGAAAATAACAATAGACTTAAGACACGAACTCGATATGCATTATGAAAATTCATTCGATCGACATGACAAAAATCCATTAATTTTGTGTTGATGTGTTGCGGAAACGAATGGCTTAAAATAGCTCCAAATCATCATTTATTGTTGATTCGAGTGAATTTTCATGAAAATCGAGTTTGTGTCTTAAGTCTTTCGCAATTTTCTCTTTCATATTTGTTCCCAAATGATGACTAAAAGACTTAGGACATACACATGCAAATTAATTAATTGAATTAAATGAAAATGAGCCTAGAATTCAGTTTATTTTTGGTCAGTGCTAACTAAGCAGATATAAATTTCAATACATTACATTTTTGTAGGCATATTTAATTAATAACTTTCTTTAAAGTGCGATAAATGAAAAATTATTTTCTGTTTGCAATTATTGTTAATTAATATTCAGGCCTGTCTTAGAAATCGATTGAAATTGTTTTGATTACGAGTTTTCATATCGATCGTTTTTCTTTTACCTTCATACAGAAAAAGCGACAATTCGATTGTTTTCAATTTAAATGTGGGAATATTTTGGCAACACAAAACATAGTTATTAGAAGAGCAAAACAAAATACCAACGGTACAACAATTTTTTGTTATTGAAATGAGCAAAATTTAAAAATTAATACACGAAATGTCAGGAATTGCAATAACAGCAGTTTTTGGAGGCGCAGAGACGTCCAGACTTTGACGGATGCTTGAGATCCACTTTCATATCCAAACGCAGTTTATGTGTTAAAGTTTTGTTTACTTGCATATATTTGACTGAATAGAATATTTAATTTTTGATAATGCTGAATTTTTTCCTTCAGACTGGAGGAAATTTCTTGTACATGTACAAAAAAACAATTCTGCAATTCATAATTTTTTATGCGTCTGCCTTAAGTCTTTTACTGTGTATATGCAAGCTGTATAGGAAGGAAAGTAACACTAAAATCAAAAAGAGAAACAAATCTCAATTGTAGTGTCTAGTGCTAACACTGTCTCATAGGTAACAATGCACAAACGTTAAGGGTCGAACACAATCCCCCTTATCGTGATTGGCGTATTTCGACTTCGGCTACGACGGCTTTGTAATAGATTAAAGAATAGTTCAACAGTTTTTCTTTAATCTAGTACCAAACTGTCGTAGTTGTATTTGAAATACGCCAACCACGATAAGGCAGAATGACTTTGGCCATGCCAGCCAAGACATCGATGAAGAAGAGAGTGTAGAAAATTTTCTGTGTCACTGCCCTGGACTAGCAAGAAAGAGAATGAATGATGTATATTCGACATCTTATTTGATAATATTTAAAAATTACAAAATTTTTAAAAATCGATATTTTACATACGAGTAGTTTCATCATGTATTACTTACTATTTTTATGAATTTTTAATTATTTTTTAATTCTATTATTTTAACACATACAAAAAAGCCATTTTCCATCCCTGAACAGATGTGATGAGCAACCATGAATCAAAGAATACAAGATTAAGCATTGCGCATGTCTGTTAACTTGAGTGTGCCGGTGTGACGTAGAAATTGAAATGTAAACAAAATTTCACTATACCAAATACATGTGTTTGTGTGATTGTGCTTGTGCTTATGTTTTTCGGCGCAGAAAAAGAAATTTTTCAAAAGCTGAATGCGTAATCTTGTATTCATGATAATAAAAGGCTCAATCAAAGCAAAACAATACGAGTAAATAAACAAAATATGCTTTCTTTTTAAATATTTATATGTACATATATTTTTAATAAGGAAATGCACATTTTTCGAGTTTTATTTTTTCAGGCATTTTTCAAAAAATTAATTTGTAAGCAAAAGCACAGAAAATCAGTTTAGATAATTCTTGTAAAAAGACAACACAAAAAGCATTTCTTTACAAATATGCGGCAAAATGTTTTATTAAGTATAAAGTATAAAAATATTTGATAAGATAAAGGCTTAAGTATAATAAAAATATATGTATATGTACTGGTATGTATGAAAAATAAATGGTTATAAAGTGAAATTGTATTATGAATTTTAATGTGAGCTATAGAATGCGGTCCATAGAGTAATAATATAATAGTTTAAAGATAACTTAAAAGAAAACACAAGTGTGTATTAATTATTTATAAAAATTTGCAAACGCTGTAAAAATTTTAGCAAATAAAAATGCCACAACAGTTAATAAATAATTATTATTACTATAATACACTCCCTTATGAGTTACTTCATTAAAAAAAAGGACATTCACAAACATTTAATTAACAATAAAATGGACATATACAAAGTGTGCTAAATATTATAATGTAAAAAGTTTTTAAACAATTATGAACAAAACTAAAAAACAATACCATACAATAGACAAAATATTAACAAACACATATTGTAGTATGTATGTATATAAAAAAACAAATTGGACGGATTACACTGATTTGCCTTGATAATATTTTTAAAAATTATTATCCTTAGAAAACTAAAATTAAGAATACACATAAAATATTTAGAATATTATCAATAAAAGAATTTGTTTAAAACTTAATTAAAACTTTTATTTACACTTAAAAGAAAATAATTAAGAAGTATAAAAAGAACTTAAATTACACAAAACTAAAATACATACTTATGTATCTAAAACTAAAAATAAAAAATTGGAATGTGTTGATATGGATTGTATTCGTGGGGTAGTTTATCTTAATTTCTTTAAATACATGTACATATGTATACAATAGAGGTATTCACAAGGGTGTGCTAAACATAATATTTGTTGTATGAACAACATTAGCAACATCTTTGTAGCTTTTGTTAAGCTTTAAAACAGATTTAAAATAACCTTGCGAGTTTCTTTAAAATAATTTCTTAATCTATTTGCTACTAGATATACATATGTACGTTGTTATATTTAATTTCTTAAAATTACCGATTTTGTTTTAAAAAGCAAAACATCTTACTTTTAGTTATTAATATAAATATTGTCATAAGTGGTATAAAACTTATTTGGTATATTCGTCCTACGATGACTTTTATCGCTGTTGATTCTGTAAATAATAATAATCAGGGATGGGCAATAGCCTATTTTTTTTCTCTTCGATATATGAATACTCAGAGAACTTCTTAAGAACTTTGGTATCGATTTGGTAGTGTGTATTATGTACATATTTTTTACATTTTCTGCATATTTTAGTTATAAGAGAATAAGTACTACATATTTGGTTTTGAGTTGTTATAGAACTTTGGCCCTTTTTGGAGCACCTTCTTCATTTTCAAGGCTCATATCGGCACAGTCACACCGAAATTGCTTCTGGTTCCTAAGACAAAGCCAAAGCTCGGTAAATTTTTTGAAATAAATTTTTTTTTTCAGATATGAAAATTAAAGAAAGAAATATATTGTATAAACTTTTCCATCCCTGATAAAATCCTAAGCTGTAATAATAATGTATATTTAAAACGAATATCGTTGTTATATATTCGAGATTGTAACGAATGTACTTCAATATACAATTACAGCACTAAAATTTCTGTGTCTAGGTTGGGTTCGCACACAGCAATTGTAGCTGCTCAACTCTTTAGTTTATGGAAAGAGAAGGTGAACATAATTACTTGTACTCCTTATATCATTTTGTTTTGGCAATTTCCTTCCTTTCACCAAAGGTGAAAAGCAACCCCTATTGTTTTCGCTACGATGTGTGCCTGTCCGTCACAGACAGTTTTCCCCGAGAACCGTAAGACCTGCGAACCTAAAATTTTTACAGAATATGTAAAACTTTGGCCGCTACACCGACAAATACATGTCAGTTAAAAATTAAAGGGTGTTCTAAAATGAGCAACGAAACATGTTGAAATCTTAATGTAATATATACTCGTAGACATTTGAAATCTGCAAAGTTGGGGTATTTTTATGCAGACTACAACAACTAACACTGAAATTTTAAAAAGTCGAAATTTTGCTACGTAATTTTGTATCTTGCAAACAGCAGGAGGTAAAAAAAAACTTTCAAAAACGGCAAAACTAAAAAATCCCAAAATAAAAAAATAGCCAAGAACCGAAAAGATCGCCAAAACGAAAATAGCGCCAAAACTAAGAAATCGCGCAAACTAAAATAAATCTTCAAAAACCGAAAAAATCGCAAAAACCACAAAAACGCCAAAACTAAGAAAAAGCTGCAAAAATAAATAAATCTCCAAAAAACCGAATTTACCGTGTACTTAAAATTAAAAAAAAAATCTACAGCAGTTAAGATGTTCGATTATATAGGATAAAGTTCGTATTGTACTACATACATATGTAGTGTCCGTATGAAACCCTTCGTGTGCGACTCAAAGTCGCACTTTACTGGAATTTTATTTTTACTCCAAATTGACATTTGACATTTCTTTTCATTCGCTTTTTTTTACAAAGATTTCGTGTGTGAACGTAAAACCAATTTCAATAGAAAATTAAAAAGAAAGTTGAGGAATTGAAATTCCTGTGTGTGAGCCCAGTTCTAAATTCTCTCTTAAAAAGTGATATTAACTTAAATGTCGCGCACGAAAATTGGCTCTTAAACTCTATTGGAAAAAGTCATCATACAAAGTTGGACTTGGTAAGTTATAAAAAGATAAATATTTTTACAAAATTCTTCGATATGTATAACTGTATGTATATAATATAAAACTTAAAATACATATATATATATTCTTTATTAAATCTCTAGTATTTTAAATTTATGAATGTAGATATGTATATAAAAATTGTATATAATATTTTTTGTAGTTTTTGCGTTTAAATGTCGATTTCAATTTTACATTTTACAAAGTTGTAAAAAATTACTTAAGTGGCTAAGAAAAATTTTAAATTAAATCTTAAAATTTTTACTCTAAAAAGCTTATCGATTTGTATGTACATATTTTGTAATTTACAATACAAAGTTATAAAAAGAAACAAGTTTTAAAAGCTTTTGTTTCGAATATGGATAAATGCCCAGTAGAACCAATTGCAAACGAAATGCATATTAAGAAGTCTATTACTTTGGGAAAATCCTTATGCTTTATATCTTATCTTATCTTTATGCCTTTTATGGTTAGATATATTTTTTATGAATCAAAATTTGCAAGACAGAAAATTTTTTAAAGTGTCGTCTACATTAGACATGAAATGCTGTTATGACATAACGTTCAGGGTTGCTCTTAAAATAGCAGAGAGATTTCGCCCTGCGCATGATTTCCCGTAATTGATCCTTTAAGGTTGCCTAAAATTATGCATTTGGCAGGAATACTTGCATCATACAACAATATAAAAGTAGAGCCATTCTCTCGTTTCGTGTTTATTAGCCTATTATGTAGGTGTGTTCCTTTGCGGCACTATACGTATAAGACGAACACTTGGCCAACTTTGATGATTCTCATGTTAATCGATTTGTCTCAGTCCCGGGAGTTCCGTTAAAGATATGATAGTAGTATATGGCGGTCAACAGACGCCATTTTGTGTATATGTACGAAAAAAGAAAATAAAAAGTCGTCGAACTACTTAAATCAAAATGGTTATTATTCAACAGGTATTTGAAGATCATCTTCAGTTTTCTCAAATAATTTTTAACTTGGAAGACCATTTGGGACCTTAAACGGGTTAGAGTTGGTCGCAGTCGGCTTAACTTTTAGATTTTTAAAATTTTTACTTGTTCGTTGTTTTTTATACACAATAATTTTATTACCTTCTGTATTTTACAAGTATGATTTTTTTATTTTTTTAGTATTCATTATGTTATCCTTAATTGAAACAAAATTAAAAAAAGAAAATTGAAGAAAATTCTTGTTCGTTGTTCAGATACTTTTCTATGAAGATTGCGAATTGATAAAACTTCATCAATCGGTTAAAGGCCATGATTCACTATCCTACACAATCGCGCGATCTACGAAAAAATGCAACCCTGATCTGATGAATTGTTTATGTCTTTTGAAAATGTTCATAGACTCCATCATACCAGGGCTGTATTTTCTCAAAAATCGCACGACGCACGTGTAGGCTAGTGTATCACGGCCTTAACTGTTATTAATTTTGCTATTTAAAAAAAAGTAATTTGAAAATATATTTCCCTTGTTTTGTTTGTGGTAACGCTTTTCTCTCTGGTCACAAGAGATCAGTAATCAAATAAAAGTACTTCCAATGCAAATCGTTATAAGTGATTCTACCTTTAAATTATTGTATCAAGAGTATTTCCATTATTCTTGCGTATTTGGTATTAATTATATGAGAGTTGGCAACCCTATAATTGAAATTGTTGTGACCAAGAATAATCACCCTTATTCCAGTTTTCAACATCGACATAATGTCCATACAATCCCAAAAAATTGGGGCTTGCCTGCCCGTTCTCGAGAACAATTTTGTGCTATTGACAGTCTATTTCTGTTCCCTAAGGTCTACAAAATAGCATGAGACTGTCAAAAGCATTTAGTTCTTTTTGACAACGGGTAGCCAAGTCCCAATTTTTTGGTATTGTATTAACGTGACGTCGATGTTGACAACTGGAATAAGGGGGAATAGAAATAGCAACCACTAGTTTAATATTTGATAGGTGAAAATAAATACCAAATAAGAACAAAGTGTGAGTCACTTCATTGGTGCTCTTATTTTCTATTATTCTTGACGTTGATATACGAATACTCATATTACATTTAGCCGAAAAATAGTGCCCTTTGTCATGGTTGTCGGTCGTATTTCGACTCCGACTGCGATCATAGATTTTAAGAAGAAATGTTGAAGTGTTCTTCGAATTAAAAACACGCCAACCACTATAACAAAAATTATTTTCAGATTGTGTAATTTAGATTTGAGATTTGTTTTGTCTTGCATCGCTTTCTTTTCTATTTTATAGCATATGGCATTTTGGAACCACGTTGTTATATTAGAGATTTCTTAACAACCCTGTTAATACGTTAAAAAAATGAGTTGTCTACTTTATCTACATGATGATGTTGGTGTTAATGTTACTCATTTCATGTCTGAAATTTATAGATGGCAGGTACTCTAGATTTCTGGCAAAAATCATAAATTCTTGCAAGCAATCACATGCTAAAAATTTGATTTGGAATTTCTCTTAAAATCTCAAACTCTTTCTCTCTTACAAAATTGAAGCTTCGTTTACTCTCTAAATGCAACAATAGCAGCTGGATTAGAAACACTTTAAATTAATACTCCATCCGATATTGTAACATTTAGAGAGCGGTTTCTTAAACTGAGGTCTGCGGCACACCGCCCTCAATTACTTGAGTACGTGTCTGAGGCTTGGGTGCAGGCGTAGGCAGAGGTTGCATCAAACTAGAGCCACTTGACAAGGTGGCCGTTGTTGTTGTTGTCGTGCGTGCACTGGGCGTAGGTGTGGTACTACGACTTTGCGTAATGGGTTTTGTCGACTTACTGTATAATTGTTCTGGTGGCACTGGCGTCGACGACAGTGGTATGGGATCGCGTGGTAAGAGACGTTTCTCTTCCATTGATTTAGCATGAGCTGCTGACGCACTGTTGCTGCCATTTGTTATTACTTTGGCTGCTGGTGCAACGGCTTCACTACGTGGTGCTCTATTGTAGGAGTTTAATGTGCTGCCACCATTGGCTTCTTTCAATGAAATTCCAGATTTAAGTGATGCTTGACTGCCGCTTTTTTGTGTCATGGCTAAAGATGAGGGAGATCTTATTGATGTGGTATCGGTTAGAACTTTACTGGCTAAAGTTTTCGTTGAGGGTGAATCTCGATATTCGTAAATATTATCGCGCGAGCGCATCACATTTTGATTTGTCACCAAGTTGCTGTTATCAACACCAGCAGGGCGACGAGCATCCTGTTCATATTCGGTGCCATCAGGATTTATAAAAACATCTTCGTCATAATAACGGTCCGATTGCCTAATAGGAAGAATTATTATACATTATTTGATTTTACATATATAACACAGTACGACACTGGTTCGAACTTCGAACTCAAGATAATTGCCGAAAAATTATGAAAGTTGTTTACAGTTATTTATCACCTGACTACTATTAACATTTCCCTTAAAGTCTAAAAATCGATGCAATATGAATCTACTTGCGAAGCACGTAAAACTGGTAGCTTCTCTAACTTTTATCGCAGTTTATCGCCAGTTTATCCGAACTAGTTATCAAAACAAAATAGGTATATGTGTATGTGTGTGTGAACAAACCCTGTCGGAAATTCCGTTAAGCTAACTATTTCGCAACTAGTACTGACTGACACTTGGATTACTTTTCAATGTCAGTTGATTGACTATTTTAACATTGCGATGTCATAGGCGGTAGTCAATTGTCTCACTCTGCATTACTTTTCAACTAACTTAAATTTGGTTTTTTTTGAATCACCTGGTAGTCAGTAAATTTAAAATTTTTTTCTGGGGTTGGAACATGTATCATCACACGTTGTGTACTCAACGCGCTAACTACCCAGCCAAGGTACGAGTACCATCTAAAATAATAACAGCAAAATGTTAATATAAAACTGATATGAGTTTCAAAATAGCTGAGAATAAATTTGTTGGCTCTCACCAAATTCGATTACGTACTCAACTTAAGAATTAATTTTTTATTTGCTCTGGATTCACCTAAATAAGAAAAATACGGTTTCTTTGATTTCCGGAAGTGGGAAACGAATATCGATTTTAGTGTGCGTACATTGACTGGATATTGTCTCACTGGCAGACATGCGCAGAAATTAAGGATTGAGTACATGTGGAATGCGCTTGTTAGTATATATATATACGAGGTGTGCTCAAAAAGTATCGCGAATTTTCAATTTTCGCGGTTTACGTATATTCGAATTTTGATTTTTTGTGGCGTTATGTTGGTACTCATGTCTCTCACTTATGCCGACAATTTCGGCCATTGTTCAAACGAGTTTTACTGCTTTAAACAAGAAAAAGAAAGGTTCTTATAACTTTTGTTTATTACAACTAAGCACAAACATAATTAATTATTTATACGAGCATTCCCGTCTTTGCATTCATTTTGAATACGTAACGTACTCGTAACTTTTGAATTCGCCGGTTTTTGTCCATTCATATTTCTTTTTTTCGATTAGTCATGACAAACCAAATCTTACCACGAGAGGAAGAAGACGTCGTGCGGCTCCTGCATTCCATTTATATTTATATAAGTATTTTTTACAATTATCAAGTGTCATTAATTTTAATTTAATAAAACCAAAATATATGTAAGTACTGAATTGAAAGAATATAAGTCGTGTTTAGTGTTATTTCAAAAGTGATCCAGGTATCTCGTCCTGCCCTTTATTCAAGTGTGCCTGCTCATCAGAGAGGCAACTTAAACCCTGATCTCCTCAGGAATATCCTCCTGTTCCTTCTTTTCCTGAAACACACACCTCCGTGTATTTTCCCATTTCTCTAACGACCAAATTCTGGTTGAATTTATTTCCCAAAGTCACTAAGTATTTATACGGGCAATTTAATTGCTCCACGTATAAAGAGCCATTTTGAATGTTCAGTTAATTGTTGACAGCTGCTTTGCTTGCGCGTGTTTTGGCTCGTCTTCGATTTTTACCTTAGTTCGTGCGGCAGCTTTCATTGAGATGATTGAGCTTTCGTTTCCACGTCATAACCATAAACCCATGGTTTGTCACCAGTTATGACCCTCTGGAGCAAATTTGCGTCGTCGTGGACAGAGTCCAACAGCTCATTAGCAATGTTCATGCGATTATGTTTGGTCAAAACTGAGCAATTTTGGTACGAATTTCGCGGCGACCCGTCTCATGCCCAAATCATTGATAAAAATCGAATGGCACGAGCCAACAACTCTAATGGTGATTCGACGATTGTCCAGTACCATTTTCTTCACTTCATAAATTTTTTCGTCTGTTGTTGAAGTGCTCGGGCGTCCGGCACGCCCTTCGTTGTTCACATCTTCTCGGCCTTTTGAGAACATTTTGTACCACCGATAAACGTTGCTTCGGTCCAAGGTAGGTTCTCACAGTCAACATTCGGAATGCATCCGCGCACTTAATTTCGTTTGTCACACAAAATTTTATACAGGTTCTTTGTTCCATTTTTTTAATAGGTAAAAATCGAAGACGTGCCAAAACACGTGCAAGCTGTCAACAATTAACTGAACATTCAAAATGGCCGAAATTGTCGGCATAAGTGAGAGACATGAGTACCAACATAACGGCACAAAAAAATTCAAATTCAAATATACGTAACCCGCGAAAATTCTAAATTAGCGAAACTTTTTGAACACGCCTCGTATATAGTCAAGCAGCAATTAAGGCAATTTCAGCAGACGAAACTACTCCTCGGTTGTGCTCATGTGTAGGAATGCCCTAAATGTGTTATGTGCTGGCAGACAAGTACATATATTTTGGGTGCGGGGAAACATGGGGATTGAGGGAAATGAAATGGCCGATACCCTAGCCAAAAGGGGAATCCAATTACCGGTGGAGGAAATGGTATATGTCCGGAAAGCAATTCAACACCTGAAATGGATCATATACTCTAAGATGAAGGAAGAAGCGGAGGAAAGTAGGCGTGCGACGAAAACTGGCAAAACTTTTAAAATCATGTGGAGCTCCTATGATCTCAAATCGACTAAATTCCTTTTATCACTTACCAGAAGCAACTGTAGACTTGTAGTGGGGGTATTAACTACTGACACTACTGGACGGCTTCGTATGCCGTAAAAATAGGACAAATAATTGACGGTACTTGCAGGAAATGTAAGGACCCCGAGGCAATTGAGACGGTAGAACATCTACTGTGCCACTGTCCGGATCTAAGCCGCACTAGATATAATTGTCTTGGTGATCACTCTTTTCGGAGTCTTGAGCTTTTATCGGGAATGGAACTGTGTATACTACTAAGGTTGTTAAGTCTATGTGGGAGTCATTCGATACAGGCACCACGAACTAGACTGCCATACTTACAGGTTTCTTGTCATCTGCTGGTATCGCTAAGGATCAATCCTGGTCTATGCGAGATCCTTGACCACCCAGGCTAACCTAACCTAACCTGAGTTTAAATGTAAACTTTAAAAACACGTCTATTTTTTTGCCAGCTCTACCAGAATCAGTTTGTATGGTCTTATGATTTTGGAAAAACTTTCATTGTGTTGTACAGCATTAACGAGAAAACTATTAATGTGTATAATATATGTTTACCTTTTTGCATTTCTCCACATGATACAGCAAATTACCACCAATACGATTAAGAAAAAGCAGGCCACGGACATACTCCAAAAGGCGATCTGCAGAGGTTCTTTTGGCTCCCACCAGAATTCCGTAGTGGGCGGGTAAGTGGGCACCAAAACGCCAATAACAGTCGGTAAATATTGAGTCCAAAAGGCACACTCGGTTTGACGGTAATTAAGTAAAATCGACGAATTATAAGTGGTGTTTAAATTCAAATAGCGCAATTCGCCCTGATAAGCGCGTTCAAAATGTAAGCCCAGCACTTGTTGAGGAGTAGGATTTCTGACAAATTAGCCTAAATTTAGTAAAGAAAGAAAAAAGAAGTAACGAACAGTTAAGACATCTTACCCATAACGAGCGAAATTCGAAAATGTTTTCAAAAAGAAATGAGACATATTGCGATCATTATCAGTCCACATGTTCCTCTCCAAATGGGCTTTTTTCGGAAAGAATTCCACATCCATGAAAGGAGCTCCAGTAAGAAAATAGTGCTCAATATCATGAGGATATTTACGCCATTGTGGCAGATTTAAGGCTTCCACCGTGGTATTCATGACATAGATATAGACTGGCACTCTTTGCTCTAGTAAAATCTTAGCTATTTGATCTACTGGCGCACGATAGTGCAGATCCGATAACATATTTATATACTGATCACGTAGCAGCGACTTGTTGTGGGGATCTGGCCAATAGGTATACATATATTTAATGGCCTCATACACGCCATTGGGATTTAAAGTATAGTTGTAGTGTAAAACATGTTCCCGTATTTTTTGATCGAAGAATTTGGCATCAATTTCGTAATATGGTGCCAAGCTTTCATTTTGCGATAAAAAGAAGGCCGCTTCTTGTGTCGTTACACCAGTCATGTATTGTAAGCCTCTATTGTATTTCTTTTGACGCAACAGCTCTATGGGAGTTTCGTGCAGAAAACGCCAATCCTTTTCACGCCAACCATCATACCAATCATCACCTGGTACGGTGAAATTGTGATCCAATACCGGACCCCAGGGAAAAGTACCCACATCGGGAGGAAACTCAGCATTGCCCAACTCGTAAAAACTTCGACCAGTACGCAAACAGTTTATCAGCTTCCAAGAAGACTCCAGCGAGCAGCCCAACAGCCGACCTAATACACGACTGGTATTCTGAGCACGATATTTATCTTTTATTAAAGCCCAATCGGCCAAAGCCGAGCCTGACTGAGCTATCACCCTCTTAACAATATTTCGGGTTTGAGGAGCCACCATAAGCAATCCCGCGGAAGCTGCACCAGCACCGGGACCAAACAGTGTTATCGCTTCACGGTCGCCATTGAAAAATTCTATATTATCGTAGACCCATTTCAAGGCCATTGATTGATCCAGTATGCCATAGTTGCCAGGTGAATTTTCATCGCCTGTTGACAGGAAGCCCAAAGCTCCCAAGCGGTAGTTTAAGGTTACAACTACCACGCCATAGAATGAAGCCAAGATATGGCCCGGAAACAGATTGGAGGCACCACGTATAAATTCACCGCCATGTATATAAACCATTACCGGATATTTTTGGGCTAAGCCAGCTCCGGTCTGTAATTTCAATTGTTTGTTTCTCATTTACTTCATCATTCAAAAATTGTACTTACATTTGGCGAGAATATATTCAAATACAAACAATCCTCATCCATGTCCATAATGCCCTTGGTGGCTCCCGTATATCTAACCGGTTGCGGACAGGCTGGACCAAAATCTACCGCTTGCAATAACTGCCAACCTCTATGAAGTCTGGGTGGCTTAAAGCGACCTTCAAATGTGGGCGGCAAGGCATAAGGTATACCCAAAAATACCGAACATTCACCCATGACACGATCCACCGTGGAATGATATGGACGATAAAATGATTTTGGATCGGGATTATCATACATATAGACTTTAAAGCCCTGCACTTGACCATAATTGGTGGTGACGAAAACATCACGTTCCAGTGTCAAAGAATCGCGTCTCTGTTTACCTTGCAGATCTTCCCGCCAACCAGCCAAAATGCCTGGAAATGGTGTGTGACCAGCATTTGGATTGTTCTGCAGAAAAAAAAACAGAAAAAAAGAAATTCATAAGTTATAACATGATAATTTCTTTTAGAGTTTATGTCTAAAAAGTGCAAGATTGCAAGTGGAATCATTTAAGATTGATTTTTATTTACTTGTGTGTAATTCTGACTTATGTTTTCAATTAGTTATCGTATCAATGATCGAGCTTTGCTAAACAACTCCGCCATATGTGAGTATTTAATTTTTTTAAGGCCGTAGGTTGTTATTAATAAATGTTTTTTGTTTTATTTCTTTCCCAGTCTAATGATGAACAGTGCGCACAGTGGTACTTACGCAAATAATTTGTGCTTTACATTTAAAAAATCTATTTTAGAAGCTACGAGTATTTATATAAAAATATTATATATTATATAATTAAGTGAATTTTTATATTTTAGTCGCATGCATGTATAAGGCTGTATAGCACAGCGGGTCGGTCTCCAAAAAAAACTTGTGCTAGTCACCACTAGAATGAAAGATATGTCAATGAAGTTTCTGTCGCCCCATCCCAAAATACAGCACTTTTTGTTTTTTTATGTATAGTGCAGCGATTTAAAGTCTGACCTCCATACATTGGATGATTTTACCCACTTTTTAGGCCAAAATTAATTCCAGCCAAAGTTTTGAACCGATATGGCTGAAATTGGAATATAAGAGTTTTTCTTGAGCATGCACAGCTTTGTTTTTAGATTTTTATAATAGTTAACATTTTTAGGGTTGCCACCATATGAAAAAAATTAAAAACTTAAATATCTCGAAAACTAACGGTTAAAAAGACAGGAGAGTTGTGCTCTCTCTCCCTTACCAACCTACTTCCAGGTAGAATAATATTTTTGCTGTGTATCTAAAGTTGCACAGCAACATTTATTTTTTATATTTGAGAGTAAGACAAATGAATGATTTTTGTCACCAATATTTTTGTAACCAAAAATAACATGAAACTGGTCCCACATAAATTGTTGCTTCAATGCAATGAATTTAAGAGTCACGTGATTGCTGGTTATTTGTTTTTTATAAAAACAAAATTTACTTCTATATTTACGATTTGATGATTAATAATTATCACATGTAATTTGGTTTAAAAACCGATACGAACTTTAGCCTGTAGTGTTGTTAAAAAGCGGGTACTTTTGAATACTCAATACTACTTAATACTTTTTCAATTGGGTATTCGATACTACTCAATACTTCAACGGATTTTTTAGTTTAAAATTAAAAACACATACATATATACATACGTATCTGTATATATGAGAGGTTAAAAAATATTATTTATTACAGCAAATTACCTATATAATGCAATATGTAAAAAACAAAAATTAAATATATTTACATTAATTTATAACAAAGAATAATAAATAAGTTTGAAAATTAGTTTTTGTACGTTAATTTTTTATCGGTATTGCCAGAGTTTAAGAGATTTTTTTACATCTCTAAGAACCGGACTTGCTGCTCTCACATGCTTTCCACCACTCTAAAATATCATTTTTTCTGTCCAATATATGTTCATAAGTGAATTTGTTTAGTTCAATGATGCATTTTGAAGTCTTTGTTTCAGCGGCCGTTTTCGAATCAAAATCATTCCAAACAGAACTATTGCTTTCTGAATTTGTATTCGTTACACTAATTCAAGGGGGTTCAGAGATATATTTTTATCAAGCTTAAATTTGCACAAAGATTGGTATAAATGTGATGTATTTTAAAGGAAGACTTTCGCGTGAATACTAGAAAATTCAAACCTGAAATTATTGAGTAGTTACTTTTGTGTATTCACTACCAGGAAAAACACTCGGTATTGAGTACTCAGTACTCAAATACTCAATACTTTTACAACAGTATTAGCCTGATCAAATCATAAATATAGAAACAAATGAAGATCGAACATTAAAATTAACTAAAAATTTACTTCTATTTGCTTTGAGGTATTCTTTATCATATTACAGCAAGAAATACTTGAGGGTTAGTATGTTATTCGATTCGAAAATAAAGCTGTTCGAACAATGCGAAAACATTTCCGTTTCATTCGGATTGCATAACAACCCGTTTGATTTTCTAAAGAACGAAATTTGAATTTTGGCCAAAACAAAGTATACCAAATTACCTACAGTGGTTTTGTTTTTGGTGACTTTTTAATCCAACATCAAATTCTGTGCGCCACTCATACCATTTGTATCCTTTCCCCTAATTCGCCAATTTTCGCACTTGACAAGAAAGTCCTTCTAAATCTTAGTGTATCTAGATTTTCATATGTGTACTCACTTTTATCATAAATCAAAAAAAAAAAACAACAACATTGCGCGAACAAAATAATGTTCTACTGCTCATCTAAGTCAGCATAGAATACAAACCAGTGTTTGTTGTAAAAACTGTGTGAGAGAGGGAGAAATTACCACTAGTTTCTACTCACTTTCATGATATTGGTGTCAAATGAGAGGGATTTTTCTGTTTCTGTTTTTGATAATTTTGGTATAAATATAGTATATATCCTACTCAGTTCATTTATGGGCGCGAACGAAGTCGCGCGAAAATGAAAGTTTAAGATAAACGATTATTTTTTTCATAAACTAGTTGATACAAAAATTCAATTCAAAAATTCAAGAATATTCAGTCATATATTCTTTCCATTTATGTACATATGTATGTATCTATCCGAGAATTTCAATGAGTATTCCAAAAAAATATACATAAGTAAATAGTCTTAATTTTAGTAACAGCGCATAATCCTAATTGTAGCGAAAACAATTTGTACGCTCATATATTTTCTCTCTGGCAACTATGACTAAAGTCGATTCCAGCACACAAGAGCATCTCTACTTTGTTTATGGGAAAAACTACAATACGCTACAACTAAAAATAAAAAGGTGCATACATATTAAACGCACTGACTCTATCTCTCATACTTTCAGTCTGAGTATAGGGCTATGAATTTTTAATCGGCCAAAAAAAATCCGTTCATACTCGGGATATCTATTCATCGTTCGCCAGCCTATACAATCATTTGTGTATATAACATGGAATAGAAAATGTGTGGGTGTGTGGCTGTTTGAAAACATGGTTTATGTGTGTGTGTGTGTAAATAAAATAGCCCGGTATACACGCATGTGTAGTCGCCCTGCAAAAAATGCGAATAGTGAAATTGTAGTGATTTACTAGTGACTTTGTCACCAGTACTACTGACGAATTGTACCCCAGACAATGCTTTTTGCTATAGACATTTAGCATGTACGTGTCATTGAAAAGCAACTACTGACGTTGGTACTACTGAGTAGGTATTTCTTTTGGGACCATATCGAGACATTGGAAAGAGATAGTCACTAGTACATTTTAGTAATTCTAATGATAACATAAATGAATATTTTATTAAAAATTTTTGTTTTAATAAAAAAAAAATACATAAAAAAAGGGAACATTCGTTCAGCAAGTAAGGATTTAGTTTGCTGTTTGTATTAAATATAAATGAAAAATTCAAGGTTCCGTCGAATTATTAAAATCAAACACTTACGTATGAATCTGGACTTACTGGACTGGACTTTTTAACTGATCCCACAAAATCTTCTACAGGCTCATAAACATTTCCACAATTATTTCATTTTAAAATATTTTTATTTTTATAATTACAAAATGGATTGATTTTTATTTGTCTTTTGCAATTTCTTTTTATTTGATTCTCTGAATTATTTTTTAATACATTTTTTTATTTGCCTTTTATATTGATTTCGTAAACTAATTTTCATAAAAACTTGAATTTTGCTTGAAGCCACTTGTATTTTCAACAAACCAATAAAACATTAAGAAGAAGCATAGTTGTGTGTATCTGACAAAATATTTTCTACGCATCAAAAACAATGTTAATATGTAGACGCTCGTTTGACAATGTCACCAATATAGTCGACAAAAGTGGTGACTTGGGGACATTTAACCCCATGTTTTCTGCAGGGCGCTTAATAGGCAGACTATTTTTATATTCATGCGTGTGACTGTAGCTCACACAGTCTATAAATTTTATTTGCTGCCGTTTGTGCTAAAAACGGGTGTATAAACATAGATGTTGGATTTTTATAGTTATAGGTACGTATTCGATTTAAAATTAATGCTTGCGTAAAGAGTACTTAAAATGGTATTTTTGTTATATGAAGAACAAAATATCAATAGATTATAATATAAGAACAAAAATATTGCAAAACATGTATCGCATATGATTAATCGGACCACTGTGCGATGCGATGACATGTTTGATTAGCACAATTGAAACAAGAACATAGCGAACAAATCATTCATTTATGGCCATATGCGTTACAAATTCAATTAACGTTTTGATATTTGGTGCCTTCTTCCATTTGGATTTGGCTGACTGATGTTTAACAAATAATAATAATGTCATTAGGTTAGATATTATGTGCTTGTATTTTCTTCGACAAGATTAAATTAATTTCTTTGTTCTTCTCTTTTTAAAAGTATTTATGTACGACATTTACGAAAGATAAACAATAGATGAAATGACTTTTTTAATTACTTGTAATCTTGTAAATAAGCGAATTGTTATGTGTATAAATAAAAGTGAAAATAAAAAGCGAAAAATTAATTTCTTCTTTACAAAAAAATTGCATACTGCATGCATGCTTAGAACTCCTGTTTTTTAGTTTTTTTTTTTAAATTTTATTTTCTTAATTGTTATTTCATTTTATACTCACTAGATCAAAGCGAAATCGATCTTCATTTGGCATTCCTTGTGGATATTGGCCGGGTGGATTTCTACCGGGATAATTAGCACCGTAACCATTCGGTTGATAATGGCCATAACGGCGGTCATTAAATGTGTAAGTTCTGAAATAAATAAGAAAGATTTCATAAATATGACTGTTGAAATATAAAAAACACATAGGCACATATACCGAAATGCAGGATACGTTTATTCAATACATACATAAGTATGATTTTTATTTTAAATAAAAGTTCTATTAAATAATTGGAAAAAATTGCATGAGGTCATTTCCACAAAAAAATTAAAAGTTCTTGAAAATTCTTTTTTTTTATCATATTTTTATAGAGAAATAATGAAATTTAACTAATTTTAAATTACATTTATACATAACACATTTCGAGATATTCGAATGCTAGGTCACAAAAGAGCAACTTTTTTCATTTGGATATTTCTTTTGCACGTTTTGTTTTCATAAACATTCTTAAAGAGAAGCATTCACTATCCATTGAATTTTTACTCTCTAAAAAAAGAAAAAAAATTCATAAGAAACTATGCAATTGCAAATAACTGTTAAAATCTCATATTTAGATGTCACGTGCGACATTGAAACCCAGCATTTAATATCAGTGCATCGAAAGTACATGCAGAAAGCTCATCAAATATTCAGTACAAGCACAAATAACACAACCCTACGAAATGCAACTTTTTGTATTCCCTTCAAAAAATTAAAAAAAAATATATTAAAACAAACTACATCATTGGTTTTTTCCATTACCTTAAAATTTTTTTTTATGAGCCTACCTAATATTTTCACGAGGTACGCCAGTATAATTCACCATAACCCGAAGACAGTATGTCCGACGTCGACAAATCGAACACCATCGGGTAACTAACTAAATTTGCTTAAAATCATAATAATATGGTAAGCTAAAATGGTTTCTTAGTTATTCCTAAAATAAAATTTAAAAATAATTTTTTTTTATAAAAATCTAAGAATTTGTTTCTTCTAAAAGCACATAAAAAATTTTAAACTGCAAAATATTGAACTTTTGAAGAAAGGGTGCAGAATGCTTTGCAACCTTTGCTGAACTAATAGTTGAAGGAAGAAGAATTCTAATACTCGTATAATGCAGTTGCAACTCTTCTACTACCATGGCCAAGAAATAAAAGCAGTGAGAACTGACTGATTTTGAAAAAAAAACTGTGTTTGATATTTAGTATTTTCATTTAAATTTGTTGTACATAGTTTATGACTCATACTACTTATTTTTGTTAAATTTGTTGTTATTATGTTAAAATAAATACGTTGAATACTTCTGCTAATTTGAAATAATTTTTAATATGCTTGTTTATTTATAATTCCATAAAAAGAGCAACAAAAATAATATAAATATCATGGTGGAGAAAAATGTCACGTGCGACTTTGATAATTGAATTTAAAAACATATGAAATATTTTTGGGTAAAATAAAAACCATTTAACATAGACATTAGTGGACAAGATTATAAAATTAGTCACATAAAAATATTGGCTGTACGTATTATAGCCCAAGTGCAAATCGGCCGAAAAACAAAAATGTAGCATTGACCAAAAATTGTTGTAAAAAAAGTTGGGTAATTGTTTATCGACTTGGGCGATTCAAAATTTTTAGATCTTTGGGTATTTGTTCATAGTGAATAATTTCCTGAAAACACCTACAAAATTTTTTGGACGATTATTCATTTTACACTTTTGGGTTATTCTTCACTTTTTTTGGGGCGATCGAGCACTGTTTTTTGGATATTTCTTCACAATGACTAAACCATTTCGCTTGTTGTCAAAATAAAAATTCATTTCACTTTAAATGTGTACGACCGTCACGTTCGACATCATGGAAATGCCCATATTTCAAGTTTTTGCGAGTCTGATGGTTGATGATATCCCAATTCATAGTCTTGTGCAAATGGACTGGCATCGTAGCATGTGAAAAATGGTATAGTACTCGTATATTGATACTCGCCACTAATAATTATTGTGTGCGGCAGTTTTATGTAAAACGTTTTGTAGAAGATTTTTGTGCAGTATTTTAACACTATAACTCTTCTCCGTAAGGGCCAAATAAGTACCAGTAAACGAGAATATAATGCAATCAAATGTTCTAAAATAATATTTGACATACAATTCTATTACACGTCTGTAAATATACCAAAGCTCCCTGTACTATATGTGGAACACTAAATCTTCAACTGGCTAAAAAAAATCTCCCACAATCATGTTAATTTTGTTTATTGTGTCAACTTTCCTTGTAATTCCTTAAAGAATATTATTTTAAAAATCTTAATCACACTCAGCATTTTTCTTTTTGACTTACCTATAATCTGGATCACCTGGATTAGGCCATGTAAAATCATTAACGCCCCCTCTTGAATAAAATCTGGGATCACGTGTTTGGGCTAACACACCAATACTCAGGCCTCCTCTGCCTCTGTTACTGTCACTGTATATTTCTAATTTATTGATTACAACTACAATTAATCCTAAAAGTATGGCGGCTAAAAATTTCATTTTGTCACGGTATTTAATTTTCTTTTTTCGTTTCTCCGATCTTGTAGGTGTATTTTGCATTGCATTTGCTGTTGTAGTTGTTACAATTAAAACATTCATTTTGGCCATAATTTATGATGTGAAAGTAAAGTTGGAAATATTGTTGTATTTGTGTCTGTGAATTCTATTCGTAACTGAATGTGGAAATTTTATAGAAACTTTTCTTGCCTTGAGAATTTTCGTATCTGCAATGAGAAAGAAGAGAAAGGAAATTAATGCAATTGCTTAAGAAGTAAAAACTAAAGTAAATTTTTTATGGAATGATAAATTGACTTAATGTTGAAAATGTAAAAGGTGGTTTTCTATAAATAAAAATTTATTAAAAAATGAATTAAAGCATTATTATTTAAGCATTGCAGCTTGGGACAATAATTAAGAAATTTACAGGTTGTCATTTGTGATAGGCTGGCTCCGTTTATGTTATTTGCTTCACCAATGATTGTGGGTATACGAGTAGAAATTGTGTATATCGAAAAATAATCTTCTACGGAGTTGTTATAACAAAATAAATAAATTATTTTAATACCTTATCTTATTTAACACGTGTCAAAATTAATACGAATTTTAAAAAAATTCATTTGTTCGTGCCATAATTTTCGAAGTTAATTCGAAATTGATTATTTGCGATCGTAAATAACTTTTTTGGCTGTAATGGTTCGTATTGTTGATTAAGCACTCCTACATGCGTTCAGCTGCTGCTCAAGCAACATATCAGTAGGCTTGAATCACAATTAGAAAAATAAAATATTATTTTAAAATATTATTATTATGATTTCATGAATTTTATTTTTCATTTCGGATGAAAAGAGATCACCGATAACTTTGACTCCTAAGATTATTGACTTAAGAATAGGTTAGCTTAAGCTCACCCACGCTCATGTCATGGATATACACAGAAGGCTGTATAGGCCTGTTGTACGCTCTCATGTGAATTAAAAACGTATGCCACCTTTATAGGAACACTCAGTATCAATTACGTAGTTCTTTTTCAGTCAATACCTCTAAGGTGGGTAATGTCCGCTAAGGTGTCATCCCCAAAATAACGGTATCTCGTTTGGGCGAAAGCTGTACAATTTCAAAGAAAGTGCTCCATTGTTTTCATGTACCACATGCGTGCCCTACATTCATTGTTATATGTGGCTCCAATCCCATAGAGATGCTTTCGTAAGCTAGAGTGTCCCGTTCAAACGCCGGTAAAATTTCCTAGCTCGGGATTGTTTAGTTTCAGCAGCCCCCTTGTTTTGTCTTCTTTCGGGTAGCCCCATAGAACCTTGGTTATATTATCCACAGTATCACTATCCATCGCGTCCTGTGGGTCATCGTTACCCACAATCTTCGCTGCCTTGAAAGGCTTTGCATTAATTAGAGTTGCTGTCCGTAACGTTCTTTTTCACCAGTCTATTTGCAAGTTCATTTCCTATTTCGTCGTAGTGGTCCGGCACCCATACAAGACGGATTTTGACAAGTACTGCGTAGTCATTTACTCTTTCGTTTGTTATTGTCCGAATTGCCGATTTTCTGTCAGTAAATACGTTGACATATCGAGCCATAAAAAAAAGCTTAACCGACACATTTTTTGGACCCCCTTTTTTTAGGAAAATCGATTATTTACGATCGGAAATCAATTATTTTTATTATATTTCCTATCGGAAATAATTGATTTTGGTCAAAAAACTAAGTTCGAACATTTTGTCGCTTAAGATTTCACAGAAATAAGTACCAAGAGTTCTTGCTTGGTACAATACCTGTTGTTTAGCACAAAATATACAGAAGTGTAAAAAGTGAGAGGTAAGAAAAGCTAGAATCAGGTCTTTTTAAATTCGTGGAGACATATACTCGTACAGTATATTTGTTATTGTGGTGTATTACTATTTACCAATTAACATATGTAGTTAATAAAACACGTTGAGATTTTATTGCACTAGAAAGAAGAATCAAAACAAAACCACCGAAAAAATTTCAGGGAGAGCGAAAATATACTTATCTTCCATACGGAGGTATTTGGATAGTTTAAGGCTTAAAAGTTCAATCAGACGTGCCATAGCCATAATGCCATAGCCATAACCATATAAACCAATTGAATTTTGGTTATGGCTATGACACATCTATATAATCGAGGCTTAACTGCCTTTTTGACAGGGTACATACACAACACACTTACGCATTTATTTAAAACTTGCCTGTTACCAGTATTCATGAAAATAACAAAATGTTGATTTGTGTGAGAACATACTAAGCGTTTTCCCCCTCCGGAACACCCCCCCCCCCAAATCTTTACAAAGAAAATGAATTGAACAGACATATCAAAACAAAAACCAAAACAAAACAAGTAAGTGGCGGACAAACGTTGTACTATAAACATGTTTAAGCAAAGTTGACAAGAGTGGTCAAAAGAACTAGTTTTATAAGAATATGGGGATTTGAAAGAAACAACTACAAAATACTACACACACAAAATATGTACACATGTATACAAAAATACATATACATACATACACAGATGGGTGTTTTTATGTTAAGGGAACGGCTTTTTGTAAATTGCGGTAATAACAACAAACAAAAAACCACATGTTTATATACATACATATCTACATAACTCTCATTTACTCAAACAACGTCATAACTCAAAAAAAACAGTTTGGCAAAAAACGAGTTTTAAGTTTTCAATTTACAGACAACTTAATGGAAAAGGAAAATTTAATTTTGCTTTCAAGAGTTGAGCAAGCAAGATATTTATATATGAAATTTTTACACAATATGAAGAACGATATGAGAGTCATGAGTGATGCACCACTAACTGAAAAATTCCATTTTTTGAGTTATCACGTTCTTTGAGTAAATGAGCGATATTTATATTAAACTTGTTATATACTCGTACATACATACATACGTGTGTGTGTATAGTATATAATGAACAACTCAGAAAAATTTTAATTTTATTTGTAAGTTCGTATAAAGGTATGTAAAGTTTACGTTGGCGTCTGGTTTTTAAGAGGATTAAAACATACGTACATACACACAGTGGACCAACAAAGTTTAAGTACATGCATCTTCCATTTCTTTAACAATTCTAATAACTAACAAAATAAACCAAATCGAATCAGATCTTTTTGACTCAGTAGCTTTTACAGAGTCATTTTTCTTCATAATAAAACTTATTTTATCTACTTTGCTTTTGGGAGAAAAGAGATATTTAAAAAATAGTCTGGTTAGTCTTAACCATAACGTCGGTTGGTTATTGGTTTGCGGCACAGTATATTCAAAATACATTACGTCTGCAGCAAACCAATAACCAACCGACGATAAATAACGAAAAAAAAATTACTTACATACAGGCTAAGTATGTAGTTATGTATGTACATCACCAGCATCATATCTTACCAATTCCAACATACGCATCAGTATGTAGAAAGTGCAACCCTAAGATTTTGGAGAAGGTTCAATGAATGTGCTGCCTAGATATAAGTGGTGCTGGAAATGTCCGACCAAGTACGTGAGACTAGGGCTATAATTGAATGCGAGACATTGATACCCGAAATACACTCCTGGGTCAATCTATCCCTACAAAAAACACCCGTGGGACTTTGCTGTTACACGGATGACTCGAAGCTAGGGAAAATAACGGGCTTAGGTTTCTTCACAGAAGAACCGGTGACCGAAATTAACTTCCGTTTTCCTGACCATAAAACAGTTTTACAGGCGGAAGTTCGTTCCATCGCGGAGGTTTTAAAATGGATCAGTGTGAACAATAGAGCCACAGATGTCAATATATTTACTGACAGTAAGTCAGCAATCACAATCGAAAGAGTAAAATTTAGGACCATTTTAGATTGCAAGAATGTGATAAACGATTACGATTATGGGTGCTGGCCCACTACGGCATAACCGGAAATTATCGTGCAAATGGACTGGCGAAAAAGGCCAGAACATTACGGACAGTAACTCTAGTCATTGTAAAGCCTTTCAAGGCAGAGAAGACTGAGTAAAAAAATTTTGTGAAGATGGCCCACAGGACACATTGGAATAGTAATACTGTGGGTTATCTAACCAAGTTTCTATGGGGTAAACCGGACGCAAACAAAACAATGGGACTGTTGAAACTAAACAAGTCGAGCTAGTAAAGTTGACCGGCATCTTGACGGGTCACTATAGTTTTCGAGGCCATTTGCACCGGATTGGATGGAGCCACAGATGACAATGAATCTAAGGCATGCATGGAGGACATCGAGTCAATGGAGCACTTCGCAGCAAAAAAAGATATCTGATTTGGAAGCACTAACAACTGAGGGAAGCAATGTATTGCTTATTTGATAACAAAAGCTTCGAAAAATGCTTCTGAAAAGCACTAACGTAAGGTGGACTCTCACAAAAATTATATATTATTACTTCTGTAAAGCACTTTAGTAAGGCGAAAAAAATCATGGCTTTTTGGAAGCTAAATGTATTGCTTCTAGCTGTCTCATCTCGAACAAAAAAATGCCTTATTCATGCGCAACAGCAAGTGATTCGGTAACATTGTCTCCCTTACAAAAACGCTTCTGGTAAGCAGTAATTTTTGCTGGGTTCCATTGCCATTGTCCAGCCGGAATCCTGTTATTTTTTTGATGACACCTTACCGGACATTACACACCGTAGAGGTAGAGGTATTGAATGGAGAAGATTGAGGAACTACGTGAATGATACTGAGTTCCTACAAAGGGGTTCCTTTTTAATTCACATGAGAGCACACAACAGGCCTATACTGGCTTATGTGTATGTCCGAGGACATGAGAGTAATGGCTCTAGAGTTGGGCGAAATCGTTCCTTTTGTGGCATCGGAAAGACTGAAGGAACTAGGTCGTTCCTTTCGTTAATCGTTCCGGATTTTTAATTTGAACAGTGAATGAACGAGAGAACGTCTATGTCGCTCCTAAGAACGTTAATAAAAATTGTTTATGGTTTATTTTAATTTGCTGGCAAAATAATAAATACTGTTGTTTTGCGAAAAACATATGAAAAAAATAGCTCACAAGCAATACATTTTTGAACGAAACAAATGCGGTTTGCGGAACGAGGAACGATAAAAATTAACCTTTAAAAGTGCGTACCGTTCTTTTTGGGGAATCGTTCCGTGGAGCGTTCTGCAACGACACAACTCTAATTGGCTCCTCCCTTCAACCTAACCTAACCAGCATCACGTGAAATCTGTGGCAATATGGAATAATCGCATAAGTAGACTTAAGAAACTGTAGCTTTAGTGTGTTTTCGAGCCATGTAAATTCTTAGGGTCAAAGCATGCGGAAAACCACTGCTTTGCTCAAGTCGACTTAAGCGATTATGTATTCCATTTTCCCATAGAAATAGTTTAGTTGTTAATTTTAAAAAAGTAGTGGTTTTTATTAATTTATTTTTAGCTAAGACGCCTAAAAATGTATTTTAAGAAACTTCATTATATATTGTTTTCTTATTTTAATGTAAATGTAAATAGAAAGGTTATGAAATGAGTGGAGGAAGGCACATACCACATCTGGTGAAAAAATTACTTTAAACTAGAGTCTTTATCGCGTAGTTTATAAAAAGAGGACACCAACAAAGAGAAAAAGAAAAAGAGGACCGATAACAAGCCCACCTTAAACTAACATTCGAAACTAATATGTATCATTATATGAAGTTAAGATATTATGGGAAAAAGTCATTCTGGTGCATAAACCGGTCGCTCAAAAAAAATTTAAAAACGAGAAGAATGTTGAATTTTAACGCTATTAAAACCGATTTAAAAATAAATTTGCTTTCTAAGATTTTATGAGCTGTTACAAAGCTCAAACACAGTCGTTCACCCAAAAGCTATCAAAAATTTATTCCACTTATTCCACTGTATGTATGAACATATGTACATACTTATGTACATACATACTTATGTAAAGCCTATAAAATGTAAAAAGCCACATGCTTATGTGACGTTGACATCAGGGGAATTTTCAGCATGTTGATTGCATTTTTTAAAACTATTAGTAGTGGCTACATGCCGTAAAATTTTGAGAGTACTTTTGTTCCAAAATACGAATGTGGCATACGTAGCCAAATCGAACACATTTTCTGAGGCAGCACATCTGTAAGCATGTGAATATCTACATGTACATATGTTACTAATACACGGCATGACGTCAAAATTACGCAGAACCACATGCGCATGTGGTTTTTTACATGCCGTGTACTATAGGCTTAAGTATGTATGTATGCGCAAGTATATTTAATGCTTAAAAGTAGAGCAGTAGACAACATGGTAAATTCCAATATTAACATTATTGGTAAAATATATTACACACTCGGTACCTACGCACATACATAAATAATTATGTACATACATTTGTATGTATGTATGTATGTATGTTTATGTTTCCTACGTAATTGCTTCAGTTTTAAAATATGTATATGGATGTAGTGTTACAAGGACTTGCTGTAAAGTTAACAGCACTTTGTTATAAAGATCAATAACCTGTCTTTTTTTGCTGAACTACAGTTTATATGGAATAATGAACTTGTTTAAAAAAATGTCGACCAATAAAATGTAAATTGCTTTCCTAGGCGAAAAATGTGCATGACAATATTTAATAACAACAAAAAAGGAAGTTAAACAAATTAGAGTGACCAACTACAGTGGAATACAGGTTTAACGAATACTCCTTGCATACCCTATACCTATAACGAAGAAACCAAAAAATTGTGATTCGATATAACGTAGTTTTTAAAAGAAACTATATAAAATTTAAAACAAAATCAAATTAATGTAAATACTCGTACATTCGCTTTCTAACTTGTTGAGCAAAAAAATTAACAAGAGGAGTTTTCTCAAAGTTCAAAATTTCTCATTTTGCAGTTCTTTCGTTTACTTAAAACAGGTTGTTGCTTCCTGTGTACAATTTAACTCTTTCTTCATTTCTACTTTTATACTGTTTTCACACCGAAAGTTAAAACCTGGTTTTAACGCTAAAACCATAAGCAGCTGATTTTGGGTTGCCACTGCAAGTTTAATAAATGCAGGTTTTAAACAAAATAAATTATAAATTTGTCCAAAATAAAATAAATGTACTGTAGAAATGCGTGTATTTGTTGCTGTTTTTTTCAGCTTTTTATAATACTTATCTGACACCCTAAAATATAAATTATTTTATATTTTGTAAATGAACATTTTAAAATTAAGTAACTACTTATATGTAAAGGGTGTTTTTTATTGAGGTATAGAACTTTAAGTTGGCATCACTTTTTTAACTGGCGGCCATTTTGTCAGCTGTCAAGTGATTAATATTTAGTTTGGTTTGCCATTTCATCATGAACAGGTTGACAAAAGAACAACGCTTGCAAATCATGCAAATTTATTTCGAAAATAATGGTTCAGTTCGCGAAGTTTACCGCAAGCTCCGTCCATTTTATGGTCGACAGAGCAATTAATTCGGTTAACCATAAATCGTTTTCGCACTACGTTTACTCTATGTGATAATACGCATCCGCTGAAGTCGCTCGTCTACGCCAACAAACCAGAAACGTTAGGGGACTTGGAAGCCAAAATTCGTGGCTTGAAAATTGGACGTGTAGAATTGGCTTTATTCGAGCCAGCCGCGGCGGCCACATGCCCGAAATCATATTTAAACGTTAATGGCATAAAATTATCCTTCCAATAAAGCCAAATTGATGGACATTAAAACGATTTTCTTGTGTTTTATTTCAATTCGAAGTTCTATACCTCTAAAAAAAACACGGTGGGCCAAAAGAAATTACCCTATTGGACGATGCTCTTGTTTTTGCAAATTTCAGCCAAAGTCAAATCTGTTTTGCCATTTGTGAACTAGACAGATGTAGAATACAAGTGAACAAGCCATGGAGCGATTCACTCCCCAAGAACGCGGAATAATCGTTTCGTGGCGTTCCCGGGTCGCCTAACCTCTCGTTTTGGCGATTTGCACTGGCCCGCAAGATCGCCCGATTTAACCGCTTCTGACTTTTTTGTGTGGGGTTTTTTGAAGTTCCGTGCTTACGTGAATAAGCCCGAGACTCTGGAAGCCCTCAATGACAACATTCGACACGAGTGCGAGAACCTGTCGCCCGAAGTTCTCGCTGAAGTGATGAAAAATTTCTTAAAACGAGCAATCACCAATAAAATTCTAAAGGTTCAAATAAACATAATCAAAAAACAGAATCGAAGTTTTTCATTTACATAGAAAAAAATGAGAGCCAAACAACAACGGATGACTTCTTTTGGCCCACCTGTTACAACGTGAAGAAGCTTGGAAATCATATTATTTTATAAAAAAAAAAATGCTCAAATATATTATAAGCTTAACCTTTTTTACGCAGGTGGATATCAATCATATCGTCTATTTTCACTTCCCATAGGTCAGTGCAAATATTTTAGTTTCATATTTTTTTTATGTAAAAATTACTTTTAAATATGAATTGATATTTACATAAGTTGGTAAAATAGGCTTTTACTTTTTTTTATCAAAAGTGTATTTTGAAGCTAATTTATCACAAAACTAATGCGGATAGAAAGCTGCGGTTTGTTGCATTAGAAAGAGAGTGTTACTATAAAATCACCAAAAAGAGAAGTAAAAATCGATTTGTTCGACCCGTATGTCCCTTTTAACTTCCCTGTCACATATATTACCGAACCAATACGACAAATGGTTCAAAATGCCATTAGGTTGATAAAACTCCATTATCAAAATAGCTTTTTAACGAAAATTTTGTATTCTAATCAAGAAAACATACTGACAGTTTAAAAAAATTAGCAGCCAAAACATTTGTTTGTAGAATCTTTCCTCTGACAATTTCCTCCACTTTCCGCAAGCGTGGTCTTGAAAATTTTTGAAAATGCCATTGATTGGGCCAAAAGCAATACAAACAGTTACTAATTTATTTTAGTTTTGCATAAGTGTCGCAACTTAGCGGTACAAAAACAAAGAAAAAATCTTGCACAAAGCAAAAAAGTTTTAAGAAAATTTTTTTTAAAGAACGCTGATGAGGAAGGTTTATTGGCCTTCGAAAACAGTAGGTTGTTCCGTTCAACTATGTGTTTGTCAGAATATTTACAACTAACTTTGGTGTTATTTGTTCACTAATAATTATCACATGTAATTTGGCTTCCAAAGCGATACGAACTTTAGCCTGATCAAATCATAAATATAGAAACAAATGAAGTTCGAACAATAATAATTAAAATTTAGCTAAAAATTTAAAAATTTTTGTTTTGTTATAAATATTGAATTATGATTAATTAATTGCTTAATTAATAACATGGTCACCTTTTCACATGTCTATGCCTAAAGATGTGTCTACATTGTGAAAATGTGGTGGCTTAAATGAATGAATCACTTTTTATATTGCACTTTAGGTTCCGTGATAAAATTCACAATAAAATTCTTAAAATTATTCAATGTATGTGTGTATGTATGTTGGTGTACATATGTACATACGGTACTTACTTAAGTATGTATATTGTCGGTATGTATGTAAGTATATACGAAGTACGAATATACTTTTTTACTTATCTATGGATAAAATTTTACAATAAATAATTAAAAAAAAAACAACAATAAAAAAGCAAAAACGAAAATATGAAATATGTGTGTACATAGTTAATGAAAGCGATAAGAGACTGAACCGAAAGTGAATACGCATTCAGTGTGTAACTTACACGTTCAATTGCAGGTGCTGCTGTCAGTACATGGATGCATCTTTAGTAAACTGTTACAATTAAGTCGGCAACGACGGCGAATTTAATTGCTGCTATTTATTTACAGAGGAGTTGTAATCGTCGGTTGCCGTCGTTTTCGTTGTTGTATGCTGTTTTTGCTAAAACTGTTATTATGCTCCAGTTAATTATTATAACACTTTTATGTACATTTATTAAAGGTAGTATTTACCGTTATTTTACTCTCTTTTTATTTTCATACATGTGTGTGAATTTCGTTGGATATTCATCACTTTTTTTCTTCTTATCTTATCATTAAATTTGATTTGTTTTCTCGTTGATTAGGTATGTTAGCAATTCACTTGCTTACTAATATTTTGCAATATTTACATATATGTATATATATACATACTTACATATCTTTGTAGTGAAACATTTTAGAACTAAAATTTAAAATATTTAGTTATGTACATATGTACATAGATACATACATATGTATGTATATAGTATATTTGCAGAAACTTTTTATTCCAAACTTTTCATAACTGTTTAAATTTTGTATTTTACTTTCATAACCGAAAAATTTGTAACGTCTTAATGACAACGCCCCGAAAAAATCACTAAGGTAGAAATGATTGTTGTTATTTGAATGTGTTATTTTCTTTCAGTTTGTTATATTCTCTTTTTTATTTAACAAACACTTCGAAAAACAATTCTGTAAGTCGTTTGTTAGCCAGCAAAGACAGACAGACGGACAGACAAATAAATTGACTGTTGATACGTTTTGGTAGTATTGATCAGAGATGGATAATCGAATAAAAAAATTGCAAAATTCTGGCTATATTTTCTTTATTAAAATTCCGATAAGAAAATAAAAAACACGCTTATAGAGCTTTTTAAGAAAAGAAGTGAATCAAAGTATGTATGTATTGTATGTATGTAGAATTGGGATTGCAAAATAGAAAACGGAAGTAACTGGAAAGTACCACATAATTCTCTGCATAATATGTAATTTATTGAAAGCAGTATGCAATAAGCATATGTTAAAGTTTACCCAAATATTTTTATTAATTAATGTGAGTTTCTAAAGAAGAGAAGAAACATTAAATTAGACTTTATTAGCTGGGGGAAATACCGATACTTTTCTGTGCAGCCACGCACTTCATCAGCACCCAAGGCTGCACAGAAAAATATCGGTATTTCCCCCAGCTAATCAAGTCTAATTTAATTTTTCTTCTCTTCCTTAGAAACTTACATTAATTAATAAAATTATTTCGTTCAACAAGAATTGAAATTACTGAACTTACGCCCTACTAAGAAATTATTTCTGATTAAAATTCACTATAGTTCAACTAAAAAAAATTTTAAATTGTTTACACAAATATTTAATCATGCTAGAACAATTTTATGCTACTGAACGCATGAGGTTGTCAAAAGCAGCCACTTTTTTTTAGACAATTGGTAGATAATCCCCAATTTGTTGGTATTGTATTGTTGTTGTTGTCAATGTTGACAACTCGAATCAGGGTGAATTACACAAAAAACAAAAACTTTTAAGTTACTTAAGAAAATTATGCTTTAATGCATTATTAATGAGTAAATGACATACATATGTACATATATGCCTTAATCGAAGCCTAAGCTTCACCTACCCAGTAACTAATACCGATCATATAACTGCTAACATTTTGAAGTTTCACTTTTTGAAATATGACAATGTTGCAATAAGCGCGATATTTGTTTATATTATTTGACTTCGGTTTTTTTTATTATTTGTATTTTTTATTAATCGTCATTTTATTTTAATTAATATGTTAATAAATTTTGTAATTACATCTCAAATCCTTTGTTTATTTTGGAACAAAAATTTTAAATTATATTTTGAGCTTTTACACTCTAAACTCTCCTTTTTTAATGGCTTAATGTGTTCAAATTAAAATAAATTTTGATGCTTTTTAACTTTTTTCGTATTTTTTGCGTTTTTTACCCTTTTAGCAACAGCTTAATGTGCTTTTGTTCTTCCTAGATATACCAACACTGCATACATATTTTCCATAGCTGACTAGTTTTTGCATTCAATCGACTTAGGGCAATTATTACAACTTAAGTTAGTTAAATTTTACACTAATCTAAAGTGAGCATTAAATAAGTTATAGGCAGGTTTATCCTACCACAGCAAAAAAAAAATCTGATTTGGAAGCACTAACAACTGAGGGAAGCAATGTATTGCTTATTTGATAACAAACAAAAGCTTCGAAAAACGCTTCGGAAAAGCACTAACGTAAGGCGGGCTCTCACAAAAATTATATATTATTACTTCTGTGAAGCACTTTAGAAAGGCAAAAAAATTCATGGCTTTTTGGAAGTTAAATGTATTGCTTCTAGCTGGCTAATGGCGAAAAAAAAGAATGCCTTATTCATGCGCAACAGCAGATTCCTTAACATTGTCTCCCTTACAAAAATGATTCTGGTAAACAGTAATTTTTGCTCGTACCTGGTAAGTTAAATTTAATTTGTAACATTGAAAAAATTTTACACATCCGATAAAATCCTACTTTAAGTTGTAGTTTAAAATTTATGTGAAAAATTTTTTTTTAACTTTATTATTCACAATTTCAGAAAATGACTGTAGAATGCTGCAAATTTGGTTAGTTTAAAGCAATTTTAAGACATCGTACATGCATTCATACGAACACTATTGTAAAAATAGCCAGAATATATTCCCAATATCAGATCAAAATCAGATGAAAACTCAATGTTCAAAGATCAGGATGAAATCAGCAAATTTCTATAGAGGGAAATAAAACTTCATTTTATCCCAGTGAAAAAATTTTGGAAGTAATTATTAAGGAACTACTTTTTCTCTACTTCCACAATATCAATATGTGTGTATTTTTAACTTTACAGGAATCGATTATTAACAACATCCAGTTAATTATTTAAGAAGCTATTTCACTATTTCAAAATTGGAGATCATTTGTAGTTTTCGCAAATACTTAAGATGCCTTGATTTTTTAGGAAAATTAAATCAATTTCATGAAGTATTTGATTTTTATTTATAAAAATTATATCGATTAAAATAAATTGGGAAAAGAAAATAACTTACGAATAATCAAATTTACTGAACAAAATGACCATGACTTCACATTCACTGAAACATGGTTAAAAAAGAGGTACTTCTTGCAATGACAACGCTATGTAAAAAACATTAGAAATTATTTAAATTTGTACTACTTCCGGATTACAAGTGCAGGATCTTATTGACTTCCTTGGAACCTCTTTTTTACTGGGATATGAAGTTTTTGTAATTAAAATCATAATTCAGTTTTTCCTGTTTATGAATGAATGAATGAATAATTTTCAAAAAACACAATTTACCATCTCGGCTTGTGATCGCTTTAACGTTAACAAACACACTCACTCAGACTCACCACCACAAAAGCAATAAAAGAACCACAACTCTTTTCGTTAATGACGTTACGTTATTTCAGGTTTTCTTTTGCTGCTTTTTTTTCCTTTAAGCCCAGTTTTATAGTTTTTACTTCTGCTTCTTCTTCCGCTTTCTTATTGCAATAAACAAACAAAAACAAAAACAAACAAAGCTGCTATGAAACTTTTTCACATTTATAACAACAATTTTCTACAGTTTACTTTTTCATAATTTCGTAATATTTTTGCTGCCATATACATTTAACATTGTTAACAAACACATGCTCATTTTAAAATTTTTTACATACATACATACATACATACATACATATATTCTTGTTATAAGTTTTTTTTGTACACTCATTCAATTCTTTTTAACATCTACCTGTGTTAGATTTTTAATTTTTTTATTTTATTTCTTTGTTAAGAAATTAACTGGCTTTTTATGTTTTACATTTAAGTTCCACTCACTTATTTTGTTCTGAACAATAATCACTCAATGCACGCACCAATACCAATAAAAATTTTCATGTGTATTTCTAACGTTTTCACATTTTATTTTTGTTCCGACCGACTAACGACTCGTTATTATTCCCAACCGTTACTGGCGATGTTAATAGATAGACTAACATAAGCTGTGATGTGTTGTTGTGGCCAAAGCGTCGCTGCAATAAAAAGCCCAATCAAACGGCTAACAACATTTGAAATGGGTTCTCTCTAGCCAGAATGCTCATGGTCTCTTTTTAATTATTTGTTATTAGCAGGGAAACCAGAAATATGCTCTAAAAAAGTATTTTATGCGCATTCAATATGCAGCAAAAACTTGAAAATATGCGCAAAAAACTAAAAAAATATGCTCTTAAAAATAACATAAATTGGCTTATTTGTAACTGGAAATATGTACATATAGTCCTAGTTTACACTAAGACTTGCATAGTACATATTTTTAATTCAACAATTCAACAACATTTGCGTATAAAATCAGACAAAAGGTAGAAATGATTGTTGTTATTGGAATGTGTTATTTTCTTTCAGTTTGTTATATTCTCTTTTTTATTTAACAAACACTTCGAAAAACAATTCAGTAAGTCGTTTGTTAGCCAGCAAAGACAGACAGATGGACAGACAATTACATTTGCGTATAAAATCAGACAAAAATAAAATGATCAAAAAAGAAAAATTGAAACAATAAAAAAATTAACAAGGAATAACTGCCGTATTAAAAAAATTGGGTTTGAAGTTTGAATTTTAACCAAAGTAAATGATAAAATTAAAATACATTTTTATTGTATATGACCGTAAATATTAATAATAAGACAAGCTTTTTATTTATAATTGTTATTGCAATATACAACAAAATATTGGGCCTAATTACGACCCTATAAGAAAGGAATGACTGAAACTAACACAAACAAAATGTTTTCATTAAGCCACTTGCAACAATTGTATGGTACATTGAATTCAATAGTCACAGTCAATTGACTATTCATTTGATCGGTATTGATGACGGATTTATTAATTAATTATAGTTGCTCCACTCTAGCATATATTTCAGAGTGGAACATCTAATGTACATATGCCGAAACTTTTAAAATATCGGGTTTTATTTAAAAGAAATTAATAATTCATTTAATCTGTAAAAATTTAAATTTATAAGTGTTAAAGAAGGTAAGTAAAATAGGGAATAAAAGAAATTTACAAAGTTTAATTTAAAATGTATATTTCTTTTCAAAATTTTAGATATTTTTCAAAAGCCCGGTGCGTTGGAGGTGAAAAGTTGTGAAGAGGGCTAAATACCGCGTATGTTATTTTGGTTTTTTACTTATGTTTGTTTTTTCGTTTATAAATATTTGATGTATTTCTTTATTTTCAAGTAACTTTTTTTAATAAAAAAAAACAATTAAAATAATATAATAATTATATTTATTGTGAGTATATCAATCATGTATGATTGCTCAATTCGTCGCTTTTAAGTCCTTTTCTAGACTTAAGTCCTTTTCTAGACTTTATAAGTCATAATACACCTTGTCTACAATTATCATGACTGTAAGCATTACTGTTGTGCCTATATAAGTAAAAAGATTTCAGACGCATCCATAAGAATGAATGTATAAAACAACCATAAAATCTGCTCTCCTTTTAAATTTTTAAAATATTAGTTAGGTCAGTTAGTTAAAACAGCGACGAATTGTGGGGGATATATTAGTCAGTTATGATCAGTCAAACTTAACAAATATTTATGCTATCATTGATTAGTAAAAAGGAGTAGAGTGAGCAGTTCGAATATATGTTATACACGTACACAAAAGTTTCCATCACATTTTTCATTTTGCCCTTAATTATGTGATAGAAACTTTGCTCTACGCAATGATGACTATATCCTTCATGACTGCCAATTAAATGACCGGTAAATACTGATACTATTTTTGTAGGGGAGTTTCGTATTTCGACTACGACGATCTTGTACTAGACTAAAGAACATTTCAAAATTTTTCTGTAATCATTGTAGCCATAGTCAAATACGACACTCGTAATTAGACCCACTGACCTAGATTTCCAAATAAAAATCGTTACATGTCACATCTAAATAAACTTTTATACATTGACAATGTTCCTTCTACGTCTATTCATGTAATCGGAGCAGAGTCCGTCACAAATAGCAAAACAACATTTTTTTTAAGCTATCGTCCGTAACAATAGCGTGATAAATAAGAAAAATTTATAATCTTAATATAGACTCTATATGGATAGAACATTGGATATGAGATTTAGATGGCAAAAAATAAAAATTTTGACCAACATATAGAGGGCTTGTAAGCATACTAAAATATAAAAAATTCTATACAGTATCAAAATATGGCCCAAAAGCGTCAAATATGATCTCAAAATTCTAAAAAGTTTCAAAAATATGCGTGTAAGACTGCAATATGCAAAAACATGTTTTAAAGGGTAAAATATGTCAAAATTCATAAAAAGAAAAAAACATGCAATTGCATATTTGCGGTTTCCCTGATTATTAGTAAGTATTAGTATTTCTTGAAGCTTTTTTATTGCAGTCTTATTTCTCTCTCACAAGTTGTGGTCGTATGTCTAAGTTTTGGTTTTGAGTCGTGCTAAAAATTCTGTCAGTAAGTTGATGAAGAATAATGGCCTAATTCATAAAAAATATTTTGGTTTTATAAAAGGTTTATTAGTCAAATTTCCATAGAAAATTTGTTTCATAAACATCTTATTAAACAGAAATATTTTTTTATGGTCACACATGGGCCAAAATTTGCTCAAAAAAAAAAGTAACCCCTAAATATTAATGAAGAAGCTTTCAACGCAGAGACGTGTTTGTTAGGTTAAATAGTTTCCAATAATGTTGGATTCTATGACATTTTCTATTAGATTTTTATGAAACTGTTTAACTAAAGAAACGTGTTTGAATCAATATATTTTTTACTAATATTTCGTGGTAACGTTTTTCAAAATTCCATTAACCCTTTAGCAACCATTGTAACATACACACATAGATCTTTTTTTATTAATTTATTGTATGTATCTTCAATATTTCATGATAGTTCAACCTACAGACAAATACATTGGCGCCGTTATGTAAAATATTCTGGGGAGTGTTAAACCCCTTTTATGATCGTTGTATATATATATGTGCAGTTTGAAACATACATACGAATATACGCACTGCGAATCACTTGAATAAATAAAATTTAATTTTATCTATTTTGAAAAAATAGTTTTCTAAAAAAAAAAAGTTGAATATCGATGGATCAGATAGATGCTTCATCAGGTTTGTATTTTCTCAAAAGTCGTAAAATAATTATCTTAGTCTTAAGGCGTAGTTGTGTAATGGGGTGCAGTATCCTATCATGGCACCATGGGCTTGGTGTTTGAAACGGAAAAAATTAGTGCAGTATAATACAAAAAGATTTTAGACAGCGCGTTTCCACAATTTAAAAATTTATTTAGACGCATACCGTGAGCCTACCAACACGGCAATGTTCAGTGAATGTCAGTAAATTGGTGAGCGAAATGTAGATCTTCTAAATGTGCCTCCATATTCTTCGGATCTTATCATAATGAAAAATGTCTTAGTGTGGCTTGTTGCTTAAAGCAACTTGATACAAAAGTAGTCCTCAAAGGACGTAGTAAAAAATGCCTGGATCTCAATAGCATAGGCTTATATAGTATAGTTTTACCGCTCAATTCCTAGTCCTAGTCCTAGTTTACACTATGCAAGTCCGAATTTTTGCGCATCCCATGTGTTTTTAAATTAAATTTGAAAGTTCCTTCAAATTTTTATTTATAGATATTCAGCTATATTTCGATTCTCGTATTAGAGCTTTAAGTTTCTTACTATTTTCTGGGTTAATTTAACCGATACACAGAAAAAAATATAACTTCCAAAAATTTCCAAAAGTAATATCAAGTTTAAATTGTTTTTAATTAAAGAAAACAAAACTGTCGAATAAAGGCTTCATTAGTCTTTACATTCTGTTGCTGTTCTGTGCTGTGCCGTTCTGCTTCTAAATTTGCACACTTACTTTGTCTGTAGTAACTTATCAGCTGTTTCTGACCAGAAGACTCGCAGTTTTCCACCAAAGTGATGAATTTTGCATCGTCCATTGTTGTCTTTCAATATAATTTTATGTTTTTCTTTTCAATGTTAAATTTTTTAAATTCTAAACGCACAATCACAATTTATTTCAAAATGTTTTTATTTAATTTATGCTGTCACTAAAATTTTTTGATTTGCACAGGATGAACCGAAACAGAACAGAACGAAACAGAAACACTAACCACTTGTATTAGATTTCTATAAACAAAAAAGAGTCAGCTGATTCGTAACAGAACAGAAAATAAAAAGTAATTCTGCCTTAAGTTTGAGTAATTACAAAAGTGTATTTTCATAATTGGATATACAATTTTCGTTGTTGCTTGAATTTAAAAAAAACAAAGTTTATTGAATATATTTTATACATCCAAAATAATACGGTAGATTAAACTAACCAATGTCAGTTGTTCATTTTAGCATTTAGGTGAACAAATTTTTCATGTGTTTAATCTTAAGTGTAACCCGCAGTTTTTAACTTAATATTTAAGTACGTATTAAGCTAATTTTTATTAAAACTTAAGTTTTATTTAAATAGGGTTTCAGTTTTTCAGTGTGAAAATGTGTTTGGTATTTAATTGTGATAAAAGTATGGTAGCACTATTAAATTGTGTATATATTTGTAATAAAAGTACGGTACCACTATTAAATGTCAAAAAATATAAACAACTTTTTCACTTAACAGCTGCAAAATGAAAATCGTTTGGTGTACTTCTTATTGCACGTGGACGCCGCAAAATTTGTCTTCTTAATCTTGCACAGAATGCTGCATCATTCATATCTTCTTCATCTGAATTCATTGTTTTAGTTGCTATTAATAATAACACAATCACAATCACGAGTTTATTTATTGTATATTTTTATAAAATAATGAAAAAGTTCAATGTGCAATTTTCATAATTTGCAGAACTGTCAAAATCATATGGTAGTATGAAAAACTTAAGTTTCACTTAAATGGATGGGGTCGGCGATTTAAGTCATATTTAAATAGGATCTGTAAAAATTAATTTTCTACTTAAATGGTACTTAAGTTTAAAACCCGTTTAATTTTTAAGTTAAAAATTGCACATAAGTCTCTTAGACTTAAGATTTGAATACTAATTGTTAGTTCAGTATTGAAGATACAATAAATAAATATAAGTGCACAAAAAAAAATCTGGTTAATCGAAACAGATTTAGTTGTTAGTTTAAGGCAATATTAATTTTTATTGCAGTTCGATTGATATTGATTGATAAAATTTACTAATATCTGGTTTAATCTAATAGACATAGCAGGGTTCACAAAACTAATCCCAACAAAAAAGTAACGAAGGTTAATCTAACAGATTTTTGATAAAAGCTGGTATTGCAATTCGGTTAAATACATTATTCTCCTTGGTTAATCTAATTGAAATTTACTTCTTGTGGACAACAGTTAGAGGCCTAAAATGTTTCACAAAAATTTCCTCGAGGGATCTTAGATAAAATTTCCCAACATATATATCATTTATCTAAAATGCAAGCTTAAATAAGTACAAAATTAACCCTTAAATTCCTTCAAAGTTCTCACTAATTTATGGTATTGAATTTCGCGGCTTACAGTATTCAGATACTTAGAATGTTATTATGAATATGTTTTTGAAACATTTTATACTGTTGTACCGCCGTTCAAGGGTACTTCTTGCCCCCGTTTTAGAAAGCAACAAAAAGGACACATGCGTTTAGACGGCTAAAATATTTCACAAAATTATCTTGGTAAAATTTCTCACAAAAGTGCTGAATACAATGGTAGCACAGTGGGACGAGAACCTATTATAAAAGACCCATAATACAAAAGTCCCGTTTTATATTAGGTTCAGATGTTACACATAATATTTTCTTTGTTTCTTCTGCCAAAAATAATCGTTAGAAATTTCTTATTAAGGAAAAACTTTTAATTTGTTTTACAGTGTAATCGGCACTGAATTACAATTCTTCATAAAATTGCGGTTTGGCATTCTTGGGCTCTAAACCTTAAAGAATGAAAATGCAAATCTGTCATTTGTTCCGCATGCCACTTTTGTCGCTTTCTCTTGTCGGGCAAAAAACAAACACATTATAGCTTAATTAACAATTATTCAAATGCTGCTTTACTTACATCCACTTTACGCCAGTGAATTTAACAAAGATGAAACAAAAATCAATTGAATTTTATGCTTAAATGATTCATAAATGGTTTTTCTTTGAAACACTTAGAAGATGGATGGAGAATGGAAAATTAAGAATTGTTACAAACACACAGTGTCTGGCATATGCTGCTCCAGAAGTCAACAAACAAGCAGACGGACAATCATTTTACAGTTAAATTTTAATTAAATCGGTTCACTCGTTGACCTTTTTTGTATTAAAAAAAAAAATAAAGAATCATCATCTTTAGATGAATGTTCAAGTGTTTTAATGCGTGTATGTATCATGGGTGCTTCCGATACAAAAAGTTGATTTTAAAACTGATTATAACTTGGAGTACCAACCTCAGGTACCAAAAGCCAAATTGAAAGTTTGCATATCTGGATGTTTGTTATCTCATAACGAATCGCTGCAGGATTTTAATAAAATTCGGAACATAGACTGGTTATATGCTGGATTGAGACATATGATACTTTTTATCGCAAGCCTGTCACGATTCAATCCATTATAAGCCTGTATTCTTCTTAAAAAAAGGTTTTAAGATTTTTGACATAAATTAACCCATAACTGGACAATAATCGTAGCAATATTGTAAATATAAAAGTTTGTATATTTGTGAGCTTGGATGTTTATTCCACTTTAACGCGAAAACGGCTAAAGGCATTTGGATGAAATTTGGTAGACGGATAACATATGGTACAGATTTGCTAAGCTTTGTAGAAATACAGTTTATAGAAAAATTTCAGTTTCTACATGCGAACGAAGTCGCGGGAAAAAACTAGTATTAAATAAAAATTTCATTGTATGATCACTAGAAATTCAAAAGGTCGTGAATATCAAATTTTGCAATATTTTAGTAACCCTACGTCTCCACGAGCCATCAACTTGGGCATGACATGAAAATGACGCCGGCAGAGCAACTGTCAAAAATTCATCAACTTCTTTGTTGTGATGAACACGGGCGATGTCTATGTTCAGACATATCAAAGTATTTTGCGGTAGCGCAATAGAGATAGAATATTTCCCAATTTTGTTCGGTCTCTTTTCTTTCTATTGCAAATGGTTGCGGACGGCAAATCTCATGGCGAACATTGTTGCTCAGACATATGTCCGGGCATCCATGTCTGAGCATGGACGAAACATGGACATGAGCGGTCTCCATTAGCCATTTGCGATGTCCGACATGATGCCCATACCAAGTTCATGGCTAGTGGAGACCGCTAGTAAGCAATGTATTAAATGGCTAAACGAAATTAACAAGAAACTACCAATCCGTATATTTCCAGATAGTAGAGAAGTTATCGAAGCCTTAATGACCCATCGGTAATTCAACCGATCTCTCATACATTCTCCCATCTTTATTTACTTCAACATTGCCGTGGCCAGGAACTCAACATAGTCTGAGACTATATTTGTGCTTGAGCAAGCTGATAATTTCGTACTAGACTAAAGAACATTGAAGCATTTTTCTTTAATATAGTGCAAAATCGTCGTAGTCCCAGTCGAAATATTACACTCGTAATTGGGCCCATTTTGTGTCCCTTCAAAGCTGCTAGCGCCAACTTACTGCCGGCATAGAAGGTTATTTCCTCGCTTTCAACCACATTTCAGACCTCCAACTCCGTGACCCTGAGAATCACCAAGATTTCAACTTGGAAAACGTTGCATTCATTCGGTAGTCTGAAAGAACTACGAAAATTTATCCCCAAGATATTTACACCAGTCTGTAAAGACCTCACCGACCTCATATAGCTGATCAAATTATACCCAAGTCCCTATCCGGAATTACCAATGGGACTGTTTTACTAAAACCAGACCCCTATATGAGTAACTTTGAATCTTCGACTGTAGTCGAAAGTGCTGATCGAAATAATCTTTATTTGGCATTATGACGAGCATTCGACAAATAATGTCGCTATTGTGAATTTTAAGCGCTGTGATTTTTAAAATTTTCAACAATTTTAAGCCCAAGAATCTTGCATAATAATAAAAATTAAATTTATCGTGCAAAGCAAACTGAGGATTTTCCTCTATATGTGAATTATTTCAGCGTTTAGTCCTCGCTAAAGCTAAATATTTATCACTAAAAATCTATAAAGTCGATTTATCGATTTACAATTTCACAATGTGTATTTTGCTAAATCAATCAATGGCAATCTGCCGAAATTTTACTATTTTATGTCATCGCCAAAAATTTTAAATTTTGCATTTGTTCAGCATTTTAGCGATCGAATTTAGCTTTAGCTTTAGCGAGTTACAGAATACGGGGGCAGACCTACATAAAATTGACAAAAATAGTTTACAATTTCTGTTTGGATGGCTAAATTCGTTGCTCAACGAAAATTTCGATGTAGTCGTATGTATATGAATTCGGTATTCGATGTTTGATAGTCAGCGAAGATGGGATGCAACTCATAATAAGGGCTTCAGATTCAACAACCTTTTAGTCCGTGAGCACAGGGGTTACGGAGATCCGACCACTAAAACTGATCTCATTTAAGATTTATGTGTGACCTGTTACTCGTTTCGTCACCAAACATAACTCAACGACTCTAAGAAGACTTTTAGCCCGAGTTCTCATTGCAAAGTCCTTTATGGGAGGCACTTAAACAATAACGTCTAAGGCCGGGTTTACATCTGTGTGCCATATGCCATATGTTAAACAGTTTCATACATAACTAATAGACAATTTTATAGAATCCAACATGATTGGACACAGATTAATTCAATAAATACATGTCTGAATCAAACAGTTTTTCATTAGTAATTAGTGGTTACGCTTTTTTGGACACGCGAAAAATTTAAATATACCATTTTTGCATTCAGATTGCAGTTCCATTGTATTTTCTCTTTAGATATTTTTCAAAAACCTTTTTTTTTATTTTTACATTCTGTGGAATTGCCCACAAGAACAGAAGTTGTTTGAACTAGGATGGAGATACGAGTAGCTAAAATTTACTCATGGAACATAATAGGTGCTACTGAATGTATATAGATCCTATATGAGAAAACAAATAAAACTTGCTTTCACTGAATTGAGCTTTTCGGCCCCGGCACCAAAAGTTGTTGGACAATTCTGTCTAAAGTTTTATTGAAAAAATAAGTATAAGTTAATTGTTGAACTTTTAAATAACATTAGGTCGCAATCGCTGCAATTAGTAATGAATGAATTCATGGCTGAATAATAAAAGAAACAAGAAAACGGAATGAATAAATTAAAACTAGAATTGAAAATTTGTCACGGTTAAATTAGTTATTCTGTTCTTTTTTTTAAGGAAGTATAGATACGCCGTTTTTTAAAGCTTTTAAATTTTGCATCTTATACTTATTATGGAAAATGGAATGTAAAATCATATGAAATCAAAAAAGGTTTAACTTACAAAAAGTTTACAATCATCTCGTTGATTGATATGATGTAATTAAATAACATCTATCTACTTATAACATTTTTATCCGTATAGATGCATATGTCCAAAAATATAGAATTTATTAACGAAAATCAAAAGGCTACTGGGAACTAACAACCTGTTTCCACAATTCAGACAGGCGTTAAAAAATTTTTTATAAAATCATTCAAACAAATGAGTGCTTTTCATATAAATTTTCTACTCAAATCCACTATCCGGGTTGTATATATATAGAAACAGGCTATAAATGCACTAAAAGTTATGATATTTTTTGCTTCTCTGTAAAATACTTTCCCAATATTCATAAAATTTAAAATGAGTTTGAAGTGTATTTTATTTAAAACTTTTCAAAGAAATTTTTTTTTTTTTTAATAAATATGTGCCTTCATATGTAAAACTTCACGATATACAAACGAATAATGTATATTAATATTATTTTTTCTTTAATACTTTTAAATATTTGATTGATTATTATTATTCAGTAAAATATTACATCCAGTTATCGTTTGAGCATAGTTTTAAATCGAGACATAAAAACGAAAATTTTACATTGAAATGGTAGTACGGTATTAGGGTAATACGGTACATTTTCAATGTAAAATTGCCACTTGTACGTAATGGTAATACGGTACTATGTTAAATTCATGAATCAAGAAAACAAGATTGCGCATTGCGCAGGTCCATTATTTTACTTTCCGCTTGGAATGTGCTCTCTCTCACACACTTTTTACAACAAACACACGTGTGTATTCTACGAGTATATTGACGTAGATGCTCAATCTTGTTTTCTTGATTCATGGGTTAAATTTAAATTGAAATGGTAATATAGGGTCCGCCAGATTTTTTTTTTTTTTTAAACAGGGCGCAAAACATCGAGTGTAGCTTCGGCTGTGTGGCACGTAGCGCCGTCCTGTTGAAACCAAATGTTGCTACTATCCTCCTCTTCAATTTTTGTGAACAAAAATTCGTTCAACATGGCCCGATAACGATCGCCATTGACTGTAACGGCCACTCCTTGCTCATTGGCCCAATTATGCCTCTGGACCAAAATCCGCACCAAGCAGTGACTCGTTTTGGGTGCGTCGGCTTTTCAAAAAGATGATTTTTTTGGCAAAATCGGCATCTTCTGTAAGTCGATCGCAGGCAACATTTCCCAGCGTTGTTCAAGCGTATACACAACCATATTCGTTCAGCGGAAGGATACAACTAATTATCTGTCAAATCAGACATGAGCTAAGTGTTACCATTCACGAAATAAGCACTAGTTGAAAAAAAACGTTAAATGGCGGACCCTATAGTACCGTCAAATTTTCGTTTTAAAGCGACCGATTTATAGTTCACTTTTATGGTCTAAATACAGGCCAGCTGCAATGTAATTTCCAAAAGTCAAATCAAATATATCATAAATTTGTTTTAAGGGTAGATTTTGAAATTTGCATGGAAATAACAAAAATTTAAAATTTAAAAAATCGGTCCAGCCGTTTGGTCTGTACGTGGACACGGACAGACACACACTACAAACTTATAACACCCTTTCTTTTGGCCGGGGGTTAAAAATAGTTTTTGAAACAAATTTTCCTTATTTTTCATACAAATTTGAAACGTTTAGAAATTAAATTTTTTACAAAAGCTGACTATTAGTTTTCATTCGAATTTTTGAAAGCACAATTTGTATGAAAAACAAATACATACATACATACGTACATACATAAGAGCCATTCACTGAAAAAAAGTTTTTGTTAATCCTCTCAAATTAAAGATCAACATTTTTAATGAGGACTCCCAAAACACTTTAGGGGTCTAACGATGACCGTTCGTGAGCTGGATCGTGTTAAAAAAGGTACATTTTTAGAGTTTTTTGCATATTTTGGCAATTTCTCCCAAGACAAATATTAAAAAAATATGTATGTACATCATCTTAAAGATGCCGCGTCCAATTGTGCATTAAACTTTATCATTCGCACCATAAGCAATGCGTTGTTCCATAAAACCTAAAATTTTTTAAGCATTTTTATAGTAGGTGCTGATTAGGGTAATTTTCGTTTCGAGTTTGATTGTTTAACCAGTTTTAAACCGGTTTTATGTATTTTTAAGCAGAGCAACGCGAGTGGAGATTCTACATTTCCTATTCATTTTGAATGCTGCGTACTTACAAGCGTAATGTCTAGAGCTTCCATTCTGTTGTTTGTTAAGTGGGTTCGAATGAAATCAGGTAAAGACTCACCTCTTAAATTTGTATCCAAGCTTCCCCAGATCCCATGATAGACATTTGCATCCGCACCAATAACGAGCGATGGATTCTTGCGTCTAGCTATTTCCGCTACTTTACGGGCTCTCCTGGGGCGATTCACATTCATGAACAAGTCCGGTCTCCCACGCTACCGATGCTGTGTCTTCATCACTGCACGATAGCACTGCTGTGCCTTCATCACTGTAATCAGACGGAATTAACATACTTGATTCGTTTTTTCAACTCTACATGCTTTGGTTTTACCTTTACCAGTCGCATGGAGAAGACTGTGCCCTTTTTCCCCTGGTCCGCAAACTTTTCCTCCATACCGCAGCTGAGGCTGCCTTGGAATCATGAAGGTTATCTTTATTTACCTTCATTTCTACATATTTTTAGTGTCAGACTGAATGTGACGTAATTTTGTTCTGAGTCCAAGAGTGTGTCCTCGTACGCTGCATCGTCATTGGTGAGGTAACCAACTGAGATTTAGAACGAAGACTCTCCAAAGAGGCTGTGCTTGATGCCTCATCCACCGACATATTTTTCGGATCTGGAGTTTCGGATTTTGAGGAATATTACTCCGAAACCGTAGTACATCTCCGCATTTCTCGCAAATATTAACGGAAAGCACTCAGAAAGCCTAAGATCTGTCTGTAACATTTTGGTTACCTGCCCATCATTGTCATAGGTACATCGGGGTTTCCTATCCTCAAGAGCTTCAGGATCTCATCCTTATCCGATGGTATGTCAGAGACTCTAGCGGGGTCTTCAGGCCAACGTATACTCCTTTTTGAGGTAACCACGTCTAGTATAGCTCCCTTCCAACGCCCTTAAATACGTGCGATCGCTAGCTTCAGCAGATAACCGATCGATCGTCTGCGCTCGGAATCGTCTTGCTTCCTTGCAATGTGTGTAGTCACCTGTATTATATTCTACGACTTTTCCGAGCACTCCCATCGGTTGCCTTCTGACTGCCACCCAGTTTGATAAGGTGATGGCATAACCCGAATTTCCCAGGTCAATTTTAGGTTGCCGTTAGCAACTTTGCGTTTGAATAATTATTTGTCAAGTAGTAGACTTCTCGCACATTCCAACCATGATGCTTCGTCGGCTGTTAGTGCCTCAGCTGGCTTGACACTAAGTCTAGCACAGACTCTTTCTGTGGCGCAACGCTGGGGTGCTGGAGTGGTGCCACAACCAAGCTTCACTTGCTACGCAGCTTCGAAATCCGAAATATGTTTCTTGGTTCCTTTGCTGGGGGTGGGGGAGGTGAAATTCGAGGTCCTGAAGTTATCTTCTTGGTGTTACTGTCCACAATTGGCTGCAGCTCTGCGCTTGCTTACAGTTCCGGAATCAAGGGCTTTTGCCGTTAAGGCACGAGTTCTTGCAGGTTCGGAGGTATTCGTTTAGAAAACGAAAGGTATCTCGTTGCAACTTTTGCTGCATTTGGCGCAAAAGTCAACTCTTGCGCTATTTTTGTTGCCAGTGGTCCTTATATTAGTTTGGCCTGGTCTCTTTACCAAACTAATTTCATCTGTCGTTGTCTTTGGACAAGTTGCTGTATGAGCGTACAAAACCCTAAATTACTATAAAATACTACAGTATGTAAAATGTTCTGACATCTCGTCATACGGCCATGAGGTATCAAGACAAAATTTTCCACATGGTAGATAGAAATTCTTCCAATAATATAGCATGACAGGAGGGGTGCCGTTTTGTTAGCGCGTTAACTACAAAGCAAATGACGGTGTTCGAGAGTCCGAGTTCAAACCCATATATTTTATTGACATGCGTTAGTGTGTACATATTTATTTATTTAAATACTTTACAAAGTAAATTTGCAAAGTATTGTTGCACAAATATGGGCGGGGTAGCTAGACCATATGCCCAAGATGTTATTAACAGTTTTTTTTTTAAAGGCTTTGGGACTGACTGTACACGACCTATGCCTTCACATAGGAAGTAGCAACGTAGTTGTTAAAGAAATTCCACAACAGAACCGCAAGAATATACGGTTATCCGTGGCAGATCAGTCAACCAGTGCGAGTGCGACGCAAAACTCTCGAAGGCCAATAAACAGCAGTGGCCTGGTTGCACTTAAGAGATAATTGCCAACGACGCTTGATGTCGCCTAAAGCTGCTTTACGACTGTGTACATATTTATATTGCAGCTTCTACTTTTTTACTATCCCTTTCCTTTTTCAGGTAACACAAAGAGACCTCTTAAGGCCAACCTTAACCTAAACCTATAGCACGAAAGGCGACCTTCGGTAGTTTGTAATACGATTTCAAGATTCATTATTTTTATTTTTTTAATTATTTGAGGTTACTCCGTGCCCTCTTGTTATTACAAGTAATGGGAGATTTAACTTGGCCAACTACAAGGGTTATAACGCCATCAACAATTTCTTTATTAAGGAGCCTTCTCCGAGAAAATTTCAAACGACATATACCGTCGCATACGAAGCCGGAACTCCCAAAATTCTCTCCTTACTTGTTTAAAGTGAGTTTTTATTTGGTTCTTCAGCCACTTTTTACCGATGCCAACCACTAATCACATGCGTTGTGAGACGCAAAACTCTCGAAAGCCAATAAACAACAGTGGCCTGGTTGCATTTAAGAGATAATTGCCAACGACGTTTGATGTTGACTCGCCCAGAGTTGCTTTACGAATCTCATTGTTATTTGCTTGACCATGAGATCAGCCGGCATCCAGTGCATCATTGTGGAAAGTGCCTTGCAAAGAGAGGTGCGTGTTGCACCTGTTGTCAACAAGGCAGCAGTATGTAGGCTTCTTTCTGTGGTCTATATGGACGTCAGTATTTGCTTGATTAGTGTGCTGAAGAGCCATTGAAATTCCTCGGGTTCATGCTCCATATTCTTCCTATCGCCATATCTTGAACAATTTTGATGTCATGAAAGTTTATATTTTACATAAATACCCACATATTTCGCGATGTCAGACAGCTTAAGTTCAATTCCCTTTAATTTTGAAAGTGAAAGGAAAGCTCAGGCCACTTTTTGTGCTCAACTTGCTAATGCAGTAATGCTTGTAGCCTTCACACACGAAGTTTTCGAAAACTTTTATAGTTTATAATCTTCTATTTATAAAGAAATATAGTGCTAATCAATTGAATGTTGGCCGCGAATAACGTTGTAGGTGATAAAATAATAATTTTTCAAGAGAGCCAAAAAACGTATTTTACAACAAGATTTTTTTTTCGTTTAATTTCTTTTAGCTTTTCGAAAATAATGATAGTTAGCATTAACGTGCTTTTTGTATCTTTTTTTTTTGTTTGCATGATTTTGTTTGTTACTTACAAAGTTCTTCCACTTGCGATAAGATGCATAATTTTAGATGGTGTGAACAACGCAAGAGAGTAATGTTAACGGTAATCAGTGAGTGAAAAAAACTGTTTTTTTTTAATTGTCTTTTACAGCGTTATTCGCGGCTACGCGTCAATTGTTATTCCGTTTATTTTCGCATACCAGTTTCGAATTTTTGCCACCAAATATGAAGAAACCACTGCCGCAGTTCCCAGCAAAAAATAAAATGAGTACTTCTTTAGAAACCACTTCTTAATTACTTCCAAAGTAGGTTATGCATTTTTTTCTGTTTTAAAGAAGTTATTTTTAATCACATATCTAAAGTAATGTTAAATCACATATTTTATTATTATTCTCTAAAATAAAAATCCAGTAAAAAAAGTGATGAAAAATATGTAGAAAAAGCACCACAACTAGGAACGACTTCAAACCCCGAGTCCGTAGGCTAATAAAATTGACTGATTGATTTAAATGCTTAAAAGTACAAATTCTTCAACTTCAGAAATGAACGGAAACTAGAACAGGTTTCCCTTCATTTTTCTTGTGAGAATTAAAAGGAATTAAAAGGCTTTTCAAGTGGGTTAATAAAGCAGTGAGTAAGCACCACTTTCTAATAAATTTATGAAATCCTAAAGGTAAAATATATTGGATTTGCTTTACCAATTAAAAATCACACCTTATTTTAGAGTTTTTATAGCAAATAATTTTAATCGCTCACGGGTTGGCAAAAACAAACGACTTCGCTCCAATGACACGCTAATGTAAAATTCACAACTTTTTGGAATTTGAAGTGCTTCGAATTAGTAGTTGTGGTGCTTTTTCTACTTTTTTTCACAACTTTTTTTGCTGGGTTTGTTTAAGCCAATAAGTTCCTCAGCATCGTTTATTTCCATTAAAACGGCTTTTGTATATATTTTCGTTCTTGCATTGATATTATTCACAACAACAATTTACAAAGATAAATCATTTAAAAGAATTTAAATTTTATTATATAATTCAATTGCAATGCCTTAAAGAGAATGTACTCACTTTATATGGTTTAAAATACATATTAAATACATAAATACATTATTTTAAACCCTTGTGTTTTATTTTTATAAATATATATTTTTTAACAGTTGTTATATTAAATAAAAAAAAGGAGGACATTGAGATAATTAATAAATAAAATATTTGCATTAAAGTTTTAATATTTTTTTAATAATCTTGTGATTTTATTACGATTACAGCATTTCTTTGTCACAATAAAATTATACATACATATACTATGTAAATTTTTGTTCCTTTTTTAAAAGATTAAATGACAAATATTTATGAACAGACTCGAAAAAAATCTATTTATATAATGGTAAAATTACGAAGACAGAAAATCAGCGCTTTATAAACTTTTATAAAGGCAAAGTGTGCTCGCTCAAGCATTTTTTTCTCTTACACATTTTAATTGCAATCCATTGACATTTATAAATATAATTTTACACTTATTAAACGTAAAAATGTAGGCAATCCATTAAATAATAGATAAATACATATTTGCTTATTCTTCCTTGTCAATTTGTTCTTACATAGAAATGAAATAAAAGCATTATTTTATTATTTCTACATTAAAAATTGTTAAACATGTTTTTTGTTTCATCATAAGTCTGTGAATTGTGCAGCCTTGTTTAAATTGTTGGTTTTATATTATTAATTAATATATATATTTTTTTACTGATAAGTGTTGTTTTGATTCATTTTCTAATCGATGTTCAAAGAAGACATACGCTTTTCAACTCTGTATGAAAAAATAAATAGAACAAGAAAGAAAAAGAGAGAAAAGTTATGGTTATTAGTGAAATTGTTCTTGTTATTTTTTGTCTAAGCAAATAAGAAAGTTTACACATTAACCCACGTAATTTCAATGTCTTGAAATAATTCACCAATCCAAGACACCACAAGACAATAATGTTGAAACAGCTGCAATAGCAATTCGCCCTCATCTAACATTTCGATACGTTCAATGCGCTGGCGTTCCGCCGGCGGTATACTTTGATATACTTGCACCATGTCCCAGGCTCTACTGCCACTCCAGCCACATTCTAGGAATCTACTCATTTGTGTTTCCAGCGAAAGGCAAGCGTCAACGCCAGCCAAACTGCAGCCGCGACTGCGCAAGTTATTTAACATCACTTCGCCAAAGCGATCATTCATATTCACCTGAGCCCACCCAATTTAGATTAATATTCATTTTAATTGCAAAATCATTTAAAAAATCAGTTACCTGTTCATAGTTGACAAAGACAGCGCTGGTGAATTTACTAGCAATCCATTTTAGCAGATTTTTACAATTTTGCACTTCTATATAAACTAATACACATTCGGCCAGAAATATTGTTGGTAGCGTGTAATCAATTTCGGCCTGCTGCAATTTATTGTCTAGTTCATCTATGTTTCTTAAATCTATACCCATCAAATGGTAATTGGGTCCATGCAAATCTGTTGGACTTAATCTGACTTCGCCATCCTCGTCGTGTATTTTTGCCAATAGCACTTTATTCCTTTTAATTGTATAACACTTGCGCGCCGTTACCGTTGGAAAATCCAATTCAATAAAGTTTTTAACTGGATGGGTGGTGTCGCGAAGGCGAAAGTAAAGTGTATCAAAACCACAGCCCAGATTGATTATCTGACAGTTGCCATCGGTTTTCTAAAGGAGCAAAATAATAGATTTCTTAATAAATTAATTGTTAATAATAGAAAAGTTGGGAAGGATTTGGAAAAAAAATTAGAGCTCTATGCCATTAATCGAAATGTTTTTTTTTTTAATTTTATTAATAATAATCGCCCTGATTGTGCAAGGCGTTAGCGATGACAATCTTAACGTTTGCAGGGATATAGAAATCAAAATATTTTTAATGGTTTTCGGAAAATGATTGGAAACTGCTTTTTATACGATTTCTTATCAATTTTGTTTCAAACAAAAATATATAAATTCGCACACAAGTACAGGAAATAATGGGTCTGCGCCCGACCACTTTTCTAAACGTGAGATCGTGATATTACCAGAGGCCAAAGTGTGAACAAAGTTTAGCAAAATTCGGTTGGGTACAAATATGAGAAATATTTACGTGTGTGAAGATAAATTTAAATAGCAGAGACAAAAACAAAAAAAGGTTGCAGAGAATATTTTGCAGTTAACAGCGAGCTCTAAATGACTTAACAGTCCTAGTAAAATTAATGAATATTGGGCCTAATTACGAGTGCCGTATTTCGACTATGAGCTACAGGGTGTTTTTTTAGAGGTATAGAATTTCGAATTGAAATAAAACACAAGAAAATCGTTTTAATGTCCATCAATTTGGCTTTATTGGAAGGATAATTTTATGCCATTAACGTTTAAATATGATTTCGGGCATGTGGCCGCCGCGGCTGGCTCGAATAAAGCCAATTTTCAACCACTTTTTCGATCATATGGGGCCGTATGTTGGCAATAACGCCACGAATGTTGGCTTCCAAGTCCCCTAACGTTTCTGGTTTGTTGGCGTAGACGAGCGACTTCACATATCCCCAAAGAAAATAATCCAATGGTGTCAAATCACACGATCTTGGTGGCCAATTGACAGGTCCATTCCGCGAAATTATGCGCTCATCGAATGTTTCCTTCAATAAATCGATTGTGACGTGCGCTGTGTGGCACGTCTTGTTGGAACCACAACTCATCCACATTCATGCCATCCAATTCGGGAACAAAATAGTCGGTTATTGCTGTGCACGGTGGCGAATCGATTCATTCGGGTCCTCTTCAACACTTTGCTCTACAGCGGCAATTGTTTCTTCGGTGCGCACTGTTCGACGTCTCTGCGGATGCGTATTATCACATAGAGTAAACGTAGTGCGAAAACGATCCATGGTTAACCGAATTAATTGCTCTGATGGACGATTATGTCGACCATAAAATGGACGGAGCTTGCGGTAAACTTCGCGAACTGAACCATTATTTTCGAAATAAATTTGCACGATTTGCAAGCGTTGTTCTTTTGTCAACCTGTTCATGATGAAATGGCAAACCAAACTAAATATTAATCACTTGACAGCTGACAAAATGGCCGCCAGTTAAAAAAGTGATGCCAACTTAAAGTTCTATACCTCAATAAAAAACACCCATTAGTTTTTAACATAAAGATAAACTCTACTTGTCAGTTAACTGTAGTTTAAACTTAAAATTTTGTTTTTCAAATAAAGATTATCTATTTAATAAATTGTTTCATGTTTTAGTCGTTTACAGTTTTTAAGTAAATTGGTTTTTTTTAATCGAAAAAAATTTTAATGTAAAAATAAACAATTATTGTAAGTTTTTATTTTATTCAATATTTAAAAATTTATAACAAATGCAATGTTTTATCCAAAATTTAAATTGACGAAGAAAATCCCCTGAAGAAGTCAACAAACAATTGACGAAACGTTGGGGAAAAATCTAATAAAGTCGTTTTATTAACATTATAAATAACTTAGGCCTTATTAGCTCAAACAATTGGAGCACAAAGATTATCTAGTTTATAATCTAGGTTTAACCGAGCAACATTACTCAGTTAAACTCAAGTTAGAACTGTCAAATAATAAATACATGAAATCAATATTACGCAATTGAAAAAAAAAGATTTACTAAAAAGTTTAACAAATAAATACACTCATACATAAATAAAATAGAAGTTTGTTATGACGGCGAAGATTGTAGTGATTATGAAGCCAGAATTACTTGGATATTACAATTGTGAGAAAAATAAGAGTGATAAAAACACGTCCAAATCATTTATGAAGTGGAATTCTTGCAAAGTTTTCGTTTAACAAAGAGGTCAATTTGAGAGAAAGTCTATTTCATTGGATTTAGAATTTGATTTATTTTTGCGCCATTATTTTTTAAGTCCATATTATTTTTTAATGTTCAAAAAATTCAGAATTCAGTTATTGAAGTTTTTTTTCAATAAATTTTAAGAATTGTCACATCGCTTTTTAAGTGTTGCCCTAACGAAATCCGGGAACTGCAACTGAGTCTGTACTCAATAATTAATGGAAAATATGGTCCGGCATCTGTTTAATGAAATTATACCAGTTGGATATACCATACGAGTATATATTTCCTTTAACTCCTTGTGGAGCCTAGGGCCATATACCATAGATACATAAATATATGCAAAATGGGCCCTGCAAACTTTTTTATTTTCTAACTCTGTTTAAAGGTCTGCTGCCGCATTCAGAAAAAAAACTTATTTTGGTTTACAAAACAAATTTTGTGTGGAAATTTGTTTGTTAAAAGTTTTATAAACCAAAATTATTTTTTTTTCTGAATAAGGCCTCTACCCTTTATAAATGTAAAAGCATTTTTAATCTTTCTCATTAATTAATAATTAAATTTTTTTGAGAGCAAACTATGCCAATTAACGCTTAATATTATATTTCACGTGCATTTACTTAACCTTGGCGGTACCTTGCATTTATAAAAGTGGTTTGGACCACTATTATTTTCCAAAGTGGGCGTGATCACGCCCCTGAAAATTTAAAATTGGCTCTATAAAGTTAAAAATATTTAACCGGCCTTAAAAAATAAGCACTAAAAATCTAAAAATTACAACAGAAAACAAAGAAATATTTATCAAATGTATTTTCCATCCAGTAGTTTTCTATTCTACACGTGCATGGTATACGTCAGAGCTGTAAATGGATAATTCATTTTTTAATTAATACGCGAATCATTCATGCACTGAATTAGCAAATTTTTAATTTATTATTTTCACACAAAAAAAAATTAATTGAATGAAATTTGAGTCAATTCAAATGGATTTGGTAATAACAAAAATTAAAAATTTTAAAAACCTCCAATATGTCAAGAAAAGATGTGATGTCTTCTAAACGACTAGAGCGATTTTCTTCAAGCATAGCTAAGAAAACTCTCGATCAAGTCACCTTTCAAACAGAAAAAACTAAATCGAAATCGGTTCAGCCGTTTGCTCTGTACGTGGACTCTGACAGACACGTACTGCAAAATTATAACACCCCTTTGTTTGGTCGGGGGTTAAAAATGAATTGCAATTAATTTCTAATTCAAATGAATTCGTCAAATAAATTTGTCAAAGCGAATTGCAATTCATTCCCAGCTCATTTGAATTGAATTGATTCATTGTTCTAATTCATTAGAATGAATTCAAAATCAACTCAACTCAAACGAATTGAAAATGAATTGCAATTCGCTTTGACAAATTCATTTGAATTAGAAACAAATTGCAGTTAATTTGACGAATTCATTTGAAAAAAAAACGAATTGCAACTCTTCTACAAATTCATTTGAATTGGAAATGAATTGATATTCAGTTCTGCCTAATCCGTTTGAATTGATTCAAATTTCATTCAATTCTTTTTTGTTGTGAAAAGAATTAAATCAAATTTAGCTAATTTAGCTAATTCGTAACGAATTTAAATAAAAGTGGCTCAGAATAAACTTTGAAAAATGATTTTTTACAAATCTATTGAAAAATTAGATTTTGTTTCGTATGGGGAATCTAGTAAAAACTAGATTTAGCTCGGAATCTCGTAAGTACTAGATTTTGAGACAATGTAAATGCCCTATAAGTAAATTTAGAATTTTCTAAATTGAGTGATGCCCGACTTCGAATGGCGCTATATGTAACGCACATAAAAATGTTTTATTTAACTGAATCTAAACTACTTTTAAATTTTTAGTGCTTATTTTTGAAGTCGGTTCAATTTATTTTTATGAAAAACTTTATATAGGGCCTGTTCCTCTAAATGCGAACGTTAGATTCGATCAAAAAACAAAAAACTCAAATTTGTTTTTATGAACATAAACTTAGTAAAGCTTTCACTTTGATTTCATCTTACGAATGAAGAAATTCAATTTCTGTAAAATTCGCTAACCGTAATAAGGCGCAATAACTGTTATCTTATCAAAGTTGTCGAATTGCTTAACACTCAAACAAATTTTTTAAGTTATACACATAAAAAAAATCACGGAGTATACTAAGAATTTATTTTTAGGTTAATTTTGTTACACAATTCAATTAACTAAAATACTCCGCCTCACTACGGTCTTCGATTTTTTTTTAATTCGATTTCGAAAAAATTATAGCATACTTCTTTAATTTATTACAGAAAGTCGATGTCGAATGGAAAAATTTGATAACTGCAACAAGGCTAATTTCCACATACATACATACAAGGGTTCTTCCTGTAATTGTATATATCGTTGATCGCAAGAAGAAAGCTCCTAACTCAAATAATTGTAACTTTACAGAATAAGGTTATAACATAATAGAAAATATAATATTAAATACATATGTAACTTTTTTGTACAACTGCTTGTGAAATCGTTATTTTTTACGCTATTGCAATAAATTTTTGTTACAATGTATGTATATTTGTATGAAATGTATTGGAATCATTGAAACATTCAATTTCGTAAAAAATACGAGTTAGGGCCTTTCTACTTGAGACCAACGATATGTAACTTTAATGATAAAAATTTTCGTTTGTATAAAAAATACTAGCAACTACTGCAAGCCTTTTCAAAGTTTTGCTAAAAATACTAACAAAACTGATATGTAACAGAAAGGTTTTTTTATTGCATATCTAGAATCTTGTAAAAAAATATGCAACAGGATAATCGCATTCAATGTCAAACCGACAGATACAAAAAAAAAAGCTTGTGAATTTTATACGACACCATCATAGAGGCTATGCACGTCCGCATACCACAAACTTTATTTTGCATGTGCACATATGTGTGTATGTGCAACACATGCATACATATAAATGTTTGCAGGAAAAAACAACATTGACTTTTGCCTTCGACACCTGCCCCACCCCTTTGCTAGTTACAGCAGCCTAACAGCTTCCTTCCCCACAATAATTGCATTCTTTTTTTTAGTTTTTTTTCCTCTTTGTAGCTTTGCAAAACGAACTAAAAATAGTAGTAAAACTGACCTTCAGGAACTTCTCAACACACATCTCAACGCCCTTGACCCTGGCAAAATAGCCTCGATTTATCTCCGGTGCCTTGCGATCTTGATTGCGCACAAAATATCCAATATAATCATCCTTCCAATATCCTAGCCGTACAGCACCCCTCTTACAATCGCTGGCATCATCGTTTGTGGCAATAACTGCCTCGTCGCAAGGATGAAAATAAAGTGGAGGTTCCATCTTTCGGCTCAAACTGTTTCTGAGTTTTATGAAACCGACTTGGTTTTCTTAAATTAATAATTGACTAAAGTAAATAAGACGTAAATTTTTTTAATTTCTTTATCAGTAAAATTGTTAATAAAAGAATTCAACCTGCACGCTTAGCCGTGTGTCGTTGCGTCGTTGTAGCGCCTCCTTTAGGTGTTGGTTTGTTTGCCAAAAAAAACCCTTGCTTTTAATTTTATTTTCTTCACAATATTTTCTGTTATTTTTTGTTTGTTTATGAGTATAGAATAATATTTGTTACATTTATTTCTTTTATATTATTTTTAAAATAATTGCCACTTTCTACTTTGTTCTATTTGGTTTTAAATTTTCACAATTTTCTAGGAGTTAATTTTCCTCTAGCGATTTGATTTTTCTTTCGGTTTGCAAAAAAAGACTTTGACAGTTCACTGATTGGAGACAGAGTATTATTTCAATGGTGACAATCAAGCGATTTTTCATGGCAATTCAGCGACTTTAAAGACTGTCGTTTATGCATTAAATCAGGAGCATCAGGTAATTGCAATTGCAGACATCAACTGATTTTTTCTTTATTTTTGAATAGTGTAAATTAGGAAAATAAAGTACAATATGTTCCTACGTTTGTTTTGTGTTTTGTATGTGAAATATAACTTGTCCAATGAGACACGAAAGAAAGAATATTTATTGAGCATATATACTGAGGTAGATGTTGAGATATAGAGGACGCTTTTCACCATACTTCTTTAAAAATTTACGGTAGATGTTGAGATATAGAGGACACTCTTCACATTACTTAAAAATATATAAAAATTTACGTCATCTTTCAACACTATACGGCGCTAGTCACAAAGGCTATGTACTTATTTGTAATGAGGACATTTGTGTTTGTGATCAGTAGCACTATATTATTAGTTTCCACACTTAATAAAAGTAAGCGATAGCACTGTAGATGGCAGTTAAAGGAAGATACAAATATTTTAGATAACTTTTCTTCGATACGAAACACAGGGTGGTTCGACACAGCTTTAATTCAGCACATCAAATCGATTCGGTAGCACAAGCATTGCATACTTTTAGGGAATCATGATTTTTGTAGAATATGTAATATTATATTATATATATGTGCCCTTAATTATGAAAGTGATCTAAGTCATATATTTCTGTGGTCTTATTTAGTAGATTACAATTGAACAAATCGAAAAATATTTTTTTATATTATGCAACATTTTAATTTAGAGTTGTAGTAGCCTCGATTAATATTATTTAATTATTTATGAAATATTTATTGCAGTTTTTTTAAGATTTATTTAAAACTTCCAAGCAAAAACTCATATGACTTTGATCACTTTCATAATTAAGGGCACATATGTATTTGGGAGATTCAAACGGTTGTCTTAAGCGAGTCATAACGTTTTAAATTATTGTAATATGATTTTAGCTTTTGTTTTTTTTTTTGCAAGCAAAAAATTTTAAAACAATATGACACTAGGAATGGTACTTAAAGTACCGTTTGAGTGCCCCAATTACATATTTTTTTTATAATTTCAATCAAGGCGACTGCACATCAGGTGATCTTAGTTCACCAGCTGACATAATATTTCTGCTGTCAATCAATGCAAAGCGCTAGGAAATATTCTGACAGCAGGAAATTTTACACTAACAAATATACAAGGCGAATATGCAGAGTTGCAAATTAAGACCACCTGGTATCAATTCGCCTTGATTTGAATCGTGTGTTCAGGCTTGTGCTTGTTGTGACATAAATTGGGCCAACGAAATTTGAAGAATTGCTGTCACCTGTAAATTCAATACGCCTTGACTCACTCATAGTCAGTCACAAAACGAATTACGAAAAATGCTTTCAATAAAATTATAGGAATACGGTCATAGTCAAAGTGCTTATTTTTGTGCTGCCATTTTTGCGTTTACTTTGTAAAATATACGCAAAGTTAATGGAAATTTATGTATTTATTTATGTTTTAAATAAACACTTTATATACATTAATACGAGATATATGCATTAATACGAGATTAAAGCAATTTAAGTATTAAAAATTTATTTTTAAAGGCCAGTGAGTGGTTTTTGTTTTAAGCACAGCGCAGGATGGCGCCAAATCATACATAACATGTTCACAGGGTGGCTACACAGTCTTTGTTTCATTTTTCAGTCAATAATGTTAACATACTGTAATTATTGTGAGTTTTATTTCTGAAGCCGTAAACAGTGCTGCCAGAATGATGATTTTAATTTATTTTTGATGATTTTTTGAACAATATATGATTTTTTTCTCGAATTTTAAATTTTTAAAATTATGATTTTTACTTTATGTACATACACATGTACAACTTTCACTATTGTTCTAAAATTTTTATCAATAGTTATATATAAACAAATTGGTTTTTGTGCCGGGTTGTTATTTATTGTTTTTATTCACTTTACTTGTATTATTGTACAATGTTATCAACACATTACAAAATATTTCTTATATTATGTTTAAACTATACGTGCTTCGCTCTTTATTCATGCGTCACACCCCTATCTTGAGCGAATCAACTTGATTCGCCATCAGCGATGCCAATTTAGCGCTAGATTTAGCGCGTTTTAAATATGCCAAACGCGCTTTTTTTCGTCCTAGCGCGCTTAATAAAAAAGCGCTAAATTAGCGCGTTTTGAATAAAGTCATCATCATTTCAGTTCAACATTATTTTTTCTTTTTTTGGCATACATTTAACAATTTTCTAGTTTTTAACTCATAAAATTTTTTAAATTGGTTAAAGATTCAGCTTTCGCAAATAAAATTCCCTTGACTGTGGTTAGAATTAAAAACGAATTTCAATACTGTAAATGGCAAATATTTTGAAATTTCACAACTAAAAATATGTACTCGTACTCGTGACCAAATAAATTTATACAACTTATTGAGCATCTATTCTAGCTGAAGTACAAAAATCATTTGAATCGCAAAACTATTCGACAATTTATATAATTGTTACAAAGTTTGACAAATAAAATAAAAATAAAAACTAAGGATTTCGATTATTTGGAAGGCAATTCTGAAACTGTATTAAATTATTTTTGTTATTTAGGCTATAATTTCGAAGAAACAATATTATAAAATCTGAAAAGAGCTATCAAATACATCGACTTTTATTAAAATTTAACTCGTAGGAAAATAGCGCCTTTTGGCTATAAATAGTTGACAATGCTGTAATGAAAAGGATATTCAAAACTTAGATGAAGAGTTCAGAGAACTTTGTTTTATCAAATTTAGTAACCATTTTGCAAGTATAGTTAATCTTAGCTGTGAAGAGTTTTGGTCAATAGTGTCAAACTTTACTCGTGCTGATAATTTCCCAGCTTTTCTGATCCTTTTAAAATTTATTAAAAATTTATTTTCTCTTTCCATATCTTCTGCAAATGTTGAACTTTGATTTTATGAAAATTGGTGTTGCTTTTTAATTTTAAAATAAAATTGGATTTGTGATGATTTTTTTTTTTTTTTTTGAAAGTTCGAGTATGATTTTTTTTCTGGCAAAGGATGAATTTGAGCCCAAAGCTTCTGGCAGCGCTGGCTGTAAACAGATAGGTACGAGCATGATATAATTATACAAGGTACTTGCACGACTACAACAAAATTGCAACACCAAGAAACACACGTATTTTGTTGGTAGAAAGTCCATAGTGCATAGTGTAAATATGCAAGTCTTATTGCTAAGCTGATTAGTCTGATGGAGAGAGAGACGAGGGGAACAGTAACGTTTCTTTTCCCCTCGTCTCTCTTTCCTAACAAACTAATCAGCTTAGCAATAAGACTTGCATAGTGTAAACTAGGACAAACAAACTTAAAATTGTCAGAAACAGATGTCTTTTGTTTTTAAAAACAGCAATCACAGGGTAACTAAAGCACAATTGCAGGCGCGGCATTCATGCATGATTATGACCATTCAGTGTTGCCAATATGTATGTAATACACAGTGTGTAATTTGTACTCTCATGTGTGGGCCATGTAATGATATTCATGTATAATCTGTGTGTAATTATACTTTGGATTCTATTTTTATTTATTATGGTTTTAATTTTAACTCACACAAAAGATGTGTTGTGTAATTTTCTTGAATGTATAATTGGAGACACAGCTATGTGCAAATTCATTGGCAACACTGTAATCATTTTATTCACACACATACACTAACATTTTTGCAGCTTGTAAACAAAGTTTGACAACTATATGCATTGTAAACATTAACAGGCTGGGCTTGTGCAAGTACCTTGTATAATTGTATCATGGGTACGAGCAAGGGGTACGAGTATATGGTATTCAAAGTAAATTTATTCCCCTATCTCGGTTCGCAACTAAAGTCGGTTTGGTCGTAGATGAAGAACATAGAAACATTTTTATTTTTATGGTATATTTATTTTTAAGAAACTAAATTAAATAGATTTTTACATACACGCCTTAAGAGCACAATATCTTATTGATTTAAACTCAATAGAAATACTATTTACACGCAGCTTTGTCAAAATAAGCTTACAATTATTATAAAAAAAAAAATTAAAATTAAATGTATTGATACTGTTAATTTTACTTAAAAAAAAAGTAAAATACTACTTATTGTAATACTAAACAAATGCAAAAATGAATTCAGTCTAAACTTTGTTTAAATGAAAGTTATGCAAAATATTAAATAATAGGAAATTGTGGACACCAAGCAAACTTTAATTATGCAGCCACTCGGCAAAATAAAAATTCTCCGTTGCAATAACTTATGAAAAATTACATGGCTGCCGCCAAACAGAATTTGTTGGCTGCCAAAATGACAGCAAGGCAATGGATCCATTAATTTTATTTGATAATTTGTGATTGCAAAATGAATTATTACTTACAAAACGATTTAATTATAAAAGATAATTTCATACCTTAAGGATTGTAAAAAACAAATGTTGGGGTTAAAGTTAACTATGGTTTAAACTAATAATATTTGACTTTTGCAAGGTTTATAGTTCCATTCCATGACGTTTTAGTGAAATGTTATTTGATTGAGATTTTATGTGATTAATTCTAGAAAGTAACTTAAACTAAAAGGACTTAAGAAGAGATACAATGATTTTACCTTGCATTTTTAATATACTACAGTTTATTTTATTTTATTTAGACACAGAGTTCCTTTGGACATTACTATCTACCAATCTAGCAAGTGTTTAGGGGCTATGAAGGCCTTGCTGACTCGAAAGACTTTATATTATTTGAGGGAAATAATATTCAAATACTTGTATGTTGAACTTTATTTACGAAGAGTGAGGTATTCTTTAGGCTTAAAGCTGTCTCTAACTCCAAGACAAGAATTAAAGTAACTAAGAGAGAGTTAGCTTTTTATTGGAGCAGATGGAAATTAAAACATTGAGTACAGCTTTAGCTTATAAAAAATATTATCACCAATTGTGTCTGAATTCAATTTAAACTCAAATTGAGAAATTATCAAGGAACATGAACGAAAACGTTTCATTCTTCTTTGTCATCCCTCTCCTTAAGCGAAAACTTCTCAAGCAGAATTGGTAGTGCTAGTTCTTTTGTTCCTTCAGCTAGAGCAGGGCTCCAGGAAAGCCTTTTTCAATTGCTTCTCATAGGCATCATGCCATAATGCTGGTGTTGTTGTTGTTGTTGCTGTTGCTGTTGTTGGGCATGTGCTGGTATTGCTTGCTGCTGCTGCTGTTGTTGTTGATGTTGAGCCATCATATGCTGTTGCTGCTGATGCTGTTGCAGAGTAGATGGTCCCTGAGTGGGTATTTGACTTGTTGTATACTGTGCCATAGTGGGGGAAGTAACCGCCGCTGAGGCTTGTGAAGATACCACGGGGGCAGAAACTTTACGTTCCGATTGTGTTCTCATGATCGAGGGATTCGTGGAAGACACTTGATTGTGATTTGGTTGCGGTGGTGGATTATACAAAAGCATTGGAGGTTCAGTGCTTGGTATGCGAGCCGGTGGAGTGGCTGAGGAGCCGTGGTATGAACCATAGGAGCTGTCATCGGATTGGGCTGATTGACCGCGGTTGCGTGGAACTGTCATGCCATAAACGGATTCGGGACGACGTTCGAATTTTTGATTGCCATCCATGGGATTGGGATTGTGGCGAGTGCCATAAACTGCTTGGAAGCTTTGGGGATTTTCTTGCCCTGGATGCTGTGAAGGTTGTTGTTGTTGCTGTTGGGGTGGCTGCTGCTGTGGGTGCGCCATTAACTGACCCACTTGGGAATGTTGAATTTGGGTCTGGTGCTGCTGTGGCTGCTGTTGTGGTTGTCTTGCTGAAGAGCGTATTCCGTACATAGTTTCCGATCTTTGCTGCAGTTGATTTTGCAAATTCTGATTTTGCAAGTGGGAGGACTGTTGCTGCTGCTGCTGCTGATGGTTCTGTTGAACATTCATGCGATATAAACTTTGAGCTGGCACTAAAGGTCCCGATCTGGGTATTATATCACGATTGATGGCTGTATTACTTTTGGCATAAACCGATTGAGAGCGATTTAAATTGGTGCGCGTCAGAGTGGGGGAGCGACAGTACATCGAACGGGTGCCACCATACAGCGGTTCAGTTTGATCAAACTTGGGTGGTGCTGTGTACAAATTTTGGCAAAAATTTGTTGCATTGCCAGCAATATTGGCCGGGGGATTTTGTGTTTGTGGGGTGTTTCCTGTTTGACCTCTTTGGAAAGTATTTGGATATTTGCTTTGCATGTTTTGTTTCTCCATATCCAAATCGTAATTTAATTCATCCTCTGAGTTAATTGAAGAAGATTCATTGTCCATGGAAGCTTTAGTATGGCGTGCATTTCTTTTGGCACTAAAAATAAACTCATAAACAATACCCGAAGCAATGCCGCCTGCCAAAGGACCAAACCAGTACACCCAATGATTATCCCATTTATTCAAAACGAAAGAAGGTCCCAATGAGCGTGCAGGATTTAAATACGGCATCTGTAATTTGAGAAAAGATATAATGATGTTAGTAAAAAAATCTAGAATTTAATATGACAAACAACAAAATTACAAAAGATCAATGCAGAGTGTGTGTATGAGTATGTGAAAACAGCTGCCTAAACATTTTCCCACACTTACTCGTTTTATTGGAAATTTTTTAAAGATTTTTTCTTTCATTCTTGCTCTATTATTTACGAGCAGGTACTCGTCGCATCTGTGCATACGGCCACATGCAGCTGCAGGTTTTTGTTCACATATTCTTAATTTTTCCTTTTGTTCTGCTATAAATACTCGTACATGGAAAACCTGTGCAAGGATGTTCATTAAAATAAATGCAGTTTTCAGAAGTTGAGAGTTTTGTGTTGAAGTTGTGCATAAATTGTAACTTTTGTCGAATGTTTCCTTAGGAATGCAGTGGAATTGTAACAATTCGAGTTTAAAATTCTATTTTGATTTCTACCCCCATACATAAAAAAATAACGCGTGCTTGAAGTGTAAATTAAAAAAATATCCATAGAAACCCGGGGTTTAACGTACACTTCAATCACACGTTAGTTTTTTTGCATATGTGGGCTAGTGTTTAAGTTGAGTTTTCAGCTTTAGCGTGTTCAAAGACTTATGAACATAATTTTGTGGCCAATATTTTTGTAGAATATTTTAACCCTTTTTTTGCAGAAGGGGTAAAAAATAACCATGAAAAGAAGAGTTAAAGGGTTACAATGTTCTTTAAAAATTTTACTCTTAGGATTTTAAAGCTTTAAGGCTTAAATAAGTACGATATTAACCATTAAAGGCATTCCAATGCCGAGTACACACTATGACATTTTGTGACATCGCAATAATGTGTATTAGTGGCAACGTTTGTCATTTCCGATATTTTTCGTTGTGTGGCATTGCTTTCCACATAAAAAACATAATGTGAACGGAATCACATACACCACCACAAAATGACAACACAAGAAATGCCAGATGTGTACTCAGCATTTGTTTTGTTTTGTTTTGTTTCGACTTATTTCTTGTATTTAAATCGAATTTTGGGCTTTGGTGAGTTTAGAATTTTTTACGTATATTTTTGTAAACAATTTTAAATCGTAATATCTCCATTTAGGAGATTTTTTACTTCCCTTTTTCGAAAGGGCTAAAATACCCTTAAGCCTGGTACTCTATTCACAATATCGTGCGAAATTCTGTCACACTACATGCAAAAGTATTTGGTATGAAATATTTGCGAAATAAACTTGCGAAAATAGTATGTATTCTGTTCTTAATGCGAAAAAAACACGTAAACTGTATCTGGCAGCATGTTTTTCCATGCAAAATGTTTCTGGCATCATTTTTGTTTCAGCTGCGAAACAACATGAGCAGTACTTTTTTCGCAAGGAATTTTAAACAATGTATAAATATTTGCCATAAAATTCTATTATAAGTACAGAAGGAGGCACTTCAAACCACCCCAAGCCTTTAAAAAAATATGTTATATTTTAGCGGTCTCCTTTGCCAGAATCATTCGATAGAACCTTGATCTCTTGGAAAGATTTTGATTTTGTTGCAGATTGTTATTGAATAGGGGCATGAATATACGAAAATTTTAGAAACACTCCCCATTCTTCCCTTAAGCCTTTCCTTAAGTACTCTGTTCGAAGTTGTGAAAATTTTTCAGCAACATTGATAATTTCGCGTGAAAAATTTTACATGTAACAAGTGATGCCCATATTACTTTTTCCAAAAAAAAAATAATCGTTTTTATTGGTTAGAAGTATGCAACATTGATCGACTTTTGTAAACAAAAACATCAGCTGTCAATATTTCACGCGAAATAAATGTCAGTCACATTATTTCGCAGATTGCAAGAAAATGTTGCCAGATACATTTCATAAATTTTTCACGAATTGAACAAAGTACAAGTTCTGCAAAATTCTTTCATTAATATTTCATGTGAATTTTTTTTATATGGATTATGTCAACATTTCGCGTGAAATTTTGAACAGAGTACCAGGCTTTAAGGGCTAATAAACCAATGCAATTTAACCTCTTTAACAGTAAAATGTTGTTTTTTTTTGGTACTCAGCGATTTCAATTACTCGTACATACATACTCGTATGTTTACAAATTTCGATAAACTTTTTCGTTCGCTAGAAATGAAAGTTGTTTGTTTAGTTATTTGGAACGCTGAACGCCAATCTGCACTCTATTTTTTTCTATCAGCTCGTGTTTTCGAGATACATATAGCGTTATGTAAAAAGTAAAGATACTTTCACCACATATACTCGTAGTAGCATAACTTCAGAAGGGGTTTCCCTATTCAGGTGGTCTACTCTGTAATTTGAAGCGAAAGAAAATGCTTTCGAATTTCTATGTTAATAGCACACAAATTCGAAAGCAATTTCTTTCGTTTCGAATTATAGAGTAGACCCCCAGTAAAAAGCCGAAATTCGACAACGAAATAATCTTGAGGGTGAGCAAACGTTGGTTTTAAATTTGCTCAGTACCAAGGCGAATCCATACTAGGTGGTCGCAAGGGATCAGCTGACTATTTTCGCCCCTTGTAATTTGAATATATGTACGTGTATGTACGTTGGATGTCAACACACATTTTTCAGTAAATTTTTTTTTGACATTTACAGTATACATTTCTCAAAGCGAATTTAGCTGAGTATACCTTAATCCCGGTTCACACACGTCAACTTTTGTTGATCAACTCGTAATTCAGCTGTAAGAAAGACAGAGAAGGAAATACAAATATCTCTTTTTTTTCTAACAACTGAATTAAAAGTTGATCAACAAAAGTTAAAGTGTGTGAACCGGGACTAATATGAAATTGCCTTGCTCAGTACTTTCAAAGATATCATAAAAATTTAATCCAAAAATAAGTAAAAATTTTCGAAAAAATTTAGTTTTAGTTTGTTTTTAAGAATGCATAAAAAATAAAAATACAACAACGAGCTTATTTTTGGCTTGATATTAAAATTAATCCAAAATTTGTTACTGTGTAGGGCTTGGAAAGGATTGGGTGGATTTAGATGGCTAATAGTTAAAATTTTTAGAAGTATTTTTTTAATTTTTGATTTGTGCAATTTTAGTGGAAAAAATTTCTTAAATTTACTTATAAACTGTCTTCCTTTGTATACAATAAAATTACCATACAACTTAACCGCATAAATTGTTCTATAAATTATATTAAAGGGTGCATTTTATAGAGTGACACAAGTTCAAATCATGATAAAACAAGGATATATATTTTTAATAGCAATGAAACGGGCGTTATTGGAAAGAAAATTTTATGAAATTAATGTTTAAATATGATTTCTGTCATGTGGCCACCACGGCTGGCGCGTAGAAGGCGCAATCTGAAACAACAATTCTCAACAACTTTTCGCAGCATTTGCGGCCGTATTTCGCGGATAACTCTTCGAATGTTGATTTCCAGGTGTTCAATTGTTTGTGCTTTATCAACGTAGACACGAGACATAACATAACCCCAATGAAAATAATCCAATGGGGTTAAATCTTACGATCTTGGTGGGCCATTAAGTGAAATTTGTTTTTCACTAAAAGTTTCTTTGAGTAAATAAATTGTAGCGCCCGCTGTGTGGCATGTGGCTCCGTCCTGTTGGAACCATTTATCAGCAAGATTAATGCCACGTAATTAAGGTACGAAAAAATTTTGAATCATGTTCCTATACCGTTCACCATTGACAGTAACATTCTGACCATCATCGTTTTTGAAGACATACGGGCCAATGACTCCGCCAGCCCATAAAGCGCACCAAACAGTAAATTTATGTGGATGTAATGCTGTTTCGACAAAAGCTTGTGGATTCTCCTCACTTCAAGTGCGACAATTCTGATTACTTACGTACCCATTCAACCAGAAATGGGCTTTATCGGAAAATAAAATTTTTAATGGAAATTCAAAATCAATATCAATTTACATTTTGATTACAAATTTCAACAACTTGCACGCGTTGCTCTGAAATCAAACTAAGCAAAAAGCAACTATCAGCTGTTAAATGGGTACGCAAATAACTCAGTGATGCCAACTCAACGTTGTGACGCTCTAAAAAAAACATGCTTTATAGCAATTTTTGGAATAAATTTCATTTAACTGAACATATTCACATTTATTGGTTTAATCAATTTCGCTGATTTGTGAAATTTCAACTGTCAAAATTGCTTAGATTTACTTATGACATTTTTGCTGTGTGCCATTTTTGTTCTTCGGTGTGATCACACTAAGAAGTTTATCGATTCAATCAATTTGATAATGAAACAAAGTTCAATTTCCACTTAAAAGAATTGGGCACTTATGTATAATGTTAAAGTAAGAATTTTTATAAACTATGCTTTTTAAATGGCAATTATTAGATTGCACAGAATTAAATAATTGTTTTTATTGGAGGTTTGCATGCATGCTCGTGGTGTCCAGAGCTGTCATATTCTACATATAAATTATTAATTTAATGGCAGGCATGTTCTTTTCCTATACATACATACGAGTACATATGCAGCCAGCATATTACTTTTTAATAAAAATTTTAAGACCATAAATTCATTACTTTAACTATTTTCGTAACAGTCATGAATCTTGAGGTCATTAAGGATATTTTTTACATTTATCAGTTTTTTCTTCTTCTTTACTTTAAATAATTTTTCGAACATGTTGTTTTGCTGAAGGTCACCAACAATAAAAAAAAACAGAGAGATATAAAAAAATCAAGCCGCCTTTGAAGTCTGCCTTCAATAAAAATGAAATCATATGACAAACTACAGATCCAAAGAAAGAAACCTAAAGATTTTACAAGCTCTCAATGTATGCATGTATGTACTATTAAAGAGCCACAAAATAATAAAAAAAAAATATAAATGAAATGCAACTAAATCTTTAAAGTAAATTGCTGGCGATATTAAGAAAACTTATGAAAATACCAAAACAGCAGGTGTGTTTTATTTTTTGGAACGAAACAAATTACAAGACGCTAAAAAAAATTACAAAAAAAAAATAAATGAAAAAAACTTACAGAGACAAAACTGCACGCACTATAAGCGGCTGCTATCGAGGAGGCTGAATGTCCCATAACTTTTTTAACGGAATCTGTTGAAACAAAATATGTCAAAACAACCACAAACGTTAAAATGAATTCCACACCAAAACGTTCCCAGGCTGCTAAAGAGGCGCTGTGAGATATGGCCGCCTGTAAATTACCCTGATAACCGGGTACGGTGACACTGCAAAGGTAAATAAACATAAAATATAAAAAAATTAATAAAATTTATAATTAATTATAATTGTATTTAAATTGCAATTAAAAGTTGAACAAAAAATTTGGTTTAAGGCACAAATGCGCACACACAACGAATGTATGAGCATGCAGTGGCGGGTACGATGTTAGCACACTTTATGTGTGCTGCTGTATCTAAAAGAAAATATTTTCAAACTGATATATTTCAATTTCAATATTGTTTAATCAAATTTAGCACTTACACATCGTTACCTCAATGTAGAAAGGCCTTAACTCTCTATTTTTTTTTTTTATTCGAGATTCTTGTATTTTTCCGATACATTAGATTATTATTTTTATACCTCTAATTTACAATTGTGTGAAAGTTAGATCTTACTAAGCGTCCTTATAAGAAAAATATACATTTGGATCAAATGTCTGATGAACAATTGCTCAAATTCACCGATTCTGTAGAGAGCACAGATGAAAGTTTTGATAGTGATGACAGTGTTGAGGATCAAACTTATGTTTTCGATAACTTTGAGACCAAAATATTCTCAGATACCATCATCCCTTGCCTTTTTAAATTCTATTACCTCTGTTTCTCCCTAAGATACGTTCTGACTAACTGGAAAAATGTCAGAGTAGTTTTCATTCCGAAGATTGGCCAAAGAAGTCATGAAGACGCCAAGGACTTCCGACCAATCATACTTTCATCTTTCCTGATCAAGACGCTGGAAAGACTAATAGACAGTCATATAAGACAAGGGCTTTTAGAATCGCCAAGACTCTCAAACAGCCAGCATGCATGCCTTAAGGGACGCTCTACAGACACAGCACTATATGAAGTGGTAAGGTTCATAGAGAGATCTTTGGAGGACAAACAATATACTCTGGCTGCCTTCTTAAATATAGAAAGTGCCTTGAAGACAGTATCGGTGACAGCCATCCAAAATGCTCTCCGGGATACTGAGGTTGAGGATTACATTAGCAACTGTCATGTCCAATACTTTGTGCACACTTAGTAACTGGGCTACAGACTATCAACTAGGAGTGAACCCAAACAAAACGGAACTAGTACTATTTACCACGAACGTCAAGGTACAGAACTTTACTCTTCCTCGCTTGAATAATCATGAATTGTCGCTACCGGACAATATAAAATATCTAAGAGTTTTACTGGACCAACAACTTTCATGGAAACTGAATATTCAACACAGAAAGGCAACGGTTGTCTGCTACTCCTGTCGTGGGATGTTTGGATCTAAATTTGGCCTAAGCCCCAAAATGCTTAAATGGACGTGTATAGCAATTGTGCGTCCAATACTGAATTATGGCACTATGGTGGCCTGCTAGATCAACTTTATTGAGTACAGAGGTCCGCTAGCGTAGGGATAGCTGGATGTTTGTGTACTAGCCCTTCGAAGGATCAGAATGCTATACTGAACCTTATCATCAAGTAGTACGGCAATATTAGCGGTATCTGGGTGGTGAAGATCAAGGTCCTATGGCCATGCCAGAATCCTGGATCAACTACACCCTACGCTGAGGAAATCTACTGATTACATGATGCTTCATCGGGGGTCTACTCTGTAATTCGAACTGAAAGAAAATACTTTCGAATTTGTGTGTTATTACCACTCAAATTCGAAAGTATTTTCTGGATTTTGATAAAGTGTTTAAAGTTCTGATTTCATCCAGATGGGAGCAGAAGGGAGGCACAATAGTATAAGAATACGGCGTCAGAATATAGACTGATCGATCAAGAATGGTCTGCGGTGTCGGCTCTGGAGTCTTTTCAGACGATCTTGGTATATAATGCTGCTTCCGTCTTTCTAACGAAGCCACTGTATTTTAGGCTGAAATTTTGCCGGTAAAGGCAGCGGGTAGAGTGCTGATTGATAGGAAGATGCAGGGTAAAGTCTAGGCTCGTTGCAGTCAACGAGTTCTCGAGTTGAAAGCAAAGACGACACAATCTTCCACTTTTGCGAATATCAAGCTTTGCAACTCTCGAGACAAAAGTTTTTATTTGAGATTGGTTTGAGTGACCTTATCAGATATCTCAACGCGACGGGTTGAATCTAGTACCTATCACCGTATCCGTCTACTAAGATACGGTTTTACATAGGTTGACGCCGACGAGTGCAGTGATCCTTCAAAAAGGAATCGTCTAGATTCCATTTGAATGCCTGTGTGGAGAAGTCAGCCATATAACCAATCAACCATCCATTGTCAAATAATGCAGAATGCGCTAAAGGTATGGGTTTAGCTGAGACTACGGCTGCATTTTATAAAGGCCACAAATTTCTCACTCAACTTTAGCACAATAGACATACCATTGGCTTATTCAACTTTCGTTGTAGGTGCAGCAGTAGTTGAAACCGTTCCAACACAAGAGCCGTCGACATCAACTGCAACAAAAAAACATCCATCAAACGCAAAAGACCCCGATATCCATTGGCAACAGCTGAAGCTATCGGACCATCAGTTCAACCTAACCCTGGAGGTTGTATTAAGTAAGTAAGTATTAATTTTCTTTCTTTTATAAACAACATTAAATGCACTATCGAAAGAAGTCTCTAAACTAGTATGGCACAAACTTTCGATGTGTTTTCGTCCCTCCCATTGGTTCAAAACACCAATGGAACTCTTTAATTACTTTTTCACGGATGATACTTTTGAATTGATCGTTGTGGACACAACGGCGCCCTGAAAAGATTAATGCCTCTAAGAAATATATCCGATGAAGAAGCGCTATTACAGCTTCCAGATTACTGTGGTTTGTGGTCTTTTGGAATAACCGGTCTGTAAACCATTTGCGAACATCTGTTCAAAGATTGGACAAGCCGCAGCCTAGCATATCAGGTATTGGAAAAAGAGCTGTTCGTCCAGTTCCTGGTGTTTGGTTGATTGGTTGGGTCGATAGAAAAGTAAAAAAAGGTGCAAGTATTGCAAAAAGTCGGACACGCAAATCCTTGGTTCCCAATGAAAAATTTTTCTGAGGGTATCAAAATCGAAAATATTAAATATGTATTTTACTTTTTTATAAATAAAAATTTGCCTGTGATTTTTCATTACATGTTAAACGGCAATACTGTCTGCCGGCGGTCTTCACTAATGACGTTCGTTCCTAATGCTTTTCTTCATCTGTAAATTAAAAACTACGGTTCTTTTAACTATATCCACTTTAAAAAAATATTTTTGTGATCTTGCCGGTTTGTACACATTATGGAATTTTGTGACATCACCATAGTGAGCACTAGTGGCAACGTTTGTCATTTCCAATATTTTTCGTTATGTGGTACTGCGTTACATACTAAAACTATAGCCCAATTCACAATACTGTGCAAATGGTCTAGCATCGTAGCATTTGCAAGGTGGTATATCATATTTTTACTCTACACTAACAATATACACAGAAATGCTCTTGCTACTTTTGTGTAAATATGCAACACTCAAAACCATACCATTTACTCTACATATGCAACACTTAAAGGCAAACTGACAGCTGCAAATATTTAAATAAAATAAAAAATTACAAAATAGAAAATAAAATCATTAACACACTGCTAAATAGGGAAAGACCAAATATAAAATGTATTAAATTATCTTCATAAACGACAATGCACACATTTTTAAAATCAAACTACAAAATGACACCAAAACAAATGCCAAACATGCACTGACTCAGCTTATGTAAGGAAATGTTTAGTGTGCACGTTTAGTAAGTAAGTAAGGGTGGGCCAAAATTACCATGGGGTTTAAAAGTTTAATAACTTTTTCGTTTATTAATTTTTTTAATTTTTTTTTTCTCAGATTATATAATATACAAAATGGAAAATTTTTTTACACTAAGTATGAAAAATAATGTCTCTTAAATGACCACCGTTTTCAGCTTCGCACTGATGGGCGATTATGATTATGAGTGATGAAGCTCATTTTCATTTGAATGGCTTTGTTAATAAGCAGAACTGTAGGTTCTGGGGTTCTGAAAATCCAAGAGCCATTCATAAACGCCAATTGCACCCCATTAGGTGTACAATATGGTGTGGGATCACATCTGAAAATATCATTGGGCCTTACTTCTTCGAGATTGAAGATGGAAGTGCTGTAACCGTAAATGGAGAGCGGTATCGGTTTATGATGGAAAATTTTTTACGTCTTGCTCTTGAAAACATACCTGGTATGTGGTTTCAGCAGGACGGAGCCACTGGCACTTTTAAGTCAAATTTTTGGAGAGCGAATAATTTCCAGAAATTCGGAAATAATTTGGCCCAGCGCGATCGCCAGTTTTGACAGCAACCGACTATTTTCTTTGGGGTTATTTGAAGTAGCGAGTGTATGTGAACAAGCCAGAGACAATCCTTGAACTCAAGGCAAACATTGTTGCAGAAATTTTGGAAGATATTATGGAAAATGCTCTAAAACGAGCCCATCAGTGCGCAGCTGAAAACAGTGGTAATTTAAGAGACATTATTTTTCATACTTAGTGTAAAAAATTTTCCATTTTATATATTATATAATCTGAGAAAAAAATAAAAAAAAAAAATTAATAAACGAAAAAGTTATTAAACTTTTAAACCCCAAGGTAACTTTTGGCCCACCCTGTACATATGTACAAAAAGTTCGGCAATTCTTTGCAATTTGCGGTTACTCACTATATTTAACCTTTTTTAAATTAAATTTATTTAAGGTTAAATTTCTTTAATTCCCATGTAATATGAGATTTATCATCATGTAACAACAACAACCACACACAAGAAAAGGGATAACAACACCACACTAATAACAGTGTAAAGTCAAGTCATGATAAAAATCCTAAAAATTCCCATAATTCACTTTGTACCTTTAAGAATAGATATGGATATATATGTATTTATGCACATCTGTGCATACCTTGAAAGCAACGGCAAAACTTTAGCATATGATGTGTGAACAGATTTTTTGTGTTTTGCTCAAATTTGTTACTGCCCAAAATAAAGTTCACATCATAACACCATCTTTCCTTTTAACCATTATTTTGCTTTTTTCTCCATTCTCAAAGTAATTCCTTGGCAAAGCCATTGCCTCTTTTTTTTCAAAGGTATAGAATAGGTCATCATCAACCAAACATACTCGTACATATTGTAAAACGTCATGATCAACAGCAGCAACAACTAAATGTTTACTTGCTGTGGTGCACCACGGCATAGACTGACGGAGACGTCGGCGCAGTAACTAACATACTCGTACCTACACATCCACTTGGCAAACATAACAACATTTAAAAGACAGACCTCTTCGGTTGAGTTGCTACAAGCAGCAGCAACACAGCAACACCAACAAAAAAAAAAGAAAACAAATCATTGAAACAAGTATATTTAGGTTTTGAACCTTTGCTATAAAAGCAAAAGGTACTAAATACAGTCTGCTTACCTTAACTACCAACACTATCAAACTGACCATGACATTCTCATCACCATCAGCTGTATTTTTGTGTGTGAATTGTATGTATGTATATGGACATGTACATACATACATATAAATATATGTATATTTATAGCAGGATGGGATTTTTTCCCACGCTCATATAATCAACATACAATGACTTGACTGTATCATCTTTAACTTTGATTAAAGATTGCTTCCAAAAAATAAAAATAAAAACCTTATACATATTTAAGTTCGAAGATTTGTGCACAAATCGAAAGAGGTCATAGGAAAAAATAAATTTCAAAGTTTTTTGGGGATAAGCAAACATTCACACAAAATGGTTAACCTAATAAAAAAAAAAATCATTTCCTTCATTCAATCATGTGCAGTGAAGCGAGCAAGTGTTTTTTAATTGATTAATAAAACATATTGCACATACTCGTACATATTTTTGTATATATGTATACATATTTACATATGTACAGCGCTCTTTTTAGCTGCACAAAAGAACCCCCGGGTCGGGGTGCTTATGACCTTTAAATAACCAAATAAAAAAGGTGTTTTTAACTTGGGGTGTCTCCATTAGCCGTGAACTTGGTATGAGCATCATGTTTGACATTGCATATGGCTAATGAAGACTGCTCATGACCATTTTTCATCCATGCTCTGACATCGATGCCCGAACATATCGTGCCATAAGCGCCAAAAAAGCTTAAGCGACATAATCTTCGAATTAAATTTTTTGAACAAAATCTATTATTTGCGATCGTCAAAAAACGAGGTCCAAAAAGTGTGTCGGTTAAGCTTTTTTGGCGCTTATGGCTCGATATGGCTGAGCATCAATGTTCGCCATGAAATGTGCCGTCCACAACCATTTGCAATAGAAAGAAAATAGACAGAACAAAATTGGTATGTCCTCTTTCAAACACGTCAGGTTTACCTGATCAGTTTTTGACCAATTTTATTTTGAACCTGCATTTGTGTTCACACACACCGTCAAGTTTGTTTCATCAATTTGCATTTTGTAGTGTACAAACAAAATGAAAAAAACAAACTTGACTGGTACGGTCAAGTCTGTACCCCAGTCTATTCTCTTTTCCTCTCTTTCCTACAAACTGAAGACTTGACGAGTCAAACCTGACGTGTTTGAAAGAGGACTAAATATTCCATCCCTATTTGAGGAGGCTAAAACACATCTTCCCTCTCTCTTTCTCTCTTCCTCCCTCTACCATTAGAAAACCCATAGAGATTTTAGATGCCTTTCTGAACTATCGAAGGTAGACCTAAGAAACCTGCTCTGCTTCATCAGCAGCTGCAGATGATTCGGTGACACAACCCCTCCTTATCGAATTAGATGCGTTTTCGCTGGCATCAATACTTTCGTTCATTCTTTCCTTTTTCACATCTATGACTAATTAATTATCCTTTCTTCAACTTTAGCTCATATATTTTCTTTACTTGACTTTTAGGACATCTCACCTGCCTATTTACTATCAGTTTTAGGTAACAAAAAGGGAACATAAATATTTGGAATTAAGTTCCCCGAACACTTCTTCTTGCTGCCAGTTGTAAACCTAACCCAATCTATCACAATGAGGAAGTTTAATTTTTATTAATAAAGGTAGTTTCACACTATAATACAAATATTAATACTTTTGAGAAAAATGAAGCACTGATGTGATGATTTGTTATTATTTTCAGAAACTTTTCAAATTACAATTACTGTATCAGGCATGCATTTCGTTAATAGTTCAAAACATTCCTAAAAATCAAAGACGGCACTTTTTGGCACCGTTCAGCAATTATTCGGCAACTAGACATTGTCGAATTTCATATGTGAAAAAGTCCTAGACTATGTCGTTGACACTTCTTCGCGCCATCTTCCCTAACTTAGTCTTCGGTAGTAACCGAAAGCCGCCACCCCAACATCGAAGATGCCACTTTTCAACCCCGTTCTAAATATATACGGCAACTAGTAGACATCATCTACTTTCATAGGGAAAAAATCCGGCAACTTTATACAACCATCTGCCCTAACCGAATTTTCGGTACCAACTGAAAATCGTTCCCCAAACATCAAAGACACCACTTTTTGGCTCCGTTCAAAATTTATTCGGTAACTAGACATCGTCTTCTGTCATATGGAAAAAAAAGACCGGCAACGCTAGCGCACTGCTATACTCCTACAGCGCGTTATCTTCAAGGCGGAACTAGTTTTTAATCCAGTTTCTTTTGTATTATAATGGAAACGACTTTAAGCAGAATTCCCGTCTTTAGCGTAAGGAAACTTATCCGCAGATGAGTGCAGAGACAATGATTCATCCATAGTCATTTGATTGAAGGCTTTATGGCAATTAATAGCATTTATCTGTTTTATTTTCTAATTTAGAGTACTACAGGGTTATTCATTTAGTGGTTTCAAAACCGCCGATCTAATAGGCTGTCAGATGTTAAATATCTGTCATCTATTTAGTGAAAAGTTTGCCATTTACGAATATGGATCATTTAACAACCGAATAACACGTAAAAATAGTTCAAACTTACTACAAAAGTGGTGGTTCAAACGTGGCTACTTTTCGACCGTTACGGCGTCATTATGGTTATCATAGTCAACCTATTGTGCAAGCAATCAGCAAGATTATTAATACGTTTGAAAAGACTAGAAAACCTGTGCATCATCGCAATGTGCGATCGCTTCTGTTAGTGACGAATAATCCGAATTTATCGATACCACGGCGTTCTCAGCAATTTGGACTACCTTAAGTTTCATTATGGCGTATTTTGCACTTGCATTTACAACCCCATCCATATAAAGTCCTACTCACGAACGAACAATTAAAGCCGGTTGATCATTCAAAATGCCGTTGATATGCTGATTGGGTGCTAGAGCAGAGCAACAAGCTTTCAATGCTAATTTTTCGAACAAAATTATCTTCAGCGATGAATCTAATTTCTCATTCGGTGGTTACCTCAACAAGCAAAATTGTTACATGTGGGGCTCAGAGAAGCCAGAAGTGATTGCGGATAGACCATTGCATTCGGAAAAAATCACTGTTTGGTACGACCTTCACGCAACTACGGCCACTATGGAATTCACTATACCAGCGATATGGTGCCATACAAAAAACTGAGTTCATCGACACATTGTTGTTGAGATAATCCACGTCGAAAGTTTTTAAAAATAATCCAACGGTTACCTTCTCTTGAAATTTCCATTTTTTTTGTCAGAGTGATTTCCTGAACTCACTCATTACGTTTATGCTAAAAAATGAGAAACTTTATTATGGTTTTGCCAGATTTTAGCTATTAACATTAGTGTAGACAGTTCCCGAAATAGAAACAATAGCCCTCGTAATGAAATAAAAGTTTCATCGAAATCATAGCTTTCTGTGTATTTTATTTCACTCTACTTTTGAAACCGAAAAATGAATAACCCGTTAAATCTCAAAAAAAAACTTTTAATAAGAATATGAGAAAATTGAGTAGAAAAATGTTTAAAAAAAATTCTTAAAAATTATTGAAAACGGTAAACTGTAAATCACAATTCAAAAGAAATTGTTGCAAGCAGCAGAGGTAAAAAATATAGAAAAATTATTAAGAAACTGAATTAAGACAAAAATTCTAAAACGGCCACCTGCTTTTAACAAGACATCTCAGTTTTTTTTTCTCTTAATAACCTTCCAAAGTTCTTATGAAAATACTTTCATGTAAGTTTATGTCTTTTCAATGTCTACCATTCCTCTTTATAAAAAAAATCTGATATGTGATATCTCTTTATTACATATATGTACTTGTTCAGAAAAGAAACAAGTACATTTTTATTTAACATTAAAACAAAGTATCACATGCACAAGTGGTTCTCATTTTTTTATTCTCTTCTTTGCGTTCTAAAAGTTGTAGTATGTACGAGTAGTAAGTTATTGTATTTTGTAATTGAAACCTTTTTTTCTTTAAACCGTTAAAATACATATTTGAAACTACAACAACCACAACTGAAAAGAACACATACATCCTGTTTGTAATTTTCAATTAAACTTTATGAAGCAAGAAGAAAATTAACCCTCATCGCCAGAGTAGTTACACATGAAAACAACAGAATACATACGAGTAATGTCAGAAGCGTCTGCTTTGAAGAACAATTAATCAGCTTAACACGCTTATGATTTTAAATACAACATAAAACTGGCCGTATGCCTCTCTATCTCTCAAAATATACAATATGATTATTTTTATTCACATGATCGTTTTTATTTTATTTTTTTTTCAAGTTGTACAAAAACCGCACTTGTCCGTTTAATTGAAAAATTAAAAAAAGCAAAAGGAAAAAACATGTGGCCATATAAAAAAAGAAATTAAAGGGTAGTGCGTGGTGAGTGTCTGTCTGTCTGTGTGTCAAAATATCAATTACAATTTAATGGAACAGTGTCATAATTTAAAATTCTGATTCCGTACAATTTCAACACTTAATGCAATAAATAATATTGGCAAAAAGAAAATTTATCACTGTAGCATTTTTATTTTTATTTTTATGATATTTTTAATTGTAACACACACGACAGCGACAACCTCCCTCAGTATCTCTATAGAGAAATTGCAAACTAAATTATTTTTGTATTATCAAAATGACCGTAAACTATAAATAAACTACTAAATTTATATTACTCGCAATACAATTATTAATTGCTCACGCTTATATTTTACTATTCTATAGAACAGACATTTTTGAAATCCATTTCAATATTTGGTCATGCTAAGAACTTTTCCTTCCCTCCCTCTACCCATCTATCTTTTTGTATTTATTTTTCTTAACAATAATATTTTTGCTTCATTTCTTGTTTAATTGAAATTTTTATTTTATTATCTGTGAAATCTACGTTTTTAAAAGTAAGAGACTTTTAAAAATTAAATGGTGCATTAATGGATATTTAAATAGACTTGTAAGTTAATTTTTTTAAGAGAAGTAAGGCTTCTGTTTTTAGTGTTACCTTCTTTAGGAAATGGATAGTGATAAAGAAGACAGGTAGTGAAGGAAAAGTTAGAGGAAAGCTTCATTATTTTACAATTCTGCTTTTTGCACATTTTTAATACTTCGCCGATAATTCTACTACATAATGAGCAGAGAATTTTTAAATGGATTTGCCCGAAAGAGGATTTTGAAAAATTTTCTTAGAATATTTCGTAGATTTAATAATTGCTATTTAGTTTTATTAGGTCTATACAATTTGATGTACATAAAGCGAGTTTTTTTACAGACCAACCTAAATTACGACGCAAAGCGCAACGTAATTTAGCGCTTAGCTTTTACGCTGAAATGAGTAACCTAAATTAGAGCGTTAACGGTGCGCCAGAAACAGTAATGTTTACTCACGTTGATTAATAAACAACTCTAAATAGAAATAAAAATAAAAACGCTAAATTGACCTGAAAGTAGCTAAAGTTACATTACTTAACAAAAACAACAGTACTTTTGCAGCCAACTACACTTCTTTACGCGCTGTCAAAATTGGATTTTCCAATTGCAAAGCGTTAACGCCGCGTTATTTCGGTTGGTTTCATACATTTTGTATGGGCATAAGAAATTTTGACAGCCAGACAACGTTTTGCGTCGTAATTTAGGTTGGTCTGTTAGAGTGTCACAATTTTGAGTTTCTTTGAGTAAATCAATTGTAGCGCCCGCTGTGTGGCATGTGGCTCCGTTCTGTTGGAACCATTTATCAGCAAGATTATTGCCACGTAATTGAGGTGCGAAAAAATTTTGAATCGTGTTACTAGTAGTAGGGAACTGCCGGTACGGCCGCAATTAAAATTGTTAAATTGTGGCTGAAATTGTTAAATTGTGGCTGAAATTGTGAAATTTGGGTAATTAAAATTTGAAAATTTTAAAATTCTTGGAAATTTGATACCTACGTGTGTATGTGTGTGTGTGTGTGTGTTTTCGGCGGCGCTTTGATGTTTTTGTTTACATAAGGAGTTTTTTGTTTACATTAACCCTTGTGTGAACGGGTGATTTTTTTGTGGTGGCATTAATTGTGTGAACGGGTGATTTTTTGTGGGGGAGGATTAAGGAGTTTCATAAGATTAAGATTTTATAAGTATATACATATAGATATGCCGACGGGAAAATCATGAAATGATTTTTCCTAATACCAATGGGGAAATTGTGAAAATTATTTTTCCTAATGCCTACGGCAATGCATGATTATTTTTTTCAAATGCCGACGGCAAAACATGATTATTTTTCCTAATGCCGACGGCAAAACATGATTATTTTTCCTAATGCCTACGGCAATGCATGATTACTATATTTCTTAATGCCGACGGGGAAATGATTTTTCCAAAGGGAAAATTGCCGGTGTTGCCAGACTGTATAAATTTGTTATCGTAATACTATATCAGTAATATCAGAGAAAATATATTTGATGAATACTAGGCGATTGTCACATGAATCGTGGGAATGTGTATGTGTGATTTCCTCACGCTAATAAATTGTTTATAAATAAAATAAATTGTTTATAAATAAAATAATTAAATAAATTAAATTAATTTATTCAATTATTTATAAAATGTTCTCATGTATGTGAACACCCTAAAATGTTCTCATGTATGTGAACACCCTAATGCTTGTGTGTGGGTGGTCCAGCTTGATTGTCGATGGTAATTGTATATTGTGTTTATTTGTTTAATAAATATATTTGTATGTATGTATGTATGTATGTATGTATGAATGTATAAATGTATGTATGCATGTATGAATGTATAAATGAATGTATGAATGTATAAATGTGCGATCGTGGGAACTTGTGCGTGGAATATTTTGTGCTTGTGTAGAATACATTTATATTTTGCAACGTAGTCAGTTTCTTTGTCTTCAATTCTTTTAAAGCAGAGGATTTTAAACTAAGTACAGTCATCAGCACAGAAACAAAAAGTAAAAATTTGCAAGTAAGCAAAAAAGTTAACTTCTCCTCCTCCCCACTTCCTTCTATTCTCTTTATGTAGTTTGTATTTGAAATAAGAAAACACTTTTACATTTTTTTATTTTGTAAACATTTATTGTTTAAAATTTTATAAAATTTTATAATAATACATACAGTAATATATTCTTAAGTATAAATATTTTAAAAAGTGAAAAAGTTCATTTAAAACAAGACATTTCTTTTGTTAGTAAAATAGCATTTTTTAATGCGCATACACCAAATTTATGATAATTACAATAAAAATATTCTGGATACTTGATTTCCATTTGTTTAAAGTTGATGCAGCCTATATCCTCAACGTTAGAAATTTTTCGGTGTAACATTTTTTCCAACCATAGTCTTTTTTCTTCACCTTTTACGTAAATTTTAGAACATCTTACGTTGGCTTTTAAAAAATTGCAAACGCTATGAAATGAAACTGATCCAGCAGTCCAGCTTAGGTGATGATAGTTTTTTGTTAGCCACTTTGCTTCTCTTTGCTTTTTTATTGATAAGCATTTAAAATCAAATGGTGGTTTTATAATGAAGTTGTTATATTCATAATTGTTGAAAACTATCGCTACTTCTTTTGCGATGAAATCGTTTGAATTAGTTTTGAAACCTTGCACGTCTATAAAAATTATGTTATTTTCCATGTTATTCAATTTATAACACTTTTCGAACTTGTCCTTTGATGGGTATATATTCTATTATACGATCATGAATAAGAATGCAGTAAGCTGATGTCTTTGGTGCAATATTAGTTGCTGTTTCAAATTCTATTTTTATATCAATCGGTCCATTATTGAGTGATTCATTCTGATGACTGACATCTACTACAATAATAGGAGCTTTTGTCTTAAACTCTGATGCAGTTAGAAGCGGTTGAGATTCTTTCATATAGTAGCTTTGTTGGAATCTTAGATACATATCATATAGAATTGCATAACGTTCATTTTTGAACTTTATGTTAAGATCATCATACGGGTATGAGACTGAATTTAAATGTACTTTTAAATTAGTCAAATCACAATGAACAAATTTATTTTCTTGTTGAAAAGCAATCAACACAAAACGGGGGCGTTCTCTATTTGCAGCCAGTTTAACATTCCAAATATGGCTAGTTCCTGTGTTTAATTGTGGATTAATATGACAATCCCAACTGCGAAATGCCATGGGTATAGAAGCACCATTGTTAATAATTTTAATCATATTCAATTTGCTAAGGTCAGATAATTGAACATGAGGTATTCTCCATGAGATGAGTGAAATTGTAAGTTTAGCTTTTTCAGTAGAAACACTCGAGCGTACAAGATCTTCGTCGTTCTTATTGCGCAAGAGTATCAGTTCATGTTTTCCATTTAATATAACTTTGTTGTAGTCTTCAGCGAATCCTAGAAGCATTTTTAGAGGTACATAGAAATTGAAAAATCCATTTGCAAGAGTGACATCGTCAATTTTGTTCCATCCAGCATTTTGCATCACATTGCTTTCGTTTGGTGATAGAGAAACCAAATTTTTTATGGTGCTTGTGGTTCCTAAATATCTTGTATGATCAATTTCAATTCCATTGAGCTCATAGCGAATTTCATCAAATAGATATGCTACAAAGTTGTTTTTTAATTTAAAGTTCTCTGAAGAAGAAGATTTAGGGGCATTATCATCGGCAACAAACCCCTCTACATAAATGTAGCTCTCACTGGGTAGCACGTATAAATCTTGATTTTGTATTGAAATTCTAATTTCATCATTATTGTTGTAAGATTGTAAGTATGGTACATATGTATGATAATCCTTTTTGATTATATTCTCATCAGAGAAAGGTTTATCTAAGACATCTATTATTGAACTCATTTTGTCTTCAATTTAAAATTCAAGGACTTTAGAAAATTTTTATTTGATGTTGTTAGTGCTTTCTGTTGAAGTGGTCGCTTTAATGTTCTTGTTGTTGTTGTTACTGCTTTATTTTTCAATGTATTTGTGTTGTATATTAGCATTATTTAGTTGACCTCAAATGTATTCGTATTGTAATTTCCTCTCCTCGAAAATTAATTAAATCACCGTGTTGATCAACTACTCTCAGCGTTAGTGAACTTATCTCTCTGGTGTTCACAGGTAAATAGATGAGATTTCTTGGAACCTCATCTATTTTATAGCCTGGAGGCACATTAATCGGAAATTCATGAAGTGTATGCGATTTGGAGTTATTCATATATGTGTTAATAGCGATACTACTTTCAATTCGCAAGAGATTCACTTTAAAAATATTAACTGGAAGATCTGAGTAATAATATTTGTTTGGTGTTAGGATTTTGCTATTGAATCCTAAAAGTTTTCCAATTGTGTTGCCTTTATTAAAATATACAGGATCTTTGGAACTATTAACTTTAACTTGCATTGTATTGTTATTGGCTTCAATAAAAATCTTATTTTCTGGACAGAGTCTTCTGTATTGCTCTTGTATAAAATCTACAATATCATTCAATTCGTAAGATCCAATTGGTATTTCAATTGTATGTTCCCCTATATGAAACATATTCTTGTAGGTGTCTACATTTGGAATGCTGTTGTATGAATGAAAATCAGTTAGAGCACACTCATATGCACCATGTAATTCAATAGGAGGAAAGTAACTAGCAGATAATTCTGATGAGTTAGAGCTCAGAGTAAGTGTTATTGACATTATAACTGTCTGATTACAATTAAATAAAGTTTAGTACAACATATGGTTTATAAGCATGATTTACATATTTATTTCATTTTCTTATTTTAAAATTAACATTAGTTTCTTAATATTACTGCTATTGTTGTTGATGATGGTATTCAGCTATAATATTTCGTTCTTACTTATCCAAGAATTGTGTTGATTAGAAAATCCCAACCATTTAACATATGCCTCCTTTCCTTTAGTTTTAAGAACCTTTTCAACTAGATATGTATTTGGATATCTAGTTTTCGAAAGTTCTTCAGTATAGAATCCACCTTTAATAGGATTACCAAGATAATCTTCTAATATGAATGTTGTAGGATTTGTATTTTGAACTCTTGTAATTGTGAAAATTTCTGTAGTCCAATTTGGAGTATAACCTTTTTCAAATGTATGCTTATATTTGCTTATGCGTACATGATCTCCAACATTAAATTTCGACATTTTGTACATCTTCAAATGACTGTATACTGTATTTAGTAGCTTTTCCTCATTTGTTGAGTTGACTTTAATCGGAGACATTTTAATGGTGCGATGAACTTTTCTATTGTATGCATTAATTAAATCTTTGTATATATCAATCCACTTATATGAACCATTAAAGCTAAATTCTTTCCACATCATTCCTTTCAATGTTCTGTTAAATCGTTCTACTATTGATGCTTTCATACTGCTATATGTTGAGTAGTGATTAATATTGTATTTATCCATTAATTTTCCAAAGTGTTTGTTGAAAAATTCTTTACCATCATCTGTTTGCAAGTTTTTTGGTACTCGTCCTAATTCGAAAATATTTTCCATCGCCTTGGTTGTTTCGAGTGCAGTTTTAGTTTTTAGTGGTACTGCCCATGCAAATTTTGAAAATGTGTCAATTACAGTTAACAAAAATCGATAATTTCTGTTTTCTCTAGAATAGATCCCCATTTCAACTAAATCAGCTTGCCAAAGATCATCTATTCCTTTCATTACAACTCTACGACGCATAAAAACTTTTCGAGCTTGCTTATGCAGTTCGTTTACTAAATTTCTTTTTGAAGACATTAAGTTGTTTTACAGATTTTTTGGAGAGTGTTGTGATCTACTTGACGCACTTTCAGCTATTGATACAAACATGTAATTTTCCAATCTATAAATTTTCTCATTAAGCTGTTCAATTTGTTCTTCAAAGAATGTTTTAATTTGAAGAATGTCTTTTTGAATTTTATAATTTTCTTCTATATCTAATTTTATTTCGCGTTGTAGCTCCTCAATTTGCATTTGAATATCTTCTCGAATTATAGTATTATCTTCCTTAAAGTATGTTAATAATTTCTCTTCTAATTTTTCGATTTGAGTTTGCAGAAACAATTTATTGATAACATCGTTTTCCTCCAGAGCTTTTGCAACATTTTTGATTCTTTTGTTTTGGACATCAATGTTGTTGTTCGTATCCATAAAGAACCCCAGCAGTTTAGGTGCATTTTTCAAAGAAATTATGCTGCTAGTATCGTTTAAATAATGTCCAAATTTATCAACAGACATACTTTATATACTTTATTAAAGTTAATGTATTATATTTGCTTCACGTAGTTCTTCAATAATTGATACAATCTCGTTATTGTGATTAGTATGACCTGCACCTTGTGATGCAAGCAGTAGTCGAAGACGATCTACTAACTCATTTGGATCGTCCCAGTATATATAGTTTGGCTTATGGACGTTAAATTCCATTATTCCATCACCTAAATAACTACCTTTTGACTTAGATCCTGTTGATTCGTTTAAATTCTTCTGGTTTTTCTCGTCAATAAATTTCTTAATAATATGTTTGTATTTATATCCTTTAGTACCCTTAATTTGACCATCAGGTTTATAGTCCCTTCTATATGCATTAGTAGTAATTAAAATCTTTTTATAGATTTCGAGTTCAAATTTATCATAATTTTTTGGTATTTTATGAAACATTAGAGAAAATAGTCCTGGTGTTAGAGCCCATATTTGACCACCAACTTGTATTTTATCTTCATTAAGTTTGAGGTTACTATCACCAAATTTCCATTCATTATTGAAATCTTTATGTGGACCATAGTTTGTATCTAATTCATTTCTTCCTTCCAAGGCTGATAAGTCAGTATAAGTATCTTCTGTATTGGAAGTCTGTGAGTAAAAATCATCATCATCATCCTCATCATCATTCACAGTATTAGCATCATTAAATAATATGGTATTATCGAATATTGTTCCTTCTGCTAGTTTCTTTGGTGTACTTGTCTCTATCTTGACTGATGTTTTTTCAGGTTTAAAACTTGTATTATTTCCAACTTCTGTCTTCATTTTACTTTCTTCTTTTATGGGAATTCTTTTAATATTTATAGAACTATTTATGAATTCTTTGAGTGGTTCTGTTATAGGTTTAAATGTATCTCTTAGTTGTTCACGTGTATCTATTTCACCAGTTTTTATACTACGAAGCTTTTTCTTCAAGACATTTCTTGTCAACACCAACTGTTTTAAAATTTTCTCATCCATGTTTAATAATAGTAAATAACAGGTATCAGCTATTAGATCAGGTATCAGCTATTAGATCAGGTATTAGCTTATCAGGACCTGGTCTGGTTTTCAGATCAGCTTATCAGGACCTGGTCTGGTTTTCAGATCAGCTTATCAGGACCTGATCTGGTTTTCAGATCAGGTTATCAGGACCTGATCTGGTTTTCAGATCAGCTTATCAGGACCTGATCTGGTTTTCAGATCAGCTTATCAGGACCTGATCAGGACCTGATCTGGTTTTCAGATCAGCTTATCAGGACCTGATCTGGTTTTCAGATCAGCTTATTAGGACCTGATCTGGTTTTCAGATCAGCTTATTAGGACCTGATCTGGTTTTCAGATCAGCTTATCAGGACCTGATCTGGTTTTCAGATCAGCTTATCAGGACCTGATCTGGTTTTCAGATCAGCTTATTAGGACCTGGTCTGGTTTTCAGATCAGCTTATCAGGACCTGGTCTGGTTTTCAGATCAGCTTATCAGGACCTGATCTGGTTTTCAGATCAGCTTATCAGGAATCAGATGAGGTTATATCAAATAGATGTATCAAGTTTAAAGTTAGATTAATAACTAGAGGTAGTTTTTATGAGTAGTTGCTTATATAGTTATGAAATAGTCAAATTGCTTTCTGTAGCGACCATCGTTTAATTCGTTATCTTTGCTTATCATCAAAAATCCATATTTATCCTTCCAACATTCTCGACAAATTTCTTGAAACTTTTCATAGCTCATATCGCTGGCAACATGATCCTTATAAACATGCTTCATATTTGTCTCATCTTGCTTAAACATTATAATAACATTTGCATTGTCTCTTATTAAATGCTTGGGAATTCTGGTATATGTTTGACACAGGTAGAATGAATCAACATCCCTATGTCGCCCCATACAAAAATATGTACGTATATTATTCTGCTTTTCACATGCAACATCATCAAATATCATAATTGAATTAGTTTTAGCTTCGTCAGGTGGAATAACTGATTCATTATCGGTGAATGTATAATACCCCATACCTTTAATTGGTGAAATTAGTTTCTTCAGGTATTCATATTTAGGTTGATAGAGAGATTTTGAGTATAAATAGATGTTTTCAAACTTGAGTCCATTAGGACTTTCTAGCAAGCCAATCATAACATTAGTCTTTCCACAATTTGATGGTCCCACTATTAGAGCACGAATAGAATTTGGTAAGAGAGGACTATGCTTTATTTTTGAACTGATGTTCGCTGAATCATCAATATTACGAACTAAAATATTTTTATGTTGTTTTACTAACTGCATTTTTGTAACTAAATGCATTTCATATATATTACCTCTTATATAGGAAAAATTAGATAATATGGTTATACGATATCAGAAAACTTTTAGTCATAAAAACACCGTCGTTGGAGGAGGTCTAGTAGACAAAATAATAAACTCTCTACCTGTTGAACTTCATCTACCTGGATATCAGTACTGTGGACCTGGAACAAAACTACAAAAACGTTTAAATCGAGGTGATAAAGGAATTAATTTATTGGACTGTGCGTGTAAAAATCACGATATTGCTTATTCCAAAAATAAGGATTTAAGTAGCAGACATAAAGCTGATAAAATACTTGAAAGCTCCGCTTGGGATCGAGTTTTATCAAAAGATAGTAGTCTTGCTGAAAAATCATTTGCATATATGGTTACTAACGCAATGAAAGCCAAAACAAAATTTGGTATGGGTGTGGAGAAAAAGAAAAATGTTAAAAAGAACAAACTAAATGTTAAAACACTATTTAGAACATCAGTTAGAGCTGCAACAAAAATACTAAAAAAAGAAAAACCATTAGATATTAACTCAGCTATTAAAATTGCACGAAAAACTATTAACAAGTCATTAAAAGGAAGAAAGTCTCAAATTATAGTACCACGTGTAATACGTGTTCCAAAAATTGGTGGCTTTTTGCCTCTAATACCGATTTTAACTGCTCTGGGTGCAATTGGTAGTCTAACAACTGGAGGTGCTGCTATAGCTAAAGCTGTAAATGCAACAAAGAATGCTAAAAATCAACTTGATGAAGCAACTAGACATAATAGAGCGATGGAATATATAGCAGTTGGAAAAGGACTTTACTTAAAACCATATAAAAAGGGTTATGGTTTAGTTCATAAAGAAGAATCAAAAAACTCTTAAAGATGCTACCCAACAGACCACTATCTGATGTGGACCTAAGACGTTTCTCTATAAATATTCCATATTTTAGAGGAGTTTTCATGTTGAATACTCTACCAAAACGATCAAAGAAAATAGAATGTGGAATAATCAATTTAGATGTATCAACAGGACCTGGTACACATTGGGTAGCATATTATAAAAACAGCAATGAAAAAGAATATTTCGACAGCTTTGGAAACTTACAACCTCCTTCGGAAGTAGTCAAATATCTTGGTGCAAATATAAAATACAACTACAATCAACATCAGAATTTTAATACATTTACCTGTGGTCATTTATGTCTTAAATTTCTTTATGAAATAACTGAAAATAATTAATAAAACACAAACATTTATATTTTACAAAACTCTTTAATGTCTTTTTATTCATAAGTGTGAGGAAGGACCTGATACTTGTAGATGTACAATATATTTTTTACGGAAAAGTATATTAGAACATCTAATAATTGGATACTATGAAATGTTTCCATCATTATAAATAAAATATTTAAGAAATTAAATTAAATGTTATTATTAACAGAAATAAAATAAAATTGTATTATTAAAATATTCCTTGTTTTGTATTATTTTTTCTAAAGGAAAATTAGGAATCATCTGTTCGAATACAAAATAACAGAAACTTGTAAGTAGTGAAAAATATAAGGACTTATCCGATTATCTTAATTGTGTCTCTTTATAAAAATATCTAATGGAATTTCACAATATTGTGAAATTCAATTTCTCTTGTAGAGAACCTATCAAAGAAAACAAGATTGTGCATGTTTAAGCAATATGAAAACAAGAATTTACAAATAAGCAAAAACAAAAACTGTTTGATCCAACGAAGTAAAGCCAATAAAGAAATAAACACCATTTCATTCTTTTTTCAATATTTTATTTCAAATTTTTTCTTAAAAATTCATATAGATATGTACAATAATTTTTCTTAAAAAATAAATAGGATTTTATTTACAATAATTTTTTTTATTAAATAAAAATGATTTTATATACAACAATTTTTCTTAATGAATATGATTTTATTTACAATTTAAAAATTAACTAAAAATTAATTAATTTTAACAATTTTCTTGCATTCTAGCAATCTCATCTAGCAACATATCAAGTTCGTATTCAGGGTTAGTTTCCTTAATACGAAAATGATACCATGCATATGTATTAATGTTATTTCATCTAATTTTTCTCTTATCGTCTCCATAACTTAAGACTACCTTATTTAGTTGACTAGTATATATCTGATGTAGCTTAGATTTAAATGTTAACATATTATCATACACATTAGTCTTATTAAATAAACAATTTTTATAAGTAGCTAAACTATATTTATCTAATATGGCTCTCTTTACCCCCTTCGATTTTTTAACGTCATGTTGATTTTGTACACTGAATGAGTACATTTTTGATCGCAGCCCAACAAATTCTGTCATTATTTTACCGCAGTTTTCATCCTTCATCATACCAATGACTTTTTTATTTACTAGTGGAAAATTATAAATATTGTCTGTAGGATAGTCCGATGTATCAAATTGTTCTTGTATGTCATTTTTGATGTCAGCGTAAAAGTCGTCCGTTTTTATTGAATATATAAAAGAGTCCGTGTCCATATAGTTCAATGAGAGTTTTGTCTTAAACTTAGGTTGCATGTACCCGTAATGGAAATTATACATTTTCCATTTGGACAGCTCGAGTACACAAAATCCTAAGTAAATTGGTTTATTGTAGCAGGTTTTGACTCTAGTCATTTCGATTGCTACTAGATCTTCGGAAAATATAGATAAACTATGAAAATTTGGTTTTGATATCCAATCTTGGGCCCCCAAACGATTACAATTCGTTCTCTCCCAACTATTAACAATTTTAACATCTCTCCTCTTATCCACATTTTCCATGGTTTTACCATACACTGCATTATTAAGTAGTTTGAAAAAATTTTTTTCAAAAGCATTTTTAGCAGTGGCCCTATGTCTGGTATTTAGGTCAATATAGCCTTTTAACCATGGAGATTGTTTAAATGCTAGAATACGATGAGTTTTCTTTAAAACTAAGCCATATTCTAAGCACTGTTTCAGAACTCTAAAGTGTATCACGTATGATTGCTTTGTAGAGAAATCGGTTATCAACTTGCTATACTTCGCTTGCATAACTTTTTTATTTTCAGCGCAAAAAGGAAGGTCATTATGCAAGTCGTGTAAATGAGAGGGATAATCCAACGTGACCTTATATACATAACCGTCTGTTCCATTGTCAGCTATGCTGTTTGGATCCAGATTCAGCTCGTCTTGCGATAACCATCTGAACCCACCATGAGGAAGATATTCCGACATCGCCCAACCATACAAATTGTTAGCGTCTAAATAGACGAGAAATTCTGAGGGCTTCTCTTTATCGAAATCTTCCAAATATTTGTTATTCGCTTTCGAATATCTTTGACTACACTGTACGATCCCTCCACGTATACCTTTTTTCATAAAATTGTACATGTCTATGTCTGTCAATAATTCTAATTCAATTTTTGTGTATTTGAGCATTGCATCCCAGGAAAGGCCAGGTGCTGTATAATATTGGCATGGATCGAGCTCATAAATACCTTTACAAACTTTTCTAAAGTTCTCGAAAATATCTGTCAGTAAGAGGACATCTGTTTTTAAGTAAAGTTCCATGTAATCTTTCATAGTTTTGCAACCAAAAGTATTCCATACCTCTTCAGCATGTGAGTATTCCTCTAAAGAACACTCTTTATTGTTCAACTTATTAAAGAAATCACTGCGTGAAGGCAGCTGACACTCATCTAATTTTTGGAATGAATTTAGGTACTCATACGGGAAAATACCTTTTTTCTTAATAAGCTGAAATTCTTTTTCTGACTGAAATAAGGACCTTATAGTTCTGAAATCATTATCCGACAAATTGCAGGCTAATGATTCCAAACTCTCAGCCATAAAGCGTATTGTATCAAGAAATCTTATTTCAAGCTTATGGCCATCACTCATTTCTGTAAATTGGGAGAGGGATATATAAAGTTCCTTATTGAGAGGGAGTACTTTCAGTTGCATTGCAATTTCACCTAGTTCTTTAATAAAAAGATGTGAGTCATAATTTGAGTAATTGTGAAAGTAAACTGGTATAAACTTGGGGATTTGGTAATTTAAATTACAGTTATTGTGGGCTGCACCTCTATATTTACCACTAATGTGACAATGATCTCTAACGCGATCTTTACCTAGAAATTTTTGACAAATATGACAATTCACCGCACTATAAAAATTATAAATATCAGAAGGGGATAAAGTATCCATTTGTCTATTATTTACTAAGTGACTATTGTATATATCCTCACAGTCTTTAATTAAATATGATACAAATTTTTTTGAGGCATCTTTTCCTGTGTATATCCTTAATTTATCTAACTTATTGCTATGGAGACACTTAATATAATAGCTAAATGCACAAGGAGTGTGCTTTTTGACTAGACTAGTTTTATTACTTACACTATTACTAACTTCTTCCAAGATGCATTCGAAGTCCGCATATACCACGAAGGGTACATCCATTTTTCTTTGATGTCCCTTGAAGCTCAGAATTGCATCCGGACCTGATGGCATAGTTGTAACAATTTTACCGCACTCCGCCTTATGATTTGTCATACCATTTTCGATGTGGGTGTACTGGAGACAGCTGTTGCAGAAATGTAGTTTGTGTTCATTCCTGGTAGTCTGATTTTGTAAAAGTCTATGAATGATAAAAAAATAAATAAAAGTTTATAAGTTAAATGTACATAGTATAAAGTATATAAACAAGTATTCCTTAAAATAAAAAGTTGTATAATTTTTTAACTTACCTTGATATATTCTTTATCAATATGTAGTGATGAACTTCACCATTCTCTAAAAGCAGCAAGTTGACGTGGTTCACTTTCTCGTCCTTGGTCACATAATAAGGACCAATGATCTGATCTGCTCCCTCATCATACCCAAATACGTTCACACTTAAAGTCGGATTGTTTGCCTCAAACTCTTTGATTTTGTTTAGTGGTAATGGGTAGCTTAAATTTTTGAAATTTAACGCTACACCATTTCGCGTAACAATTGTCTCTGCAGCAATGTCCTGGATATTATACGAGCTGCAACGTCTTGCATCATGATATTTGGTTGTATCCATTGCAGCAATCAGACACCACTTGAAGCAATATTCATCATTATTTTCAATATTGATGCAGGCAAATCTTCTTACAAGTTTTTCAGGAGTGGATATCCAATTCGAGCCTTTGACGAGCGACGATTTGTTGATGTTGATTTCTGCTCGGACTATGCGTGATAAAGTCCAACCAGAATCTCGCTCTTCGAATTCGGACATTTTGGTTGAAATCTCCTCAACCTGTTTACGTAATATTTCTTCTATATTGTCTGCCTTTGTCAGTAAACTCATTTTGGCTACATGTGATATTATGCACAACTCCAATTCCTCTCCAACAATTTTTATATACTCCGCCACAATACTCACATGAAATTTAATAATTATATGCTTACTTAAATTCATTTGAAGCCTCTCAATAAAAATATGTTTGTTTTCCTTAATAAACTCTTCCAAGAGAAGTTGGTCTTTTTTATTTAGAATTGCATATGTGGCGATACGATTTTTGAAGGCTTTCGATATTTTATAATATCTCACATTATTTTCTTCTGTCCTGACATGGGGAGTACTCATTGGAGTTGGCAGAGTTTCTTCTCCTTTTTCTTCTACATCTACTTCTCCATCACTTTCCGGTAAAGTTATGTCCATAGCATCGTTGTATAAGGTCCCTCCAAGGATATCCACACCTTGTTGTTGAGCTTGTTGTTGTTGTTGTTTCTGCTGCTGCTGCTGCTGCTGCTGCTGCTCTTGTTGATGATAAGTAAGAGGTTGCCATTGCATCAAATTGGAATACTGCTGCATTTGGTTATCTGGTGTGACGGGATTATAATTGTAACTTGGATACTCATATTGCATTGGTACTCCTGATCCCAAAAACTGATTATTCCATGACATTGATGTAGGGTAACAGTTAGGCATACCGTATTGTTGATGATTCATTGGTAGTTGATATTGGGGATACTGTAAAGAGGGTTGTTGCTGATGATGATGAAATGTATTTAGCTGTTGTTGATGATTTTGAAGAGATGACTGCGGTTGCTCTTGATTTCTGTCCCGGCTTACGATCTCTTGATCCTGCACACTATGATTTTTAACATGGTCCAAAAAGGACTTTTGGTATTTATATACCTTATGACATCTATTACACATATATCCAGAAGAACTCATTTTTAATTAGTTTATAGAATTTATATTTGAATTTAACACAATTGCTGATGATACTACTACTTGTAAATACAATAAAGTACTGATGTGTTGGTTATAAAAGTTGGCGTATTTATACGAAAATTAGTAGCAGTAGCCTTGCGGCATTCATAATTTTTACTTTTTGTTTCTCTGCTGATGACTGTACTTAGTTGAAAATCCTCTGCTTTAAAAGAATTGTAGACAAAGAAAATGACTACGTTGCAAAATATAAATGTATTCTACACAAGCACAAAATATTCCACGCACAAGTTCCCACGATCGCACATTTATACATTCATACATGCATACATACATTTATACATTCATACATACATACATACATACATACATACATACAAATATATTTCTTAAACAAATAAACACAATATACAATTACCATCGACAATCAAGCTGGACCACCCACACACAAGCATTAGGGGGTTCACATACATGAGAACATTTTAGGGTGTTCACATACATGAGAACATTTTATAAATAATTGAATAAATTAATTTAATTTATTTAATTATTTTATTTATAAACAATTTATTTTATTTATAAACAATTTATTAGCGTGAGGAAATCACACATACACATTCCCACGATTCATGTGACAATCGCCTAGTATTCATCAAATATATTTTCTCTGATATTACTGATATAGTATTACGATAACAAATTTATACAGTCTGGCAACACCGGCAATTTTCCCTTTGGAAAAATCATTTCCCCGTCGGCATTAAGAAATATAGTAATCATGCATTGCCGTAGGCATTAGGAAAAATAATCATGTTTTGCCGTCGGCATTAGGAAAAATAATCATGTTTTGCCGTCGGCATTTGAAAAAAATAATCATGCATTGCCGTAGGCATTAGGAAAAATAATTTTCACAATTTCCCCATTGGTATTAGGAAAAATCATTTCATGATTTTCCCGTCGGCATATCTATATGTATATACTTATAAAATCTTAATCTTATGAAACTCCTTAATCCTCCCCCACAAAAAATCACCCGTTCACACAATTAATGCCACCACAAAAAAATCACCCGTTCACACAAGGGTTAATGTAAACAAAAAACTCCTTATGTAAACAAAAACATCAAAGCGCCGCCGAAAACACACACACACACACACATACACACGTAGGTATCAAATTTCCAAGAATTTTAAAATTTTCAAATTTTAATTACCCAAATTTCACAATTTCAGCCACAATTTAACAATTTCAGCCACAATTTAACAATTTTAATTGCGGCCGTACCGGCAGTTCCCTACTACTGTTACTATACAGTTCACCATTGACAGTAACATTCTGACCATCATCGTTTTTGAAGACATATGGACCAACGACTCCGCCAGCCCATAAAGCGCACCAAACAGTAATTTTATGTGGATGTAATGGTGTTTCGACAAAAGCTTGTGGATTCTCCTCACTCCAAATGCGACAATAGAATAAATAATCAAATTGTTCCTCAACACTCACATGTGAAATACCTTGGTATACACCACATTGAATCTAAACTAACACAAATGAAATTAAAATTAACTCAGTTACATTGGCTGATTGGTAGAAATTCCACCCTGAGTCTAGATTGTAAACTTTTGATATACAAGTCGCTCTTGAAACCTATATGGTGCTACGGAATACAGCTATGGGGCACTGCTTCAGCTTCCAATATAGAGAGAATCCAACGAAGGCAAAACAAATTATTAAGACTAATAACATCGGCTCCATGGTACATCAAAAATTCAAATTTACATCGTGATTTAAATATACCACTAAACTCGAGTCTCATCCTAATCCCCTTGCTCGTAACACCTTGAATTTTACTGGACACATCCGCTTAAAAACGAGGGACACTATGGCTATAATACTCAAAACTCTAGATGAAATAGCTTGAACAAATTTTTGTGCTTAATACGACGTTTATGTATTATTGATTACTATCGCTAAGTTTATGCCTGATTTAAGATTTGAATACTTATTAATAGTTCATTTTTTGAAGATACAATAAATAAATATACGCATGAAAAAAATGCGACAATTCTGCTTATTTTCGTACCCATTCAACCAGAAATGGGCTTCATCAGAAAATAAAATTTTGAATGGAAATTCCAAATCAATATCAATTTGTGCTTCAGCCCATTCGCCGAACAATTTGCACTCGTTGCTCTGGTGTAAGTCGATTCATAATGAAATTTCCAAGCAAACTAAACAAAAAGCAACTACATATCAGCTGTTAAATGGGTGCTCAAATAAAACAGTGATGCCAACTCAAAGTTGTGACACTAAGAAAAACACGCTTTTTTTATAAAGAGAAGTAACACTCAGGCAATGAATGCCTACTACTATTACTAGGTGTTACCTTCTTTAAGAAAGGGATAGTGATAGAGAAGACAGATGGTGAAGAAAGAGATAGAGGAAAGCTTCATTCGTTTACAACTTTGCTTTTTGCACCTTTTTTAATAATGCACTGTTGCAGCGCCTCTGGTGTTAAATGAGGCGTATTAAATTTTTGAAGCTGTGATTAGTAGCCATTTTATTGGTTATTTTACTTCGCTGATGATTCTGCTACACAACGAAGGAGGGCGCTCTGATGTTACATTAGGATTAGTATCTGCTGCAGTCGGTGACCAGTGACTATGCCTTCATCACATGAACTTTCCTACAACAACTGATACATTTATCCAGTGTGCAAACATATGAATGTAATATTATGTAAATTAGTTTACAAAATCTGCATATTTTTAGCATTTTACCATACACACATACACACTAACATACATACATCCATTTTTTTTTTTTTAATATGAATTACTTACTATGTATGTAATAGAGATACTATGTATAAACTTTTAATTAACCATAAAACATTGATGGATGCAATTTTTCGCAACATTAGTTTTTTTTAATAATATTTATTGCAAATAATTTCTAAATCAATTATGCAAATTTAAGTTTTTTCAATAATAAATCTATTAAACCGTGACCTGTTTAAAATTACAAGAGAAGTCTAATTTTTTACTCTCTATTGAATTATAATCAATTGCACATTGTGTAATATGCAGTTGCATACAGATGTACTATGTACTTATGTATGTATATATTTTTTTTGTTATAACATGAATGCAATAATTTCTGAGGATGGCGATAAATGTAACAATTATGTTCCATAAATCTATTAAGTATTTTTTTATGATAAGCAAAATTCTCATAAAATCCTCTTAAAATCGTATGATTATATTCAAATAAAACCTTTTTGACAATAAGTTCTTTACTGCAATATATACTTATGCATAATAAAAAACTAAAATCCTATCAATTGATTAGTAAAATAAAAAACCCAATACACCATAAATTATTCCCAAAAGGGGAGGATATAAAATCCTAACAGAGAATTACATGCATACATACTCACAAACCAAACCGTTATGCAAAACAAACAGTGTGGTAGCGCTAGCTGTCTTATAAAACGCATGTAAATTATTTTCTGGTTACACCCAAACAATGAAAAGCAAAAAACAACAATTTAGTGATTTTGTTACATTTTCATTTTGCTTATTAAGCTTTCGCAGAGAGGTAAATAAAAATCAAAATCACAAATTGAATTAACCCCGCCGTTTCTTTTGTTCTGTTGTGGGTTTTTTTTTTTTTTTGATAATGTTGATGCTACTGCCATCGAATGTGTGTTAAAACAATTATTACAACAACTATGAAATTATAGGGGTTGCGGTTTTATTGAAAAAGATCACTATTTATTATTATTGTTGGTGCGTTTTCATATCACACCCAATGTTTGTTATTTTTTTTTATTACTTGTGACACTTTTTATAAGTGTCACTTAATTTTTATTTATTTTTTGGTTGATGCACTTTTTCTCTTAGTACTATCAGTTTAATATTTTTTCCTGTCATATGTTAACTATGTAAGTATGTACGTGTGTATGTATAAAACAAAGCAGATCGCATTCAAATTTATGTTAAAATTTATGACCAAATGTTTTTTATGTCAAAAGTTAAGCGCTGTTGATTTTGAGAGGGGAAATGTGGGTGAATTACAACTTGTTAACCGCTGCTATATATTTATGAAAAGAGCTTCCTTGATTGCGGCATATGCAAACATTTCTGTTTTTTTGTACTAAGTCACAAGTGACAATTGAATTTCCAAAAGTATAAAACTAAACATATGGGTTAAATTTTCTATTAAAATTTGTTGATATAATATATACTGGTGCTTTGTCACTACAGGTAAAAAAGTTTAAATTAAATTGAGCCTAAAAAATATATTACAACAGTTTTTTTTATGGAATAAAGTTTGCCTTTTAAAAATAAATCTAAAGTCATAAATAAATATTTGTCAAGCACTCGTACGTAAGTACTACATGGTACGTACATACATACATATTTATAAAGAATTTGCATCACGATGGCTTACATGTAATTTCTAGCAAGAAACTGTTTCTCTTTGACTGTTTTCACACACGGCAATATTAATTGAGCAAATTTTGAGCTTATGGAAGAGAAAGGAAGAGTAATGATGAGAGGAGCAATTATATTTTCCTCCCTCCTCCATGAACTAAAAAGTTGATTAACTAAAATTGCCATGTGTGAGCCGGGACTTTGCCAATAGGAGCAGGGCTGTCACATATGGCAATTTTTCAACTCCTTCGGCGTCTAAATTTTTGATTTGACAAAAATTGGACTTCAAAATTTCTTCTAATTCAGGGGTATAATCGTCGCTTTCGATAACGAGCTGATTCGATGACGTTTTTTCAGTTTGTGATTCAGGCATTCGCTATCGAACAATGCAATAGTACGGTTCGATATCTAATGCCATAATCTCAAAGTGAAAAAACGTGATCGAATCAGCTCGTTATCGAAAGCGACGATTAGACCATAGGAAAATTAGTTTTTTGAAGGTGCAGTTTCAAAAATAAATACTACCAAAACTCGTCTGCAATAAATTAAAACAATTTGATATTGATGATTTTCTTTTTTTTAAATATAGTCATTCATGCGTTTTGAATTTGGATGAGAAAAATTGACAATAAATAATTTTTGGCGATTTTATTTCTGCTTTTGGCGATTTTATGCTAAATTCTTATACGATTATTTTATAAAAATTTATATTACATATATAAAAACAAATTTATTATCAAATATATATTAAGAAAAAATACATAAAATAAATTTTGCCGACTTTTAAAATCAATTTGGCGTAATAGGTTAGAAAAACTCTGGCAACCCTGCTCCTATTCAGGGTAGAGAAGAAAAAAATGCATAGCATAAACCTTTGAAGCAGTTTTGGGAAATTTTTCGATTTTCTTCCATTCCCCATGCTTCCTAATGACCTTTCACACACGAGACTAATTTTTATGCCGAACAATTTTTGTTCTTTTTAGAACACACAAGACTAATTCATCTTTCATAAAAATGAATACGTGCACACAGCTTTGTGTGTATTAGTGTTTTTTGTATTGTGTGTGTATTGGTTTTGTGCTGCTGATGCGGGGTTGTAGCTGGTTGAAAAATTATGCCAAACACAAAACCACTCTCCTTGCCTCTCTCACCAACAAAGTAGCATTTTATGCCAGCACAATTGTTCTCGTGTGTGACTGGCCAATGACAACTAAAAAATGCTCATGCAATTAGTTTCATCAAAAAAATTATTTTACCGTATTTGCATTAAAGAATTTGTATGCATATTTATGACAACTTTTTAATATGATTATTTCATAATGTAAATTCAGTAATATTATATATCTGTGGCAATAAGGAAAAAGTGCTTAAGTCATATTTTACTGTTTTGCAGAAGAGCAGTTTTAAACTTTCAAGTCGATTTTCAGAAATTTAGTTCTTTTGTAGTTGAATTTGGAAATTCGGTTTTCACTAGAATTTTTTTTTAGAAAAATAAATTCAATTTGAAATAATATCAATGTATTATAAGCTAAATTAAGGTATTATTCCGTATGAGATTATAAGTCGAAAAAAGATAAGCACGAATTTATTGCGCTTTAGCTTCCTGAAAAATTGCACAAAATAATAGAAATTTTTGTCAGAGGTACTTTTGATTACAGAGGTGCCACTAGCTCAAAATGTGCTTATCTCGACTTAAGCACTTTTTGCTTTTTTCCTCACATTATGAGGCTACCAGCGCAAAAAAGGTGTAACCCCAAACTAATAATTATTTAATTGCTTTATTACTTTGCTATATTACATATGTTCTGTGCAAAAACGATTTTTCAGCTCCATCTTCTTTTGAATACCAAGCGGTGGCTTAATTTACTTTTTTATTGATAGTTGGTAGTGGAAAGAGTAGTTATCACCAAGACAGCAACCAAAAAATGGGTTACACCACTTTTACCCTGAGGGCCTCATATACATATGTATGTATATAAAATTAAAAAAAAAATATTTGCAATTTCAAATAATTATTTTGTAAAATAATTTTAATAATAATGAATCCGGACGTGCTTAACCAACAACAAATATTTTCTTTTTAAATTTTGACTTGCGTTAAATAATAAACAAATATTTAAATAAGAGAAATTGATATTGAGTTGAATAATTTAAATCATTCGCATAATTTTCACGCAATATGCTGTAGGAAGATTGCGATAATTTCATTTTTGTTTATCTTGCAATAAGCATAAAATTAATGATGAATGCTTTTTTGATTGTCGATGTTTTAATTTCGCGCAATCATAATTCTGAAGTGTGAAAATTGTCATTATACATATGCATATTTGTTAAATATGCAAATTGCAACCCTGTAAAATCAAGAAAATTTGCAAAGTTGTTATTATAGACTGAATATACAAAATGTATGTAATTTAATTTCAAAGCGGTAAGATTAATGGGAAAACAGGGGGCAAATTATGGCATTCGATACGAATCGTAATTTAAAAATATTTCAATAAAGTTTATTTGGAAATATTTTTAAATTACGAGTCGCATCCAATGCCGTAATTTGACCCCAGGGGTCTAATTGTCGCTTTCGATAACGAGCTGATTCGATCACATTTTTTCAGTTTGAGAATATGGCATTCGATATCGTACCACATTATTACATTGTTCGATAGCGAATGTCATAATTTCAAACTGAAAAAAACGACGATCAAACCCCAGAATTTACTCTAAATGAGTTTGCTATTTCAAATCTACACATAAAGTACTCTTGTACGTTTGAATGTACAGTATTGGTATTTTCATCCTCCGAACATTCGATCCTGTTCTGTAAATCGAATGTATTTGTAATCGTATGATTTCCAAAATTAGTAGTGGTCCTGCAAACGTGTTTAAAATCGTATACGATAATTTTCCTTCTGATATGATTTTGAGATTCTAAATATAAAATAGAAAAGCCGTCTGAAATCTACTTAAAATATATAATAAAACTTCAGAAACTGCATTCCTACCCGATGTCTAACGACACCGTGCGTCCTTTTTTCCGGTAAAAAAATATATCGTTAACTAAAATGCAAAATCACTTCTATTCACATTATGCCTTTTTAGTTTGCCTTGTTTTGACGATTTTCTTTTAAATCCCTACGAAAAGTCACGCGCATTTGCATTAAGATTTTTTTCTTTGTGACTTTTTGACGTTTATATACACTCTTTATACTAAAAGTACATAAAAACAAAGAGAAATGTCGATAATACCCTAAAATTTTTATTTCGTGCATATTGTACATATTGGCATCTTCACTTTTCTTTTAAGATGTATACGAAAGTTTATTGGTTAAATTTGGTTTGCAATGCTTATTTGAGAAATAATTTCGAAGATCGAAAAAAATTTAAGCTGACGAAAGAAAAATTATCCTTAAATTAAGAGATGAAGGAATATCTTACCGTAAAATAGCTAAAACTACAATTAAAAGTTACTATTTGCTACAATATGTCGTCGAAACTTTCAAACGTACAAGTTCTAGTTCACGCAAGTCTCGTTCTAGACGACTCTCATAACATAGTTCTCGTGAAAAACGCCTTATTTTCGGTTTTGTAAAACGAAATCTTAGAATTACCGCCTCCCAAATCTACAATAATATCAAATAATTTTTCGGGAACGAAATCCATGAAGATACAGTTCGAAAAATATTAAAGGCACGCTGACGTTAACGGCCCTGTAGTGCATAGAAAATCTTGTATATATATAACATCAAGAGAAAAAAGCGTTGAAGCTTGAAGCAACAAGTTTGGTTTGCAGACGAAAACAAATACAGCATTTTTAGTATCAAAGATAGAAAATGGTACTGCGATAAATAAAGAAAATTTTGTTCCAACAATTAAACATTATGAAGGTGGCTTTATGATGTGGGGTTGCATGGATATCAGTGGGGTTGGAAACCCTGCGTTTATTGAGTTTAAAATGGACCAGATTGGATTCCATTCCAAAATAAAATTGACTTCAAAGTAGAGATGGCCGCGTGTTGTGCTTTTTTCGTGACGCGAACACGCACGACTCAACACGAAGTGTTCGTGACAGAAAATATGATTTCGCGCGTGTTCGGGTCGTATCGTGTTGAGCAAAATTGACACGATAAACTCGAAGCGATTTTTGATGTTAAAATATGTATGTATGAATTTCCAGTAAAGAAAAAATTTAATATTTTGTATCGTCAAACACGTAAAACCATCAAATTTGTTGATAGTGTAGGGGTCTCTTAAGCTTAAAGTTCTGAACTTAAACAAAAATATGTATCTATTTCAATATAAATATGCTTCTTTTGCTATTAAATTTGATTTCGTGCGTGTTGTGCAGTTTCGTGTTTTGAAAAAAGTTCGCGTGCCTCTTTAACAACTTGGCATTCCATCTCTACTTCAAAGTGTGGAGCAATGAGATCTATGAGACGTCGTTTGATTCCAACGGGATAATGACCCTTAGCATACGGCCCATAATGTAAAACTTTGGTTGCTTTATAACACCACCACCTTAAGAACTGGCTGTAATCCCCATTAAGCATATCTGGGACTTACATGAGCATAAAATTCTACAACACGATATAAAGTCCAAACAAATTTTTATAATTTTCATCATTGTGTCCAATAAATAGGGAAGATACATCTAAGTTGGTTATATCTATGACAAATTGTCTAGCAGAGGTTCTTACACATAACTGATATCCCAAACTTTACTAATTCCTGAAGTTTTTTAAAAATTTTGATTTTAATTTAATTTTTGTGTAAGAATAATTTTTCTTGTGAATTTTGTTATTATTTAAAATTTTTTTCATTGGAAATTTTTTTTAATTAAATAAACTTTGAAATGCATTGGTAAATATCAGAGAATGCTCTAATAATTAGAGATATTAGTAAATTTTTTCCAGTTATTGCTATAATTTTCCTAGTTTGAAATTTTTTAGTTAAATCTACGGATATTTTTTTTAGCAAGTGTATTTTTATTAGAAAAATCGCGAGTTCAAAACGCACAAGGAATTGTTGTCTTCTTCCATCTGTGTTTCTTATACGGCGTTGCCATGCGGTTGACTTAACAATCTAGGCAGATACGGTAATATTTGTTTTATTACTTAAAACAATTTAAGTGCTGCCATATCTCTATATATTGTAGAAGAAAATAACGTTATTACTAGTGTTGTTAATTATTCGTGTTTTGTATTTGTTCGAATGAAAGTTCATGATTTTTTTCTTGTTCGCACGGACGAATAATTTTCAACTTTTGTTCGAATATTCGAACGAACAGAGAATAAAAAAATTTATTCGAATAATTTCAAAAAAGTTTAACACGTTTTAATATGAGTTTAGTTTTTTTATTAACAAACAACAAATAATTCATTATACAAGAAAAACAAATAGTTTTAAAAACAAACTCAGAAATATTGTTAAAAACCGAAAAGAAATTAGTTAAAAAACTTACGTTTTTATACACCGTTAAAAAAGGGATTAAAAAGAAAATCCAGTTTGTGTGTTCTTTTCTTTGATATTCAAATAGTTTAAGTCAACTTCAAAATTGTTGACGATTTTTATATTAGTACAATTTCCTACTTTATTGACAAAATTTTTTAGATCAGCTAATAAAACATTGTCAGGTACTTAAGAAATTTCATCTAATACTTAATCGTACTTGAGATTATTTGCGAAATTTTTATTACAAAATAATCATGAAATCAAAATATTTACGTACCCTTTTTTTGCTTTTTGTGGCATATTTTAAAAAGTTAGTAATGGAAGCTTAGGAATAATATTATTTATTTATTTATAACAATAACTAACCAAGCCCGTAGGGCTTTTGATTAGATCTGTAGAAAATCAGTTATTTTTTAAACTCTTAACAATTGTAAGACACCTGATTCAGTTACAGACCAACCTAAACTACGACGCAAAGCGCAACGTAATTTAGCACTTAGCTTTTAGGCTGGAATGAGTAGCATAAATTAAAGCGTTAACGTTGCGCCAAAAACAAATAAGATATAAAAATGAAAACGCTAAATTGACGTGAAAGTAGCTAAAGTTACATTACTTAACAAAAGCAACAGTACTTTTGCAGCCAACTTCACTTCTTTACGCGCTGTCAAAATTGGATTTTCCAATCGCAAAGAGTTATTTCGGTTGGTCTCATAGACAACGCTTTGCGTCGTAGTTTAGGTTGGTCTGTTAAGGAGGCATTATGTTTTCAAAGCAGGAAAACAAAAGATGCATTTAGCGAACATATACAAACATGCTTACACGAGTATTTATATATAATTTGGAGTAATTTGATTACTTAACATTATATTGTTAACAAACTAAAAAGTTATGAAATGTAAAATACTTTTTATACAAAAAGAGATTAAGGAAATTGTTCGAATATTCTACAAAAATTATTCGAATAATTTTCCATTCTAAATTGAACATTTTTGTTCGTTCGAACAAAAATGAAAAAAAGTTGTTCGAATATTCGAATAATTTTTGTTCGAATGACAACATTAGTTATTACGCTTTTCTTTTTAAATCGCACTTAGTTTATAAACTTATTTCAAAGTTAGTGAATAATCCACTTTTCTTTGTCTATTTATATGGATTTTGTAGAAAAAGTTTCGCAACCTTAGCATATTGTTTTTTTATTGTTTTCACTTTATTTTATGTTTTGTGGTATAGATTGTTACAAAGTGAATACAAAACACTTTAATGCTAAGCCTATTAAAACTTTTTCTTACAATTAAGTTTGATCATAAATCAATAAAATTTACTTGAAGAGCACTTCAGCAACCCTTCATTTGGCAAACATTTATTAAACCAGCAGGCAGGCTGATAGCAAAAACTAGGCCCATAAATTTGGCATTTGGCATAGAGATATTGAACTATTTGACCTTGGTTTTTTTTGCATTTTTGTGTAATCTAGCAAAAAATGTAACCCTTTATTTACTTAATAGTAAGTTTTTTTTTTATTAAATATTAAAAAAAACTGTAGGATTATTGATTTTGGTGAACTGTTTTGCCTAAAAATATGGCAAAAATTCTTACGACTTGTGTCATACATACATATAAAAAGTAAAGCAATAAAAACTTGCAAATATTTTGCAATAAGAAAAAAGGGTGCAGAACGACAAGGAAATTTTGACAGCCAATTGATTATTATTAATGACAGTTCAAGTAGTGAACGTAATTGTATTTCCAAAAAGACCAATTGCATTTAATAAATATTTGCAATCAACCACAAAAGTCTTAAAATTCAACAACTTGCCTGCTTTTTACAAGTATTTTTTTATTGAGTTGAAGGATTAAATAAGTTATTGAAAATATTTGTGTGAGGCAAGAAAAAAAATGTAAGACTTGTCTTTACTTAAAATATTATTTGGCAATATTTTTCTAAGACTATTTGAACAGAGTTTGATGGATAATGACACTCTATTCAAGTGATGTTTATTTAAGGACTTGCGTAAGAAATGAAAGCAATCAAATCTTCAACAAATGTTAAAATATTTTGCAGTGGAATGATAACAGACAGAGCAAACAAATCATAAAAAACTATTGCAATAATTCTTTTACTCCCCATAATTCATAGTTTACATTCTTATTTTATTTTATATATTGCCTTACTTAATTGCTTTTTAAACATTTTTTTTTAATTAATTTTCTTTTCTTAGCAAAAGCTAGTAAAGGATGTTATTGTAAAAATTCTGAATAATCTTGATGAAATATTTCTTTAAATAAACTCTGTATGTAGTCTTGTATAAAGTCCAGTTTCGTATTTTTTTTTTCATTTTCATGTATGTAGCTTCCTTCACAATTGGTTTTTAATGTAAAAAAATAAATAAAAGAAACAAACCCCTCGTTATTAACTCTTCCTTTGTTTCACCATTTACGAATGTTTTACAGGAGCAGGTGGTTTTTTCGGTGAATCAAATTAAACTCGTTTATTTAAGCAGATGATAAAAAATCCAAACCTGAATTTTAAAATTGAAACACGTGTTGAAAAAAACCATATATTTAATGCCAGTGTTTCGAAAAAGACACCATGATGACTTCTCAATATGTTTTTTCGTTTCATATGCATGTTTGATTTCAAGTATTCGTTTTGCCTTCAAAATTGTTTTAAACACAAGAAAATTTGTCTGCCTAAACTAATCAGGGAACGAGAAAAGCGAAGAAGAGAGGAAAACGAAAACCAAAATGACCATCCTTTGGTTTTTTTGTATTAAATAAAAAATCAACTATAGTGTGTCAGTCATCGACATTAAGGAAATACAAAATCAGGACAAACGGCCTTATAGAATTGAGAAATGCACTACAAGAAAAAAGTTCCCCGTTAGAAGAAGAGAAGTCCGTGCACATACTCGTATGGTTCACAGTAGATAGAGTTATCTATCAAGGAGTGTTTGAAAACAAATATAAATGGTGGGCCATCTATCAGTTTAAATTTGAACTACCGGTTATTTCGAATCTGGCAATACTTACATATGTCATTCTATTCTGTCACAAAATTATATATATTATATATATGTATATGTATTTATATTATATATGTATATTATCTCCACTGAACGAAACAAATCGATTTAAGCTTGAGCAATGTTGGGATTTATTGGAAACTTGGAAACTGCGCGATGATGTCGATTGTACAAAAAAAATCATCTTTTCGGATGAAGCTCATTTTCATCTTGGTGGGTACGTTAATAAGCAAAATTGCCGTATTTGGGGCTCAGCAAACCCACACGTGGTCTTACAAAAGCCAATGCACTCATTACGAGTGACTGTTTGGTGCGGCTGGTGGAGCGGAGGCATCATTGGCCCATATTTCTTTGAAAATGAGGACGGAGCAACGATTACGGTCAACGGAGACAGCTAACGCACCATGATAACCGTTTTTTGTGCCGGATGTTTGGTTTCAACAGGATGGTTGAATTATAAGGACATGATTGGACTACGCTAATAATACCATATTGGCCATTATAATTAATTATAATGAAGAGTCAGCTGATGAAAATCGGTATATTGCGCCGATAGTGGGATATCGGCTTCAGAGAGAGAATCTCCTATGGAGAATGCACCAAGGTACACGTCGTATGACAGCGGAACTTGAAGGAATGCGAAAGAACACCAGTTAAAAAAGCTTTAAAAGGCTTTAAATACCAGAAGAACCCTCGCCTTCAGTTACGTTCACTCCCACCGATTCCATGGCCTTCCTTATTTCCACAATATCGGCATGGAAAACAGTTCACTCGTTCGCAAGTCTGCAGGATATGCGAACATTACTGTACACATCCCGGAGACCTTTCCAACACCCATCTTAGAAACGTCGGTTATGACAGCAGAACCCTTGTAGAGCAACGAAGCTCACATCGCCACAAGTGAGCAGATGACTGCTTGAAGATTTGAGTCTAGTATTAGAACAAGAATCTGCGATGGAGGATAAACCTACGTAAACGTCGTATGACACCATAATTTGAAAGATTCTGCAACAGATTAAAGAACTCTAGTTCAAAAATTTTATTTTGGTTCATTACTTACTACTTTATTTCAGTGAGCCGACGAAAATTGGTACACTGCGTCGATAGTAAGATCGCGGCTTTAGAGAGAGACTGCAATGAAGGATAAATCAACGTAAACGTCTTATGACACCAGAAGGAAGGACTGTGAAACAGATTAAAGAACACCAGTGCAAAAAGCTTTAAAACGCTTTAAGTTCTGCAAGATACTCAATCCGGAGACCATTCCAGCATTCATCTAAGACCAATATTAGTTATTTCCGTAGAAGTTTCATAGAAACTATTCGGTTTAACCCAAAAATCTTTATAAGGTGTCACCAATTCAATACCAGCGACGTTGAAATCCATAAGCCGGAAATTCATGGGTTTTCGTGTGGCTCCTTAGCCTCGACCTCACTAAACTCTACTCAAAAATCCTAGGCGAACTCATTGGTGCAATTCCCATTACATAATCCTCCGACCGACTGAGGAGCGGTCTTTACGGCACCTGTAATGCCAACTGAAGCATATCTCTGGACCTTAAGAAAAGGTTTTCTGTGGTTTTCCTTCCTTAATATCCCCAGCCAACCAAAACACTTATATGATAGAAAAGGTTTAGTAACCGGCACATATATTCAATTCACCTCTCTTGGTTGTAGGCCCTAGCTCGTTCCTATACGAGTACAGCTTATACATAGGCATTAAACCCTTTCCTAAGCCTCTTCCACATATTTTTTTACATGATAGCTTTCATGGTCAGCACTCAAGTATTTTGGCCTCACTAGCCAGCTTCTACTTTACACCTCCAATACTAGGAAGCCTAACTAAGCCCCTCTTGCTGTTCTCAAATCAACTCAGTTTGGTTGTCTGAGAGTCAACGCAACTTTGACACAAAGCAATTATATTTTAGTATTGTGAATCACAACTACTATTTACTTGATAATGTTATAGAACAAGATAACTATATACAAACTCAACCATTACTTATGTAAGTTTTGATGGCAGTACCAACGTGTAAGTTGGATTGACTCTCAAACAACCAAATTGAGCTGAGTTGATTGAGAGCAGCGGTTTAAATCTATTTTGTACCTCCATAATTTAGATAACTAGATTCGTTCACTCAGGTTTTCCTTTCAGTTCCTTAGCAATCGCTCAAGAATTTAGTTCGAGTATTGAGTTCTGCTAGATTTTACTGATAGTAAATGGAAATCTTTCCACTACCTTCGACTAAGGATCTCGTTCAATGTAAGTATACATAGAAGAGGTGATAATACCAACTCATAAGGGCGTAACTCTAGACTTGTTTTCCCCCAAATCCCCTTTAACAAATTAAGTTGATAATTTTGCAACCCAGCATTTGGAATGCTTATTACTTTTACCAACGGAAGAGCGCTGCATACAATTATTGTAATAAGTGAAACATTTTTCGAGCGCGTTATTTCTCGAAATGGTCGAGTCTATTGGCCAACGCGAATAAAGCGTTTGGATTAATGGCTCGATCATTGATGGCAGCCGAACTTTAATAATAATACATATAGCAACTGACTAACTAACAGCTGCTAGTTTCAGTTGCCAAATTTCAATATTGACAGCCTTGCCAGTCGGCAATGCAACTAAAGTTCGTTTGTTATAGACAATCAAGCCATAAGTCATTGATTTGTGTGAAAATAGTCCTTTTGAGCGATGTAAAAGATATAATTGTTCAGACCATTGACGAGCTACGACCCAAAATTCTACGAATAAAACTTGTCGAAAACTCCCAGAATTGTCGTTCATATGCCCCAAATCATATTGGAAAATCGCACACGGTTATCTGTCTAACAAAAACGAATTTTATACTAAAATTAGGACAATACAGAATATATTGATATTTCTTCTAAGCAAGTACACTGTGGTTCATCAGGATAGAAAGTGCCGTCATAATGCATTTGTATTTGATTTTTCTTCTTTAAGCTGTCATTTGAGGCTTCTTCTGCTTTTTTGCAAATCTCACTTTCTTTATTTTTGTCGTAATCGAAATGTATAAACTAATTTTGCTTAACAAGTATATACTTGATTCTATCCTGATCAACCACAGTGTATGACATACAAAACCATGAAGACTTTCACATTTTCTCTCTAACTAGTCTAAATTTTGTTTGTGAACCTTTAAAAAAATACTCAGAATGCAGGGAAATGTTTTATTTTGGTGTGTGATGAAAATTGGACGATTTCAAATCGCGCCGATTCCAAAAAACAAATTTCACTGAAAGATGACTTTCATCTTCGATTTGAAATCGAGCGATTTCCATTATTCCCATTTCGTTAATTTAACTTATTTTTTCGAGTGTGCATAATCGTGAGGTAAAGAAACATGGTCTTGCAAAAGGTTACTCATGCATGAGGTTGCTCATTCATATGCGTTCATGATCACGAACACGATGAGCCACCAAATTAAATGGTTTAATGACATGCGAGTAATTTCGGCTTACTGTGATGTGGTACTTCTTTAGTATGCGCTCTGTAATAGATCATAAATGCACGCATGTAATTTTAAATTACAAAAATTTTTTTTATTAATTAAAACATAAACAATATTCATCAAATGTTCTTAAAAGACTGAGAGAGAAACTTATAACTAGTTACAAAACTATAACAATATAATTGATTTCTTAAATTTATTCAAATAAGTTATAAACTTATTAACCGTTATTATTGAATATAAGAAATACAAGAAAAGTAACGATTAAAATAAATGTAAAATAGTGATGATAGGGTATGCTCTGTATTACACGTAAAATTAAAACGTGCGGAATTGCCATAGATTTTTTGTTGGAAACATGTATTCATAACAACAATGATATGGCAATTCCTAACGATTTAATTCCACGTGGATAGTGTGATATCATAACTCTCCTGCATTTACTACACTCAGTTTTCGCACTAAATGGGCAACACTGTTTATTTTCTAGTGTATGTATGTGTATTGGTAAAACGGAGCACCTGCAGTTTCTTTATGCTGCCATATTTTTATTTTTATTTTACGAACGATTTCTAGGATTAAATTTGTAATTTTTTTTAAACAATTTTTTACACTGTCAGACCATCATTATAATGTTGATTTAAAAGAAAAATTCACGTAGGGTGAATCGCTGGAATCACATAAAGAAATAAAAAGGCAAATAACGAAAAACAAAAAGGAATTTTATTTTTTGGTTGATTAAAAACTAAAAAAACAAAACTAAAAAAAAATCAAAAAGACAAGCGCCGCTTACTAGTGGTTGATTTTACACATGCCCATATGCTGAACCTACCGCGCGGTTTGCATATTAACAAACCCAAAAATAAAACAACTTTCGTGATTTTCTGGTCAACGAATTTGAAAAGAAAAAAAAGCTTTAAAAAAAGAATCCAATCGAAATTCTTTGATAATTATGGTAGTGTTGAGGTTCAAAAAACAAAAGAACAAGGATTTTTAAGACAACCAAATAATAAAAACAGCCGTCGTGGATTTTTGCTTGTTTGTGGTGAAATTGGTACGTGCTCAGACAAATAAACATAAAAATTTGATTATAACAAAAAGTATTATGTTTATTGGACGTAATAAGATATTATTTTATAAACTGTTTAATTAAACATGTATTTTTTTTCTCAACAGAAAATACAATACTTTTAGTCAAACTATAAAGGAATTATAAATGCTATTGATATAAGTACATATCGATGGCTTAATACAAAAAGGGCGTAACTCGATTTTTTCCAAAATTACGTTTCCACGTTTTCTGGTAGCCAACGTATGATTACATCCTCCTTGAAGAAATAAGTGCGTTACAAATGAAAATCAAGGATGTATGGTCATTTAAAAAATTATTTTTGCGTGTAAATGCTTTAGTTTTCGAAAATTCGAGTTACGCCTTTATTATATTAAGCCATCGATATATACATACATACACTTTCTTAGAAGACTATACCAATAAATACATTTTTAGGATAAATTCTTTTAATATAAAATAGTAATATCAAATGAAAACACTTAAATAATCACTTATACTCTTACTACTTAATTCATTGAATTAAATTTTTAGTATTTAATATGCAGGTCTTGTTAAGTATTAAGAAAAACAATAAAATGGTTTTTCTTGAAAATTCTTCAAGTCAAATCTTAAGGAATTTATTTTTTCTCAAGTGCTTCTTAATACCCAAATACAAGTTTCTATATAATGTTTTTATTTTATGCGTACGCATGTTTCCAAGTGTTTTTTTTTAACAAAAAATATATGCTTAAATACTTGTAAAAATATACAATTTAAGCAGGATACCACATGTTTGGCATTAAAGGCAGGAAAAAAAATAAATTACTTTCAGCTTGGTTTTTATACGCGTTTTCTTTTTTCGTCAAGAAAAATCTACTTAATTGACAAACATGTGGGGAATACGAATTATTTGTCAGTCAGGTTTTAAAAGGAACTTTACAGCAGTTTAAACTTCACAATTATTGTGCTGCCAACTAGATTATTGATGAGAGCTAGCAGGTTGTTAATATAGATTTAATGCTTAACGAATACGACTACAAGCGACTATTAAGAAATTAAATAAATAATTCCTTTTTAAGCCATAAATATTTTACAATTTTAATTTGATATTTTAAAAATATTTTAAATATTAATTGAAATTTATTAGCTGGTGTTTAAGCATTATACATATACATATATGCATTTCATTGGTGCTTCTGTTGGTTTGGTTTTTCGCCGCCACCATAAACAGAACAGCTGTTTGCTGGCATTTGTTGTTGCACTTTTAAAATTAGTAATCAAATGAAATCCTAAACAGCTGTTTATGGTTATGGCAACTCTAATAGGAGAAGAACATATATATTTATGGTTATGGCTATGGCATTATGGTATGACACGTCTGATTGAACTTCCCTGCAAGAAGACTCCCAGTCAAATGACCGGTCATTTGACTGACAGTGGTGATGGATTGGTGTCATCTATCCTCTTCACGCTTTTTTCAATTTCCAACACTCCTTAATTTTTATAAATATCTAAAATTTGGAAAAGAAATATACATGTATATTTAATTAAACTTTGGGGATTTCTTTTATTCACTATTTTTTCTACTTAACTTTTTTTAAACTTCTATAAATTTTATTTTCACAGACCGAACGAATTGTACATTTTACAATAAAATGCGATGTTTTAAAATGTTTGGTATATGTACATTAGATGTTCCACTCTTACATGTGTGTTAGAGTAGAGCAACTAGAGCAATTTATTGTCACTCTTGATTTCAATATAAAATTGTTGTAAATGTGTTAGTGAAAAAATTATGTTTGTATTAGTTTCAGTCATTCATTTCTTGCAGGGTTATAATTTTAATTTTTGTATGAACAAAATTTAACTGTGCTGCCAGCTGTTTTAGGGCCAAGTTTTGTTTTGTGCGACAAGTCGAACGTTGTCGACATCGTGAATTTGGCCCTTAACTTTCCAGCCAAAGTTGAACTGAGCTGCCTTATCATATTATATGCATAATAGAAAGCACAGAGTAAAAATTGTATCCATTATAACTGATCAACTTAAATTTAAATTTTCTTTTAATAGTTTTTAAAATCAAATATAAATCTTTTGATTAAATTAAACTCTAACAGCTGGTTTAACACAATTTTGAACTTGCAAATAAAACGGCAGCTGATAATTTTTCTTTCTCTTTTTTTTCAACAGATTAAATACGAAAAGAAAATAATCTTAATTAAATGGTCAGCGTAACGAGTAACTTTAAACAAAAACTCGCATACATTTAAAGAAAATAACACCAAAAAGGAATAAAATTTTTAAGTTCTTTTATCTGTAAATACACGATCAAAGAAGCAACACACAACAAATACAAAAAAAAAACAGTAACAGATGGCACGCAGTCGTATTTAAAAAAATCTTGCTTTCAAAAGAAGCCATGCCTGATAAATTATCAAAGTAGTATACGATTATACAAACATTTTTAAATCTTTAATAAGAATATAAAATATAAATCCGAAAAAAGATCTACACGCACAAGGACCAACAAAAGCAGGTAAGTAAAGACAACGACAACTAAATAGTTTTCAAACAAATAGAAAGAAATGACGCATGTTGTAGATAATGGGCCGAGAGTTTTAGTTTCTAATAAGGCACCTACACAAATAGAAATTGCATATGTATGTGTGTACATGTTATATGTAGAAAATCTTTCAACAGGATATTACAACATACTACGAGTATGAAGAAGGATATTTTTTTGTGTGTACTTAGGAAAAAGAAAAAATTAAAGTTGAGTTTCTTTCTTAAAATAGCAGAAGATATAAATCTTTGTCAGTCTTTTTTTTAAAGAAATCTTGATAAGCAGATGTTTTTTTTTATTGTTATTATTTTATTTTAGTGCGATTCATAGAAAACCTAGTTAAGAATTAAATAAAACAGGATGTGAAGATAGTATGAGAATAATAGATTTTTTAAAATTTCAACAAATCCGCACAAAATAAACAGATTTGAAAGAAATAATGAAATATTTATGTAAAATTTTTTAACGGAAGTGAAAATAATATTTGCGGTTTTGTCATGGAAAGAGACAACATTTTATTTATGCCTTTAAATTTTACCCTTTCTTTTTGTGCTTATAAAAATATGTATTATATACATACATACTTATCTATATACATACATACTTATGTACATATGTATATACAATGGACGACAAAACTGTACACGAATATGATATACACATACATAGTTTTAATTTGTGTCGCATTTGATCTACATCTGGCAGCCTTTTTTGTTAGTTGTTGAAAATGTTACTTAGTCCTAGTTTACACTATGCAAGTCTTATTGCTAAGCTGATTAGTTTGTTAGGAAAGAGAGACGAGGGAAAAAGAAAAGTTGCTGTTCCCCTCGTCCCTCTCTCCATCAAACTAATCAGCTTAGCAATAAGACTTGCGTAGTGTAAATATGGACTTATTGTTAATCTGGCAAGTCGATTTTGAACCAACGGAACTTCTAGAAGAAATTTAATTGATTTGCTGCTAAAGGTGGATTCACCCACAAAATTTTGATCCGAAGAAAATTTTTTTATATGGAGTTTGACGCTTCTCTTTTTGGGAGAGAGAGAGAAGAAGAGAACAAATTTTGTTCGGAACATTTTCTGCTTGAATTGGTTTAATTTTAATTTTTGTCCGGACAAAATCGAACTGATCTGCCAACTATTTTAATTTTTCAGCCAAAGTTGAACTGAGCTGCCACATCATGGTATATGAATAATAAAAGCACAGAGTACACATATATTTATAAGGATAGAAATAAAGGAAAATAAAAAAAATATATATATAAATGGAGTTGAAAGAAACAAATTGCATTAAACAATTAAAAAGCTGTTTGTGACACAGCAAATTGTAATCACTTGCCGCTGTGCTGCCACTTGTAAAATTAATACGCATCGTTTACACGCGTATTTCATATGGTAGCTTTGATTTTCCAGTCAAAATGTTCGAAATGGATGAATCGTCTTGCAAAAATCTCGCAGTAAAAAAAATTTTCTCCACACAAAAATTTTGTTCCGAAACAATGGGTGAATTCACCTTAAGAAATACATATAAAACGTGTTAGTTTAATCAATTTCCATTTTATTCAAAATGGGAAAAGTTGTACACCCCGGTTTGAAGAGAGGCATCCTAGAATATATACAAAATTGCGTTTCTTATCGTTTAACTGCAAACAAATACAACGTTTTACTCACGGTCATCAATCAAATAAAAACAGATCATTTTATTAGTGCCACGAACTTTTGGAGGCCGTCCTCAAAAACTATATCCAGCTGTTGTGACATTAGCGTTTCAGGATGCACAAATACTGCAGTGGCAACAAGTTAACGGGCGACCTGCAGTTGTCTTAAAAATAACAAGCTTGAGGCACGAAAAATCATGAAAAAACCCCATATTAAAATGAAATTCATCACAAGGCGCGTTTAATGTTTGGTAAAGCATACGAAAACTTCATCACAGATGATTTGAAGAAAGTCCGATAAAACTAAGATTAATCGCGTAGGGTCGCATGGACGTAACACATGCCAAACTGAAATTTGTAGGTAGTTCTCTGATAATTTCGGCATGTTTTCGTGTCAATGAGCTGGGTGTGCAATAAGAGCAGACAGCAGGGTGTGAATCAGAGCAGACCATGTTATCATATTTGAGGATTTTTATCTCCTAAGTTTGGATATATTTGGACCTGAACGTGGCCGAAAAGATATATTTATGCAGGATAAGGACCTGAAACACACAGAAAAAATAATAACAAAAAATTGCTGTAGATAACGGCATCACACTTCTTGTATGGCTTCCACAATCCCCGGATTTAAATTCTAGGTTAGGTTAGGTTAGGAAGGGTGGTGCTAAAGCGCACCTCCACACTCAGAGATCCAGTTGGGTGCATTGTGATTCCCTTCTATTGCCCATTAAAAGTAATATTTACTCCACCTTCGTACCCAGAAGTGACCCTATTATCCGTCATTAAGCCACTGAATTACCATGATGAAGCCCCCGATGTCCTCTAATTTACACTTCCCGATATCAGTAATGATCTCATGGAAACGTCTGCTCAGCTATCTAATCCTATGACGTTGCAGCTTCGGGCAGTGTCAGCTTCGGGCAGTGGCAGATATCTGGTTCCTCTTCATCCCCACACATCCTACAGAAATCTGGAGTTCCAGTTTACCAAATGCTGGTTCTGATTCGCATCGTCTTCTATCCATGTTCAGCAGCAGTTTGGATTTTCCTGAGTGAAGTTTTGGCCGCATAGCCTTCGAGACTCTACAATCCTCTCTCTCTACCCAATTACTGAGTTCCCTGTAGTAATGACCTATCGGTAGTTTCACCGATCTGTCAATTATTCCCTCATCTAACGCCGACCCTATTCTTGCAGGTCATCGGCAATTTCATTTCACTCAACACTGCTATGGTCAGGATCCCAACATAGTCTGACACTATATTTGTCCATAAGCAAGTTGAGAGCTCTCCTACAGTCACTAAGACGCAATTTACACTGTGCCTTTTCAGCTTGTCTCTGCAGGCAGGCTTTTTTAGTTTGTTGGTGAGAGGGGGTGAAAAGCTTGCGGGGTAAAACAAAAGGCACGTAATTAAAATTCGAGGGGATTTTTGACTTTTCTCTTTGCTTTTTCGTACTCTCAACATTGAACGTGTATGTAATTGTCAAAAAAGCATGAAGAAAAAAGTCTTAATGTAAATGTGCGTGGCTTTTCGTAGGGGGGCTTAAAAGAAAATTGTCAAAACAAGGCAGGCTAAAAAGGCATAGTGTGAAATGGCACTAACAAGTTTCGATTTGACATTGTGTCCCTTCAAAGCTTTTAGCGCTGCCTGGCTATCGATGTAGAAAGTTACCTTCCCACCTTCAGCTACATTCCTGGCCACCATTTCCGTTGCCTTGAGGATCGCCAAGATCTCAGCTTAGAAAGCTCTATATTCCTTTGGCAATCTGAAAGAACTACGAATGTTCGTTCCCAAGATGTAAGCACCAGCGCCTGGGCCTCCCCCATTTTTGACGCATATGTAAAGAACACACTACCCTCAAATATGTAGCTTATCGGATTTGACCCAATAGTCTTTATCCGGAATTACCAGTGAGCCCAGGGTTTACGGATCTCTGATCACTAAAACTGATCTCATTTAAGATTGATGTGTGATCTGTTATTCCTGTCTTTACCAAACCTGCTTCTACGAGTCTAACGAGACTTCTAGTCACCGTTCTCACCACAAAGTCCTCTATAGGAAATAGGTGAAGAATGACGTCCAAGGCAGCCTGAGGTATGCTCCTCTGAGCAACTGTGATGCCCAGCGAGGCACACCTCTGAACCTTAGCCAGTAATCTCCTGTGAATTTCCTTCCTCAATGCCTCCCACCATACCACACAACCATAGGAAATAACCGTTCTTACAACCGATGTGTAAGTCCAGTTTTTGGCAAAAAAAAATATGCTCCAAAATCGGTAGATGAATTGTGAGAGCAGACTCTTCTAGCATGGCAAAATATAAGTCCAAATGTTTTGGAAAAACTCGTAAATAGCATGTCAGAGAGAACATAGCAAAAAATCCCGTGGAGGCCATACCAAATATTGATTTCCAAATTACTTGGTATTTCAAACAAGGGACAAAGGTCTACACATGGGTTAGGAAATAAATTGTCTTAAAAACACACTTTTTTTTGACAAATTCAGTTTTATTAATACCAATGTTAAGAAGAAATATGGGAATTAATAATGATATATGATGTCGGGCAATTTCGAATTTCATCTTTCAGAGCGTCAGTTGTTTCTGATTTGTTCACGTAAGCCTGGTCTTTCAAAGAGAACGAGAGGGCCAATTGATGGCGATTAAAATTTCTCGTTCAAGAGTGTAGCGACCCATTGTTAAAATTTAGCAACTTTTTACGAAATAAATGTCAAAGGATGGCAATTCTTGGCATTTCATCATTTGACAGCCAATTTTCTTCCTAACCTCTAATTTACCCAGCCTTGTAGGTATGATAAAATATAATTTTAGATTAATTTAAGTTAGTTTATAGTTTTATTTATTATTACACCAATATTTGCTATAACTGTGCAGAATTAATATACTATGTATGTATATGTATAAAAATTAAGAATTCTTGAGTCCTAGTTTTTTGTGAAAATTTTTGTCGTCGACTGTATGTGCACATGAAATACAGTAGTTTTAAGTTTTACTCTTTAAACGATTTTTATCGCCACAAGAATTATAAAAGACACATACAAAAAGCTGGAAAAAAATGAAAGTAGCACATTTGGCACAAACAAAATACAGCTGCCAAAATCATACAAAAAATATTGTTACTACAACATATTTTTGTACGATAATAACGAACGAAATGCATACAAAAAAAATCTTTATGTGTAACAGCATATGTAGCACATCAATTCATACGCTTTTTTTTTATAAAAAGAGATACAAACAGAAAACAAATTTAAGTTTAACTTTAAGGATTAATGCGTAAAGAAACCAGCACATCAACCCATACAATATGAAAGCAGACACAGTTACAGCGTGAACGACCCAAGGCGACATAATTTTATTTTAAGTATGCATAAGAAAAATAAGCAAAACAATTTTGATAATTGTCAAAGCCATTGACAAGCGAAATAATTTCATATAAGCATGTACATATAATTAAAATGAATTTAGCAGAAGAATCAAATCGTTTATTGTCTTTTGTTAACAAAAAACAAAACTTTTATTTATTTATGTGCATATTTCTTTCAAATCTCACTTGTTTTATTAAGAACTGTACACAGTTCTTGCTGCTTGCAAGTTTTGCGGTCAAAATTGCTGGTTTAAATAATTATCGCCTTCTGGCAACTCTTTAAACTGAAATTAACGGTAATTGCTTTAACAACAAAGAGGAGCAAAACAATAATGAACCAAACAGTGTTATCACTTACTCAAAATGATTATAAGAGCTTTTTCGCATTTACAATTTCTCCGAGTATTTTAAAACAGATGCTTGTGGCTGAAATTGTGTTTTTACAGATTCACTTAAAAGGCCGTGTTTACTGCCAAAAATATCTTTAATATTTTTGTAAACGTCTTCGTATTTTGAGGTCAAAGTATTTTTTTTTTGTTGTTTTTTTCAGTTTCATATAAATTTATATTTCATGCTGGAAGTTTTGTTAATAAAAAAAATACTTCCACACACTACATACATATTTCATATTTCTTGCTCCCTTTTTCGTTTGTATTTATAATGTGTTTATGAAAGTTTCTTTTATTCATCTCGTATGTAAGCATGTATGAACAAATCTACTTTCATATGTTTGTAGTTTATTTATTTATGAAGTTAACTTACCCATACAGTAAAGCAGCTCCCGCTATGCCTCCGCCACATTGTGCCGTTATATACATGGCAGCACGCATGGGTGAAATGTTACGTATCACACAGGATGCCAATGTAACGGCTGGATTTATATGAGCACCTGTTAATATAATAAAAAAAAAATTTTATACATATTTTTAAAATCCTGTGAATTTACTGGTGTAATAATTAAAGTTGTTTTTTGACAGTATGTAAAAGTAGATGGCAGGCATGCATATTAGAGTTTTGCAAAAGTTTGAAAAGTTTGTTAATTTGAAAAAGTGTTGCAAGAACTTTTCAAACAAAAACAAAATATTAAATTAATAAAGTTTAAAGTGCGCTCATATGTTGTTAACCGGCTTAGTTTACAATAGATTAGATTTACTTATGTAAATTAGTTTAATGTATTTAATAAATAATGCAAGTACATAAAAATAAATAAATCAGGTTGTTCAAAAAATACAAAGCAGACTAGATTGACAGCATGTTCCCAATAAAGCCAGCAGAGTGAGTTCATATAATCCGCTAATGAGTTGTACTCATAAATTGGCGCTTTATTATACTTATGTTTTTAGAGTTCCGTATACCAAAGATGAAAAGAAAACCTTTTGTTTTCGCTACACTGTCCGTCCGTCTGTCTGTCTGTCACATGCTGTTTTCTCGACAACCGTTAAAGCTACGGACCTGAAATGTTGTCAGAATATGTAGAACCTTGGCCGCTACAACAACCAATATATGACAGTTAAAAATTAAAGGGTGTTTCAAAACGAGCAATGAATAATGTTAAAATCCAATACATCATACCGAAGTCTAAGCACTGCTCCAAAAAATTCCTACTGACGTCTCCTTGCGGAAACATACATACAATTGTTTATAGACACTTGACATTTGCAAAATTAGTGTATTTTTATACAGACAATGAACACTAAAATTTAAAAAATCAAAATTAAAGGATATTCTATCAGTTAATGGAATATTGACTATGTAATTTTGACAACTTGCTATATCGTGGAAACCGTAAAAGGCAAACGCTTGAAATTTTCAAAAACGCTAAATCTAACAGATCGCAAAATTAAAAAATCGACGGAACGAAAAGAGCACCAAACTAAAAAAATCTCTAAAACTAAAATAAATCGCCAAAAAACGACAAATTGCGAAAATGGAAAAATTGCCATAACTACAAAACGTAAAAAACCGAAAAAATCTTATAAACGAAAAAAGTGCCAAAAAATAAAAAAAATCGCCAAAACACCAAAAAAGTTTACCGGGTACTTAAATTATTCTAAAAAATGTCTACATCCGGTAAGATATTCGATTATATGAGAGGAAGGTCGTTCTTTTATAATTACCTTAGCTCCCACAGAAGTAGACCAAGAAATAATGAATGACTTGAGCCACTGCATAACACCTGGGAACAACGTGAGATATTGCAAAAACTGCATGTTGCCAACGACGCTGCCGAAAGAGGCGTAAAATTAATAGAATACAGCAATGCGTTGTGCCGCGACGAAGAAGAAAAATTATTTTTATCCCAAGTCGTTGCCCATAATAGAAACACACACCCCAGACAGGCCAGAAATAAATTAGTGATTTAACAAAGATTTCTTTTTTTGTGTGGGGACCACCTTAATGGTTGGAGATAGACGATAAGTATGTTTGGAGAAAACATTTGCATTGCAGTTAGAGACCTGCGAGTAAATTTTATAAAAATTTCCCCTTTGTATGGGAGCCCCCTTAAGGAGTCGAGATAGGACATAGGTATGTTCGGAGGAAATGTTGAAGATAGAAAATTACTTTGGGTCCGTCTTAAATTTTACCCCCTGGGAGGCACCATAAAGGCGGAACATGCGGAATTCTTATAAAAAAATATTAAAATAATTCTTTTTTTGTATGGGGACCACCTTAATGGTTGAAGATAGACGATAAGTATATTTGGAGAAAATATTTGCATTGAAAAAATATTAGAAGCCTGTCATACATTTGACTTCGATAGGTACGCCCTAGGGACAGTTAGAGCTCTGATAGTAAATTTTATAAAAATTTCCCCTTTGTATGGGAGCCCCCTTAAGGAGGGGAGTTATGTGGTTGGTGTGTTTAAAAAAGATGTTATGCAAAAAAAAATTTCATGGGAGCTGGTCATACATTTGACCCTTCTAGCGTTGACCCCGGGAAAGTTATATGGATTTTTGTAAATTTTTTTTGCTTTTACCTTCAACTTTGAGCACGATGCGGCAACCTTTGCCCCATCTGGCCGCCCCAGCTGACCGCCACCATTTTTTTGACTCAAATCTTTTTGTCTAAACCTCACATACTATCTACAAAGGATTTTCATATACATAACACTAATGAAATAAAATGAAATTTTTGAGTTTATGATGCAGAATTAATCCCCATAACGTTCTTCATATTGTGTAAAAATTTCATACAAATATCTCGTTTACTCAACTCTTGAGAGAAATATTAAATATTCTTTTTCCGTTAAGTTGTGAGTATATAAATCGAAAAGTTTAAACTTGTTTGCTGGCAAACTGAGTTTTTGAGTTATGAAGTTGTTAAAGGGCGATTAAAGGGCGATATGTGCATTAGTGAATGTACATATGTATGTATGTACATACACTACCCTCTAGTCAGCCTAGAACCATATGTCTCTATGTCAACACTCTTTTCTATAGCGACAATTGCACTAGTAAAAATGTCGACAACTTTCCTTTTATGCGCGAGTAGAGATACGTTAGAGACATTGTCAATGAAAGTGTCAATAGTTTGGTTTTCTTTTTTATTATGTTGTGCAATACTGTTAAAGTTTGTTTAAGTTTGTTGCCCTAACATTATGAAATTGTAGATGAGGGTTACTAAAATGTACTACTGAATCGTTGGTGCCAATGTCTCCATGTGGTCCCAAAAAAACTACTTAGTCAGTAGTGCTACAGTCTAGTGGTGGATTTTCAATGACAAGCTAATGTTAAATGTCAATAGGCGATTACATTGGCTGAGGTACACCTGGTCAGTAGTGCTACTGACAATGTCACTAGGAAATCACTACATTTTCACTATTCGCATTTTCTGCAGGGTAGACACAAATGCATTCATACATATGTATGTATGTACATGTACATACATACCTATGTATATACATACATACGCAAATACATAAATGTATAATATTTAGTTTTAATGAAACAATTAATTTAATTTTTTACACTCAAGCAGCAAAACAAAACAAAATACCAAAAACACATGTTTAACATTTCGAAAAGCAACAACAAAAACTCCCCATACATACATACACATGTACATACATGCATAAAGTTTTCATATTTTCGAAGACTTTACCCATTTGTTGTTGTTCATGTCACCCTAAGAAAAAACACGAAATTCTTTAAAACTTTTTCTCCCCATTTTCCCACGCACTAAAAACATCTATTATGATTGCTCCCCATTCTCATTCAGTCTCTTACACACAATTTGCTGTTATGTTTATTTGCAATTGTGTGTGTGTACAAAATAAAAAAACACTCTTACTTATGTATGTACACATGCAAATACATATCGTTAGCCGAAATGCGAAATAACGTAACTGCTCTTTTTCAAATCTTGTACTAGAGAGAAAAAAATAAATTAAAATATGCAAGTGACTTTAGTAAAGTTTATTGATTTTAATTTTTAATACGGCTGATTGCTATTGCAAAAGTATAAAAAATTTGTATGGAGATGTGTTTCAATGTAATATCCAATAATTAATTTAAAATGCGAATTTGAATTTTCTGTTAGTTAAGTGGTTTTGCATTTCAGCTGACGATATATGTACAAAATAAAAACCCCACTTGAAATTTGACAATGTAAATTTAAAATGAAATGTTTGTATGATTTTCTCAATTGTTGTTTCTTTTTTTTTTTGCATTGTTCTTACCCGATATGTGAAGGAAACATTGTGTCAGGGTGCCCATGGCCAAACCAGAAGCCAAGGCAGTAGCTAACAACACAGAAGATACACTGGCACCCACACCAGCTCCAGCCGCTGCACCGCATACAATAAAAACATAAAAGAATGATGCTAAACATTCGCTGATAATGGATCTGCAATGAAAAGTATGAAATTGGTAGACAGGTTTGATTACTAAATGTTACAAATTTCTTAAAGTATGTGCGTACATATGTATATTAATGGAAATAAATAAAATAAAGTAAATACTCGAAAGTAAGTTGTGGGCAGACTAGGCTAATATCTGGCAAAATATTTACTGCCTTAGTGATAAAAATTTTATATTTGTTTTATTAAGGGCGACTTTTCGAGTTCAAGATTAGAGATTCAAGATTAACCTTAATCTTTATTTGTGATTTTTGGGTAGTCGATTATATGGTTTTACTTGCTAGTTTAAGCGGCCAATCGTGGTGGTTTAATCTTATATAAATATTAACAACATACACTTGTGAAACATATAACTTTTTGTAAAACTTATATGATAAAATAATTAAAAAACAAGTAAATAAATAAACATATTATATATTATTTATCTATTTCCTTTAACACGCGCAATATTTTACTTGTAAATAACAAAATATGGCAGTTTCTTCTTCTTTCCACAAAAAATCAAAGTGTGTTGATAACATGTATGACTTTTTCACAGAAAATGTTGCCACTATTTTGTTCCTCAGTATGGTAGTACTACACATAATAAGAAGATTAAACTACCACTCAAAAACATCAAACTCAGTTAATAGAGATTAAGTTAATTTTCGGATTAGTTAATAACAGAAATAAACTAATCTTAATCTCGAACCCAAAAAGTCGCCCTAAGTGTTCATAAAACAGGATTAGGATTACCGGACTAAATAGAAAAATAGTGGCAGAATTTTTATTTTGCAAATGTCACATTATCAACACAGTTTGCTTTTCTGTAGAAAAGAAGAAGAAACTCTTCCAGCTCAATATTTACAACTAAAATATTTTCTTTATTTATTCACCTTATATTAAAATTATATAAATATTATATTAATATATAGAACTTTTTAACTGTTAAATTAAATTTTAATATGTAATATGTAAGAATACAGGAGTATATTTTTGTATATAAGTATTTGACATTTAAGATCTTAGTCGTAAAAAATATTTTTGATTTATAACAGGTTTATCAAACATTTTTTCATACAATATTTGTTTTATAAACAAACCTTTATAAAGCAAAATTATTTGTATAAATAAGGCTGTAGTCATCTTATGCCAAAACGATTATTAAGATTAAAGCATGCTTTAAAACCGGTTTTGCCATAGAATAAGGCTATAAGACTAACAGTCTTTAATGTATTAGGAACTTATGTTTGCTTGTAAATTAATTTCGTTTCTGCTTAAGAAACCAATCAGTGAAAAGTAACCCTATTGTTTTCGATACGCTGTTCGTCTGTCCGTCACATGCTGTTTTCTCGGGAACCGTAAGAGCTACGAACTTCAAATTATCACAACAACAATATGTGCCAGCTAAAAATTTAAGGGTGTTCTAAAGCGAGCAACGAAAAATGTTGAAATCAATGTAAAATACATACAATTATACCATATAGACTTTTGAAATTGCAGACTACACCAATTAACACTGTAATTTAAAAAAAAAAACAAGCTAAAGGGTATTTTTACCTTATAATTTTGATAACTTGCTGTGTCTTGGAAACCGTAAAAACCAAACTCTTGAAATTTTCAAAAACGCTAAACTAAAAAATCCCAAATAAAGAAAATCGCCAAACCGAAAAAATCGCCAAAAACGAAAAAAAATATCACCAAGATGATAAAAAGCACCATAATTCAAAAAATCGCTAGAACTAAAATAAATCGCCAAAAACCGAAAACAAATCGCCTAAAACAAAAAAAAACTCCAAAATTAAAAAGAACGTTAAAAACCTAAAAAAATACCAAGAACGAAAGAAGCGCCAAAAATTAAGAAAAAGCACCAAACCTAAAAAAATCCGCAAAAACCGAAAAAAAAATTTACCGTGTACTTAAATTTAAAAAAAAATTCTTCATCGGTACCTGGATTCTGTAAATTTTTGCGAACCGAAATTCGCAATTTTTATCGTTTGCGGTAACGATAAAATGTTTCTGTAATTTCTTTTTTACGATTGTGTATTTTTGCGTTTTATGCGTAATTTAATTGTATATAATGTGGCATCTCCGCATACAAAATATCAAAATAAGCTAAAAGCACAAAGAAGAATCTCGTTAAAATGTGTTTCTGAATAACAAAATTGATAAATGTTCGTTATATTTATTATAGCGATACGATTATCGTAATAAAAGTTACTGAATCCAGATACAGGTAAGATATTCGATTATATACGCTAAAGTGCGTATAGTATTACATACATATGTATGTAGTGTCCGTACATAACCCTTCGTATGCGAGCCAAAGTCACTATTTACTGAATGAATTTATTATTTTTTCACAAGGTTTTCACAATTAGTTGTGACATAGAGCAACAATAAATCTATTTAACAGGTAAAAAAGTCATAACACCCATTTTTGAGCCGCTATATGTATATTGCAAATTCACTTTGTATGTTTTAATAATTAAATATTATGCTTTAAGTAAAAAATTAAACTTAAAGAGTTATTTTTGAATAAAAGTTATAATCGTTATATTCCCTAATTTTCGCTTCAATATTATTTCATTTATCTATTTCTATCCACACTCACAAAATATTTCACTTGTAAATATGAAATTATGTAGAACGATTCATTCTTCCTTTGAAAAGAATTTTGATACAGTAGACTCATGATTGGGAGAACTACTCAATAGAGGAGGCAACAAAAATAGTTTCGTTGAGAGAATTTTCGATCTGATGAGTATATGGTGGAACAAATCAAATTAAGAACAAAAAGAAAGAAGAATTCATGTGCGTATTCGTCGATCCTTCATCCAAAATGAGTTGGTCAATTACAACGTATTTAACATTTTTTTTTTTTAATATTATAATAAAAGCTTTACAATGGAAATTAAATTAAAAGCTTTATAATGTACATTACGCGCCTATCCCACGATGTCGACAGAAAATAAACTACAACAAAAAACTTCAAAATCTATTAATATTCTTTTAAATTAAACTACAGAAGCCTATTTTAAACTAGAGGCAGTATATTACTTTATATTATTACATTTTAATTTGTAAACGTTATAAACATAAAAATGAAAAAATATTTTCAAACAAAAATTGTTTGTATTTATTGCGTCAAATATTTGAGCCGTGTGGCCATATCTTAAACGTAAGACAGTGGCTCCGTAACGGTAACATATGTACATATACAATACAATAACAATTTCTTTGTTGCTTACATATCGATGGCATAAGATAAGAAAGGCGTAACTCGTATTTTGATATTTATAGAAGGGAAAAACTGAATAAAAACTAAAGCATTTAAACACAGAAAAAAAATTTCCTGCAATAAACATGTTAAATTTAAAAAAAAAATTAAAATCAACTAAAAATTTTATTGAGTCAATTAAACATTTAATTAAATAAAATTTTTAAACAAAAGTTTATTTGATTCAATTACATTTTTAATTGATTTTTGTTTGTTTTTTTTTTTAATTAAACGTGTTTAATGCAGGAAATTTTTTTCTGTGCATGCAAAGAGTTTTTTAAGTGGCCATAAATCTTTTATTTTTCACGGTAATGTACTTAGTGCTTTAGGGAAGATGTAACTATCTGTTCACTACCAGAAAACGCTAAAAACGCGATTTTGAAAAAATAGAGATTCAAGGCTAATTCATTAGCAATCGTTACGTTGTCCTGCCAGTTATATCTAATCAAAATTTTTAATCCATTATGAACCGAAATCCGGTACGAACTAACAATTTTTTTCAATGAATGCCTACTACTATTACTAGGTGTTACCTTCTTTAGGAAAGGGTAGTGATAGAGGAAGGAAGAGATAGAGGAAAGCTTAATTCTTTTACAACTCTGATTTTTTGCACGTTTTTAAAAATGCAGTATTTCAGCGCCAATTTCACCAATTCTGTTTAAATATCAATTCATATTTTAAATTCGTTTTTTATATATTTATGTATATCGGGCCTTGTTACGAGTGCCGTATTTCAACTACGACTACGACGACTTTGTACTAGATTAAAGAAAACATTTTGCAATGTTGTTTAGAAGGAAATTGTCGTAGTCGAAGTCGAAATAGAACACTCGTAATTAGGCCCATTTCTCTATCAATGAAAAACGACCTTTAAATATGAATTGATATTTAAACAGAATTTGTGAAATTGACTCTAAAAAATTTAAATGTTAGTATGTATTTATTTTCGATTTTAAATTACCGCTTTTAGTTTTTATCCGATCGCGGTCCATAATAGCTTAAAGTTTTTGAAACATAATTGGCTATTAAGGTATAAAAAAATTATGAATTTTGTTTTTATTAGTTGTACAAACAGCTTCTGAAATAACAGCAATTGATGAAAATCGCCAATATTCAAAGAGTAATTTGAAATCAAAATCAAATTATACCTTAATTTATTTCAAATGTACCAGGAATTTTTTCTTGTTTTGATGGTTAAGCACCGTTTCTGCTTAAGGAACTCATCAGTGGAATCAAAACCAAAATTTTGAAATAAGATTAAAAACAACTTCATATGCTTATAGTAAGACTCTTATAATGTGTTATTGAGAATTACAATATGCAAACATAACAAGTTCAAAGGCCTTAAACAAAAATCTTTACAAAACAAGCATCCTTATTTGATTTTGCGTCCACATATTTTTAATTTTTCAATATATGTACTTCAGTATTTCTTATATTTCAAATGTACCGTTATCTAATGAATGGCCGAAATTCAAATTTTTCTAATAGACTTGTATCGAACTCGTTCAGTAGCTCGTTTTTGACACCAACCAATGGTCAAACCGATGTAATTTAAGTGGGTTTGATGAAAGGTTTGTGTCAAAAACGAGCTACTGAAAGAGTTCGGTAGAAGTCTCTTTTCTAATTATTTTTTCCTAATCATCAGACGTTAATTTCTTTAAAAATGCAATACCAATTTTAAACATTTAAAATTCCAAGTAATTTTTTTTTGTACAAAATTTACGACGTCAATTAAACTTTAACAATATGAAGTTCTCATAATTGAAACCAGATTTTAATTTTATTATCTTCTGTGCATTAAATTTTCTTCAAGTGTTACTTTTAACAGTTAAACCCTTATTGAGCTTTTTCAAAAGAAACAAAAACATCTGCTGCTTTTTGGTCTCGCCCGTAAAATAAACATATTAAAAGCGTTGGTGTCATCATATTCATATTCCATTCAATATAAACATGACTTTAAAAGAGAAACTCCAAAAGATATTGTACAAAAATAAACAATGAATTCTTTGTAAACTTTCGATAAGAACATAAAATAAAATGAAATGAAAGACAATTCGAAACAGCTGCTGATTTCAATTAAAATGTATGCATAAAAAATAAAAGAGTTTCAAATTAAAAAGTTAAATCAAAAATGCATAAGAAAATCCTCACTTACCGCCAGAATTCTAGAGTCCTAATCTCTGCATGCATACTTTTCTTGGGCTGCAACGTGCTTGACAGACGATTATTCAAAGCATTGCATTGATTGTCTTTGCGTATGGCCTCGAGACGCTCGAATAATGTCACAATGTGAACATCAATATTGTTTTCTAACGGCAAAGTGTGCAACGTTTCGTCGGCCATATTTTAATTAAAGTTTTTTAATAACTATATCCGTTTTTTAATAAAAGAAATTAAGTTTTCACTTTTGCCGCTTTCAAGCTTTTTTTCTTCTTCAAGAGACAACAATTAATCTATGTATGTTTCTTTTAATAAGTCTGTGTACATAAATACATACAAATGTATGTATGTAAGTATGTATATCAACAATTCATTTTATTTGTTATAAGGGGAAAAATGTCCAATATTTTATTTATTCTGAAGCACACCACACTCAATAATAAACGTTTAAATTTTAATTGAATTAAATTCAATTAATTTTTTTTACTTTACTTTAAGCAATAAACAAATTACAGATTGTAAATCTTTTGGTTCTTTCTTCTTATCTCACAAAAATTCCCTTTTTTCAGCCAAAATTTGTAATTATTTTCACCCAAAAAAAAAAACAAGTCACTGCAATTATTTTCAATTTAATAACGGTTCTTCAAGAAAGAAGACAGACAAATTAATAAGATTTTAATTGATTCTCTTTATCACCCGCGCCAGTAGTTAGTGGGATAACAACCGTTCTTAACCGAGCAACAAACACGAATGGTTTAATTTTTATTGCATTCAAGCCGGTGATGTTGTGAATGAATGACGATGACGATGATGATTACGATACTATCTATGCTGCTTCTTTTTGCCTTCTTGTGTTGTTGTTGTAGAAAAAACTCACCAGCTTGCCAAGTGAAATGCACATGACAATAAACAAAACAACCACACATTGTGGGAATAGCACAGCCACACGACCGACACACATACAGGTAGTGTTGCCGTTTTGGCTATTTTTAGCTCATACCTATTTGTTTATTTATTTTTTACCCTGCATGCAGATGTATGTACATACTGTGAACGTCATAAGGAAGTAAACAGTTTTTTATTTGTATAAAACCTTTTGTTACAGTACAGTAATTAATAAAAATTAAAAAGTTTAATTGTAGGCTTATATAATAACGGTCTAATTCATTAAGAAATATTTTAGGTTTATTACAGGTTTGTTTGACCAATTTCCCATAGAAATATGTCAAATAAGCGCTTAATAAACCTGAAATTTTTATGAATAAGGCAGTAAGAGTTTAATTCTGTATAAATAGTAAACGAAAAGAAAATAATAACAAAAATAATTCACTTCATTTTAAAATACTGACGATTTTACGCGTCAAAAATGTCCGGATAATCGAGGTTCAACTGTAGTACAAACTTATTATAAAAGTCGTCGTTCAAAAGTAGTGGCAACTTTTTGTTTTTTAAACAAATTTCAAACCACAAAATACAAATTAAAAACATTTTGCAAAATTTCAAAAAATTTTTAAACATTGCCAATTTGGCTTTGGAAGCTCTCACTACGTGATGAAATTCGTTCAAGTTTTTTATCACGAAGATCCAGCTGTACTTCAACAGCTTCTGAAATTATGCTCAGCTCTAAAATACATTTTAAATGCATCTTACAAACAAAAAATTTCTTATATATTTATTTAGAACTTTTAATTTTTTGTGCAGTTTTTTTATATTTTGATATTCTTGTTTATTTTAATGTGTAAAAGCTCTTAAAAGAAAAGCGTGACAGCTACTTATTGAGCCTAGAGAAAGTTGTGTGTGACAGTATTGAAAATGACAAAAAAAGGAGTTGTAGTAGAAAGATATAATAAATTTTATTGTGTAAAATGCCCAGAAGAAAGTGTTATGACTCCTGCAAAGTTTATGAATTCTCCGGGATTTTGTGCAATGCTATTGATTATAGCTAGATATGCATCTTTTCCAGGCTCTATGTCTGATCCAATAGGATCAAGAACTACCATTTTTGCGTTATTAGATAAAGTAGTAAAAATAGAGTTGCCTAATATTTGCGAATGCGGAGGAGAACTTGTAATATGCGAAAAACCTTATGTTCACCAAAAAGTATATCCTCGTATCAATCTCCACTCTTTTATCCTTTGCCCTACTTTGTGATAGCAGGAATTGCGTCTATGTTTACTACCTTAGTTGCCAATAATATCATCGCTATTTTACTAAGTGGTGGCATTGCAAAAAGACTCGCACAGAAACACGATATTGCACCATGCCGCAGTGCATACTTATTAGATGTTATACTTTCCAATGGCTTAATAAAAGAAGAGAAAGAACGGGAAAAAAACTGAACAAACACTAGAGCATAATTTAAATTATTTTTTAAGTGGTCATAAATCTTTTATTTTTAACTGTAACGTACTTAGTTATTTAAGGAGGATGTAATTAATTGTTGGCTACCAGAAAAAGTTATAAACGCGATTTCGAAAAAAGTTGAAATGCTCCTGTTTATCAGCCTATGCATGTATGTATGTATGTGTGTGTGTTCCTTTGCTGCACTATATAAACCGATGATGATTCTTGCATCAATCGATTTATCTTAATCCTGGGAGTATCACTAAAGATATGACAGTAGTCAAAGCACAATATGGCGGCCAACAGACGCCGTTTTGTATATACGAAAAAAATAAAAAGTCGGCGAACTATATCAAAATTGGTATAACTCGACAGGTATTTTCAAATCATCTTTAGGTTTTTCTTAGGATTTTTCATTTCGAATGACCATTTAGCATATTTAACGGTTTCAAAATTTGTCGCAGTGCTATATTAAGCCATCGATATACAAACATAATGTGAATAGTTTGTTTTTATTTTGTTGTTAAAATTCTCCTTGCTGACATTTTTGACATATTTGCCCAACGAAAAACTCGTTTTGAGATTTGCATTCTTATAACGTTGTAGGCGAATTGACTTTAAATGTGACAGCAAACTTGTACATTAAATTCGCCTTGTTGTACAAATATTTGCCTGGTTTCTAAGGTTGATTCGTAGAATTAAGTGCTAAGAATTAAGTACACACAGTTATAAATTTATTGTTTTTGCTTCTCCATACAGTAATTAACATACATAATATCTACACAGAGCTATTTAATTTCTTGAAACATTTTCAAATAACTTGATTACCCCAATTGTATTAACTGTTAATGTTTACTTCTCCAGTCACTAAATTCTCAAAAACAAAAGATAAATAAATTTTAAATTATTTTTGCTGAGTAGATATCGGTTTATAAAAACAATTTAGAAATCATAAGTGATGAGCTTAAAATTGGTTTATCTTACCTGTAACTAAATCATTTGAAATCTATTTGCTACAAAGTAATCGTTTTTTTAATATTTAATTTAAACTGAATAATAAAAATTTTGGGAATATTATTTTACAAATCAATTATAAATATTTAGTAATTTTTTTCGGAATTGTTAAAACTTCAATTATAAATTTATTTGTAAGTTTTATTCAACGTTTTTTGGTCGTGGCAACACTGTTGACAGTCTTATTTACAATACACAGTACAACAAAAAAACTCACCACCAAAACAAAAACAACCTGAGCCTATGTATCTGAAAATACACCATTCTAAGATGAGTATGAACGCAACACTATCGAACATGATGACTTTGTTGTTCGTACATGTTGAACAAAACAACCAACCACCACCCCTGCCGCCAACAACGTGCTATTGAATACAAAAAAGAACAAATAAACAATGGAAGCAACAGCAAGGGGGTACGAATATTGTATGAATACATATTGTATGAGATACAAATTTGAACTGAAGTGCGGCATATAGAAATTCAAAATAAAATCTCTGCGGACATTTAATATACATATGTATCTACTTGTTTATATTGGGTCTCTGAGGAGCAAACAATGTAAAACCCATAGTGATTGGACAATTGCGTACATATTATGACAGTTAGTTATTTCCAGTTGTTGCGCTCGTAATGATTTCGATAGTATAACGAAGGAATAAAGATGACAACAAGCAAGCAAATGTCACATGTACCCAGAACGAAGAAATTAACAATATCATAGGAATATCATAATAGTAACAGATGTACGATGCACTGGATCAATCGAACTTTCCGACGTACTGGAGATATCGAACTTTACACCGCATAAATGAGTTTTGTTGAAATGCAACATTACCCATAAATATCTACTTATTTGCATTACTCTGTAATTTGAATGAAAGCAAATCCTTTCAAATTGTAATGTTAATAAATACAAGTTCGAAAAACTTTTCTTTCGTTTCGAAATACAGAGTAGATTATAAATTAAAATCCCATGATGAGAAACGAAATCGAATACAAATCGAAAATGGAATCTGAATCAAACAAATTGAAAACGCAGAATGATACAAGCAGCTGGTAGACACAATAAAATCATGCCGGAATCATTCGTAGTGTGAAAATTTCTCTGAAAAAAGCATTTGATTTTCAAAATATTTGCAGTTTAAGCAATTCTTTCAGGTTAATTTACCCTTTAATTTCAGAAAATTTTCATAAGGTTATAGGACATAACAATATCCATGTCCAAGAAAAGGATCAGCAATTCCAATGTTCGTAAGGTGTTCATCGACTTGGGGGAATCAAAAGGCTGCGTTTCAAACATGATAGAAATCGTTTAAGAAATGCCGAACATGGTCAAAAGATAACCCAAATGGTCTACTAAGAAAGAAAAAGCTTTGTGTGTTAATAACATGCGAATTCGAAAGCTTTTCCTTTAGCTTCAAATCGCAAAGCAGCTTGCCTGAATATACGGAAGTCCTCATTAAGCACACTCAGGGAAAATACTCACTGCACTGGAGGAAAAAGTGGCGGAAATCGTGAAGCATTTATAATGTACATAGTGTCCCAATACCGCAAGAGTCGAGTGAACACACAATATTGACAGAAATAGTTCCACTGACAGATTATTAAAAACAACAATCAAATAATAAAACATTTTATTGTTTTCAATCAACCCTATTCTGCGTTTCGATTACGTTACCGCTTTCAGTTACGCACGAAAAGAAAAAGAAAAAGAAGAAGAGAAGAGTATGTTTAAACCAGCTGCTTTGCTATGAAACGTCTGAAATTGGAACAGAAAAAAATAAGCAATTTTGCAAAAATTTTAGCAAAGTTAAATTTAGTGCAAAAAACCAGTGATTTAAAAATTTAAACAAAGAAGAATTAAATATTGTGAACATTTTTATTAAAAAAAATTACAAGTTAACTACTGAAAGGCCAAAAAAAAGCAATAAAATATGGAAGAGGTATTTTGTAGCAAAAATATTCCAGTGTGAAGAATCCTGTCGCGCCTGAGGAGAGATTTTAATTTTTTATACATAATTGTAACACAAAAATAAAGTTTCTTTGTTTTAATTTAATTTAATCTGCAGAAAATAATTCTTTCGTTGCCATCACATTTTCTTACTTTTTATACTGTTCTATTGTTGATGATTTCTATTTGTAATAAATAAAAAAAATCACATTTCAGTACAAAAAAACACAACAAAATATGTAGATCATTAATTAAACCATCTATTACATTTAATACTTACATTATTTTTTGAATTAATCACTTTTTGAAGCTAAACAAACAAAAATCGAAAGACGCTCCGTCACTAAAATAACAACTTACCAAAACGTAGTTACGATCGAAATCCAGAATACATATAATCGAAAGAAAAATCGAAGAACGGAACACAGAATACCAAAGTTGCCAAACGGAGAAAATTTCGATTCGAATCGAAACGCAGAATAGGGGTGAATATAAGTAATCGATCGAATGCTTTCTGTCGACATCGTGGGACAAGCTGATAGTTTGCGACCAAAAGTCACAACACTGAGCAGATACACTTATCAAAGCTGATGCAATAGGCCTAGCAATGAACTCGGTTAAGAACGGTCATCAACCTGTTCTTATCTCATTTTGATCTTTTAAAGTTGGGTTCCTCCTGTCAATTTATAACCGTGCTTGATATGTGCGCCATTTCGAAAGTTGTCACTTGCTTACTGTTTACTTTGGATTTCCATTTCATCATGAATAAGGCCAGACTTTTTACCAAAAATAGGGTTCAGTTATATAAACTCCCCTCGCTAGCCGTCTACTTTGCGATCGGCATAATTGTTCAACAGAACCGTTGATTCGAGTAAACGGGGAAAAACGAATTCTATTAATGTCGTATAGTGTGTACCGAGGAAATGAATGAAAAACCCAAATGAGCCCATTCGGCATCAGACTTTTAGGTGAATGACCCCTCCCTCTTGGCCTCCAAGATCATGCGATTTAGCACCGCTATACTGTATTTTGTGAGTACTATGTGGTACTTCTGGTATACGTCAATAAGCCACAGACAATTGACGCCTTGTTAGTGTCATACATAGTACTAGTAAGACCCACTGTTGTGTTCTTACAGACAAACGTTCCGCCGTTAATGCGGTTTCATCCGTAATTTTAGGTGTTGTAAGCATTAGGGAATCAAAGCTATTGACGGTCTTGGTATGAAAATCCAGTGTGATGTTCGTTGGGCTGGACACATTTTCAAAGTTTCAAAAGAATCATTCAAGTGCGTCTGTAGTTTAAAATGAAGTAAGTAAGGGATAATTCACTCACACGTGCTTTTTTTAGGTTAAGTTAGGTATAAAAGAGGGGCAACTACGTTGAGTTAACCCCATAGAAGATTACAATTATGTCCTATCCTGCATGTAGTGCGCTCCACCATATAATACGGGGTATTCCGAATATACCTATCTGTCCGGGCAAATTTATTCGACAAACCGGTCATGCCAAGAAACTAGTATGTTCTGACCGAAATTGGATAACAACTCTCATGTATGTGGCGACGCTTCATAGTCTATTTTTGGTATGCTACACCAGGTGAAGCAGCTCATCGGTGACAGTAGGATATCAACTCTATTGACTCATTGGAGCATCGAGAAGTACACCGCACATATTTCCTTATTTTATCACTACTCCAATGGAATGTGTTCTATTGAAATCAAGGATTTAGTTTTCCAAAACCTCACAAATCGTTGTTCATTAAGAACACATCCATTTGTAGTCGATTGGACACTGAATAGCACCACGCATTGCATAGAGAATACGTTTTTTATTCCCAGGCTTTTTAGAATAGGAGAATTTTTTCAGAGGAAGAAGAAAAACCGGGGAAAACTCATAATTGGGCTGTTAATGTTGAACAAACAGTACTCCTTATAGATTTCCTCCTCCCCAAAACTAATTTTCCTAGTTCTAGCACAAAGAATTGCCTAAGTAGGGATCAACCTGTGAGTACTAGTTAGAGATAGGCGCGTGTTGAATTTTCCCAACACGACACGAACATGAATGCCAAGATGTCCAACACGTACGAAACACGCACACGAAACTGCACAACACGCACGAAATCAAATTAAATAGCAAAAAAAAGCATTTTTTTATATACAAATAGATACATATTTTTGTTTAATTTCAAAACTTTAAGCTTAAGAAACCCCTACATTATCAACAAATTTGATGGTTTTACGTGTTTGACGATACAAAATATTAAATTGTTTATTTACTGGAAATTCATGCATACATATTTTAACACCAAAAATCGTTTCGTGTTTATCGTGTCAATTTTGCTCACGAACACTTCGTGTAGAGTCGTGCGTGTTCGTGTAACGAAAAAAAAACACTACACGCGCCCATCTCTAGTACTAGTCATAAAGGGTAGTCAAATTAAAGGTTAGGAAGCACCAAACACAAAGAACGCTGATTATGGATGCGTAGTGGCATTCGAAAACAGCTAGTTGTTCCGTTCTACTACGTGTTTATCAGAATATTTACAACTAACTTTTATCACATATAATTTGGCTTACAAAGCGATACGAACTTTAGCCTGTATGTAGCCTTAAATCTGTGATACTTCGTTCTATTTCTTCAACTTCACCATACCAGCAAAAGTTACCGCTTCCCAGAAGAGTTTTTGTAAGCCAGCTAGAAGCAATACATTCAGCTTCCAAAAAGCCATTCATTTTTTGTCTTACTAAATCGTTTCACAGAAGTAATAATGTATAGTTTTCGTGTACTCAGATGCAAAAGTTAAGTTAAAATTTTTTTTTTACTTTTTTCCACTTTGGTAGAGAGCCCGATTTACGTTAGTGGTTTTCAGAAGCATTTTATGTTGCTGAGATTATTGTAATTAAGTTATTTTATAGTGTGTATGGTATCCTCCGTAATTTTTAGAAATATGTTTTTTTTCTCACTGTGAAAGAGAAAGTTTTTCTTCCTCTGTTTTTCACCAAGCTGAATTAACATTCATTCTTCAGATAGTTTTTGAAAAGTGGAAAATTCTTATTTGGTGTTTTTATAAAGCCACCAGACTGACTATCATTAAAATCAAAGGTAAAAAATCACCAATGCCTTTTTTAAAAAGCACCAAGTTGAAATTGGAAATTGGGAATTATGAATTTAAAAGCACTAAATCTAGTGCGGAAAGCACTAAATTTTGCGGGCTGCTCACGAAGCACGAATGCGTAGTGTAAACAGCGCAGAGATGGAATATGACGGAATATGATGTTGGGCAAGTGTCCACCTCTAGCACGTCGGCAGACGTCCGTTCTTTTCACAAAATGCGGCGCAGAATTTCATCTGTCAGAGCGTCAGTTGTTTCTGGTTTGTTCACGTAAACCCGGTGTTTCAAATGGCCCAGAGAAAATAATCCAGCGGTGTTAAATCACAAGAACCAGGCGGCCAATTGACATAGCCAAATCGAGAAATTACGCGACCGGGTAATTTCTCATACAATAACTGAATTGTTTGGCCGGCTGTGTGACTTGTGACGCCGCGGCCGTCTTGCTGAAACCAAATGTCACTGATGTCAATATTAGCCAATTGTGTCCACAAAAACTCGGTTTGCCATGGCCCAGAGAATTCACGGTGGCAACGTATTCTTGCTCATTTTCGAAAAAAAATATGGGCCGATGATGCCGCCTAACCACAAACCGCACCATTGGGTCACTTTCTTTGGATGTAATGGTTTTTCGAGGATTGTTTGTGGATTTAGAGAGCCCAATATGCGTCAATTATGTTTGTTTACACAACCGCCTGATCACTAAAGATGATTTTGTTGAAAAATGCGTTGTTTTCGTACACCTTTTTTGACAGCAAATTTTCACAATAAATATTCTTTGTTCAAGAGTGTAGCGTTCTATGGTTAAAATTTCCCAACTTTTTACTAAATAAATGTCAAAGGATGACAGCTCTATTCTTGACATTTCATCATTTAACGTCTTAACCTCAAATTTGCCCACCCTTATAATAAAAAAAAAAAGTTATATAAAATTGCATACCCCGATTGGAGTTTTTCAGAGCCCGTCGAGGAAATTGGAAATTATGTTCAAACTAAAATTTCAAAAAGTATATTCGGAATAAAGTCAAATTCATGGCAATAAAAATCAACTATTTTTATTTTATTTAAATTTAAGATTCTATGCCTCTACATACATATGTACATCAAGTGAAAGGACAAGTGCTTAGCATCAAACTGGAACACACGTGCAGCTGTTACATGTAGCAACGCTGATAAACAAATCATAATCACGTGGTACCAAAGCACCGTAGACTCCAGCCGACGCGACATACTCACCACAAAGTCCGAACATCCCTACCTGTTTCTAGTATTTTAGAAAGGGATGTCTGTCAATTCCAATGTAAGACTTATTTTAAATATAAAAGAATGTATAAAACGTGCTTGATATTTAACAAGTTCTCACTTAGTTTGTATCACTCAAATAAAAAACACAAGAACTCCTCTCAAGCATTAAAACAAACTGATCACAACCTGATTTTTTTTTAATCCAGTTTTTTTTTTGTTATTCAATGAAATTTAGAATATTCATCCTTCTAATGACTTTTCAAATTAACTTTATGGCAATTATGTATGTTCTGTGGAAATTAACCCTTTCGTTTTACAAAAGGAAACTCTTATCACAAAATAAATTGTTTCCCCATTACAATTTTAGTGGTTGATTTATTCCTTTTTTTTTATTAGGAAAATCTTGTCCATTGTCATTCTGTGGGTAAATGTTACAATTTAAATTAACCCTTTCCAATGTTATTTTAACTTATGCATTTTCTGTTGCGTTTTATTTATTTACTGACATACGAAGTGCATAAATAATATTCAAATTCGTGTCAGCATCATTAACGGCTACAGAATCACGGATTAATGATGAATCTTGCGGTGGTTCTTGGCAAAGCAAAGGATTTGTCGAGAGTTTGCGGTCGGTGTGTGAAAAGTTTATGCGCTCAAGGAACATGTGTATGTCACGACCTTTACAAGTGATTTTTTATTATTATTATTTTATGCTTTGTGTTGTTTTTTTTTTAATTCAAGCGCATTTGGCTGTTTCCCTACATAAATGTACGAGTACATACACATGTATGTAAGTACATAAATACGACAAAAAACATTTTATTCAAATTTAGTTGTGCTGGGGCGTATGACATGAGTTTAATTGTTTGTATAATGAGTTTGGGATTTGATCTTTGTTCTGTCTGAAATTTGCCTTTAGTGAAGTTCGACGTTGAAGACTTTTAACAAACAATTTAATTCGAAATTTTGTTGCATTTGCAAAAGGAACCAATAGAAAAATAAAAAGAGGAATAAATGTTAAAATTTGAATAAAATTTGCAGTTAAAAATTTCTTGGTTTATTTTTGTTCTTTAATTTGTTAAAAGTTGATATGACAGATAGGGAGGTTGAATATTTTTACCGATGAAGACCTTTAGGGCGCTATGAAGTAAGGGGTTATTTCCTTGGGCCTTATTTCATAGCGCCGACCTTTAGTTCGACATGCTCCTGCAGGACAAACTCTGCAAAGACTTAATTCAGCTGTGTGTAAGACAGAGGCAGTAGTACAGGCGCTTTCTGTCTTTCTCCCATCTGAATTAAGACTTTGCAAAATAAACTTTGCGTGTGGAAAAGGAATGTTGTTTTGTTAAATATGATACAATCTGCGGCAATTCCAGGTTGATGTCAATAGGGTACGGCAGAAATTGTTTAGCTTATTGGATCCAAATTCATAACTTCATAATAAAAGATAAAAGAAATTGAAGCAGATGGAGCATGACTATTGTATGTAATTACCCAACGCATAGAGAAAAAGATAGTGCAGCGCCGTATTGGAGAACTCGACAATATTAACTTGGAATAGGGGTGCCTGACGTACTCTTTTAAAGAGTACACGTAATCTTTTTTTAGAAATGTACTCCTTAAACAAGAAGGTCCAAAAAATCACAAAATGTACTCTATTTCGTCGTAGTACTCTTTTTTGTGCTCTTTTTCCTTTGCATAAAAAATTCAATATTTACTTGAGAAATCTGTGTAACGCACTTTTTGTCATTAACGCAATATTATAAGAATCTATTTACTCTACTACCCAATTTATTAATTAAACATTGGCCGTGGAGACAGAGCCTTATTTACAATAAAGATTATGACGCCGTTACTTTTACTTTACTTTGTACTCTGAAAGACACATTAAGATTGTCGTCTATGGTAAATGCAAAACCTAATTTTTTAGAAGCTTAAATAATATTGACCATGCTCGGAAGAAATAAAACTTTAAAATTTCACCAAAACTTCGCACAATATATTTTAAGACGCTTTTTAAATACTAATGTTGGAAAAACTGAAATTGTAAAAAATGTTCAAAGAAGTGATAAATATATTTATCTCACAATGTAATATACTTATAAGTATATAAGTACAATAATTGTTTCTGTTACATTAAAATTAGAATTGTTTTATGTGGTTTTTTAATTGATGAATTTTTGTGTTATTTACATACATATGTACATACATATATATACACGTATGTATGTATGTTTATATTTTTTAAGTTAAATTGAACTTTGTAAATAAAATTGTAACCAAACACATTTTGGATTGAGTGTTTTTATTTAGTTTAAAAAATGTACTCTTTTGTGCTCTTTTTTTAACCGAATGTGCTCTTTTTGCCTCCCCAGAATCTGGCACCCCTAACTTGGAACCATTCGCTATTGAGGATGAACGGCTTGAATTACTTCACTAAACACGTTTTTAAGAGACTACAAAGTAAATTTGCAAAGTATTGTTGAACAGATATGCGCGTGGTAACTAGACCATATGCCCAAGATGGTATTAACAGTATTTTAAAAAAGTTTTTGTGACTGACTATACACGACCTATGCCTTCACATAGGAAGTAGCAATGTGGTTGTTAAGGAAATTCCACAAAAGAACCGCAAGAGTATACGGTTATCCGTGGCAGATCAGTCAACCAGTGCGAGCGAGACGAAAAACTCTCGAAGGCCAAGCAACACACAAATACCTGACCGCACTTACCCTACGTCTCCACGAGCAATCAACTTGGACATGACATGAACATGACGCCGGCAGAGCAACTGTAAAAAGTTCACCAACTATTTTGTTGTGGTGAACACGGGCGATGTCCATGTTCAGGCATATCAAAGTATTTTGCGGTAGCGCAATAGAGATAGAATATTTACCAATTTTGTTCTGTCTCTTTTCTTTCTATTGTAAATGTTTGCGGACGGCGAATCTCATGGCGAACATCGTTGCTCAGACATATGTTCGGGCATCCATGTCAGAGCATGAACGAAACTTGTACATAAGCGGTCTCCATCAGCCATTTGCGATGTCCAACATCATACCCATACCAAGTTCATGGCTAGTGGAGACCGCTAGTTAAGAAATAATTACGATGACGCGAGAGCTGTTCTTCAATCCAGAGCCGCTTAACGACTCTTTTCCAATATATGTTTTCTAAATTTCACTATTATTCAACATTTTAAGGTTTAATAATTATTGTTTTGCTGTACACGCCACTGTTTGGCGATTGCGTCAAATTCTTCATACAAAATCATGCGAAGTAAAGTAAACTCTTGTTTTGCCTCATTTCTATAAGAAATTAATAATAAAAAAAAGGTGCCGTAAGAAAAATTCAACGCCGACTGTTGAGCAAAAACATCATCACCCATACGCAGCCGCCGATTAAATGTTTTAATATGAACTTATTAAACAGTAAAATAAAATAAAAGAAACCTTAATTATGCATGTTTGAGTACAACAGAAATCATTTAATTTCATTATTTATATTAAATACACTTCAATTAGCTTGTTTGTTCTTGTGTAAGTGGACCGATAGATAAAAATATTACGGTAACGGCTTCTTGGTCGGCATTAAACGATCGACTTATTTATCTAGACAGCAAGAAAAATAAACAAAACAACAAAATTCTCAATTCACAGCAGTAAAGTGTACGTATGGAGCACAAAAAACTACTTTTTGAAAATAAATTAAGAAAAGTGGTGTATGCTGCACGAAACGTATTTTTACTTTTACAATAAAATAACTTCTAACTTCATTCATGAAAGTTCACAAAAATTTAAATTTTTCTTCAAAACATGTGTCGGAAGCAATGGTGAAAATACAAAAAAAAATTCTTTGTCGTTTTTCTCCATTCCTAATTTTTTTAAGAATGGTCCGTGGAGCAAAACTATTCTGGGGCGACAAATTGTCAACGAAAAACTGTTGGCAATTATTGCCGCAATTATTACAAGCATTGGAAATGAGCTGTCTCCATTGGCAATATCAATATTTTGACATTTGCTGCAATATATGTATGTTAATGAATTTTTTGCCAGTCTAGACGGGGAGTTAAGTGCCGTCTAATATATGCCACATTTTGTATTTTCTTCTATTCATAAAAACAATTCAACTGAACTAATAATCATCTTTATAAGCACTTTTATTTAACAATTTTCTTTTGAACACATACAGACATACATATTTAATATAATTGAAATTTATTTGCTGGTGATTAACTATGTCTACCTATGCTTTCATTGGTACTTTGCAAAATCATCAGTACACTTCAACCACACATTTTGAACAGTCACAAAGTCTACTGATGATTTGAGAAAGCACTAATGAAATGCATACAGACAAAGTTCACCACCAGCAAATAAATTTCAATTAAAATAAACTTATGACAATATGTCAAATAATAAATTTGTTATATACTTATTATATTTTGATAATCTAATCATAATCATAAGCACAATCACAATCATAATAGTAATCACAATCATAATTATAATTACAAACATCATCATCATCGTAATCAGAATCACAATCAGAATCACAATCAGAATCACGATCATAATCATAATCATAATCATCATCATCATCATAATCATAATCATAATCACATTCATAATCACAAACATAATCATCATCATAATCATAATCGTAGTCATAATCATAATCGATATCTTTAACTTTTACGCAACTAGTGTTGTCAGTTGACAACGCAACTGAAGTTCGGTTGCCATCCATAGGTTAAGTTAGGTTAACAGGTTGCCGAGGAAAAAAAAGAAGAGTATTTTCGGCTGTCGGTCCAGTTAATTAGGTTTCTTTGTGTTACCGTAATCGAGCCACAAATAAATCTTACAGTACCTTAAGAAATAATAATAAAACTCTAAATTAAAATGTTGCATAGTATTAAAATATTTTTTGGTTTATTGAAATATAATTTACTAAATGCGCCAAAACAATAAATATGACTTAGACAATTTTCATAATTAAGAGCACATACATATAATCTACGTTCCTCCCCATATCACACAGGCACAAATATACAACCTTGCATTTTCTAATTTTAATCGTCTATTGGTAATTTTATGTCAAATACCACGTAGTAATTCTACAGATCTTATCTATAAACATATTTAACTAATACGGGAGTATTACACTGTCTCGAAAATATTTCTTTTTAATTACTTACGAATTGTGTGGCATAGTCGTACTTTTTTCTTATCACTTCAATTTCAAATAATAATACAATACATAAGAGATTTTCAAGAAATTCTTTGAAAACTATAGAAGAAGAAAACTTTCGTTTGAAATGTTTGGGCAATAAATTATGAAGATCTTTAGATAAACAATCACTTATTTGGGTGCATAAGTATTTGCCTTAATAATATTTCAGTATTGTCAGTGCAGCGATTTTATTTACGGTTTTTGTTTGGCAAACGCTAATGCTTTGAATTCTCACCTCAAAATATGGAATTTATTTTACAATTTTCTTTAAAATTCTGACACTGCTTCTTAAGATTTTGTTTAGCATCATTGATGAAGATTTTTATGGGCGTGTTTGCACAAGTATCATTATCTATCGTTTTAGTGGAATTTTCCAGCACCAGCAACAACAATGACTTATTTAATCTTTTCATGTCCCTTTACTGTATTTCTTCTCTTTCGTAGTTAAAATATTTTCATAACGTTTTCTGATTTCCCTTTACCATCATTTTTAAAGCGTGACCAAATTTTGTTTGTTGAAAATTTTTTACCTGCAGTTTTACTTTATTTTATACGATCAAATAAATGAATTTACTTTAGCGCTTATATTCTTATACAGGGTGAGAAATATTTAATAGTTCATCGTTTAGGTGAACAGAATTCTGCCTTTAGATCGTGTGATATCCTACTACGAGTATTAAGTCTACTTTCCAAAACGATATTAGGTCTGTTCATTTACTTTCCTAGCAGAAACTTGCAACGAGAGAGTAAGGCAGAAATTTACAAAATTACTCTCAAAGATACGAAAAAGTAAATGAACGACGCTTTACTTGTAAAAATTTGCAAGAAAATTTTATTCATGTCAGAACCATGGATGGAAATCATGATACAATTGTACTTTTTCTAATGTATTTTGGATAATCTTGTTTGCTAATATTTTAAATTACAAAATTTTTACAAATCGACATGAAATACTTTACACAGCTTCATGTATTATTTACTATTTTTTATGCATTTTTCATTATTTTTTAATTCTATTCTATTAACAAATACAAAAAACCCATTTTCCATCTCTGATCAAATATGATAAACAAACAAAATTCATTGTCAATAAAATTGAATTTATGTGGCTTAATGAAAGAAAAACAATGAATTAAGAAAATACGCTTTCTTTTTACATACGTATACATATTTTTTCAATAAAGAAATTCACATTTTTGAGTTTTCCTTTTTCAGATATTTTTGAAATAATTAATTTGTAGACACAAACGCAAAACAGCTGTTTGAATAATTATTGCAAGTAAAAATTTTACTTGTAAAAATTTGCACGAATTTTTCTGTCTCAATTTTTTACGCTCTTTCGACGCTCTCTCGTTGCAAATTTTTTGGGTTAATGAACGCTTTCTGGTAACAATTGTCACAAATTTGTAAAAAATTTTAGTAAATAAACACAACTATTAAATACCGCCTCTGCGATATTTAGAAGGGAAAAACTTGAAGCTTATGTAACTTTAGTATGACTCCGATCGATAAGGCTGACACGGATTTTGCGCCTTCTGATTGATATTCGCATCATCCTTTGAGATTTTTTTTTTTGGCAATTCGTGCGATTTCGGAAAAATTTATGAAAAATTCGAACAAATGTAGTTCCAAAAAAAAAGTCCTTTGTGCTATAAAATTAAAAAATAAGTAAAAAAGTTGCCGGCCAACCGTATTTTCTACGTTGTAGGGTCCGAACTTTTCATAGGAAACTGCGAAAATTCTCCAACAAATTTTTTTTAAATAGCTTATGTAATAGAAAACTTAAAAATAATAAAAACAATTTTTTGCGACTCATATTTCCCGAGTTATTGGTGTTCAAAGTTTTGATAGAAAATACAGTTCAGTGAAGCAGCTCAAACAAAAGGAAAAAGTAGCCTATGCGATAGAAATATTTAAATTTTCTATCACAAAAACAAATTGAAATAAAAAAAGTTTTCGGCAACCCATATTTCCCGAGTTATGGGGCTCTGAATTTTTCATAGGAAACTGCAAAAAATCTTAATAAAAAATAAAGTATTTTAAAAAATGTAGCTCATCTGATAGAAAACGGTTTAAGAAATTAAAATGAAATTAAAAAATTGAATGCCAAATGTGCAGATTTATCTATTTTTCGAAGTTTTTTAAGCTGTAGAGCAGTCGTGCGGTTTTTTGCTTTAAAAAATCAGTTTTTCCTTAAAAAGATCACATTTTAGTTTTTTGCTCTGCTTTCTTACTTTTCAGTAAATTTTTCCATTCCAATAAATATTTCAAACCATCATCAATTAGTTTTTCATACACGTTCAGAACAGTGCAGTTTATATAAAAAATAAAATAAAAAGTGTCAGAAATATGTATTAAAAATTTGTTTATGAAAGACAAAGAAGAAACGTGTGAATTTCTATGCGTTCCTTTGTGAAAGGATTTGTATGCAAAATGTTTAAAAGTTTTGATACATACTTTCGTTTTTCGTTTTCTATACCTGTACATATTTTTTACTTGGTGAATCTTCTACAGTTAAGTTTTTAATCAGACTACATTTTTTGCAGTATCAATCACATAATGGCAGGGTATTTTAAATTAATACTTATTTAATTTACAAAATTTTTGTGAAGAAAATATCACTATCGTCAACTCGCTACCCTACCAGTAAAATTCGATAGTTTCCGTACTTTTATAAAATTCAATATATGTTGAACTAATAAAGAAAAAAAATAGTTTTAGCTAATTACTTTGTATGCCAAAATAAGTTAAAATTTTTCAGCCCTGGAAAAATCTTTTTGATTTTGCTGATTTTCAATATCAATCTATGTAGTTCTTTTTAAAATATAAAATATGATTCATCAAGAAAGAAAAAAAAATTAGATTTCCATTTTATCTCTTTGTAATTAGATCTATTTTGAAATAATTCGGTTGAGTAACTTGGGCCTAGTTACATATGTATTATTTTTAAATTTTCGTTCTGTAAAATTTGATTTTATTTTTTTGTATCAGTTTTAGCAGTTTTTGATTATCAGCACTTTGAGTTTAATAAGGGCCATTATTACAACTTAAAGTTAGTTAAAAGTAGGATTTTATCGATAGTATAAAAAAAAGGTTGTTCAGCAGTACAATTTTAATTTGACCTATTGTGAGGGATTAGTTAAAATCAAGTTTACAATACTACTTGGTAAGTTAAATAAAATTTGTATTAATGAACAACTTTTTATACGTTCTACAAAATCCCACTTTTAACTAACTTTAAGTTGTAATAATGGCCCTAAGCGTAATAAATATAAAAATTTATATTTGCAGCAAAAATTATTGTTACACTCTGTTTACAGAACTCATCAGAACACGCACGTGTATTTTACAAAAAAAAAAACCAAAATCAATGTTAAGGAAACGTAAAAGGAAAGTGTGGTCAAAATGCACGTGTGTTTGCTTTTGTATAAACTCATCTACCTGATATTTGATTATCTCGCCATAAAAAGGAACATGTGCGTTAGTTCCTATTTTTCTTTATCAAAAGTAAACTGGTATTTGCCAAATAATCATAAGAATGTACGAGCACAGTAACGGTCAAATTATGTGGACCTAAGAAAGCATTAAAGCTCTTTAACTACAATATTTATTATTTTTTTCGAAAGACAAGAAATTGTAGCACCTAGATTATTTTTTTTAATTTGGTAATTAAATTATAGTCCTAATCGTATAATACATCCAACCATAGTGAAATTTATATGAAAACAAAATCAGTATTAATGGTGTTGCATTATTTCAATGAATGAGTGGACTGATAAAATTAATTTTTAATGAAACATAAAATTGACACATTTTACACCCAAATAGTAATTACGAGTGTCGTATTTCGACGTTCTTTAGTCTTGTACAAAATTGTTGTAGTCGAAGTCTAAAAACGACACTCGTAATTAGCGTGATATTGGCACGCTTTCAAGTTATGAAAAACATTGGCGGCATTCGATGTTTGATGCATATTGTCTTGGGTAAGTGCAAATGCAAAATATCGTAGCTTTTCTTTGGATTGTGTGTGTGTATTTTGTTGTTGCATTTGAAAGAAAAGCTTTGCAATAGTTTAAAGAAGACACTTCGACAGTTTTTCATTAATCTAAGACCCAAGTGTCGCAGCCGAAGTCGAAATATGTACGCCAACCACGATAAGGGAGATTATTTCGAAATCTTACTAATTTGATTAATGCAAACCTTTTCAGCAGCCTTGTTTTTATTTCAAGTTCTACTAAACATTCCTTTCTCATCATTGAAATAAAAATAAAAATTTTCACACTAAAGAAAAAACCTTGATTGAAGAAACACATGTGCTAGTTTTTCCAAATACAACTAGATTTCAATCTGAATATATTCACACAATATTTTTCAAAAGATATGCGTGTCCTTTCGCCTGATCGTTTATATTGTTTTGCTTAACAAAACACTCAAAACCTGTTCTCTTTTTTTTTTTTTTTTTTGTAAATATTGCATTGATTATGTCAAGGACAATGGCATACACACGACCAACATTTGCTCGCGTATCATAAACCAACGTCATAAAACGCTGTGTTTCGTTCGTATGAGAAGAAGTGCGTGAAACCAACCCCTGTTTGCTTTAAAAAGAAAACAATTTTGAAAACTTGTAACAATTAATCAAATTAAGTCACTTGAAATTTAAAAGTTCGCAGAACACGCGGAATTTTCATTTTTTATTTTCAAACTCAGACAGACAGACACTTGTCCATCGTTTTGTTGATTCCTTTTTTTTTATATAACAAAAGACTTTGGTACATGTGTTTAGATTTTTTTTTAAATAAAATTGATGATTTAAGTTTTACAAGTGCCAGCTAGACCTTCTTTAGCAATTATATTTTTTTATTTTGTTGCCTTGACAAAAAAGGCCAATCAATGTTTGAAGGCTGGATGTCAAATAAATATTCCAGGATATGTGGTTGCTGTTATCAAAATTACATATGTACATACAAAATCATTACAAAACATATCGCTCATTTATTTCAATAGTGTCACAACTCAAAAAAATATTTGTTGCCTATATATTTATATTTAAATTTTTATATTACTCTACCAACTATATATGGCTCTATGAGCTCGGTTGGTTTTTTTGAAATTAATAAATAAATAAATAAAAAGTTTTTGCAAAAAACGTGCTTAAAGTTTTTAATTTACATGAAACATAAGAAAATATTTTTCTCTCAAGGAGGATATTTATACCTATTTAAGAAAGTTTTATACACGATAAGATACAAAATGCAAGAGTCTAATCGTCGCTTTCGATAACGAGACTATGGTATTCGCTATCGTAAAATATAATATGATTCGATATCAAATGAAATAATCTCAAACTGCAAAAACGTGATCGTATCATCTCGTTATCGAAAGCGACGATTAGACCCCAGAATTATTCTACTACATTATTAATGCAATATAAAACTAATCGCAAATGTACATATTGTTTGTTGGTCCCATGTACATAGAAAGAACCTAACTCACATTTTTTCCGAAATTTAAGTTTTTTTAGTGATTCCAATACAAATACACCTGCATGCAAAAATTTAAGGAAATACTATCAGGTGTGGCATGTGTTTTAACTTCCGAAATCACAAGAAAATTTGTTGGAAACGATTCGTAAGGCAGAACAAAAACGTCTCCTGTAAAGTTACAATGATGCGAGTTTAAGGCCTTTCTACATGAGATGAACGATATGTATGTATGGAAGTATGTATAAACTGCATGTTCGCCATGATAAAAAAAATGTGGTTACGAATTTAATTGAAAAATGTACCATGAGTTTTTGCCTTCACTGAACAACCGAAAATACATTGAGCCTCAGAGGCTTGATTAGACTTAGAAGATTTTCGACAAAGTGCTTCCAGCTAGACACCGTTTCCAAATAGAAACGACCCTGCTTTGCTAAATCAAAATTCTGGCAGATATTAGGTGCCATTAATTCTAATGATCAACTCGATAATATTGTCAATTTTTAAATTAGCGATATCCCTTAGCACGCTAACATAAAATGTGCTACAGTATCCAGCTAAACCCTCACATCATCGCATGGAATGCATGAAACGGTGAATATGCTGGACCGAGCACCTTTAGAACCCTTCGTTCTTACTAAGAGGGGCTGTAGCACTAGAGTCCCGAACATCAATCGGATTCTTATTTCTCTCGTATTTCTGTCGGTGGCCAGTTCTGTTCTAATCTGACCCATTGTAAGCATACTGCAGGTATATTAACTTGAAGGAGAGTTCTGCCAGTTAAATTTGAGGTTAGATGTTGACTAAAGCAAGGTTATTTCATTGTGTATGTGTGTGCTATCTTTTTACTTTCTAGTCCATGTAAAAAGTTTTCCTTTTATAGCTTACCACTTCTGAGTTTATTTTTCCCAACTTACAATTCTTTTACAAAAATGCGTACTATGCATAAAATTTTTTTCAATAATTTCACGATACTTTTCAAATATGGCAGCAGACTTTTTACCACTTTGCATGAAAGAACAAAGCCGAACGGTTTACAGCCACGGCTAAGCCGCCGCCGACTTATTTTCAGGTATCTCAGCCAGCGCCGATTCCGACGGATGCAAGGCATATCAAATGTAGTAAATGTGCCTTGGACGGATCCCTAGAAGAAATGAATGACTTAAACTAACGCAAACAAAACTTTTTTACTAACACACAAGGCACATTTACTTCAGGTACACGCATTAGAGAAAACACTGTGGCAACTCTGTCCTTCTCACATAGTTTTACAAAGTAATTGTCAAAAAATTGTATGCATCAAACAAGGCACAAAAGTAATTGTCAAATAAATTCTTCGTTATAAACGTGTAAACAAAAAATCAGCGGATGAGCAATTTGCCTGATGCATGTACCTGTTTAATATGCCTTGCTAACACACATGCAATAATTTCATGTTGATATTTTGCTGCTGGTGCTGCCACTGTTTCGTTTTTTCCAAAAAATTTGAAGGATTGTTTTTACAATACTTATTGCATATTTTGGTATATTAATTTATGTACATATTTATTTAAGTTTTATTTAAATTGAAGTTTTATTAAAATATATGGATTTTGTTTCCGTAAATTATAATTATTTGATTATTTGTTGTCAAAAAATTTACTTTGTATACGAATAGGCTTTGGAAATTTTGGGGATTATTAGAAAAAAAAACGTATTGAACAAAAATTTTTGCTAGTGGCAGTTCAGGCAAATATTGCATTATTTGTTTCACTCTAACATATATGTTAGAGTGAAACATCTAATGCATATATGCGAAAATTTTTCCAAATAAAACAACGCGTCCAAGAATTGTGTAAAAAAATTAAAATTTTAAAAGTTTTCAACAATAGTGATATAGTGAAAGAAAAAAGATAAATGAAATGAAATGAGTAAAAGACACATTCAAAATTTAATGTCAAAAGAAAACAAGGCATATGAATTGAATGTAAAAAAATATAGAAATTTGTTGTTTGGTGAAAGTAATAAAAAAACAACATTGCAAAATGTGCCAGTTCTAATTGGAGTGGAGGAATTAAATGAAGAAATTTCAGATTCCATTGCATCCACATCTGCGCATGGGTTGCATTCAAATGCAGGTGAGTATAGTGATGAATCTTATATAGGCCCTGAAAGAAATCCTTTAACTTTTAAGGGAAGAAGTAAATGTGATGAAATTAAATCATGGGCCGTAAGAAATAAAATTTCCCATACGGCTTTGGAAGATTTGCTCCATACATTAAAAAGGGTAGGAGTCGAAGATTTACCATTATCGGCAAAAACCCTTTTTAATGTAAATAAAGAAGTAGTTAATGTGTCGAATATTCCCGATGGTGAATTCATGTATTTAGGAATTCAAAAATACTTTCTATCCATTTTAAAATTTTTATCCCCAAAATTCCCCAAAAGGCAATTTGTACTAATTTGAACACTTCTGGAGATGGATAAAAAGTGTCAAAACAAATTCAATTATTTTTAAAATGTATATTAATTCATAACAGAGATTTTAGCACTGAATTTTGTTACACAAATTAAATTTAATATATACAATACTCTACCAATTATTTAAACGGCCGTGATCCAGCGGCAACTTGATATGAACAAGCTTCTGCCCAAAACATTTTTAAGTTGCTTGTTATTTGTATATAATATTGTAAGCATCAAATAAGGTAAAGAACTAATTGTCAAATGATTTAAGTTATATAGTACAAATGAGTAAGCAATAATAAAAAAATTACCTGATGAGTAATCTCCCCAATGCGAGTACCTGTTTATCTTGTAATAAACCTTATTTAAATCTTACTAACAACAAATGTTAAAGACGAGTTCTTTGTTACCATTTATCGTTTAATATTATGTGTTGAAATTAAAATATTCCGAGATATAAATAAAAAAATAAATATTAAGTAAAATACAAATCCCCAAAAAATCTCATAAAATCCCCAAAACATAAAAGATATCCCCAATTAATTCCTCAATTCCCAAACAAAAATTCTTATCCCCATTTCGGAAAAAAATCCCCAATTTGGGGATAAATCCCCTAATCTGACAGCACTGAACAGAATACCGGCATAAACAAATTTTGGCAAAAAAAAAAAGCAGCAGCAGAAAGCAGTCGTGAGATAGAATCCATTTTATTTTGAGAGCATTTTTTCTCATGCTCGCACATATAAATAAATATTCTCTCAAAAATGTTACCATACTTTCAATAAATTTCATACATTTTGCAAACAAAACTACAAAGAAAAATAAGCACAAAAGAAGAAGAAGTTACTGCCGACGATGTTATTATGGGCTTTATTAATTTGGGAGCGATTTTCCTGAAGTTGCAGACTTTAATGATGAAACAGAACAATTTCGCTCATTTCGTGTACATTACGTATTGCAGGGTAAAGGTTTCTTGATAATTGCACTAGGAACAGTGAAATGCGCATAGGATCCAGCTAACCCTTCAATAATCAATTTCAATGTATTTTTAATAAACAAATATTTTACTGAATAAGTAAAACAATAATTTGAGATTATTAGTGCGTTAAAAAATTTAAACGTAATTGTAAAATTTCCAAAAACATGAATTATTAATTATTTTATGTGTGTATGTGCTATAAAAAATACCTGTAACTACTAATAAGATTGTATAAACATGAAATTCAAAGCTATTTGAATAACTTTTTCTACACTTAAATCTGGCATAATACTTTTCTTCTGTAGAACATTTAGTAGAATTTTTTGATCGATTTAGCATTCTCTCATCATCATTTTCTGGCAACACTGGTTTCATCATGAAAAAACAATTTTCTCTCTCTCTCTGACTTTGCACACACAATCAGCGCTGCCAGAAGATTTGGGATAAAAATCATCATTTGCCGGGGAAAAAAATCATATTTTGAAGAAAAAAAATCATCAAATCCAATTTTATTTTGAAATAAAAAGGCGATCCCAATTTCCACAAAATCAAAGTTCAACATTTGCAGAAGATATGCGAAGAGAAATTAATTTTTTAATAAATTTTAAAAGGATCACAAAAGCTGGGACATTATCATTATTAATTAATTAATTATCATTATTAATTAAAATTAAACCTATAAAAATTCAACGGTGTTTAAAAAAATATGGTTAAAATTTAATCGTTTTAGTATTCGCTTACACAACTCGATGTAAAATTTAACACAATCCTCAATAAATTCATTTTTTCATTTGCATTGGGTAGTACGAATAAAAAAAAAATATTTGCTTTTTACTTAAAAATTTGTTTTAAAACACAAAATGCTGGAAACAATTGAATATAAAACTTACAATTTTGGGTTTTAAAACAAACTTTTTACCTGACTAGCTGACTAGGCTACAAAGTGTATTTGTACCAATTTTTTTCAAAAACATACAAATACCATAAGTATAAATGTTTACCTGATTTACCCCCATAAAATTACACCAAATTTTAAACAAAAATCCCCATCCATAAACATATTTCAAAAGCCACAGACAGTATTGTAAAAAGTCTGCCATATTCTAAAGCTTTACGTTCATAAAAAACAGCATACTGCCATAATTACCATGAAAACCTATCTTTGATTGATTACTTATAAAAATTTAAACAAACTCTTTTTCAAATTATATAAACTATTATCACATAATACTCGTACATAAATACATATGTTTATATGTACGTAAAATGTACGTGTAATACCTGTAATAAATTAAAAATTAAATGTTGCATAAAAATAGTATTTTTTTATCAAAAAATTTTTGTACATCAATCATAACTATTAATCTAAAGATATAATAACCATAAAAATAACAAATAAATTAATTCACATCAAGAGAAGCACCTTCCCTTTACGCCTAAACTTTGCAAGATAAAAAAAAAATTCCAACTCGCTAAAAAAAGGCAACTATGAATAATAATTTATTTCAAAAACAACTACGAGCATACTTATGTATGTATGTACATGATAAACTAAAAAAATATTAAGGGAGGAATATTTAATATAAAGAATGCAACGAGTCACTGAATAAATATAAGTATGTATGTAAATACATACTTTTGTATGTATGCAATACATGTAAGCATAAATACACAACAACACATACAATATAACCAAGTAAATCAAAATAAATATTAACTTTCCTATATAAAAAAATCTTTAAAATGCACCAAATACGTACATAATTATATCACAAAAATAGCAACATCTGGTATCTCTTTTTTAACTACTACGCACTTCTCACACAACCGATTGCTCAGGAATTTATTTTAATAATACCAAAAGTCTTAAGTACCTAATACGTATGTAGGTATGTATGTAAACTAAAGACGGTAACTAAACAATACACACTAACCAACGACCATACCACGCTGAATACATCGGTTCTCGTCCGATCACCGAAATTAAGCAGCGTCGGGCGCGGTTAGTACTTAGATGGGGGACCGCTTGGGAACACCGCGTGTTGTTGGCATCCAACAATTTTTTTTTATTTTTTAATCGAGGTTTTTTTAAATTAAGAATTTTATTTTAAAAAGAAAAAACTTAAAATAAAATTAAAAAAGCGATAACTTTAGTGAAAAACAGTTGCATAAAGTTAAAAAAAAACTAAGAAAAATATTCAAAGGCAAACATACAAGCAGAATTGATTTTTCGCTTTGCTTTTGTAGTTTATACAGACAGAAAAAAAAACCTCTACAAGTTTAACATAGTAGTAGGTACATAGAATAATTTTGTAAATATAGTACTCGTACTTAACATTAAAAATAAACAGGCAGAGACAAATGTTTTGTTTTGTTACATTTGTGTGAAAGTGTGCGTATAGAAACATTTGTAAAGTAAAATGTTAATATGAATTTTGTATCCATATAATTAACTTGTTAAACTGTATGCTTTTGCCAACGACCATACCACGCTGAATACATCGGTTCTCGTCCGATCACCGAAATTAAGCAGCGTCGGGCGCGGTTAGTACTTAGATGGGGGACCGCTTGGGAACACCGCGTGTTGTTGGCATCCAACAATTTTTTTTTATTTTTTAATCGAGGTTTTTTTAAATTAAGAATTTTATTTTAAAAAGAAAAAACTTAAAATAAAATTAAAAAAGCGATAACTTTAGTGAAAAACAGTTGCATAAAGTTAAAAAAAAACTAAGAAAAATATTCAAAGGCAAACATACAAGCAGAATTGATTTTTCGCTTTGCTTTTGTAGTTTATACAGACAGAAAAAAAAACCTCTACAAGTTTAACATAGTAGTAGGTACATAGAATAATTTTGTAAATATAGTACTCGTACTTAACATTAAAAATAAACAGGCAGAGACAAATGTTTTGTTTTGTTACATTTGTGTGAAAGTGTGCGTATAGAAACATTTGTAAAGTAAAATGTTAATATGAATTTTGTATCCATATAATTAACTTGTTAAACTGTATGCTTTTGCCAACGACCATACCACGCTGAATACATCGGTTCTCGTCCGATCACCGAAATTAAGCAGCGTCGGGCGCGGTTAGTACTTAGATGGGGGACCGCTTGGGAACACCGCGTGTTGTTGGCATCCAACAATTTTTTTTTATTTTTTAATCGAGGTTTTTTTAAATTAAGAATTTTATTTTAAAAAGAAAAAACTTAAAATAAAATTAAAAAAGCGATAACTTTAGTGAAAAACAGTTGCATAAAGTTAAAAAAAAACTAAGAAAAATATTCAAAGGCAAACATACAAGCAGAATTGATTTTTCGCTTTGCTTTTGTAGTTTATACAGACAGAAAAAAAAACCTCTACAAGTTTAACATAGTAGTAGGTACATAGAATAATTTTGTAAATATAGTACTCGTACTTAACATTAAAAATAAACAGGCAGAGACAAATGTTTTGTTTTGTTACATTTGTGTGAAAGTGTGCGTATAGAAACATTTGTAAAGTAAAATGTTAATATGAATTTTGTATCCATATAATTAACTTGTTAAACTGTATGCTTTTGCCAACGACCATACCACGCTGAATACATCGGTTCTCGTCCGATCACCGAAATTAAGCAGCGTCGGGCGCGGTTAGTACTTAGATGGGGGACCGCTTGGGAACACCGCCGCGTGTTGTTGGCATCCAACAATTTTTTTTTATTTTTTAATCGAGGTTTTTTTAAATTAAGAATTTTATTTTAAAAAGAAAAAACTTAAAATAAAATTAAAAAAGCGATAACTTTAGTGAAAAACAGTTGCATAAAGTTAAAAAAAAACTAAGAAAAATATTCAAAGGCAAACATACAAGCAGAATTGATTTTTCGCTTTGCTTTTGTAGTTTATACAGACAGAAAAAAAAACCTCTACAAGTTTAACATAGTAGTAGGTACATAGAATAATTTTGTAAATATAGTACTCGTACTTAACATTAAAAATAAACAGGCAGAGACAAATGTTTTGTTTTGTTACATTTGTGTGAAAGTGTGCGTATAGAAACATTTGTAAAGTAAAATGTTAATATGAATTTTGTATCCATATAATTAACTTGTTAAACTGTATGCTTTTGCCAACGACCATACCACGCTGAATACATCGGTTCTCGTCCGATCACCGAAATTAAGCAGCGTCGGGCGCGGTTAGTACTTAGATGGGGGACCGCTTGGGAACACCGCGTGTTGTTGGCATCCAACAATTTTTTTTTATTTTTTAATCGAGGTTTTTTTAAATTAAGAATTTTATTTTAAAAAGAAAAAACTTAAAATAAAATTAAAAAAGCGATAACTTTAGTGAAAAACAGTTGCATAAAGTTAAAAAAAAACTAAGAAAAATATTCAAAGGCAAACATACAAGCAGAATTGATTTTTCGCTTTGCTTTTGTAGTTTATACAGACAGAAAAAAAAACCTCTACAAGTTTAACATAGTAGTAGGTACATAGAATAATTTTGTAAATATAGTACTCGTACTTAACATTAAAAATAAACAGGCAGAGACAAATGTTTTGTTTTGTTACATTTGTGTGAAAGTGTGCGTATAGAAACATTTGTAAAGTAAAATGTTAATATGAATTTTGTATCCATATAATTAACTTGTTAAACTGTATGCTTTTGCCAACGACCATACCACGCTGAATACATCGGTTCTCGTCCGATCACCGAAATTAAGCAGCGTCGGGCGCGGTTAGTACTTAGATGGGGGACCGCTTGGGAACACCGCGTGTTGTTGGCATCCAACAATTTTTTTTTATTTTTTAATCGAGGTTTTTTTAAATTAAGAATTTTATTTTAAAAAGAAAAAACTTAAAATAAAATTAAAAAAGCGATAACTTTAGTGAAAAACAGTTGCATAAAGTTAAAAAAAAACTAAGAAAAATATTCAAAGGCAAACATACAAGCAGAATTGATTTTTCGCTTTGCTTTTGTAGTTTATACAGACAGAAAAAAAAACCTCTACAAGTTTAACATAGTAGTAGGTACATAGAATAATTTTGTAAATATAGTACTCGTACTTAACATTAAAAATAAACAGGCAGAGACAAATGTTTTGTTTTGTTACATTTGTGTGAAAGTGTGCGTATAGAAACATTTGTAAAGTAAAATGTTAATATGAATTTTGTATCCATATAATTAACTTGTTAAACTGTATGCTTTTGCCAACGACCATACCACGCTGAATACATCGGTTCTCGTCCGATCACCGAAATTAAGCAGCGTCGGGCGCGGTTAGTACTTAGATGGGGGACCGCTTGGGAACACCGCGTGTTGTTGGCATCCAACAATTTTTTTTTATTTTTTAATCGAGGTTTTTTTAAATTAAGAATTTTATTTTAAAAAGAAAAAACTTAAAATAAAATTAAAAAAGCGATAACTTTAGTGAAAAACAGTTGCATAAAGTTAAAAAAAAACTAAGAAAAATATTCAAAGGCAAACATACAAGCAGAATTGATTTTTCGCTTTGCTTTTGTAGTTTATACAGACAGAAAAAAAAACCTCTACAAGTTTAACATAGTAGTAGGTACATAGAATAATTTTGTAAATATAGTACTCGTACTTAACATTAAAAATAAACAGGCAGAGACAAATGTTTTGTTTTGTTACATTTGTGTGAAAGTGTGCGTATAGAAACATTTGTAAAGTAAAATGTTAATATGAATTTTGTATCCATATAATTAACTTGTTAAACTGTATGCTTTTGCCAACGACCATACCACGCTGAATACATCGGTTCTCGTCCGATCACCGAAATTAAGCAGCGTCGGGCGCGGTTAGTACTTAGATGGGGGACCGCTTGGGAACACCGCGTGTTGTTGGCATCCAACAATTTTTTTTTATTTTTTAATCGAGGTTTTTTTAAATTAAGAATTTTATTTTAAAAAGAAAAAACTTAAAATAAAATTAAAAAAGCGATAACTTTAGTGAAAAACAGTTGCATAAAGTTAAAAAAAAACTAAGAAAAATATTCAAAGGCAAACATACAAGCAGAATTGATTTTTCGCTTTGCTTTTGTAGTTTATACAGACAGAAAAAAAAACCTCTACAAGTTTAACATAGTAGTAGGTACATAGAATAATTTTGTAAATATAGTACTCGTACTTAACATTAAAAATAAACAGGCAGAGACAAATGTTTTGTTTTGTTACATTTGTGTGAAAGTGTGCGTATAGAAACATTTGTAAAGTAAAATGTTAATATGAATTTTGTATCCATATAATTAACTTGTTAAACTGTATGCTTTTGCCAACGACCATACCACGCTGAATACATCGGTTCTCGTCCGATCACCGAAATTAAGCAGCGTCGGGCGCGGTTAGTACTTAGATGGGGGACCGCTTGGGAACACCGCGTGTTGTTGGCATCCAACAATTTTTTTTTATTTTTTAATCGAGGTTTTTTTAAATTAAGAATTTTATTTTAAAAAGAAAAAACTTAAAATAAAATTAAAAAAGCGATAACTTTAGTGAAAAACAGTTGCATAAAGTTAAAAAAAAACTAAGAAAAATATTCAAAGGCAAACATACAAGCAGAATTGATTTTTCGCTTTGCTTTTGTAGTTTATACAGACAGAAAAAAAAACCTCTACAAGTTTAACATAGTAGTAGGTACATAGAATAATTTTGTAAATATAGTACTCGTACTTAACATTAAAAATAAACAGGCAGAGACAAATGTTTTGTTTTGTTACATTTGTGTGAAAGTGTGCGTATAGAAACATTTGTAAAGTAAAATGTTAATATGAATTTTGTATCCATATAATTAACTTGTTAAACTGTATGCTTTTGCCAACGACCATACCACGCTGAATACATCGGTTCTCGTCCGATCACCGAAATTAAGCAGCGTCGGGCGCGGTTAGTACTTAGATGGGGGACCGCTTGGGAACACCGCGTGTTGTTGGCATCCAACAATTTTTTTTTATTTTTTAATCGAGGTTTTTTTAAATTAAGAATTTTATTTTAAAAAGAAAAAACTTAAAATAAAATTAAAAAAGCGATAACTTTAGTGAAAAACAGTTGCATAAAGTTAAAAAAAAACTAAGAAAAATATTCAAAGGCAAACATACAAGCAGAATTGATTTTTCGCTTTGCTTTTGTAGTTTATACAGACAGAAAAAAAAACCTCTACAAGTTTAACATAGTAGTAGGTACATAGAATAATTTTGTAAATATAGTACTCGTACTTAACATTAAAAATAAACAGGCAGAGACAAATGTTTTGTTTTGTTACATTTGTGTGAAAGTGTGCGTATAGAAACATTTGTAAAGTAAAATGTTAATATGAATTTTGTATCCATATAATTAACTTGTTAAACTGTATGCTTTTGCCAACGACCATACCACGCTGAATACATCGGTTCTCGTCCGATCACCGAAATTAAGCAGCGTCGGGCGCGGTTAGTACTTAGATGGGGGACCGCTTGGGAACACCGCGTGTTGTTGGCATCCAACAATTTTTTTTTATTTTTTAATCGAGGTTTTTTTAAATTAAGAATTTTATTTTAAAAAGAAAAAACTTAAAATAAAATTAAAAAAGCGATAACTTTAGTGAAAAACAGTTGCATAAAGTTAAAAAAAAACTAAGAAAAATATTCAAAGGCAAACATACAAGCAGAATTGATTTTTCGCTTTGCTTTTGTAGTTTATACAGACAGAAAAAAAAACCTCTACAAGTTTAACATAGTAGTAGGTACATAGAATAATTTTGTAAATATAGTACTCGTACTTAACATTAAAAATAAACAGGCAGAGACAAATGTTTTGTTTTGTTACATTTGTGTGAAAGTGTGCGTATAGAAACATTTGTAAAGTAAAATGTTAATATGAATTTTGTATCCATATAATTAACTTGTTAAACTGTATGCTTTTGCCAACGACCATACCACGCTGAATACATCGGTTCTCGTCCGATCACCGAAATTAAGCAGCGTCGGGCGCGGTTAGTACTTAGATGGGGGACCGCTTGGGAACACCGCGTGTTGTTGGCATCCAACAATTTTTTTTTATTTTTTAATCGAGGTTTTTTTAAATTAAGAATTTTATTTTAAAAAGAAAAAACTTAAAATAAAATTAAAAAAGCGATAACTTTAGTGAAAAACAGTTGCATAAAGTTAAAAAAAAACTAAGAAAAATATTCAAAGGCAAACATACAAGCAGAATTGATTTTTCGCTTTGCTTTTGTAGTTTATACAGACAGAAAAAAAAACCTCTACAAGTTTAACATAGTAGTAGGTACATAGAATAATTTTGTAAATATAGTACTCGTACTTAACATTAAAAATAAACAGGCAGAGACAAATGTTTTGTTTTGTTACATTTGTGTGAAAGTGTGCGTATAGAAACATTTGTAAAGTAAAATGTTAATATGAATTTTGTATCCATATAATTAACTTGTTAAACTGTATGCTTTTGCCAACGACCATACCACGCTGAATACATCGGTTCTCGTCCGATCACCGAAATTAAGCAGCGTCGGGCGCGGTTAGTACTTAGATGGGGGACCGCTTGGGAACACCGCGTGTTGTTGGCATCCAACAATTTTTTTTTATTTTTTAATCGAGGTTTTTTTAAATTAAGAATTTTATTTTAAAAAGAAAAAACTTAAAATAAAATTAAAAAAGCGATAACTTTAGTGAAAAACAGTTGCATAAAGTTAAAAAAAAACTAAGAAAAATATTCAAAGTTAAACATACAAGCAGAATTGATTTTTCGCTTTGCTTTTGTAGTTTATACAGACAGAAAAAAAAACCTCTACAAGTTTAACATAGTAGTAGGTACATAGAATAATTTTGTAAATATAGTACTCGTACTTAACATTAAAAATAAACAGGCAGAGACAAATGTTTTGTTTTGTTACATTTGTGTGAAAGTGTGCGTATAGAAACATTTGTAAAGTAAAATGTTAATATGAATTTTGTATCCATATAATTAACTTGTTAAACTGTATGCTTTTGCCAACGACCATACCACGCTGAATACATCGGTTCTCGTCCGATCACCGAAATTAAGCAGCGTCGGGCGCGGTTAGTACTTAGATGGGGGACCGCTTGGGAACACCGCGTGTTGTTGGCATCCAACAATTTTTTTTTATTTTTTAATCGAGGTTTTTTTAAATTAAGAATTTTATTTTAAAAAGAAAAAACTTAAAATAAAATTAAAAAAGCGATAACTTTAGTGAAAAACAGTTGCATAAAGTTAAAAAAAAACTAAGAAAAATATTCAAAGGCAAACATACAAGCAGAATTGATTTTTCGCTTTGCTTTTGTAGTTTATACAGACAGAAAAAAAAACCTCTACAAGTTTAACATAGTAGTAGGTACATAGAATAATTTTGTAAATATAGTACTCGTACTTAACATTAAAAATAAACAGGCAGAGACAAATGTTTTGTTTTGTTACATTTGTGTGAAAGTGTGCGTATAGAAACATTTGTAAAGTAAAATGTTAATATGAATTTTGTATCCATATAATTAACTTGTTAAACTGTATGCTTTTGCCAACGACCATACCACGCTGAATACATCGGTTCTCGTCCGATCACCGAAATTAAGCAGCGTCGGGCGCGGTTAGTACTTAGATGGGGGACCGCTTGGGAACACCGCGTGTTGTTGGCATCCAACAATTTTTTTTTATTTTTTAATCGAGGTTTTTTTAAATTAAGAATTTTATTTTAAAAAGAAAAAACTTAAAATAAAATTAAAAAAGCGATAACTTTAGTGAAAAACAGTTGCATAAAGTTAAAAAAAAACTAAGAAAAATATTCAAAGGCAAACATACAAGCAGAATTGATTTTTCGCTTTGCTTTTGTAGTTTATACAGACAGAAAAAAAAACCTCTACAAGTTTAACATAGTAGTAGGTACATAGAATAATTTTGTAAATATAGTACTCGTACTTAACATTAAAAATAAACAGGCAGAGACAAATGTTTTGTTTTGTTACATTTGTGTGAAAGTGTGCGTATAGAAACATTTGTAAAGTAAAATGTTAATATGAATTTTGTATCCATATAATTAACTTGTTAAACTGTATGCTTTTGCCAACGACCATACCACGCTGAATACATCGGTTCTCGTCCGATCACCGAAATTAAGCAGCGTCGGGCGCGGTTAGTACTTAGATGGGGGACCGCTTGGGAACACCGCGTGTTGTTGGCATCCAACAATTTTTTTTTATTTTTTAATCGAGGTTTTTTTAAATTAAGAATTTTATTTTAAAAAGAAAAAACTTAAAATAAAATTAAAAAAGCGATAACTTTAGTGAAAAACAGTTGCATAAAGTTAAAAAAAAACTAAGAAAAATATTCAAAGGCAAACATACAAGCAGAATTGATTTTTCGCTTTGCTTTTGTAGTTTATACAGACAGAAAAAAAAACCTCTACAAGTTTAACATAGTAGTAGGTACATAGAATAATTTTGTAAATATAGTACTCGTACTTAACATTAAAAATAAACAGGCAGAGACAAATGTTTTGTTTTGTTACATTTGTGTGAAAGTGTGCGTATAGAAACATTTGTAAAGTAAAATGTTAATATGAATTTTGTATCCATATAATTAACTTGTTAAACTGTATGCTTTTGCCAACGACCATACCACGCTGAATACATCGGTTCTCGTCCGATCACCGAAATTAAGCAGCGTCGGGCGCGGTTAGTACTTAGATGGGGGACCGCTTGGGAACACCGCGTGTTGTTGGCATCCAACAATTTTTTTTTATTTTTTAATCGAGGTTTTTTTAAATTAAGAATTTTATTTTAAAAAGAAAAAACTTAAAATAAAATTAAAAAAGCGATAACTTTAGTGAAAAACAGTTGCATAAAGTTAAAAAAAAACTAAGAAAAATATTCAAAGGCAAACATACAAGCAGAATTGATTTTTCGCTTTGCTTTTGTAGTTTATACAGACAGAAAAAAAAACCTCTACAAGTTTAACATAGTAGTAGGTACATAGAATAATTTTGTAAATATAGTACTCGTACTTAACATTAAAAATAAACAGGCAGAGACAAATGTTTTGTTTTGTTACATTTGTGTGAAAGTGTGCGTATAGAAACATTTGTAAAGTAAAATGTTAATATGAATTTTGTATCCATATAATTAACTTGTTAAACTGTATGCTTTTGCCAACGACCATACCACGCTGAATACATCGGTTCTCGTCCGATCACCGAAATTAAGCAGCGTCGGGCGCGGTTAGTACTTAGATGGGGGACCGCTTGGGAACACCGCGTGTTGTTGGCATCCAACAATTTTTTTTTATTTTTTAATCGAGGTTTTTTTAAATTAAGAATTTTATTTTAAAAAGAAAAAACTTAAAATAAAATTAAAAAAGCGATAACTTTAGTGAAAAACAGTTGCATAAAGTTAAAAAAAAACTAAGAAAAATATTCAAAGGCAAACATACAAGCAGAATTGATTTTTCGCTTTGCTTTTGTAGTTTATACAGACAGAAAAAAAAACCTCTACAAGTTTAACATAGTAGTAGGTACATAGAATAATTTTGTAAATATAGTACTCGTACTTAACATTAAAAATAAACAGGCAGAGACAAATGTTTTGTTTTGTTACATTTGTGTGAAAGTGTGCGTATAGAAACATTTGTAAAGTAAAATGTTAATATGAATTTTGTATCCATATAATTAACTTGTTAAACTGTATGCTTTTGCCAACGACCATACCACGCTGAATACATCGGTTCTCGTCCGATCACCGAAATTAAGCAGCGTCGGGCGCGGTTAGTACTTAGATGGGGGACCGCTTGGGAACACCGCGTGTTGTTGGCATCCAACAATTTTTTTTTATTTTTTAATCGAGGTTTTTTTAAATTAAGAATTTTATTTTAAAAAGAAAAAACTTAAAATAAAATTAAAAAAGCGATAACTTTAGTGAAAAACAGTTGCATAAAGTTAAAAAAAAACTAAGAAAAATATTCAAAGGCAAACATACAAGCAGAATTGATTTTTCGCTTTGCTTTTGTAGTTTATACAGACAGAAAAAAAAACCTCTACAAGTTTAACATAGTAGTAGGTACATAGAATAATTTTGTAAATATAGTACTCGTACTTAACATTAAAAATAAACAGGCAGAGACAAATGTTTTGTTTTGTTACATTTGTGTGAAAGTGTGCGTATAGAAACATTTGTAAAGTAAAATGTTAATATGAATTTTGTATCCATATAATTAACTTGTTAAACTGTATGCTTTTGCCAACGACCATACCACGCTGAATACATCGGTTCTCGTCCGATCACCGAAATTAAGCAGCGTCGGGCGCGGTTAGTACTTAGATGGGGGACCGCTTGGGAACACCGCGTGTTGTTGGCATCCAACAATTTTTTTTTATTTTTTAATCGAGGTTTTTTTAAATTAAGAATTTTATTTTAAAAAGAAAAAACTTAAAATAAAATTAAAAAAGCGATAACTTTAGTGAAAAACAGTTGCATAAAGTTAAAAAAAAACTAAGAAAAATATTCAAAGGCAAACATACAAGCAGAATTGATTTTTCGCTTTGCTTTTGTAGTTTATACAGACAGAAAAAAAAACCTCTACAAGTTTAACATAGTAGTAGGTACATAGAATAATTTTGTAAATATAGTACTCGTACTTAACATTAAAAATAAACAGGCAGAGACAAATGTTTTGTTTTGTTACATTTGTGTGAAAGTGTGCGTATAGAAACATTTGTAAAGTAAAATGTTAATATGAATTTTGTATCCATATAATTAACTTGTTAAACTGTATGCTTTTGCCAACGACCATACCACGCTGAATACATCGGTTCTCGTCCGATCACCGAAATTAAGCAGCGTCGGGCGCGGTTAGTACTTAGATGGGGGACCGCTTGGGAACACCGCGTGTTGTTGGCATCCAACAATTTTTTTTTATTTTTTAATCGAGGTTTTTTTAAATTAAGAATTTTATTTTAAAAAGAAAAAACTTAAAATAAAATTAAAAAAGCGATAACTTTAGTGAAAAACAGTTGCATAAAGTTAAAAAAAAACTAAGAAAAATATTCAAAGGCAAACATACAAGCAGAATTGATTTTTCGCTTTGCTTTTGTAGTTTATACAGACAGAAAAAAAAACCTCTACAAGTTTAACATAGTAGTAGGTACATAGAATAATTTTGTAAATATAGTACTCGTACTTAACATTAAAAATAAACAGGCAGAGACAAATGTTTTGTTTTGTTACATTTGTGTGAAAGTGTGCGTATAGAAACATTTGTAAAGTAAAATGTTAATATGAATTTTGTATCCATATAATTAACTTGTTAAACTGTATGCTTTTGCCAACGACCATACCACGCTGAATACATCGGTTCTCGTCCGATCACCGAAATTAAGCAGCGTCGGGCGCGGTTAGTACTTAGATGGGGGACCGCTTGGGAACACCGCGTGTTGTTGGCATCCAACAATTTTTTTTTATTTTTTAATCGAGGTTTTTTTAAATTAAGAATTTTATTTTAAAAAGAAAAAACTTAAAATAAAATTAAAAAAGCGATAACTTTAGTGAAAAACAGTTGCATAAAGTTAAAAAAAAACTAAGAAAAATATTCAAAGGCAAACATACAAGCAGAATTGATTTTTCGCTTTGCTTTTGTAGTTTATACAGACAGAAAAAAAAACCTCTACAAGTTTAACATAGTAGTAGGTACATAGAATAATTTTGTAAATATAGTACTCGTACTTAACATTAAAAATAAACAGGCAGAGACAAATGTTTTGTTTTGTTACATTTGTGTGAAAGTGTGCGTATAGAAACATTTGTAAAGTAAAATGTTAATATGAATTTTGTATCCATATAATTAACTTGTTAAACTGTATGCTTTTGCCAACGACCATACCACGCTGAATACATCGGTTCTCGTCCGATCACCGAAATTAAGCAGCGTCGGGCGCGGTTAGTACTTAGATGGGGGACCGCTTGGGAACACCGCGTGTTGTTGGCATCCAACAATTTTTTTTTATTTTTTAATCGAGGTTTTTTTAAATTAAGAATTTTATTTTAAAAAGAAAAAACTTAAAATAAAATTAAAAAAGCGATAACTTTAGTGAAAAACAGTTGCATAAAGTTAAAAAAAAAACTAAGAAAAATATTCAAAGGCAAACATACAAGCAGAATTGATTTTTCGCTTTGCTTTTGTAGTTTATACAGACAGAAAAAAAAACCTCTACAAGTTTAACATAGTAGTAGGTACATAGAATAATTTTGTAAATATAGTACTCGTACTTAACATTAAAAATAAACAGGCAGAGACAAATGTTTTGTTTTGTTACATTTGTGTGAAAGTGTGCGTATAGAAACATTTGTAAAGTAAAATGTTAATATGAATTTTGTATCCATATAATTAACTTGTTAAACTGTATGCTTTTGCCAACGACCATACCACGCTGAATACATCGGTTCTCGTCCGATCACCGAAATTAAGCAGCGTCGGGCGCGGTTAGTACTTAGATGGGGGACCGCTTGGGAACACCGCGTGTTGTTGGCATCCAACAATTTTTTTTTATTTTTTAATCGAGGTTTTTTTAAATTAAGAATTTTATTTTAAAAAGAAAAAACTTAAAATAAAATTAAAAAAGCGATAACTTTAGTGAAAAACAGTTGCATAAAGTTAAAAAAAAACTAAGAAAAATATTCAAAGGCAAACATACAAGCAGAATTGATTTTTCGCTTTGCTTTTGTAGTTTATACAGACAGAAAAAAAAACCTCTACAAGTTTAACATAGTAGTAGGTACATAGAATAATTTTGTAAATATAGTACTCGTACTTAACATTAAAAATAAACAGGCAGAGACAAATGTTTTGTTTTGTTACATTTGTGTGAAAGTGTGCGTATAGAAACATTTGTAAAGTAAAATGTTAATATGAATTTTGTATCCATATAATTAACTTGTTAAACTGTATGCTTTTGCCAACGACCATACCACGCTGAATACATCGGTTCTCGTCCGATCACCGAAATTAAGCAGCGTCGGGCGCGGTTAGTACTTAGATGGGGGACCGCTTGGGAACACCGCGTGTTGTTGGCATCCAACAATTTTTTTTTATTTTTTAATCGAGGTTTTTTTAAATTAAGAATTTTATTTTAAAAAGAAAAAACTTAAAATAAAATTAAAAAAGCGATAACTTTAGTGAAAAACAGTTGCATAAAGTTAAAAAAAAACTAAGAAAAATATTCAAAGGCAAACATACAAGCAGAATTGATTTTTCGCTTTGCTTTTGTAGTTTATACAGACAGAAAAAAAAACCTCTACAAGTTTAACATAGTAGTAGGTACATAGAATAATTTTGTAAATATAGTACTCGTACTTAACATTAAAAATAAACAGGCAGAGACAAATGTTTTGTTTTGTTACATTTGTGTGAAAGTGTGCGTATAGAAACATTTGTAAAGTAAAATGTTAATATGAATTTTGTATCCATATAATTAACTTGTTAAACTGTATGCTTTTGCCAACGACCATACCACGCTGAATACATCGGTTCTCGTCCGATCACCGAAATTAAGCAGCGTCGGGCGCGGTTAGTACTTAGATGGGGGACCGCTTGGGAACACCGCGTGTTGTTGGCATCCAACAATTTTTTTTTATTTTTTAATCGAGGTTTTTTTAAATTAAGAATTTTATTTTAAAAAGAAAAAACTTAAAATAAAATTAAAAAAGCGATAACTTTAGTGAAAAACAGTTGCATAAAGTTAAAAAAAAACTAAGAAAAATATTCAAAGGCAAACATACAAGCAGAATTGATTTTTCGCTTTGCTTTTGTAGTTTATACAGACAGAAAAAAAAACCTCTACAAGTTTAACATAGTAGTAGGTACATAGAATAATTTTGTAAATATAGTACTCGTACTTAACATTAAAAATAAACAGGCAGAGACAAATGTTTTGTTTTGTTACATTTGTGTGAAAGTGTGCGTATAGAAACATTTGTAAAGTAAAATGTTAATATGAATTTTGTATCCATATAATTAACTTGTTAAACTGTATGCTTTTGCCAACGACCATACCACGCTGAATACATCGGTTCTCGTCCGATCACCGAAATTAAGCAGCGTCGGGCGCGGTTAGTACTTAGATGGGGGACCGCTTGGGAACACCGCGTGTTGTTGGCATCCAACAATTTTTTTTTATTTTTTAATCGAGGTTTTTTTAAATTAAGAATTTTATTTTAAAAAGAAAAAACTTAAAATAAAATTAAAAAAGCGATAACTTTAGTGAAAAACAGTTGCATAAAGTTAAAAAAAAACTAAGAAAAATATTCAAAGGCAAACATACAAGCAGAATTGATTTTTCGCTTTGCTTTTGTAGTTTATACAGACAGAAAAAAAAACCTCTACAAGTTTAACATAGTAGTAGGTACATAGAATAATTTTGTAAATATAGTACTCGTACTTAACATTAAAAATAAACAGGCAGAGACAAATGTTTTGTTTTGTTACATTTGTGTGAAAGTGTGCGTATAGAAACATTTGTAAAGTAAAATGTTAATATGAATTTTGTATCCATATAATTAACTTGTTAAACTGTATGCTTTTGCCAACGACCATACCACGCTGAATACATCGGTTCTCGTCCGATCACCGAAATTAAGCAGCGTCGGGCGCGGTTAGTACTTAGATGGGGGACCGCTTGGGAACACCGCGTGTTGTTGGCATCCAACAATTTTTTTTTATTTTTTAATCGAGGTTTTTTTAAATTAAGAATTTTATTTTAAAAAGAAAAAACTTAAAATAAAATTAAAAAAGCGATAACTTTAGTGAAAAACAGTTGCATAAAGTTAAAAAAAAACTAAGAAAAATATTCAAAGGCAAACATACAAGCAGAATTGATTTTTCGCTTTGCTTTTGTAGTTTATACAGACAGAAAAAAAAACCTCTACAAGTTTAACATAGTAGTAGGTACATAGAATAATTTTGTAAATATAGTACTCGTACTTAACATTAAAAATAAACAGGCAGAGACAAATGTTTTGTTTTGTTACATTTGTGTGAAAGTGTGCGTATAGAAACATTTGTAAAGTAAAATGTTAATATGAATTTTGTATCCATATAATTAACTTGTTAAACTGTATGCTTTTGCCAACGACCATACCACGCTGAATACATCGGTTCTCGTCCGATCACCGAAATTAAGCAGCGTCGGGCGCGGTTAGTACTTAGATGGGGGACCGCTTGGGAACACCGCGTGTTGTTGGCATCCAACAATTTTTTTTTATTTTTTAATCGAGGTTTTTTTAAATTAAGAATTTTATTTTAAAAAGAAAAAACTTAAAATAAAATTAAAAAAGCGATAACTTTAGTGAAAAACAGTTGCATAAAGTTAAAAAAAAACTAAGAAAAATATTCAAAGGCAAACATACAAGCAGAATTGATTTTTCGCTTTGCTTTTGTAGTTTATACAGACAGAAAAAAAAACCTCTACAAGTTTAACATAGTAGTAGGTACATAGAATAATTTTGTAAATATAGTACTCGTACTTAACATTAAAAATAAACAGGCAGAGACAAATGTTTTGTTTTGTTACATTTGTGTGAAAGTGTGCGTATAGAAACATTTGTAAAGTAAAATGTTAATATGAATTTTGTATCCATATAATTAACTTGTTAAACTGTATGCTTTTGCCAACGACCATACCACGCTGAATACATCGGTTCTCGTCCGATCACCGAAATTAAGCAGCGTCGGGCGCGGTTAGTACTTAGATGGGGGACCGCTTGGGAACACCGCGTGTTGTTGGCATCCAACAATTTTTTTTTATTTTTTAATCGAGGTTTTTTTAAATTAAGAATTTTATTTTAAAAAGAAAAAACTTAAAATAAAATTAAAAAAGCGATAACTTTAGTGAAAAACAGTTGCATAAAGTTAAAAAAAAACTAAGAAAAATATTCAAAGGCAAACATACAAGCAGAATTGATTTTTCGCTTTGCTTTTGTAGTTTATACAGACAGAAAAAAAAACCTCTACAAGTTTAACATAGTAGTAGGTACATAGAATAATTTTGTAAATATAGTACTCGTACTTAACATTAAAAATAAACAGGCAGAGACAAATGTTTTGTTTTGTTACATTTGTGTGAAAGTGTGCGTATAGAAACATTTGTAAAGTAAAATGTTAATATGAATTTTGTATCCATATAATTAACTTGTTAAACTGTATGCTTTTGCCAACGACCATACCACGCTGAATACATCGGTTCTCGTCCGATCACCGAAATTAAGCAGCGTCGGGCGCGGTTAGTACTTAGATGGGGGACCGCTTGGGAACACCGCGTGTTGTTGGCATCCAACAATTTTTTTTTATTTTTTAATCGAGGTTTTTTTAAATTAAGAATTTTATTTTAAAAAGAAAAAACTTAAAATAAAATTAAAAAAGCGATAACTTTAGTGAAAAACAGTTGCATAAAGTTAAAAAAAAACTAAGAAAAATATTCAAAGGCAAACATACAAGCAGAATTGATTTTTCGCTTTGCTTTTGTAGTTTATACAGACAGAAAAAAAAACCTCTACAAGTTTAACATAGTAGTAGGTACATAGAATAATTTTGTAAATATAGTACTCGTACTTAACATTAAAAATAAACAGGCAGAGACAAATGTTTTGTTTTGTTACATTTGTGTGAAAGTGTGCGTATAGAAACATTTGTAAAGTAAAATGTTAATATGAATTTTGTATCCATATAATTAACTTGTTAAACTGTATGCTTTTGCCAACGACCATACCACGCTGAATACATCGGTTCTCGTCCGATCACCGAAATTAAGCAGCGTCGGGCGCGGTTAGTACTTAGATGGGGGACCGCTTGGGAACACCGCGTGTTGTTGGCATCCAACAATTTTTTTTTATTTTTTAATCGAGGTTTTTTTAAATTAAGAATTTTATTTTAAAAAGAAAAAACTTAAAATAAAATTAAAAAAGCGATAACTTTAGTGAAAAACAGTTGCATAAAGTTAAAAAAAAACTAAGAAAAATATTCAAAGGCAAACATACAAGCAGAATTGATTTTTCGCTTTGCTTTTGTAGTTTATACAGACAGAAAAAAAAACCTCTACAAGTTTAACATAGTAGTAGGTACATAGAATAATTTTGTAAATATAGTACTCGTACTTAACATTAAAAATAAACAGGCAGAGACAAATGTTTTGTTTTGTTACATTTGTGTGAAAGTGTGCGTATAGAAACATTTGTAAAGTAAAATGTTAATATGAATTTTGTATCCATATAATTAACTTGTTAAACTGTATGCTTTTGCCAACGACCATACCACGCTGAATACATCGGTTCTCGTCCGATCACCGAAATTAAGCAGCGTCGGGCGCGGTTAGTACTTAGATGGGGGACCGCTTGGGAACACCGCGTGTTGTTGGCATCCAACAATTTTTTTTTATTTTTTAATCGAGGTTTTTTTAAATTAAGAATTTTATTTTAAAAAGAAAAAACTTAAAATAAAATTAAAAAAGCGATAACTTTAGTGAAAAACAGTTGCATAAAGTTAAAAAAAAACTAAGAAAAATATTCAAAGGCAAACATACAAGCAGAATTGATTTTTCGCTTTGCTTTTGTAGTTTATACAGACAGAAAAAAAAACCTCTACAAGTTTAACATAGTAGTAGGTACATAGAATAATTTTGTAAATATAGTACTCGTACTTAACATTAAAAATAAACAGGCAGAGACAAATGTTTTGTTTTGTTACATTTGTGTGAAAGTGTGCGTATAGAAACATTTGTAAAGTAAAATGTTAATATGAATTTTGTATCCATATAATTAACTTGTTAAACTGTATGCTTTTGCCAACGACCATACCACGCTGAATACATCGGTTCTCGTCCGATCACCGAAATTAAGCAGCGTCGGGCGCGGTTAGTACTTAGATGGGGGACCGCTTGGGAACACCGCGTGTTGTTGGCATCCAACAATTTTTTTTTATTTTTTAATCGAGGTTTTTTTAAATTAAGAATTTTATTTTAAAAAGAAAAAACTTAAAATAAAATTAAAAAAGCGATAACTTTAGTGAAAAACAGTTGCATAAAGTTAAAAAAAAACTAAGAAAAATATTCAAAGGCAAACATACAAGCAGAATTGATTTTTCGCTTTGCTTTTGTAGTTTATACAGACAGAAAAAAAAACCTCTACAAGTTTAACATAGTAGTAGGTACATAGAATAATTTTGTAAATATAGTACTCGTACTTAACATTAAAAATAAACAGGCAGAGACAAATGTTTTGTTTTGTTACATTTGTGTGAAAGTGTGCGTATAGAAACATTTGTAAAGTAAAATGTTAATATGAATTTTGTATCCATATAATTAACTTGTTAAACTGTATGCTTTTGCCAACGACCATACCACGCTGAATACATCGGTTCTCGTCCGATCACCGAAATTAAGCAGCGTCGGGCGCGGTTAGTACTTAGATGGGGGACCGCTTGGGAACACCGCGTGTTGTTGGCATCCAACAATTTTTTTTTATTTTTTAATCGAGGTTTTTTTAAATTAAGAATTTTATTTTAAAAAGAAAAAACTTAAAATAAAATTAAAAAAGCGATAACTTTAGTGAAAAACAGTTGCATAAAGTTAAAAAAAAACTAAGAAAAATATTCAAAGGCAAACATACAAGCAGAATTGATTTTTCGCTTTGCTTTTGTAGTTTATACAGACAGAAAAAAAAACCTCTACAAGTTTAACATAGTAGTAGGTACATAGAATAATTTTGTAAATATAGTACTCGTACTTAACATTAAAAATAAACAGGCAGAGACAAATGTTTTGTTTTGTTACATTTGTGTGAAAGTGTGCGTATAGAAACATTTGTAAAGTAAAATGTTAATATGAATTTTGTATCCATATAATTAACTTGTTAAACTGTATGCTTTTGCCAACGACCATACCACGCTGAATACATCGGTTCTCGTCCGATCACCGAAATTAAGCAGCGTCGGGCGCGGTTAGTACTTAGATGGGGGGGACCGCTTGGGAACACCGCGTGTTGTTGGCATCCAACAATTTTTTTTTATTTTTTAATCGAGGTTTTTTTAAATTAAGAATTTTATTTTAAAAAGAAAAAACTTAAAATAAAATTAAAAAAGCGATAACTTTAGTGAAAAACAGTTGCATAAAGTTAAAAAAAAACTAAGAAAAATATTCAAAGGCAAACATACAAGCAGAATTGATTTTTCGCTTTGCTTTTGTAGTTTATACAGACAGAAAAAAAAACCTCTACAAGTTTAACATAGTAGTAGGTACATAGAATAATTTTGTAAATATAGTACTCGTACTTAACATTAAAAATAAACAGGCAGAGACAAATGTTTTGTTTTGTTACATTTGTGTGAAAGTGTGCGTATAGAAACATTTGTAAAGTAAAATGTTAATATGAATTTTGTATCCATATAATTAACTTGTTAAACTGTATGCTTTTGCCAACGACCATACCACGCTGAATACATCGGTTCTCGTCCGATCACCGAAATTAAGCAGCGTCGGGCGCGGTTAGTACTTAGATGGGGGGGACCGCTTGGGAACACCGCGTGTTGTTGGCATCCAACAATTTTTTTTTATTTTTTAATCGAGGTTTTTTTAAATTAAGAATTTTATTTTAAAAAGAAAAAACTTAAAATAAAATTAAAAAAGCGATAACTTTAGTGAAAAACAGTTGCATAAAGTTAAAAAAAAACTAAGAAAAATATTCAAAGGCAAACATACAAGCAGAATTGATTTTTCGCTTTGCTTTTGTAGTTTATACAGACAGAAAAAAAAACCTCTACAAGTTTAACATAGTAGTAGGTACATAGAATAATTTTGTAAATATAGTACTCGTACTTAACATTAAAAATAAACAGGCAGAGACAAATGTTTTGTTTTGTTACATTTGTGTGAAAGTGTGCGTATAGAAACATTTGTAAAGTAAAATGTTAATATGAATTTTGTATCCATATAATTAACTTGTTAAACTGTATGCTTTTGCCAACGACCATACCACGCTGAATACATCGGTTCTCGTCCGATCACCGAAATTAAGCAGCGTCGGGCGCGGTTAGTACTTAGATGGGGGACCGCTTGGGAACACCGCGTGTTGTTGGCATCCAACAATTTTTTTTTATTTTTTAATCGAGGTTTTTTTAAATTAAGAATTTTATTTTAAAAAGAAAAAACTTAAAATAAAATTAAAAAAGCGATAACTTTAGTGAAAAACAGTTGCATAAAGTTAAAAAAAAACTAAGAAAAATATTCAAAGGCAAACATACAAGCAGAATTGATTTTTCGCTTTGCTTTTGTAGTTTATACAGACAGAAAAAAAAACCTCTACAAGTTTAACATAGTAGTAGGTACATAGAATAATTTTGTAAATATAGTACTCGTACTTAACATTAAAAATAAACAGGCAGAGACAAATGTTTTGTTTTGTTACATTTGTGTGAAAGTGTGCGTATAGAAACATTTGTAAAGTAAAATGTTAATATGAATTTTGTATCCATATAATTAACTTGTTAAACTGTATGCTTTTGCCAACGACCATACCACGCTGAATACATCGGTTCTCGTCCGATCACCGAAATTAAGCAGCGTCGGGCGCGGTTAGTACTTAGATGGGGGACCGCTTGGGAACACCGCGTGTTGTTGGCATCCAACAATTTTTTTTTATTTTTTAATCGAGGTTTTTTTAAATTAAGAATTTTATTTTAAAAAGAAAAAACTTAAAATAAAATTAAAAAAGCGATAACTTTAGTGAAAAACAGTTGCATAAAGTTAAAAAAAAACTAAGAAAAATATTCAAAGGCAAACATACAAGCAGAATTGATTTTTCGCTTTGCTTTTGTAGTTTATACAGACAGAAAAAAAAACCTCTACAAGTTTAACATAGTAGTAGGTACATAGAATAATTTTGTAAATATAGTACTCGTACTTAACATTAAAAATAAACAGGCAGAGACAAATGTTTTGTTTTGTTACATTTGTGTGAAAGTGTGCGTATAGAAACATTTGTAAAGTAAAATGTTAATATGAATTTTGTATCCATATAATTAACTTGTTAAACTGTATGCTTTTGCCAACGACCATACCACGCTGAATACATCGGTTCTCGTCCGATCACCGAAATTAAGCAGCGTCGGGCGCGGTTAGTACTTAGATGGGGGACCGCTTGGGAACACCGCGTGTTGTTGGCATCCAACAATTTTTTTTTATTTTTTAATCGAGGTTTTTTTAAATTAAGAATTTTATTTTAAAAAGAAAAAACTTAAAATAAAATTAAAAAAGCGATAACTTTAGTGAAAAACAGTTGCATAAAGTTAAAAAAAAACTAAGAAAAATATTCAAAGGCAAACATACAAGCAGAATTGATTTTTCGCTTTGCTTTTGTAGTTTATACAGACAGAAAAAAAAACCTCTACAAGTTTAACATAGTAGTAGGTACATAGAATAATTTTGTAAATATAGTACTCGTACTTAACATTAAAAATAAACAGGCAGAGACAAATGTTTTGTTTTGTTACATTTGTGTGAAAGTGTGCGTATAGAAACATTTGTAAAGTAAAATGTTAATATGAATTTTGTATCCATATAATTAACTTGTTAAACTGTATGCTTTTGCCAACGACCATACCACGCTGAATACATCGGTTCTCGTCCGATCACCGAAATTAAGCAGCGTCGGGCGCGGTTAGTACTTAGATGGGGGACCGCTTGGGAACACCGCGTGTTGTTGGCATCCAACAATTTTTTTTTATTTTTTAATCGAAGTTTTTTTAAATTAAGAATTTTATTTTAAAAAGAAAAAACTTAAAATAAAATTAAAAAAGCGATAACTTTAGTGAAAAACAGTTGCATAAAGTTAAAAAAAAACTAAGAAAAATATTCAAAGGCAAACATACAAGCAGAATTGATTTTTCGCTTTGCTTTTGTAGTTTATACAGACAGAAAAAAAAACCTCTACAAGTTTAACATAGTAGTAGGTACATAGAATAATTTTGTAAATATAGTACTCGTACTTAACATTAAAAATAAACAGGCAGAGACAAATGTTTTGTTTTGTTACATTTGTGTGAAAGTGTGCGTATAGAAACATTTGTAAAGTAAAATGTTAATATGAATTTTGTATCCATATAATTAACTTGTTAAACTGTATGCTTTTGCCAACGACCATACCACGCTGAATACATCGGTTCTCGTCCGATCACCGAAATTAAGCAGCGTCGGGCGCGGTTAGTACTTAGATGGGGGACCGCTTGGGAACACCGCGTGTTGTTGGCATCCAACAATTTTTTTTTATTTTTTAATCGAGGTTTTTTTAAATTAAGAATTTTATTTTAAAAAGAAAAAACTTAAAATAAAATTAAAAAAGCGATAACTTTAGTGAAAAACAGTTGCATAAAGTTAAAAAAAAACTAAGAAAAATATTCAAAGGCAAACATACAAGCAGAATTGATTTTTCGCTTTGCTTTTGTAGTTTATACAGACAGAAAAAAAAACCTCTACAAGTTTAACATAGTAGTAGGTACATAGAATAATTTTGTAAATATAGTACTCGTACTTAACATTAAAAATAAACAGGCAGAGACAAATGTTTTGTTTTGTTACATTTGTGTGAAAGTGTGCGTATAGAAACATTTGTAAAGTAAAATGTTAATATGAATTTTGTATCCATATAATTAACTTGTTAAACTGTATGCTTTTGCCAACGACCATACCACGCTGAATACATCGGTTCTCGTCCGATCACCGAAATTAAGCAGCGTCGGGCGCGGTTAGTACTTAGATGGGGGACCGCTTGGGAACACCGCGTGTTGTTGGCATCCAACAATTTTTTTTTATTTTTTAATCGAGGTTTTTTTAAATTAAGAATTTTATTTTAAAAAGAAAAAACTTAAAATAAAATTAAAAAAGCGATAACTTTAGTGAAAAACAGTTGCATAAAGTTAAAAAAAAACTAAGAAAAATATTCAAAGGCAAACATACAAGCAGAATTGATTTTTCGCTTTGCTTTTGTAGTTTATACAGACAGAAAAAAAAACCTCTACAAGTTTAACATAGTAGTAGGTACATAGAATAATTTTGTAAATATAGTACTCGTACTTAACATTAAAAATAAACAGGCAGAGACAAATGTTTTGTTTTGTTACATTTGTGTGAAAGTGTGCGTATAGAAACATTTGTAAAGTAAAATGTTAATATGAATTTTGTATCCATATAATTAACTTGTTAAACTGTATGCTTTTGCCAACGACCATACCACGCTGAATACATCGGTTCTCGTCCGATCACCGAAATTAAGCAGCGTCGGGCGCGGTTAGTACTTAGATGGGGGACCGCTTGGGAACACCGCGTGTTGTTGGCATCCAACAATTTTTTTTTATTTTTTAATCGAGGTTTTTTTAAATTAAGAATTTTATTTTAAAAAGAAAAAACTTAAAATAAAATTAAAAAAGCGATAACTTTAGTGAAAAAGAGTTGCATAAAGTTAAAAAAAAACTAAGAAAAATATTCAAAGGCAAACATACAAGCAGAATTGATTTTTCGCTTTGCTTTTGTAGTTTATACAGACAGAAAAAAAAACCTCTACAAGTTTAACATAGTAGTAGGTACATAGAATAATTTTGTAAATATAGTACTCGTACTTAACATTAAAAATAAACAGGCAGAGACAAATGTTTTGTTTTGTTACATTTGTGTGAAAGTGTGCGTATAGAAACATTTGTAAAGTAAAATGTTAATATGAATTTTGTATCCATATAATTAACTTGTTAAACTGTATGCTTTTGCCAACGACCATACCACGCTGAATACATCGGTTCTCGTCCGATCACCGAAATTAAGCAGCGTCGGGCGCGGTTAGTACTTAGATGGGGGACCGCTTGGGAACACCGCGTGTTGTTGGCATCCAACAATTTTTTTTTATTTTTTAATCGAGGTTTTTTTAAATTAAGAATTTTATTTTAAAAAGAAAAAACTTAAAATAAAATTAAAAAAGCGATAACTTTAGTGAAAAACAGTTGCATAAAGTTAAAAAAAAACTAAGAAAAATATTCAAAGGCAAACATACAAGCAGAATTGATTTTTCGCTTTGCTTTTGTAGTTTATACAGACAGAAAAAAAAACCTCTACAAGTTTAACATAGTAGTAGGTACATAGAATAATTTTGTAAATATAGTACTCGTACTTAACATTAAAAATAAACAGGCAGAGACAAATGTTTTGTTTTGTTACATTTGTGTGAAAGTGTGCGTATAGAAACATTTGTAAAGTAAAATGTTAATATGAATTTTGTATCCATATAATTAACTTGTTAAACTGTATGCTTTTGCCAACGACCATACCACGCTGAATACATCGGTTCTCGTCCGATCACCGAAATTAAGCAGCGTCGGGCGCGGTTAGTACTTAGATGGGGGACCGCTTGGGAACACCGCGTGTTGTTGGCATCCAACAATTTTTTTTTATTTTTTAATCGAGGTTTTTTTAAATTAAGAATTTTATTTTAAAAAGAAAAAACTTAAAATAAAATTAAAAAAGCGATAACTTTAGTGAAAAACAGTTGCATAAAGTTAAAAAAAAACTAAGAAAAATATTCAAAGGCAAACATACAAGCAGAATTGATTTTTCGCTTTGCTTTTGTAGTTTATACAGACAGAAAAAAAAACCTCTACAAGTTTAACATAGTAGTAGGTACATAGAATAATTTTGTAAATATAGTACTCGTACTTAACATTAAAAATAAACAGGCAGAGACAAATGTTTTGTTTTGTTACATTTGTGTGAAAGTGTGCGTATAGAAACATTTGTAAAGTAAAATGTTAATATGAATTTTGTATCCATATAATTAACTTGTTAAACTGTATGCTTTTGCCAACGACCATACCACGCTGAATACATCGGTTCTCGTCCGATCACCGAAATTAAGCAGCGTCGGGCGCGGTTAGTACTTAGATGGGGGACCGCTTGGGAACACCGCGTGTTGTTGGCATCCAACAATTTTTTTTTTATTTTTTAATCGAGGTTTTTTTAAATTAAGAATTTTATTTTAAAAAGAAAAAACTTAAAATAAAATTAAAAAAGCGATAACTTTAGTGAAAAACAGTTGCATAAAGTTAAAAAAAAACTAAGAAAAATATTCAAAGGCAAACATACAAGCAGAATTGATTTTTCGCTTTGCTTTTGTAGTTTATACAGACAGAAAAAAAAACCTCTACAAGTTTAACATAGTAGTAGGTACATAGAATAATTTTGTAAATATAGTACTCGTACTTAACATTAAAAATAAACAGGCAGAGACAAATGTTTTGTTTTGTTACATTTGTGTGAAAGTGTGCGTATAGAAACATTTGTAAAGTAAAATGTTAATATGAATTTTGTATCCATATAATTAACTTGTTAAACTGTATGCTTTTGCCAACGACCATACCACGCTGAATACATCGGTTCTCGTCCGATCACCGAAATTAAGCAGCGTCGGGCGCGGTTAGTACTTAGATGGGGGACCGCTTGGGAACACCGCGTGTTGTTGGCATCCAACAATTTTTTTTTATTTTTTAATCGAGGTTTTTTTAAATTAAGAATTTTATTTTAAAAAGAAAAAACTTAAAATAAAATTAAAAAAGCGATAACTTTAGTGAAAAACAGTTGCATAAAGTTAAAAAAAACTAAGAAAAATATTCAAAGGCAAACATACAAGCAGAATTGATTTTTCGCTTTGCTTTTGTAGTTTATACAGACAGAAAAAAAAACCTCTACAAGTTTAACATAGTAGTAGGTACATAGAATAATTTTGTAAATATAGTACTCGTACTTAACATTAAAAATAAACAGGCAGAGACAAATGTTTTGTTTTGTTACATTTGTGTGAAAGTGTGCGTATAGAAACATTTGTAAAGTAAAATGTTAATATGAATTTTGTATCCATATAATTAACTTGTTAAACTGTATGCTTTTGCCAACGACCATACCACGCTGAATACATCGGTTCTCGTCCGATCACCGAAATTAAGCAGCGTCGGGCGCGGTTAGTACTTAGATGGGGGACCGCTTGGGAACACCGCGTGTTGTTGGCATCCAACAATTTTTTTTTATTTTTTAATCGAGGTTTTTTTAAATTAAGAATTTTATTTTAAAAAGAAAAAACTTAAAATAAAATTAAAAAAGCGATAACTTTAGTGAAAAACAGTTGCATAAAGTTAAAAAAAAACTAAGAAAAATATTCAAAGGCAAACATACAAGCAGAATTGATTTTTCGCTTTGCTTTTGTAGTTTATACAGACAGAAAAAAAAACCTCTACAAGTTTAACATAGTAGTAGGTACATAGAATAATTTTGTAAATATAGTACTCGTACTTAACATTAAAAATAAACAGGCAGAGACAAATGTTTTGTTTTGTTACATTTGTGTGAAAGTGTGCGTATAGAAACATTTGTAAAGTAAAATGTTAATATGAATTTTGTATCCATATAATTAACTTGTTAAACTGTATGCTTTTGCCAACGACCATACCACGCTGAATACATCGGTTCTCGTCCGATCACCGAAATTAAGCAGCGTCGGGCGCGGTTAGTACTTAGATGGGGGACCGCTTGGGAACACCGCGTGTTGTTGGCATCCAACAATTTTTTTTTATTTTTTAATCGAGGTTTTTTTAAATTAAGAATTTTATTTTAAAAAGAAAAAACTTAAAATAAAATTAAAAAAGCGATAACTTTAGTGAAAAACAGTTGCATAAAGTTAAAAAAAAACTAAGAAAAATATTCAAAGGCAAACATACAAGCAGAATTGATTTTTCGCTTTGCTTTTGTAGTTTATACAGACAGAAAAAAAAACCTCTACAAGTTTAACATAGTAGTAGGTACATAGAATAATTTTGTAAATATAGTACTCGTACTTAACATTAAAAATAAACAGGCAGAGACAAATGTTTTGTTTTGTTACATTTGTGTGAAAGTGTGCGTATAGAAACATTTGTAAAGTAAAATGTTAATATGAATTTTGTATCCATATAATTAACTTGTTAAACTGTATGCTTTTGCCAACGACCATACCACGCTGAATACATCGGTTCTCGTCCGATCACCGAAATTAAGCAGCGTCGGGCGCGGTTAGTACTTAGATGGGGGACCGCTTGGGAACACCGCGTGTTGTTGGCATCCAACAATTTTTTTTTATTTTTTAATCGAGGTTTTTTTAAATTAAGAATTTTATTTTAAAAAGAAAAAACTTAAAATAAAATTAAAAAAGCGATAACTTTAGTGAAAAACAGTTGCATAAAGTTAAAAAAAAACTAAGAAAAATATTCAAAGGCAAACATACAAGCAGAATTGATTTTTCGCTTTGCTTTTGTAGTTTATACAGACAGAAAAAAAACCTCTACAAGTTTAACATAGTAGTAGGTACATAGAATAATTTTGTAAATATAGTACTCGTACTTAACATTAAAAATAAACAGGCAGAGACAAATGTTTTGTTTTGTTACATTTGTGTGAAAGTGTGCGTATAGAAACATTTGTAAAGTAAAATGTTAATATGAATTTTGTATCCATATAATTAACTTGTTAAACTGTATGCTTTTGCCAACGACCATACCACGCTGAATACATCGGTTCTCGTCCGATCACCGAAATTAAGCAGCGTCGGGCGCGGTTAGTACTTAGATGGGGGACCGCTTGGGAACACCGCGTGTTGTTGGCATCCAACAATTTTTTTTTATTTTTTAATCGAGGTTTTTTTAAATTAAGAATTTTATTTTAAAAAGAAAAAACTTAAAATAAAATTAAAAAAGCGATAACTTTAGTGAAAAACAGTTGCATAAAGTTAAAAAAAAACTAAGAAAAATATTCAAAGGCAAACATACAAGCAGAATTGATTTTTCGCTTTGCTTTTGTAGTTTATACAGACAGAAAAAAAAACCTCTACAAGTTTAACATAGTAGTAGGTACATAGAATAATTTTGTAAATATAGTACTCGTACTTAACATTAAAAATAAACAGGCAGAGACAAATGTTTTGTTTTGTTACATTTGTGTGAAAGTGTGCGTATAGAAACATTTGTAAAGTAAAATGTTAATATGAATTTTGTATCCATATAATTAACTTGTTAAACTGTATGCTTTTGCCAACGACCATACCACGCTGAATACATCGGTTCTCGTCCGATCACCGAAATTAAGCAGCGTCGGGCGCGGTTAGTACTTAGATGGGGGACCGCTTGGGAACACCGCGTGTTGTTGGCATCCAACAATTTTTTTTTATTTTTTAATCGAGGTTTTTTTAAATTAAGAATTTTATTTTAAAAAGAAAAAACTTAAAATAAAATTAAAAAAGCGATAACTTTAGTGAAAAACAGTTGCATAAAGTTAAAAAAAAAACTAAGTAAAATATTCAAAGGCAAACATACAAGCAGAATTGATTTTTCGCTTTGCTTTTGTAGTTTATACAGACAGAAAAAAAAACCTCTACAAGTTTAACATAGTAGTAGGTACATAGAATAATTTTGTAAATATAGTACTCGTACTTAACATTAAAAATAAACAGGCAGAGACAAATGTTTCGTTTTGTTACATTTGTGTGAAAGTGTGCGTATAGAAACATTTGTAAAGTAAAATGTTAATATGAATTTTGTATCCATATAATTAACTTGTTAAACTGTATGCTTTTGCCAACGACCATACCACGCTGAATACATCGGTTCTCGTCCGATCACCGAAATTAAGCAGCGTCGGGCGCGGTTAGTACTTAGATGGGGGACCGCTTGGGAACACCGCGTGTTGTTGGCATCCAACAATTTTTTTTTATTTTTTAATCGAGGTTTTTTTAAATTAAGAATTTTATTTTAAAAAGAAAAAACTTAAAATAAAATTAAAAAAGCGATAACTTTAGTGAAAAACAGTTGCATAAAGTTAAAAAAAAACTAAGAAAAATATTCAAAGGCAAACATACAAGCAGAATTGATTTTTCGCTTTGCTTTTGTAGTTTATACAGACAGAAAAAAAAACCTCTACAAGTTTAACATAGTAGTAGGTACATAGAATAATTTTGTAAATATAGTACTCGTACTTAACATTAAAAATAAACAGGCAGAGACAAATGTTTTGTTTTGTTACATTTGTGTGAAAGTGTGCGTATAGAAACATTTGTAAAGTAAAATGTTAATATGAATTTTGTATCCATATAATTAACTTGTTAAACTGTATGCTTTTGCCAACGACCATACCACGCTGAATACATCGGTTCTCGTCCGATCACCGAAATTAAGCAGCGTCGGGCGCGGTTAGTACTTAGATGGGGGACCGCTTGGGAACACCGCGTGTTGTTGGCATCCAACAATTTTTTTTTATTTTTTAATCGAGGTTTTTTTAAATTAAGAATTTTATTTTAAAAAGAAAAAACTTAAAATAAAATTAAAAAAGCGATAACTTTAGTGAAAAACAGTTGCATAAAGTTAAAAAAAAACTAAGAAAAATATTCAAAGGCAAACATACAAGCAGAATTGATTTTTCGCTTTGCTTTTGTAGTTTATACAGACAGAAAAAAAAACCTCTACAAGTTTAACATAGTAGTAGGTACATAGAATAATTTTGTAAATATAGTACTCGTACTTAACATTAAAAATAAACAGGCAGAGACAAATGTTTTGTTTTGTTACATTTGTGTGAAAGTGTGCGTATAGAAACATTTGTAAAGTAAAATGTTAATATGAATTTTGTATCCATATAATTAACTTGTTAAACTGTATGCTTTTGCCAACGACCATACCACGCTGAATACATCGGTTCTCGTCCGATCACCGAAATTAAGCAGCGTCGGGCGCGGTTAGTACTTAGATGGGGGACCGCTTGGGAACACCGCGTGTTGTTGGCATCCAACAATTTTTTTTTATTTTTTAATCGAGGTTTTTTTAAATTAAGAATTTTATTTTAAAAAGAAAAAACTTAAAATAAAATTAAAAAAGCGATAACTTTAGTGAAAAACAGTTGCATAAAGTTAAAAAAAAACTAAGAAAAATATTCAAAGGCAAACATACAAGCAGAATTGATTTTTCGCTTTGCTTTTGTAGTTTATACAGACAGAAAAAAAACCTCTACAAGTTTAACATAGTAGTAGGTACATAGAATAATTTTGTAAATATAGTACTCGTACTTAACATTAAAAATAAACAGGCAGAGACAAATGTTTTGTTTTGTTACATTTGTGTGAAAGTGTGCGTATAGAAACATTTGTAAAGTAAAATGTTAATATGAATTTTGTATCCATATAATTAACTTGTTAAACTGTATGCTTTTGCCAACGACCATACCACGCTGAATACATCGGTTCTCGTCCGATCACCGAAATTAAGCAGCGTCGGGCGCGGTTAGTACTTAGATGGGGGACCGCTTGGGAACACCGCGTGTTGTTGGCATCCAACAATTTTTTTTTATTTTTTAATCGAGGTTTTTTTAAATTAAGAATTTTATTTTAAAAAGAAAAAACTTAAAATAAAATTAAAAAAGCGATAACTTTAGTGAAAAACAGTTGCATAAAGTTAAAAAAAAACTAAGAAAAATATTCAAAGGCAAACATACAAGCAGAATTGATTTTTCGCTTTGCTTTTGTAGTTTATACAGACAGAAAAAAAAACCTCTACAAGTTTAACATAGTAGTAGGTACATAGAATAATTTTGTAAATATAGTACTCGTACTTAACATTAAAAATAAACAGGCAGAGACAAATGTTTCGTTTTGTTACATTTGTGTGAAAGTGTGCGTATAGAAACATTTGTAAAGTAAAATGTTAATATGAATTTTGTATCCATATAATTAACTTGTTAAACTGTATGCTTTTGCCAACGACCATACCACGCTGAATACATCGGTTCTCGTCCGATCACCGAAATTAAGCAGCGTCGGGCGCGGTTAGTACTTAGATGGGGGACCGCTTGGGAACACCGCGTGTTGTTGGCATCCAACAATTTTTTTTTATTTTTTAATCGAGGTTTTTTTAAATTAAGAATTTTATTTTAAAAAGAAAAAACTTAAAATAAAATTAAAAAAGCGATAACTTTAGTGAAAAACAGTTGCATAAAGTTAAAAAAAAACTAAGAAAAATATTCAAAGGCAAACATACAAGCAGAATTGATTTTTCGCTTTGCTTTTGTAGTTTATACAGACAGAAAAAAAAACCTCTACAAGTTTAACATAGTAGTAGGTACATAGAATAATTTTGTAAATATAGTACTCGTACTTAACATTAAAAATAAACAGGCAGAGACAAATGTTTTGTTTTGTTACATTTGTGTGAAAGTGTGCGTATAGAAACATTTGTAAAGTAAAATGTTAATATGAATTTTGTATCCATATAATTAACTTGTTAAACTGTATGCTTTTGCCAACGACCATACCACGCTGAATACATCGGTTCTCGTCCGATCACCGAAATTAAGCAGCGTCGGGCGCGGTTAGTACTTAGATGGGGGACCGCTTGGGAACACCGCGTGTTGTTGGCATCCAACAATTTTTTTTTATTTTTTAATCGAGGTTTTTTTAAATTAAGAATTTTATTTTAAAAAGAAAAAACTTAAAATAAAATTAAAAAAGCGATAACTTTAGTGAAAAACAGTTGCATAAAGTTAAAAAAAAACTAAGAAAAATATTCAAAGGCAAACATACAAGCAGAATTGATTTTTCGCTTTGCTTTTGTAGTTTATACAGACAGAAAAAAAAACCTCTACAAGTTTAACATAGTAGTAGGTACATAGAATAATTTTGTAAATATAGTACTCGTACTTAACATTAAAAATAAACAGGCAGAGACAAATGTTTTGTTTTGTTACATTTGTGTGAAAGTGTGCGTATAGAAACATTTGTAAAGTAAAATGTTAATATGAATTTTGTATCCATATAATTAACTTGTTAAACTGTATGCTTTTTCCAACGACCATACCACGCTGAATACATCGGTTCTCGTCCGATCACCGAAATTAAGCAGCGTCGGGCGCGGTTAGTACTTAGATGGGGGACCGCTTGGGAACACCGCGTGTTGTTGGCATCCAACAATTTTTTTTTATTTTTTAATCGAGGTTTTTTTAAATTAAGAATTTTATTTTAAAAAGAAAAAACTTAAAATAAAATTAAAAAAGCGATAACTTTAGTGAAAAACAGTTGCATAAAGTTAAAAAAAAACTAAGAAAAATATTCAAAGGCAAACATACAAGCAGAATTGATTTTTCGCTTTGCTTTTGTAGTTTATACAGACAGAAAAAAAACCTCTACAAGTTTAACATAGTAGTAGGTACATAGAATAATTTTGTAAATATAGTACTCGTACTTAACATTAAAAATAAACAGGCAGAGACAAATGTTTTGTTTTGTTACATTTGTGTGAAAGTGTGCGTATAGAAACATTTGTAAAGTAAAATGTTAATATGAATTTTGTATCCATATAATTAACTTGTTAAACTGTATGCTTTTGTCAACGACCATACCACGCTGAATACATCGGTTCTCGTCCGATCACCGAAATTAAGCAGCGTCGGGCGCGGTTAGTACTTAGATGGGGGACCGCTTGGGAACACCGCGTGTTGTTGGCATCCAACAATTTTTTTTTATTTTTTAATCGAGGTTTTTTTAAATTAAGAATTTTATTTTAAAAAGAAAAAACTTAAAATAAAATTAAAAAAGCGATAACTTTAGTGAAAAACAGTTGCATAAAGTTAAAAAAAAACTAAGAAAAATATTCAAAGGCAAACATACAAGCAGAATTGATTTTTCGCTTTGCTTTTGTAGTTTATACAGACAGAAAAAAAAACCTCTACAAGTTTAACATAGTAGTAGGTACATAGAATAATTTTGTAAATATAGTACTCGTACTTAACATTAAAAATAAACAGGCAGAGACAAATGTTTTGTTTTGTTACATTTGTGTGAAAGTGTGCGTATAGAAACATTTGTAAAGTAAAATGTTAATATGAATTTTGTATCCATATAATTAACTTGTTAAACTGTATGCTTTTGCCAACGACCATACCACGCTGAATACATCGGTTCTCGTCCGATCACCGAAATTAAGCAGCGTCGGGCGCGGTTAGTACTTAGATGGGGGACCGCTTGGGAACACCGCGTGTTGTTGGCATCCAACAATTTTTTTTTATTTTTTAATCGAGGTTTTTTTAAATTAAGAATTTTATTTTAAAAAGAAAAAACTTAAAATAAAATTAAAAAAGCGATAACTTTAGTGAAAAACAGTTGCATAAAGTTAAAAAAAAAACTAAGTAAAATATTCAAAGGCAAACATACAAGCAGAATTGATTTTTCGCTTTGCTTTTGTAGTTTATACAGACAGAAAAAAAAACCTCTACAAGTTTAACATAGTAGTAGGTACATAGAATAATTTTGTAAATATAGTACTCGTACTTAACATTAAAAATAAACAGGCAGAGACAAATGTTTCGTTTTGTTACATTTGTGTGAAAGTGTGCGTATAGAAACATTTGTAAAGTAAAATGTTAATATGAATTTTGTATCCATATAATTAACTTGTTAAACTGTATGCTTTTGCCAACGACCATACCACGCTGAATACATCGGTTCTCGTCCGATCACCGAAATTAAGCAGCGTCGGGCGCGGTTAGTACTTAGATGGGGGACCGCTTGGGAACACCGCGTGTTTGGCATCCAACAATTTTTTTTTATTTTTTAATCGAGGTTTTTTTAAATTAAGAATTTTATTTTAAAAAGAAAAAACTTAAAATAAAATTAAAAAAGCGATAACTTTAGTGAAAAACAGTTGCATAAAGTTAAAAAAAAACTAAGAAAAATATTCAAAGGCAAACATACAAGCAGAATTGATTTTTCGCTTTGCTTTTGTAGTTTATACAGACAGAAAAAAAAACCTCTACAAGTTTAACATAGTAGTAGGTACATAGAATAATTTTGTAAATATAGTACTCGTACTTAACATTAAAAATAAACAGGCAGAGACAAATGTTTTGTTTTGTTACATTTGTGTGAAAGTGTGCGTATAGAAACATTTGTAAAGTAAAATGTTAATATGAATTTTGTATCCATATAATTAACTTGTTAAACTGTATGCTTTTGCCAACGACCATACCACGCTGAATACATCGGTTCTCGTCCGATCACCGAAATTAAGCAGCGTCGGGCGCGGTTAGTACTTAGATGGGGGACCGCTTGGGAACACCGCGTGTTGTTGGCATCCAACAATTTTTTTTTATTTTTTAATCGAGGTTTTTTTAAATTAAGAATTTTATTTTAAAAAGAAAAAACTTAAAATAAAATTAAAAAAGCGATAACTTTAGTGAAAAACAGTTGCATAAAGTTAAAAAAAAACTAAGAAAAATATTCAAAGGCAAACATACAAGCAGAATTGATTTTTCGCTTTGCTTTTGTAGTTTATACAGACAGAAAAAAAAACCTCTACAAGTTTAACATAGTAGTAGGTACATAGAATAATTTTGTAAATATAGTACTCGTACTTAACATTAAAAATAAACAGGCAGAGACAAATGTTTTGTTTTGTTACATTTGTGTGAAAGTGTGCGTATAGAAACATTTGTAAAGTAAAATGTTAATATGAATTTTGTATCCATATAATTAACTTGTTAAACTGTATGCTTTTGCCAACGACCATACCACGCTGAATACATCGGTTCTCGTCCGATCACCGAAATTAAGCAGCGTCGGGCGCGGTTAGTACTTAGATGGGGGACCGCTTGGGAACACCGCGTGTTGTTGGCATCCAACAATTTTTTTTTATTTTTTAATCGAGGTTTTTTTAAATTAAGAATTTTATTTTAAAAAGAAAAAACTTAAAATAAAATTAAAAAAGCGATAACTTTAGTGAAAAACAGTTGCATAAAGTTAAAAAAAAACTAAGAAAAATATTCAAAGGCAAACATACAAGCAGAATTGATTTTTCGCTTTGCTTTTGTAGTTTATACAGACAGAAAAAAAAACCTCTACAAGTTTAACATAGTAGTAGGTACATAGAATAATTTTGTAAATATAGTACTCGTACTTAACATTAAAAATAAACAGGCAGAGACAAATGTTTTGTTTTGTTACATTTGTGTGAAAGTGTGCGTATAGAAACATTTGTAAAGTAAAATGTTAATATGAATTTTGTATCCATATAATTAACTTGTTAAACTGTATGCTTTTGCCAACGACCATACCACGCTGAATACATCGGTTCTCGTCCGATCACCGAAATTAAGCAGCGTCGGGCGCGGTTAGTACTTAGATGGGGGACCGCTTGGGAACACCGCGTGTTGTTGGCATCCAACAATTTTTTTTTATTTTTTAATCGAGGTTTTTTTAAATTAAGAATTTTATTTTAAAAAGAAAAAACTTAAAATAAAATTAAAAAAGCGATAACTTTAGTGAAAAACAGTTGCATAAAGTTAAAAAAAAACTAAGAAAAATATTCAAAGGCAAACATACAAGCAGAATTGATTTTTCGCTTTGCTTTTGTAGTTTATACAGACAGAAAAAAAAACCTCTACAAGTTTAACATAGTAGTAGGTACATAGAATAATTTTGTAAATATAGTACTCGTACTTAACATTAAAAATAAACAGGCAGAGACAAATGTTTTGTTTTGTTACATTTGTGTGAAAGTGTGCGTATAGAAACATTTGTAAAGTAAAATGTTAATATGAATTTTGTATCCATATAATTAACTTGTTAAACTGTATGCTTTTGCCAACGACCATACCACGCTGAATACATCGGTTCTCGTCCGATCACCGAAATTAAGCAGCGTCGGGCGCGGTTAGTACTTAGATGGGGGACCGCTTGGGAACACCGCGTGTTGTTGGCATCCAACAATTTTTTTTTATTTTTTAATCGAGGTTTTTTTAAATTAAGAATTTTATTTTAAAAAGAAAAAACTTAAAATAAAATTAAAAAAGCGATAACTTTAGTGAAAAACAGTTGCATAAAGTTAAAAAAAAACTAAGAAAAATATTCAAAGGCAAACATACAAGCAGAATTGATTTTTCGCTTTGCTTTTGTAGTTTATACAGACAGAAAAAAAAACCTCTACAAGTTTAACATAGTAGTAGGTACATAGAATAATTTTGTAAATATAGTACTCGTACTTAACATTAAAAATAAACAGGCAGAGACAAATGTTTTGTTTTGTTACATTTGTGTGAAAGTGTGCGTATAGAAACATTTGTAAAGTAAAATGTTAATATGAATTTTGTATCCATATAATTAACTTGTTAAACTGTATGCTTTTGCCAACGACCATACCACGCTGAATACATCGGTTCTCGTCCGATCACCGAAATTAAGCAGCGTCGGGCGCGGTTAGTACTTAGATGGGGGACCGCTTGGGAACACCGCGTGTTGTTGGCATCCAACAATTTTTTTTTATTTTTTAATCGAGGTTTTTTTAAATTAAGAATTTTATTTTAAAAAGAAAAAACTTAAAATAAAATTAAAAAAGCGATAACTTTAGTGAAAAACAGTTGCATAAAGTTAAAAAAAAACTAAGAAAAATATTCAAAGGCAAACATACAAGCAGAATTGATTTTTCGCTTTGCTTTTGTAGTTTATACAGACAGAAAAAAAAACCTCTACAAGTTTAACATAGTAGTAGGTACATAGAATAATTTTGTAAATATAGTACTCGTACTTAACATTAAAAATAAACAGGCAGAGACAAATGTTTTGTTTTGTTACATTTGTGTGAAAGTGTGCGTATAGAAACATTTGTAAAGTAAAATGTTAATATGAATTTTGTATCCATATAATTAACTTGTTAAACTGTATGCTTTTGCCAACGACCATACCACGCTGAATACATCGGTTCTCGTCCGATCACCGAAATTAAGCAGCGTCGGGCGCGGTTAGTACTTAGATGGGGGACCGCTTGGGAACACCGCGTGTTGTTGGCATCCAACAATTTTTTTTTATTTTTTAATCGAGGTTTTTTTAAATTAAGAATTTTATTTTAAAAAGAAAAAACTTAAAATAAAATTAAAAAAGCGATAACTTTAGTGAAAAACAGTTGCATAAAGTTAAAAAAAAACTAAGAAAAATATTCAAAGGCAAACATACAAGCAGAATTGATTTTTCGCTTTGCTTTTGTAGTTTATACATACAGAAAAAAAAACCTCTACAAGTTTAACATAGTAGTAGGTACATAGAATAATTTTGTAAATATAGTACTCGTACTTAACATTAAAAATAAACAGGCAGAGACAAATGTTTTGTTTTGTTACATTTGTGTGAAAGTGTGCGTATAGAAACATTTGTAAAGTAAAATGTTAATATGAATTTTGTATCCATATAATTAACTTGTTAAACTGTATGCTTTTGCCAACGACCATACCACGCTGAATACATCGGTTCTCGTCCGATCACCGAAATTAAGCAGCGTCGGGCGCGGTTAGTACTTAGATGGGGGACCGCTTGGGAACACCGCGTGTTGTTGGCATCCAACAATTTTTTTTTATTTTTTAATCGAGGTTTTTTTAAATTAAGAATTTTATTTTAAAAAGAAAAAACTTAAAATAAAATTAAAAAAGCGATAACTTTAGTGAAAAACAGTTGCATAAAGTTAAAAAAAAACTAAGAAAAATATTCAAAGGCAAACATACAAGCAGAATTGATTTTTCGCTTTGCTTTTGTAGTTTATACATACAGAAAAAAAAACCTCTACAAGTTTAACATAGTAGTAGGTACATAGAATAATTTTGTAAATATAGTACTCGTACTTAACATTAAAAATAAACAGGCAGAGACAAATGTTTTGTTTTGTTACATTTGTGTGAAAGTGTGCGTATAGAAACATTTGTAAAGTAAAATGTTAATATGAATTTTGTATCCATATAATTAACTTGTTAAACTGTATGCTTTTGCCAACGACCATACCACGCTGAATACATCGGTTCTCGTCCGATCACCGAAATTAAGCAGCGTCGGGCGCGGTTAGTACTTAGATGGGGGACCGCTTGGGAACACCGCGTGTTGTTGGCATCCAACAATTTTTTTTTATTTTTTAATCGAGGTTTTTTTAAATTAAGAATTTTATTTTAAAAAGAAAAAACTTAAAATAAAATTAAAAAAGCGATAACTTTAGTGAAAAACAGTTGCATAAAGTTAAAAAAAAACTAAGAAAAATATTCAAAGGCAAACATACAAGCAGAATTGATTTTTCGCTTTGCTTTTGTAGTTTATACAGACAGAAAAAAAAACCTCTACAAGTTTAACATAGTAGTAGGTACATAGAATAATTTTGTAAATATAGTACTCGTACTTAACATTAAAAATAAACAGGCAGAGACAAATGTTTTGTTTTGTTACATTTGTGTGAAAGTGTGCGTATAGAAACATTTGTAAAGTAAAATGTTAATATGAATTTTGTATCCATATAATTAACTTGTTAAACTGTATGCTTTTGCCAACGACCATACCACGCTGAATACATCGGTTCTCGTCCGATCACCGAAATTAAGCAGCGTCGGGCGCGGTTAGTACTTAGATGGGGGACCGCTTGGGAACACCGCGTGTTGTTGGCATCCAACAATTTTTTTTTATTTTTTAATCGAGGTTTTTTTAAATTAAGAATTTTATTTTAAAAAGAAAAAACTTAAAATAAAATTAAAAAAGCGATAACTTTAGTGAAAAACAGTTGCATAAAGTTAAAAAAAAAACTAAGAAAAATATTCAAAGGCAAACATACAAGCAGAATTGATTTTTCGCTTTGCTTTTGTAGTTTATACAGACAGAAAAAAAACCTCTACAAGTTTAACATAGTAGTAGGTACATAGAATAATTTTGTAAATATAGTACTCGTACTTAACATTAAAAATAAACAGGCAGAGACAAATGTTTTGTTTTGTTACATTTGTGTGAAAGTGTGCGTATAGAAACATTTGTAAAGTAAAATGTTAATATGAATTTTGTATCCATATAATTAACTTGTTAAACTGTATGCTTTTGCCAACGACCATACCACGCTGAATACATCGGTTCTCGTCCGATCACCGAAATTAAGCAGCGTCGGGCGCGGTTAGTACTTAGATGGGGGACCGCTTGGGAACACCGCGTGTTGTTGGCATCCAACAATTTTTTTTTATTTTTTAATCGAGGTTTTTTTAAATTAAGAATTTTATTTTAAAAAGAAAAAACTTAAAATAAAATTAAAAAAGCGATAACTTTAGTGAAAAACAGTTGCATAAAGTTAAAAAAAAACTAAGAAAAATATTCAAAGGCAAACATACAAGCAGAATTGATTTTTCGCTTTGCTTTTGTAGTTTATACAGACAGAAAAAAAAACCTCTACAAGTTTAACATAGTAGTAGGTACATAGAATAATTTTGTAAATATAGTACTCGTACTTAACATTAAAAATAAACAGGCAGAGACAAATGTTTTGTTTTGTTACATTTGTGTGAAAGTGTGCGTATAGAAACATTTGTAAAGTAAAATGTTAATATGAATTTTGTATCCATATAATTAACTTGTTAAACTGTATGCTTTTGCCAACGACCATACCACGCTGAATACATCGGTTCTCGTCCGATCACCGAAATTAAGCAGCGTCGGGCGCGGTTAGTACTTAGATGGGGGACCGCTTGGGAACACCGCGTGTTGTTGGCATCCAACAATTTTTTTTTATTTTTTAATCGAGGTTTTTTTAAATTAAGAATTTTATTTTAAAAAGAAAAAACTTAAAATAAAATTAAAAAAGCGATAACTTTAGTGAAAAACAGTTGCATAAAGTTAAAAAAAACTAAGAAAAATATTCAAAGGCAAACATACAAGCAGAATTGATTTTTCGCTTTGCTTTTGTAGTTTATACAGACAGAAAAAAAAACCTCTACAAGTTTAACATAGTAGTAGGTACATAGAATAATTTTGTAAATATAGTACTCGTACTTAACATTAAAAATAAACAGGCAGAGACAAATGTTTTGTTTTGTTACATTTGTGTGAAAGTGTGCGTATAGAAACATTTGTAAAGTAAAATGTTAATATGAATTTTGTATCCATATAATTAACTTGTTAAACTGTATGCTTTTGCCAACGACCATACCACGCTGAATACATCGGTTCTCGTCCGATCACCGAAATTAAGCAGCGTCGGGCGCGGTTAGTACTTAGATGGGGGACCGCTTGGGAACACCGCGTGTTGTTGGCATCCAACAATTTTTTTTTATTTTTTAATCGAGGTTTTTTTAAATTAAGAATTTTATTTTAAAAAGAAAAAACTTAAAATAAAATTAAAAAAGCGATAACTTTAGTGAAAAACAGTTGCATAAAGTTAAAAAAAAACTAAGAAAAATATTCAAAGGCAAACATACAAGCAGAATTGATTTTTCGCTTTGCTTTTGTAGTTTATACAGACAGAAAAAAAAACCTCTACAAGTTTAACATAGTAGTAGGTACATAGAATAATTTTGTAAATATAGTACTCGTACTTAACATTAAAAATAAACAGGCAGAGACAAATGTTTTGTTTTGTTACATTTGTGTGAAAGTGTGCGTATAGAAACATTTGTAAAGTAAAATGTTAATATGAATTTTGTATCCATATAATTAACTTGTTAAACTGTATGCTTTTGCCAACGACCATACCACGCTGAATACATCGGTTCTCGTCCGATCACCGAAATTAAGCAGCGTCGGGCGCGGTTAGTACTTAGATGGGGGACCGCTTGGGAACACCGCGTGTTGTTGGCATCCAACAATTTTTTTTTATTTTTTAATCGAGGTTTTTTTAAATTAAGAATTTTATTTTAAAAAGAAAAAACTTAAAATAAAATTAAAAAAGCGATAACTTTAGTGAAAAACAGTTGCATAAAGTTAAAAAAAAACTAAGAAAAATATTCAAAGGCAAACATACAAGCAGAATTGATTTTTCGCTTTGCTTTTGTAGTTTATACAGACAGAAAAAAAAACCTCTACAAGTTTAACATAGTAGTAGGTACATAGAATAATTTTGTAAATATAGTACTCGTACTTAACATTAAAAATAAACAGGCAGAGACAAATGTTTTGTTTTGTTACATTTGTGTGAAAGTGTGCGTATAGAAACATTTGTAAAGTAAAATGTTAATATGAATTTTGTATCCATATAATTAACTTGTTAAACTGTATGCTTTTGCCAACGACCATACCACGCTGAATACATCGGTTCTCGTCCGATCACCGAAATTAAGCAGCGTCGGGCGCGGTTAGTACTTAGATGGGGGACCGCTTGGGAACACCGCGTGTTGTTGGCATCCAACAATTTTTTTTTATTTTTTAATCGAGGTTTTTTTAAATTAAGAATTTTATTTTAAAAAGAAAAAACTTAAAATAAAATTAAAAAAGCGATAACTTTAGTGAAAAACAGTTGCATAAAGTTAAAAAAAAACTAAGAAAAATATTCAAAGGCAAACATACAAGCAGAATTGATTTTTCGCTTTGCTTTTGTAGTTTATACAGACAGAAAAAAAAACCTCTACAAGTTTAACATAGTAGTAGGTACATAGAATAATTTTGTAAATATAGTACTCGTACTTAACATTAAAAATAAACAGGCAGAGACAAATGTTTTGTTTTGTTACATTTGTGTGAAAGTGTGCGTATAGAAACATTTGTAAAGTAAAATGTTAATATGAATTTTGTATCCATATAATTAACTTGTTAAACTGTATGCTTTTGCCAACGACCATACCACGCTGAATACATCGGTTCTCGTCCGATCACCGAAATTAAGCAGCGTCGGGCGCGGTTAGTACTTAGATGGGGGACCGCTTGGGAACACCGCGTGTTGTTGGCATCCAACAATTTTTTTTTATTTTTTAATCGAGGTTTTTTTAAATTAAGAATTTTATTTTAAAAAGAAAAAACTTAAAATAAAATTAAAAAAGCGATAACTTTAGTGAAAAACAGTTGCATAAAGTTAAAAAAAAACTAAGAAAAATATTCAAAGGCAAACATACAAGCAGAATTGATTTTTCGCTTTGCTTTTGTAGTTTATACAGACAGAAAAAAAAACCTCTACAAGTTTAACATAGTAGTAGGTACATAGAATAATTTTGTAAATATAGTACTCGTACTTAACATTAAAAATAAACAGGCAGAGACAAATGTTTTGTTTTGTTACATTTGTGTGAAAGTGTGCGTATAGAAACATTTGTAAAGTAAAATGTTAATATGAATTTTGTATCCATATAATTAACTTGTTAAACTGTATGCTTTTGCCAACGACCATACCACGCTGAATACATCGGTTCTCGTCCGATCACCGAAATTAAGCAGCGTCGGGCGCGGTTAGTACTTAGATGGGGGACCGCTTGGGAACACCGCGTGTTGTTGGCATCCAACAATTTTTTTTTATTTTTTAATCGAGGTTTTTTTAAATTAAGAATTTTATTTTAAAAAGAAAAAACTTAAAATAAAATTAAAAAAGCGATAACTTTAGTGAAAAACAGTTGCATAAAGTTAAAAAAAAACTAAGAAAAATATTCAAAGGCAAACATACAAGCAGAATTGATTTTTCGCTTTGCTTTTGTAGTTTATACAGACAGAAAAAAAAACCTCTACAAGTTTAACATAGTAGTAGGTACATAGAATAATTTTGTAAATATAGTACTCGTACTTAACATTAAAAATAAACAGGCAGAGACAAATGTTTTGTTTTGTTACATTTGTGTGAAAGTGTGCGTATAGAAACATTTGTAAAGTAAAATGTTAATATGAATTTTGTATCCATATAATTAACTTGTTAAACTGTATGCTTTTGCCAACGACCATACCACGCTGAATACATCGGTTCTCGTCCGATCACCGAAATTAAGCAGCGTCGGGCGCGGTTAGTACTTAGATGGGGGACCGCTTGGGAACACCGCGTGTTGTTGGCATCCAACAATTTTTTTTTATTTTTTAATCGAGGTTTTTTTAAATTAAGAATTTTATTTTAAAAAGAAAAAACTTAAAATAAAATTAAAAAAGCGATAACTTTAGTGAAAAACAGTTGCATAAAGTTAAAAAAAAACTAAGAAAAATATTCAAAGGCAAACATACAAGCAGAATTGATTTTTCGCTTTGCTTTTGTAGTTTATACAGACAGAAAAAAAAACCTCTACAAGTTTAACATAGTAGTAGGTACATAGAATAATTTTGTAAATATAGTACTCGTACTTAACATTAAAAATAAACAGGCAGAGACAAATGTTTTGTTTTGTTACATTTGTGTGAAAGTGTGCGTATAGAAACATTTGTAAAGTAAAATGTTAATATGAATTTTGTATCCATATAATTAACTTGTTAAACTGTATGCTTTTGCCAACGACCATACCACGCTGAATACATCGGTTCTCGTCCGATCACCGAAATTAAGCAGCGTCGGGCGCGGTTAGTACTTAGATGGGGGACCGCTTGGGAACACCGCGTGTTGTTGGCATCCAACAATTTTTTTTTATTTTTTAATCGAGGTTTTTTTAAATTAAGAATTTTATTTTAAAAAGAAAAAACTTAAAATAAAATTAAAAAAGCGATAACTTTAGTGAAAAACAGTTGCATAAAGTTAAAAAAAAACTAAGAAAAATATTCAAAGGCAAACATACAAGCAGAATTGATTTTTCGCTTTGCTTTTGTAGTTTATACAGACAGAAAAAAAAACCTCTACAAGTTTAACATAGTAGTAGGTACATAGAATAATTTTGTAAATATAGTACTCGTACTTAACATTAAAAATAAACAGGCAGAGACAAATGTTTTGTTTTGTTACATTTGTGTGAAAGTGTGCGTATAGAAACATTTGTAAAGTAAAATGTTAATATGAATTTTGTATCCATATAATTAACTTGTTAAACTGTATGCTTTTGCCAACGACCATACCACGCTGAATACATCGGTTCTCGTCCGATCACCGAAATTAAGCAGCGTCGGGCGCGGTTAGTACTTAGATGGGGGACCGCTTGGGAACACCGCGTGTTGTTGGCATCCAACAATTTTTTTTTATTTTTTAATCGAGGTTTTTTTAAATTAAGAATTTTATTTTAAAAAGAAAAAACTTAAAATAAAATTAAAAAAGCGATAACTTTAGTGAAAAACAGTTGCATAAAGTTAAAAAAAAACTAAGAAAAATATTCAAAGGCAAACATACAAGCAGAATTGATTTTTCGCTTTGCTTTTGTAGTTTATACAGACAGAAAAAAAAACCTCTACAAGTTTAACATAGTAGTAGGTACATAGAATAATTTTGTAAATATAGTACTCGTACTTAACATTAAAAATAAACAGGCAGAGACAAATGTTTTGTTTTGTTACATTTGTGTGAAAGTGTGCGTATAGAAACATTTGTAAAGTAAAATGTTAATATGAATTTTGTATCCATATAATTAACTTGTTAAACTGTATGCTTTTGCCAACGACCATACCACGCTGAATACATCGGTTCTCGTCCGATCACCGAAATTAAGCAGCGTCGGGCGCGGTTAGTACTTAGATGGGGGACCGCTTGGGAACACCGCGTGTTGTTGGCATCCAACAATTTTTTTTTATTTTTTAATCGAGGTTTTTTTAAATTAAGAATTTTATTTTAAAAAGAAAAAACTTAAAATAAAATTAAAAAAGCGATAACTTTAGTGAAAAACAGTTGCATAAAGTTAAAAAAAAACTAAGAAAAATATTCAAAGGCAAACATACAAGCAGAATTGATTTTTCGCTTTGCTTTTGTAGTTTATACAGACAGAAAAAAAAACCTCTACAAGTTTAACATAGTAGTAGGTACATAGAATAATTTTGTAAATATAGTACTCGTACTTAACATTAAAAATAAACAGGCAGAGACAAATGTTTTGTTTTGTTACATTTGTGTGAAAGTGTGCGTATAGAAACATTTGTAAAGTAAAATGTTAATATGAATTTTGTATCCATATAATTAACTTGTTAAACTGTATGCTTTTGCCAACGACCATACCACGCTGAATACATCGGTTCTCGTCCGATCACCGAAATTAAGCAGCGTCGGGCGCGGTTAGTACTTAGATGGGGGACCGCTTGGGAACACCGCGTGTTGTTGGCATCCAACAATTTTTTTTTATTTTTTAATCGAGGTTTTTTTAAATTAAGAATTTTATTTTAAAAAGAAAAAACTTAAAATAAAATTAAAAAAGCGATAACTTTAGTGAAAAACAGTTGCATAAAGTTAAAAAAAAACTAAGAAAAATATTCAAAGGCAAACATACAAGCAGAATTGATTTTTCGCTTTGCTTTTGTAGTTTATACAGACAGAAAAAAAAACCTCTACAAGTTTAACATAGTAGTAGGTACATAGAATAATTTTGTAAATATAGTACTCGTACTTAACATTAAAAATAAACAGGCAGAGACAAATGTTTTGTTTTGTTACATTTGTGTGAAAGTGTGCGTATAGAAACATTTGTAAAGTAAAATGTTAATATGAATTTTGTATCCATATAATTAACTTGTTAAACTGTATGCTTTTGCCAACGACCATACCACGCTGAATACATCGGTTCTCGTCCGATCACCGAAATTAAGCAGCGTCGGGCGCGGTTAGTACTTAGATGGGGGACCGCTTGGGAACACCGCGTGTTGTTGGCATCCAACAATTTTTTTTTATTTTTTAATCGAGGTTTTTTTAAATTAAGAATTTTATTTTAAAAAGAAAAAACTTAAAATAAAATTAAAAAAGCGATAACTTTAGTGAAAAACAGTTGCATAAAGTTAAAAAAAAACTAAGAAAAATATTCAAAGGCAAACATACAAGCAGAATTGATTTTTCGCTTTGCTTTTGTAGTTTATACAGACAGAAAAAAAAACCTCTACAAGTTTAACATAGTAGTAGGTACATAGAATAATTTTGTAAATATAGTACTCGTACTTAACATTAAAAATAAACAGGCAGAGACAAATGTTTTGTTTTGTTACATTTGTGTGAAAGTGTGCGTATAGAAACATTTGTAAAGTAAAATGTTAATATGAATTTTGTATCCATATAATTAACTTGTTAAACTGTATGCTTTTGCCAACGACCATACCACGCTGAATACATCGGTTCTCGTCCGATCACCGAAATTAAGCAGCGTCGGGCGCGGTTAGTACTTAGATGGGGGACCGCTTGGGAACACCGCGTGTTGTTGGCATCCAACAATTTTTTTTTATTTTTTAATCGAGGTTTTTTTAAATTAAGAATTTTATTTTAAAAAGAAAAAACTTAAAATAAAATTAAAAAAGCGATAACTTTAGTGAAAAACAGTTGCATAAAGTTAAAAAAAAACTAAGAAAAATATTCAAAGGCAAACATACAAGCAGAATTGATTTTTCGCTTTGCTTTTGTAGTTTATACAGACAGAAAAAAAAACCTCTACAAGTTTAACATAGTAGTAGGTACATAGAATAATTTTGTAAATATAGTACTCGTACTTAACATTAAAAATAAACAGGCAGAGACAAATGTTTTGTTTTGTTACATTTGTGTGAAAGTGTGCGTATAGAAACATTTGTAAAGTAAAATGTTAATATGAATTTTGTATCCATATAATTAACTTGTTAAACTGTATGCTTTTGCCAACGACCATACCACGCTGAATACATCGGTTCTCGTCCGATCACCGAAATTAAGCAGCGTCGGGCGCGGTTAGTACTTAGATGGGGGACCGCTTGGGAACACCGCGTGTTGTTGGCATCCAACAATTTTTTTTTATTTTTTAATCGAGGTTTTTTTAAATTAAGAATTTTATTTTAAAAAGAAAAAACTTAAAATAAAATTAAAAAAGCGATAACTTTAGTGAAAAACAGTTGCATAAAGTTAAAAAAAAACTAAGAAAAATATTCAAAGGCAAACATACAAGCAGAATTGATTTTTCGCTTTGCTTTTGTAGTTTATACAGACAGAAAAAAAAACCTCTACAAGTTTAACATAGTAGTAGGTACATAGAATAATTTTGTAAATATAGTACTCGTACTTAACATTAAAAATAAACAGGCAGAGACAAATGTTTTGTTTTGTTACATTTGTGTGAAAGTGTGCGTATAGAAACATTTGTAAAGTAAAATGTTAATATGAATTTTGTATCCATATAATTAACTTGTTAAACTGTATGCTTTTGCCAACGACCATACCACGCTGAATACATCGGTTCTCGTCCGATCACCGAAATTAAGCAGCGTCGGGCGCGGTTAGTACTTAGATGGGGGACCGCTTGGGAACACCGCGTGTTGTTGGCATCCAACAATTTTTTTTTATTTTTTAATCGAGGTTTTTTTAAATTAAGAATTTTATTTTAAAAAGAAAAAACTTAAAATAAAATTAAAAAAGCGATAACTTTAGTGAAAAACAGTTGCATAAAGTTAAAAAAAAACTAAGAAAAATATTCAAAGGCAAACATACAAGCAGAATTGATTTTTCGCTTTGCTTTTGTAGTTTATACAGACAGAAAAAAAAACCTCTACAAGTTTAACATAGTAGTAGGTACATAGAATAATTTTGTAAATATAGTACTCGTACTTAACATTAAAAATAAACAGGCAGAGACAAATGTTTTGTTTTGTTACATTTGTGTGAAAGTGTGCGTATAGAAACATTTGTAAAGTAAAATGTTAATATGAATTTTGTATCCATATAATTAACTTGTTAAACTGTATGCTTTTGCCAACGACCATACCACGCTGAATACATCGGTTCTCGTCCGATCACCGAAATTAAGCAGCGTCGGGCGCGGTTAGTACTTAGATGGGGGACCGCTTGGGAACACCGCGTGTTGTTGGCATCCAACAATTTTTTTTTATTTTTTAATCGAGGTTTTTTTAAATTAAGAATTTTATTTTAAAAAGAAAAAACTTAAAATAAAATTAAAAAAGCGATAACTTTAGTGAAAAACAGTTGCATAAAGTTAAAAAAAAACTAAGAAAAATATTCAAAGGCAAACATACAAGCAGAATTGATTTTTCGCTTTGCTTTTGTAGTTTATACAGACAGAAAAAAAAACCTCTACAAGTTTAACATAGTAGTAGGTACATAGAATAATTTTGTAAATATAGTACTCGTACTTAACATTAAAAATAAACAGGCAGAGACAAATGTTTTGTTTTGTTACATTTGTGTGAAAGTGTGCGTATAGAAACATTTGTAAAGTAAAATGTTAATATGAATTTTGTATCCATATAATTAACTTGTTAAACTGTATGCTTTTGCCAACGACCATACCACGCTGAATACATCGGTTCTCGTCCGATCACCGAAATTAAGCAGCGTCGGGCGCGGTTAGTACTTAGATGGGGGACCGCTTGGGAACACCGCGTGTTGTTGGCATCCAACAATTTTTTTTTATTTTTTAATCGAGGTTTTTTTAAATTAAGAATTTTATTTTAAAAAGAAAAAACTTAAAATAAAATTAAAAAAGCGATAACTTTAGTGAAAAACAGTTGCATAAAGTTAAAAAAAAACTAAGAAAAATATTCAAAGGCAAACATACAAGCAGAATTGATTTTTCGCTTTGCTTTTGTAGTTTATACAGACAGAAAAAAAAACCTCTACAAGTTTAACATAGTAGTAGGTACATAGAATAATTTTGTAAATATAGTACTCGTACTTAACATTAAAAATAAACAGGCAGAGACAAATGTTTTGTTTTGTTACATTTGTGTGAAAGTGTGCGTATAGAAACATTTGTAAAGTAAAATGTTAATATGAATTTTGTATCCATATAATTAACTTGTTAAACTGTATGCTTTTGCCAACGACCATACCACGCTGAATACATCGGTTCTCGTCCGATCACCGAAATTAAGCAGCGTCGGGCGCGGTTAGTACTTAGATGGGGGACCGCTTGGGAACACCGCGTGTTGTTGGCATCCAACAATTTTTTTTTATTTTTTAATCGAGGTTTTTTTAAATTAAGAATTTTATTTTAAAAAGAAAAAACTTAAAATAAAATTAAAAAAGCGATAACTTTAGTGAAAAACAGTTGCATAAAGTTAAAAAAAAACTAAGAAAAATATTCAAAGGCAAACATACAAGCAGAATTGATTTTTCGCTTTGCTTTTGTAGTTTATACAGACAGAAAAAAAAACCTCTACAAGTTTAACATAGTAGTAGGTACATAGAATAATTTTGTAAATATAGTACTCGTACTTAACATTAAAAATAAACAGGCAGAGACAAATGTTTCGTTTTGTTACATTTGTGTGAAAGTGTGCGTATAGAAACATTTGTAAAGTAAAATGTTAATATGAATTTTGTATCCATATAATTAACTTGTTAAACTGTATGCTTTTGCCAACGACCATACCACGCTGAATACATCGGTTCTCGTCCGATCACCGAAATTAAGCAGCGTCGGGCGCGGTTAGTACTTAGATGGGGGACCGCTTGGGAACACCGCGTGTTGTTGGCATCCAACAATTTTTTTTTATTTTTTAATCGAGGTTTTTTTAAATTAAGAATTTTATTTTAAAAAGAAAAAACTTAAAATAAAATTAAAAAAGCGATAACTTTAGTGAAAAACAGTTGCATAAAGTTAAAAAAAAACTAAGAAAAATATTCAAAGGCAAACATACAAGCAGAATTGATTTTTCGCTTTGCTTTTGTAGTTTATACAGACAGAAAAAAAAACCTCTACAAGTTTAACATAGTAGTAGGTACATAGAATAATTTTGTAAATATAGTACTCGTACTTAACATTAAAAATAAACAGGCAGAGACAAATGTTTTGTTTTGTTACATTTGTGTGAAAGTGTGCGTATAGAAACATTTGTAAAGTAAAATGTTAATATGAATTTTGTATCCATATAATTAACTTGTTAAACTGTATGCTTTTGCCAACGACCATACCACGCTGAATACATCGGTTCTCGTCCGATCACCGAAATTAAGCAGCGTCGGGCGCGGTTAGTACTTAGATGGGGGACCGCTTGGGAACACCGCGTGTTGTTGGCATCCAACAATTTTTTTTTATTTTTTAATCGAGGTTTTTTTAAATTAAGAATTTTATTTTAAAAAGAAAAAACTTAAAATAAAATTAAAAAAGCGATAACTTTAGTGAAAAACAGTTGCATAAAGTTAAAAAAAAACTAAGAAAAATATTCAAAGGCAAACATACAAGCAGAATTGATTTTTCGCTTTGCTTTTGTAGTTTATACAGACAGAAAAAAAAACCTCTACAAGTTTAACATAGTAGTAGGTACATAGAATAATTTTGTAAATATAGTACTCGTACTTAACATTAAAAATAAACAGGCAGAGACAAATGTTTCGTTTTGTTACATTTGTGTGAAAGTGTGCATATAGAAACATTTGTAAAGTAAAATGTTAATATGAATTTTGTATCCATATAATTAACTTGTTAAACTGTATGCTTTTGCCAACGACCATACCACGCTGAATACATCGGTTCTCGTCCGATCACCGAAATTAAGCAGCGTCGGGCGCGGTTAGTACTTAGATGGGGGACCGCTTGGGAACACCGCGTGTTGTTGGCATCCAACAATTTTTTTTTATTTTTTAATCGAGGTTTTTTTAAATTAAGAATTTTATTTTAAAAAGAAAAAACTTAAAATAAAATTAAAAAAGCGATAACTTTAGTGAAAAACAGTTGCATAAAGTTAAAAAAAAACTAAGAAAAATATTCAAAGGCAAACATACAAGCAGAATTGATTTTTCGCTTTGCTTTTGTAGTTTATACAGACAGAAAAAAAAACCTCTACAAGTTTAACATAGTAGTAGGTACATAGAATAATTTTGTAAATATAGTACTCGTACTTAACATTAAAAATAAACAGGCAGAGACAAATGTTTTGTTTTGTTACATTTGTGTGAAAGTGTGCGTATAGAAACATTTGTAAAGTAAAATGTTAATATGAATTTTGTATCCATATAATTAACTTGTTAAACTGTATGCTTTTGCCAACGACCATACCACGCTGAATACATCGGTTCTCGTCCGATCACCGAAATTAAGCAGCGTCGGGCGCGGTTAGTACTTAGATGGGGGACCGCTTGGGAACACCGCGTGTTGTTGGCATCCAACAATTTTTTTTTATTTTTTAATCGAGGTTTTTTTAAATTAAGAATTTTATTTTAAAAAGAAAAAACTTAAAATAAAATTAAAAAAGCGATAACTTTAGTGAAAAACAGTTGCATAAAGTTAAAAAAAAACTAAGAAAAATATTCAAAGGCAAACATACAAGCAGAATTGATTTTTCGCTTTGCTTTTGTAGTTTATACAGACAGAAAAAAAAACCTCTACAAGTTTAACATAGTAGTAGGTACATAGAATAATTTTGTAAATATAGTACTCGTACTTAACATTAAAAATAAACAGGCAGAGACAAATGTTTTGTTTTGTTACATTTGTGTGAAAGTGTGCGTATAGAAACATTTGTAAAGTAAAATGTTAATATGAATTTTGTATCCATATAATTAACTTGTTAAACTGTATGCTTTTGCCAACGACCATACCACGCTGAATACATCGGTTCTCGTCCGATCACCGAAATTAAGCAGCGTCGGGCGCGGTTAGTACTTAGATGGGGGACCGCTTGGGAACACCGCGTGTTGTTGGCATCCAACAATTTTTTTTTATTTTTTAATCGAGGTTTTTTTAAATTAAGAATTTTATTTTAAAAAGAAAAAACTTAAAATAAAATTAAAAAAGCGATAACTTTAGTGAAAAACAGTTGCATAAAGTTAAAAAAAAACTAAGAAAAATATTCAAAGGCAAACATACAAGCAGAATTGATTTTTCGCTTTGCTTTTGTAGTTTATACAGACAGAAAAAAAAACCTCTACAAGTTTAACATAGTAGTAGGTACATAGAATAATTTTGTAAATATAGTACTCGTACTTAACATTAAAAATAAACAGGCAGAGACAAATGTTTTGTTTTGTTACATTTGTGTGAAAGTGTGCGTATAGAAACATTTGTAAAGTAAAATGTTAATATGAATTTTGTATCCATATAATTAACTTGTTAAACTGTATGCTTTTGCCAACGACCATACCACGCTGAATACATCGGTTCTCGTCCGATCACCGAAATTAAGCAGCGTCGGGCGCGGTTAGTACTTAGATGGGGGACCGCTTGGGAACACCGCGTGTTGTTGGCATCCAACAATTTTTTTTTATTTTTTAATCGAGGTTTTTTTAAATTAAGAATTTTATTTTAAAAAGAAAAAACTTAAAATAAAATTAAAAAAGCGATAACTTTAGTGAAAAACAGTTGCATAAAGTTAAAAAAAAACTAAGAAAAATATTCAAAGGCAAACATACAAGCAGAATTGATTTTTCGCTTTGCTTTTGTAGTTTATACAGACAGAAAAAAAAACCTCTACAAGTTTAACATAGTAGTAGGTACATAGAATAATTTTGTAAATATAGTACTCGTACTTAACATTAAAAATAAACAGGCAGAGACAAATGTTTTGTTTTGTTACATTTGTGTGAAAGTGTGCGTATAGAAACATTTGTAAAGTAAAATGTTAATATGAATTTTGTATCCATATAATTAACTTGTTAAACTGTATGCTTTTGCCAACGACCATACCACGCTGAATACATCGGTTCTCGTCCGATCACCGAAATTAAGCAGCGTCGGGCGCGGTTAGTACTTAGATGGGGGACCGCTTGGGAACACCGCGTGTTGTTGGCATCCAACAATTTTTTTTTATTTTTTAATCGAGGTTTTTTTAAATTAAGAATTTTATTTTAAAAAGAAAAAACTTAAAATAAAATTAAAAAAGCGATAACTTTAGTGAAAAACAGTTGCATAAAGTTAAAAAAAAACTAAGAAAAATATTCAAAGGCAAACATACAAGCAGAATTGATTTTTCGCTTTGCTTTTGTAGTTTATACAGACAGAAAAAAAAACCTCTACAAGTTTAACATAGTAGTAGGTACATAGAATAATTTTGTAAATATAGTACTCGTACTTAACATTAAAAATAAACAGGCAGAGACAAATGTTTTGTTTTGTTACATTTGTGTGAAAGTGTGCGTATAGAAACATTTGTAAAGTAAAATGTTAATATGAATTTTGTATCCATATAATTAACTTGTTAAACTGTATGCTTTTGCCAACGACCATACCACGCTGAATACATCGGTTCTCGTCCGATCACCGAAATTAAGCAGCGTCGGGCGCGGTTAGTACTTAGATGGAGGACCGCTTGGGAACACCGCGTGTTGTTGGCATCCAACAATTTTTTTTTATTTTTTAATCGAGGTTTTTTTAAATTAAGAATTTTATTTTAAAAAGAAAAAACTTAAAATAAAATTAAAAAAGCGATAACTTTAGTGAAAAACAGTTGCATAAAGTTAAAAAAAAACTAAGAAAAATATTCAAAGGCAAACATACAAGCAGAATTGATTTTTCGCTTTGCTTTTGTAGTTTATACAGACAGAAAAAAAAACCTCTACAAGTTTAACATAGTAGTAGGTACATAGAATAATTTTGTAAATATAGTACTCGTACTTAACATTAAAAATAAACAGGCAGAGACAAATGTTTTGTTTTGTTACATTTGTGTGAAAGTGTGCGTATAGAAACATTTGTAAAGTAAAATGTTAATATGAATTTTGTATCCATATAATTAACTTGTTAAACTGTATGCTTTTGCCAACGACCATACCACGCTGAATACATCGGTTCTCGTCCGATCACCGAAATTAAGCAGCGTCGGGCGCGGTTAGTACTTAGATGGGGGACCGCTTGGGAACACCGCGTGTTGTTGGCATCCAACAATTTTTTTTTATTTTTTAATCGAGGTTTTTTTAAATTAAGAATTTTATTTTAAAAAGAAAAAACTTAAAATAAAATTAAAAAAGCGATAACTTTAGTGAAAAACAGTTGCATAAAGTTAAAAAAAAACTAAGAAAAATATTCAAAGGCAAACATACAAGCAGAATTGATTTTTCGCTTTGCTTTTGTAGTTTATACAGACAGAAAAAAAAACCTCTACAAGTTTAACATAGTAGTAGGTACATAGAATAATTTTGTAAATATAGTACTCGTACTTAACATTAAAAATAAACAGGCAGAGACAAATGTTTTGTTTTGTTACATTTGTGTGAAAGTGTGCGTATAGAAACATTTGTAAAGTAAAATGTTAATATGAATTTTGTATCCATATAATTAACTTGTTAAACTGTATGCTTTTGCCAACGACCATACCACGCTGAATACATCGGTTCTCGTCCGATCACCGAAATTAAGCAGCGTCGGGCGCGGTTAGTACTTAGATGGGGGACCGCTTGGGAACACCGCGTGTTGTTGGCATCCAACAATTTTTTTTTATTTTTTAATCGAGGTTTTTTTAAATTAAGAATTTTATTTTAAAAAGAAAAAACTTAAAATAAAATTAAAAAAGCGATAACTTTAGTGAAAAACAGTTGCATAAAGTTAAAAAAAAACTAAGAAAAATATTCAAAGGCAAACATACAAGCAGAATTGATTTTTCGCTTTGCTTTTGTAGTTTATACAGACAGAAAAAAAAACCTCTACAAGTTTAACATAGTAGTAGGTACATAGAATAATTTTGTAAATATAGTACTCGTACTTAACATTAAAAATAAACAGGCAGAGACAAATGTTTTGTTTTGTTACATTTGTGTGAAAGTGTGCGTATAGAAACATTTGTAAAGTAAAATGTTAATATGAATTTTGTATCCATATAATTAACTTGTTAAACTGTATGCTTTTGCCAACGACCATACCACGCTGAATACATCGGTTCTCGTCCGATCACCGAAATTAAGCAGCGTCGGGCGCGGTTAGTACTTAGATGGGGGACCGCTTGGGAACACCGCGTGTTGTTGGCATCCAACAATTTTTTTTTATTTTTTAATCGAGGTTTTTTTAAATTAAGAATTTTATTTTAAAAAGAAAAAACTTAAAATAAAATTAAAAAAGCGATAACTTTAGTGAAAAACAGTTGCATAAAGTTAAAAAAAAACTAAGAAAAATATTCAAAGGCAAACATACAAGCAGAATTGATTTTTCGCTTTGCTTTTGTAGTTTATACAGACAGAAAAAAAAACCTCTACAAGTTTAACATAGTAGTAGGTACATAGAATAATTTTGTAAATATAGTACTCGTACTTAACATTAAAAATAAACAGGCAGAGACAAATGTTTTGTTTTGTTACATTTGTGTGAAAGTGTGCGTATAGAAACATTTGTAAAGTAAAATGTTAATATGAATTTTGTATCCATATAATTAACTTGTTAAACTGTATGCTTTTGCCAACGACCATACCACGCTGAATACATCGGTTCTCGTCCGATCACCGAAATTAAGCAGCGTCGGGCGCGGTTAGTACTTAGATGGGGGACCGCTTGGGAACACCGCGTGTTGTTGGCATCCAACAATTTTTTTTTATTTTTTAATCGAGGTTTTTTTAAATTAAGAATTTTATTTTAAAAAGAAAAAACTTAAAATAAAATTAAAAAAGCGATAACTTTAGTGAAAAACAGTTGCATAAAGTTAAAAAAAAACTAAGAAAAATATTCAAAGGCAAACATACAAGCAGAATTGATTTTTCGCTTTGCTTTTGTAGTTTATACAGACAGAAAAAAAAACCTCTACAAGTTTAACATAGTAGTAGGTACATAGAATAATTTTGTAAATATAGTACTCGTACTTAACATTAAAAATAAACAGGCAGAGACAAATGTTTTGTTTTGTTACATTTGTGTGAAAGTGTGCGTATAGAAACATTTGTAAAGTAAAATGTTAATATGAATTTTGTATCCATATGTGTGCTTTTGCCAACGACCATACCACGCTGAATACATCGGTTCTCGTCCGATCACCGAAATTAAGCAGCGTCGGGCGCGGTTAGTACTTAGATGGGGGACCGCTTGGGAACACCGCGTGTTGTTGGCATCCAACAATTTTTTTTTATTTTTTAATCGAGGTTTTTTTAAATTAAGAATTTTATTTTAAAAAGAAAAAACTTAAAATAAAATTAAAAAAGCGATAACTTTAGTGAAAAACAGTAGCATAAAGTTAAAAAAAAACTAAGAAAAATATTCAAAGGCAAACATACAAGCAGAATTGATTTTTCGCTTTGCTTTTGTAGTTTATACAGACAGAAAAAAAAACCTCTACAAGTTTAACATAGTAGTAGGTACATAGAATAATTTTGTAAATATAGTACTCGTACTTAACATTAAAAATAACAGGTAGAGACAAATGTTTCGTTTTGTTACATTTGTGTGAAAGTGTGCGTATAGAAACATTTGTAAAGTAAAATGTTAATATGAATTTTGTATCCATATAATTAACTTGTTAAACTGTATGCTTTTGCCAACGACCATACCACGCTGAATACATCGGTTCTCGTCCGATCACCGAAATTAAGCAGCGTCGGGCGCGGTTAGTACTTAGATGGGGGACCGCTTGGGAACACCGCGTGTTGTTGGCATCCAACAATTTTTTTTTATTTTTTAATCGAGGTTTTTTTAAATTAAGAATTTTATTTTAAAAAGAAAAAACTTAAAATAAAATTAAAAAAGCGATAACTTTAGTGAAAAACAGTTGCATAAAGTTAAAAAAAAACTAAGAAAAATATTCAAAGGCAAACATACAAGCAGAATTGATTTTTCGCTTTGCTTTTGTAGTTTATACAGACAGAAAAAAAAACCTCTACAAGTTTAACATAGTAGTAGGTACATAGAATAATTTTGTAAATATAGTACTCGTACTTAACATTAAAAATAAACAGGCAGAGACAAATGTTTCGTTTTGTTACATTTGTGTGAAAGTGTGCGTATAGAAACATTTGTAAAGTAAAATGTTAATATGAATTTTGTATCCATATGTGTGCTTTTGCCAACGACCATACCACGCTGAATACATCGGTTCTCGTCCGATCACCGAAATTAAGCAGCGTCGGGCGCGGTTAGTACTTAGATGGGGGACCGCTTGGGAACACCGCGTGTTGTTGGCATCCAACAATTTTTTTTTATTTTTTAATCGAGGTTTTTTTAAATTAAGAATTTTATTTTAAAAAGAAAAAACTTAAAATAAAATTAAAAAAGCGATAACTTTAGTGAATGTAAGAAAAATGCAACCTTTTATACAATCCAAATGCTTACAACTGTTCAACTTTATAACAGTTTTGTCATAGCTCTAACTTAACTTACTTCCTTTTTTATAACTTTATCATAAGCAACATGTTTTTTGAATAAATGAATTATATTGTATTTTTGAATTAAAAATCAATTTTAATATTTGCTTTGCAACCGCTGGATAACACGTCAACTTCCACGTAAGTTTTAATTGGATAAAGAAAATCCCAACAAAGGTTATGGGCCCAGATTCCAAGTTGCAAAGATTTTGAGGTTAAATACGAAACGTGATTGAAGGTTTTAAATTGTTTTGTCCATCCAAAAACAATAAGTCTGAAAATGGCAACAGGTGTAGGATGCATTGAAAAGTTGAGCGGCGAAAACTACGCTACATGGTGCATTCAGGTAAAAAGTTTACTAATTACATTGGACCTTTGGAAAACGATCGATGAAGACATTCCTGCTAAGGATCCTGAGAAAACTGCATGGATTACAAATGATTCCAAAGCTCTAGCAACTATAACGTTAAGGTCAAGCCAAGTGAGTTAATTCATATAAAAAATTGTAGTACGGCAAAAGATGCCTGGAACATTTTAAGTTCTCTGTATAAGGCAGACACGGCTTCAAGAAAAGTAAATTTGTTCAAGAAACTTGTTCGGTTTAAATTTAACACGAACCAAAAATTCGCCACACAAATAAATGATTTTAGTTCTGTCGTTGACGAACTTAAAGAAATCAATATCGTCTTAAATGATGATTTGCTTTCGATTTTGCTGTTATGCAGTCTTCCAGATGAAATGGAAAACTTTGTCATTGCAATTGAAAGCAGAGATAGTTTGCCTAGTTATGATAAATTAATTTCCAAAATACTTGAAGAAGAACTACGTCAGTCAAACAAAAATTGTAGCCAAAGTGAAACCGTATTCGTAGCAAATTCCAGGAACGAATATAAAAGGAACAAAAAATGTAATACTAATAAACACAGGTCAAAATGTTTTCGCTGTGGAAAAAAGGGCCATTATCGCTATCAATGCAAAAGTAATTATAAAACTGATTTAGCTTGCTCATTATATGAAAGCTCAAATGATTTAACAGATAAGTTTATTCTCGATAGCGGAGCAACATCCCATATGTGCAGAACAAAAACCAATTTTATTAAGTTAACAGAATGTAAACAAAAAGTTGTACTAGCATCTGGTGAGAGTATTTACGCTGAAGGTCTTGGTGATGTAAAATTACATACACAATTCTGTAATCTCACTTTAAATAATGTTTGGTATGTTCCGAAATTACATTCAAACTTCATTTCTATAAACAAAGTTCTAAAAGCTGGATATTCTGTTAACTTCCAAGGCAATAAAGCTGTTATTAAAAGTAAACAAAAAGGCAATGTTTTATCAGCTGTTTTAAACGAAGGTTTATTTGTTGCAAAAGTTGAAGTAATTAAAGAAATTGAAAGTGTTAATTTTATAAATGAAGAAACTATGGCAAAAAAGTGGCACTATAGATATGGACACATAAACGTAAATGATCTAAATAAGTTGTCAGCAAAAAGAATGGTAAAAGGATTAAATCTGAAAATTCCTAACAAAATTGATTGTGTTACATGTGCTGTGAATAAAATTGCAGTCAAACCTTACAATAATTATTCTAGTGTTCAAACGAAGGATTTGTTAGAAGTGGTACACACAGATTTATGTGGTCCCATTGGCACAAAATCTGTTGGTGGATCGTCATATTTTATGACTTTTATAGACGATTATTCTCGTTATATCTCAACATATTTCCTCAAAAACAAAAGTGATGCATTTGAGGCATTTACTAATTTTGCTGCGATTGCGGAGAAGCAGACAGGCCGCCAAATCAAAGTTGTTAGAAGTGACAACGGTAAAGAGTTTATAAATTCTAAATTCAAAGAGTTTTTTGCAAAAAGAGGTATAGTACACCAGACAACCGTCAGTTATTCACCGCAACAAAATGGTGTTGCAGAAAGGGCCAATAGAACCCTGGTCGAAATGGCAAGGTGTTTATTAGAGCAGTCTAAGTTACCACAAAGTTTATGGGGCGAAGCTATCAACACGGCTACGTATCTTAGAAACAGATCACCCACAAAGGTTCTTGAAAATATTACACCGTATGAAAGATGGACAGGTAAGCAACCATCAGTATTTCATTTCAAAACATTCGGCTGTGATGCAGTTGTTTTGAACAAAAGTCCTAAACCAAAAGGCAGTAAATTTTTACAAAAAGGCTCCAAAATGATATTCGTTGGATACCAGCTACATACAAAAGGGTATCGTTTGTACAATTCAATCACAAAACAAATCGTTATCGCCCGTGACGTCATATTTTTTGAGAAATCGTTCGAGCGCACGCCTTTAGAAACTGATGAACTCGAAAAATTTTACTTTAATTTATATAAACAAACATGCAATATAAGGACAGAAATTGAAGCTGGCGATGAATTGAAAGATGAAAATGAAAGCATTTCTGATCAAGAAGATAATGCAGCAGGTGATAATGAAGTAGAAATTGATGCAGTAGATGATGAAGAACTAGAAAATGATGAAGTAGAAGATGAACAGGTGAGTCCATCAGGTAGTGAAAGTGATAGAGATGATACAATTATTGTTGATAATAAAAGAAAAAGAGGAAGACCTAAAATAATTAGAACAGGTAGTAAGGGAAGACCTCGCAAAGTATATGTTACTGAAAGTGGACCCGAAATGCTAAATTCTGTAATCGAAAACCCAAATACTATTAATGAGGCATTAAATTCAGAAAATTGTGAAAAATGGAAGGAAGCAATGGTGAAAGAATACAACTCATTGATAAAAAATAAAACATGGCAATTAGTAGATAGGCCAAAAGATAAAAATGTAATCGGGTGCAAATGGGTTTTTACCGTGAAACGTTCGCCTGATGGTGTAATAGAGAAATACAAGGCAAGGTTGGTTGCACATGGTTGTTCACAAAAACATAACATCGATTACCACGAAACCTTTGCACCGGTAGTTAGACATTCTACTATAAGACTGATTTTAGCATTAGCCGCTAGACACAAATTGCTATTAAACCATATCGATATAAAGGCAGCTTACTTGAATGGAGATCTAACAGATGATGTCTACATGCTACAGCCAAAAATGTTTGAAGATAGCCAGCATCCTAATAAAGTCTGTAGACTTAGAAAAGCCTTATACGGTTTAAAGCAGGCGGGCCGAGAATGGAATAAGAAGCTGAATGATATTTTGCTCGAAATAGGTTTCAAGCGCTGTAAATCCGATAGTTGTGTGTACGTTAAGCGAAATGGTAGTCAACTGTGTTTAATCGCTATCTATGTTGATGACATGCTTCTGGCATGCTCTAGTGAGCCAGAAATGCGAGAAATCGTTAAAAAGTTAAATCAACAAGTAAAAGCAGTAGATCGAGGTGCAATATCTTTCTATTTAGGTATAGAAGTCAATCGAGATGGTCAAAGAGGTGATATAAGTATTCATCAGAAGCGATATACAGAAGAATTGCTAGAACGTTGGGGTATGTCGAATTGCAAACCTGCAGCTACTCCATGGCCAAGTGGTACGGTACTTGAAAAATGTAAAAACCAGTGTCAGAATCTAGATACAAAAAGTTATCAAAGTTTGATTGGAGCGTTAATGTACTTAGCAGTAATATCCAGACCAGATTTGATGCATGTCGTGTCTAAATTATCACAATTTAACACACATCCGCACAAAGAACATTTTGCAACGGCTAAATATGTATGTCCTTAGATACCTCAAGAAAAATCCAATAGGTATAATAACTTTTTCTAGTAATATAAATAGTTTCGAGTGTTTCACAGATTCTGATTGGGCCTGTGACACCAACGACAGAAAGTCCTACTCCGGATTTGTTACGTTCATGGCAGGTGGTCCCATTTCATGGGAATCACGAAAACAAACGGTGGTGGCTTTGAGTACGATGGAAGCAGAGTACATCGCATTGTGCCAGGGTACAAAAGAAACGATTTTTCTTCGATGTTTACTTCGTGAGATAGGTTTTGCTGATTATGTCGCGTCTCCCACGCCTATTCTTTGCGATAATCAGAGTGCAGCTTTTATGGTGAAGAATCCTACAGTGCAGAAGAAAAGTAAGCATATAGACATCCGCTACCATTATATACGAGAGAAATATGAAGACAAGGAGATCGATGTAAAATATGTTACAACTAATGAGAACGCGGCAGACATATTAACAAAACCTTTAAGTAAACAAAAGCATTTTTATTGTTGTAACTTGTTAAAACTTAAATTGTAAATTTAATAATTTGAACATGCAAATGTAAATATTTTTAAAATGGCATTTGGTTTGAAGGGGAGATTGTAAGAAAAATGCAACCTTTTATACAATCCAAATGCTTACAACTGTTCAACTTTATAACAGTTTTGTCATAGCTCTAACTTAACTTACTTCCTTTTTTATAACTTTATCATAAGCAACATGTTTTTTGAATAAATGAATTATATTGTATTTTTGAATTAAAAATCAATTTTAATATTTGCTTTGCAACCGCTGGATAACACGTCAACTTCCACGTAAGTTTTAATTGGATAAAGAAAATCCCAACAGTGAAAAACAGTTGCATAAAGTTAAAAAAAAACTAAGAAAAATATTCAAAGGCAAACATACAAGCAGAATTGATTTTTCGCTTTGCTTTTGTAGTTTATACAGACAGAAAAAAAACCTCTACAAGTTTAACATAGTAGTAGGTACATAGAATAATTTTGTAAATATAGTACTCGTACTTAACATTAAAAATAAACAGGCAGAGCCAAATGTTTCGTTTTGTTACATTTGTGTGAAAGTGTGCGTATAGAAACAATTGTAAAGTAAAATGTTAAGATGAATTTTGTATCCATATAATTAACTTGTTAAACTGTATGCTTTTGCCAACGACCATACCACGCTGAATACATCGGTTCTCGTCCGATCACCGAAATTAAGCAGCGTCGGGCGCGGTTAGTACTTAGATGGGGGACCGCTTGGGAACACCGCGTGTTGTTGTTGGCATCCAACAATTTTTTTTTATTTTTTAATCGAGGTTTTTTTAAATTAAGAATTTTATTTTAAAAAGAAAAAACTTAAAATAAAATTAAAAAAGCGATAACTTTAGTGAAAAACAGTTGCTTAAAGTAAAAAAAATAATTTATTTTTTGGGATGTATGTTTTTCAGATTTAAATTATAAGGAAAGAATATGGCTTGATTTGTAACAGAGACCGACGCTAATGCTGGTTTGTTGCCGGCGGCTAAAAGTCGACATGCGCTGCAGAAGCTGTGTTTACTACAGTTTTTTACATACATAAATGTTTATTTTAAGCATTAAAAGCGCGGTTGGTTCTTTAGTGACTGGAATGTGGTGTTAGTGAATTGTAATAAAAGTGAATCAAAGAAAATGAAAGAAAAATAATTGAAATTAAATAATTTTTAGATTAATTAAAATGTAATTCAATGCAAAAAGAGTCGGTGTTAGTAATACCAGCTAATTTCATTTCCGGTCGTTTCATGGTATAACGCTGTTATATTTAAGAAATGTGGATGAATTTTTCTAAATTGTTCTTCCTAACCAAAACTTTAATATATATGTAAATGGTAAGTTAAACAGCAATAAGTCATAACTAAAGTAAATATTTATTATCACCGGACAAAAATTTAGAGCCTTATTTGCAATTTTTGATAAATGTCAGATTGGTCACTGGAATGAATGTGGAAGATTAGTAACTTTCACATTCCTTTGGAGTTGCTTAGAAATAAAGAAATTTTCTGGTTATTTGCTTTTAGTTTTATTTTTCTTTTGGGTATTCCAACCCATAGAGCACAAAATATATATGGAATTTTGCAGCAATATTGTTTCGTAACGTGACATTACAGACAGGCAATAGTCCTGCAAGATTCCTATGTCCGCTTTTTTGTCTTGCCAGCAAGATTATATAGAATATTACCAAAATCTATTCCGGCAATATTCCTTCAATATTACCGATTACCTGCAACCTAATAACATTCCAGCAATATTTTGTGCTCTATGGGAAATGATTCAAATTTAGTGAAGTTCCTCAAATTTGTGTTCTGGAACGCTTGCTTATCTTTTAAAATAAATTTGTTGGACAAAAATTGTATACATTACGAGTATTTACTTCGCCAGTGGCCCCAGCTGCTTTAAAGATATGTTGGAATGTTAGTAAGGTCTGACCAGAAATGTTGAGAATTTGTTACGATCAGAGTGTTTTCCATTTCACGTCAGTTCTGAAAGTGTTCTATAATGCAAAGCGATTCATTGGAGATCAAACAGCTTTGATTTTATATTATTAAAAGTGCGAAAACAATTTGTACAATTGTTTTTCAAGCCAAATTATTGTACATCTCTGGAAATTCTTGGGAAAAATTCACGAGCTGATTTTTGCATTGTGATGATCCTCTAATCTTCACTTTATTGTTTTTCTTATAGCTCCACTCCTACTTTCAGTTGATGCAACTACTTAAGTCAATAATAATCTTTGTCCGAGTTTGTTTCTCAAAAAACAATGCTTCGATATTTTGTATTTATACACGATCTAAATACGGCAGCGGAATTTTCTTTAAACTTTGTATTAATACGTTTTAGAAGTTAAAAGTCCATTTCCTATTCAAAATCTGTTAGATTTAATAGTGTTGGTATATCAGGCCCGAGAGGGAGTTGTATATGTGTGTAAGATATTAACATTGAAATTCGAAAATACTTTCCATTCAAAATGCAAAATAATGCATGTATTGCAATTGTTGTACGATTTTTATAGTTTTAACATATTGAAATCTTTATATACCAAGAAAATCCTGTCTTTGAAATCAATTCATAATAAGGAGAGTTTCATTCTATAGACGTTCACTATAGAGAATTTCGACTGTACTAGTCAGAATTTTGGGTTTCCTTTGCTTTCTTTAAAAACAACAAAAGGAGTATTAATTGATAAAAATGTTTTCCTTTATTTTATTAAGCATAAAACTTATTAGAAATATACAATAACTAATTAAATACATATCGCTCATTTACTACAACAACGTCATAACTTAAAAAACCTAGTTTGCAGAAAACGAGTTTAACGTAAATATTTATTATTTATTTACACACTAATTTTAATGGAAAAAGAAAATTTAATTTTTCTCCCAAGAGTTGAGTATAAGATATTTGTATGAAATTGTTTACCTAACATCAATCACGATACGAGAATTAATTCTGCATTATTAACTCTAAAATTTCTTATTTTGGATTTACTCTAATATTAAGTGAACAACATTCATCAATCACAAATGTTATGATTCATACCATTTATTAATCGGCACTACACATTTTGGTTTGATGACAATGAGTTTCAGTTTTATCATTTTCGTCTTAAGATTTTACTTAAGCAACTTATTTTTTACGCTGTTTTTATACAAATTAAGGAATAATTACATCTAAGGCCTTCCCAGCGGTATTATAAAGCTCATGTAATCCGCCGTTGCTCCCCATGCAGCGCGTTGTGTTTGAAATATAATAATCCATATGGTTAAAGCTACTACCCACACAAACGTTCCCAGGCCAGACAATAGTACGTATTTCTTTATTTGCGGCTGCTCTGTGTATGTCTCTCTGCAAAAGGCCTCCTTAAAAAACCAGCAAAAATTTACCGCCCACAGAAATGGCAGCAAAGCAAAACCGGCCCGAAAATATGTCTGACATAATTGTAGTTTTTGTTCTCCGGTTGCTTTTGAAATATTCATTGTGCAATGTTAAATTAATAATACTTTTAATTACGATACAAAAATTTTTAATTCCATCCACTACGATTTAGCAATTCTGATAGCAACAAAAGAAAAATACAAACATATGTTTGAAGAGGAGGCTGCCATATGTGTGTAAGTTAGTTTTGATAAGTGGATGTGCAAGATGTTACCACTTGGAGTTTTATATTTTTAATGACCGTTATTTAGGGTTTCTTGAATTTGTTTTCTAGTTATCAAAGCAAATGTAAATTTTTTAGATGAGAAATCAAGTTAAATAAAGTTTTAATATAATTAATTATATTAAGCGTTCACAAAGAAATTATTTGCATCGTTTTCTTAAAATACATGAACAAAGAGTAGAATTCACAGTGGGGCAAAAGCAAAATATGTTGCAAATAAATCAGCTATCAGAGGAGTATTTGCGTTCATATATTAAATACCAAGTTTAAAAATAGAATACTTATGCTACGTAAAATTTTTTACCGCTCGCCTTTTTTTGTTTCTCATTCGATTTAAATTGTTTAAATATATTATTGACTTTAATAAAATCGAATTAATTAGTGAGTTATACTAATATGAAAACTTGAATTTTAAATATTTTTTCAGATATCGGATATAAATATCAACTGATTTGTAAAATGTTTAATTTTTAAGAAAGCGTTGAAGAAACCGTTGATTATTAATACTTACGAATGAAATCTTAAGCAATTTATGCACCCTATGTACTTGTTGATTGGAATCTCAGAAATCGTACGAAATTTAAAACAAATCTAAAAAACTAAATTTTTAACAGTTTTGCCCCTAGCGTCCATACTATGACAATTTAACGCTTTGGCATATCCTCGGTTGGTTATTGGTTTGCTGCAGTCTAATGTATTTTGAATATACTGTGCCGCAAATCAATAACCAACCGCCGATATTAAGAAGTGGCATTTTTTTAAGTCCCAGCCTTAGGATGTTAGAACATAGATACTAAAATTAAAATTTTTATGTAAAAGCTGACGAAATTTCAACATTTTATTACTTTTCAGATTTTCATTTTATTAATTGCAGATTTTCATAATTTTTTTAACGATTTTGAATTTTTTTTTATTTACTTGAGGGTTACACGATCAAGTTTTGCTTTCAAATTTCAATACACTCATACTTTTTCACTAATATATTTATACTTTTAAAATTTGTTCTTTCCATTTCTGGATTCAAATTTACATTCAAAGAAACAGCTAACATTAATTCTAATAAGCACATTTTTCGTTTTTGTTTTCAAATATTCTGCAGCTATAGGTTTTTGTGCTCGCTTATTATAAATAATATTATCCTGCCTGTTTTGTAAATCGAGTCGATTTAAAAACGCTCGATTTAGAAAAATTAAATCCTTTAATAGCGAATTTTTTAAGACTTTTTTGCAGTTTTGTATTTATTAGAGCTGGAAATATCATATCTGAAATTAATAAAGTATGTCTGATTTAAAACACATTAAAGCAAAAAGAAATCGTTAAAAAAGTGATATAAAAAAATCGAGATACTCCTTTTTTATATTAAGCCATGGACATATAAATTTTAACTCTATTTGCTGCTCACTGTAAGCAAACAAAAAAAAACCAAAAATGGGTTAAGCTGTTTATTGTTTTGTTTAAAATTGTGCGAAGCACGCACCAATTGTGTGCAGAAAATTGGTTCATCGATGAAAAAAAGTTATGCTATCAACATCTGAAAAAAAAATCATTTCTATTATTTGATTCCTTTCAATGACATTGAAATTAGTTTCATTTTATATAAATCATAACAATGACTATTAAAATAAAGTGTAATTGACAATACTTAAAAATTGCCAATGGCAGTTGTGGCTCAATAATCACTCCAACACAAACGTTAACGCCTTCTTAACATTGAATTTCAAATCTGCAGATTGTATGCAATAAACAAACTTTTCACTTCAAATTCTTAAAAAATACTTATTAATTTTTTATTTTATAAATTTGTTTTAAAACAACAAAAATAATGGGTTAGTTAATATTGGCCTTATTTACTAATTACAAAACAATATTAAATAAAATTTTTTATAAATTTACAATATGTCTCGTATGTATTATTAAAAGTTTAAATGCAGTTAAAAATCGTAAGAATTGCTTTCATCGTCGCTTTTGCGCACTTGAAAAAAGATTTTGTATATCAGTGCGGACACTAGACTGCCAGTAAGTGGGCCCACCCAATAAATCCAATGACCAGACCATAAGCTGTGCACGACAGCTGGACCAAATGAGCGGGCCGGATTCATGCTGGCGCCCGTTAGTTTTATCTAAAAAAAAAGACAAAAAATATTTTGTATATTCTCAAATTTTGATGCAATTAGGGTAAAGTTTGTATAAATATATTTTCTTTACTGTTCCAGAAATCGCGTTTTAAATTTCTTGAATTTATATGTGGCGATTCATACTAACGATTTTTTCGTTCAATAGTTTTGTGTCGACTTTATATCAATTGGAAACAGTATATTTAATATATGACTCGTACAGTTATACCAAATTTTAGACGATGACATAAGTTTTGTTTTACCTTTAATTATATTATAAAGTCGTTTCCAAACACCTTTTTCATTTATACACCCTGCAAGAAGACTCCCAGTCAAATGACCGGTCATTTGACCGACAGTGGTGATGTATTTGTCTATCTATGTTTCTATCAGTTTGTTAAGAGCAATGTGGTAAAAGTGGTGTAAACTTTTGTGTACGTGTGATTTTGCATCTTTATCTAACTAATTAAAAATATCTACTATGGACCATATATATCTGACCTGCTTACTCTGCCGTATTTTTACTTATCATTAATGATGCATGCGGCAGTCACGTCTGACTGATCACACTTGATGTATATAACCGGCATAGCAAACTAGTCAAACCTGCATAATAATATTAATAAACACAATTTTTACACTGTTTTATTTGTTTTTTATTACAAAATAATAAAGATATACATAACTTAAATATTTAAAGGCATAAAAACAAGCAAAAACACAAAAAACGTTGGTGTCATCTATCCTCTTCACCCTTTCTTCAATCTCCAACACGCCTTAATTTTTAGAAATATCTAAAATTTGGAAAAGAAATATATATGTATATTTAATTAAACTTTGGAGATTTCTTTTATTCACTATTTTTTCTACTTAACTTTTTTAACACTTCCATAAATTTTATTTTCACAGACCGAACGAATTGTACATTTTACAATAAAATGCGATGTTTTAAAATATTTGGTATATGTACATTAGATGTACCACTCTTACATGTATGTTAGAGTAGAGCAACTAGAGCAATTGACTGTCACTGTTGATTTCAATATAAAATTGTTGTAAATGTGTTAGTGAACAAATTACGTTTGTATTAGTTTCAGTCATTCATTTCTTGCAGGGCGATTATTGTATTTTCTTGTTTCCAGGGTTGAATTTTTAAAGATACATATATTGCCGTATCAAAGAAATTAATTTGAACTTCAAGTGTTCATATGTCAAAATTTGTATGGACATTTTATTTTAACATACACACAAGTTCAAATTATTATTTTTGGATACGGTAGATAGTCGGTGATACTTCTTAAGTTGCTCACTCGCTTTAAAAATATTTATAATTTGCTATAAATTATTGTTATTTAATAAATTTTTTGAATATTTTTTGATTGAAAAATGTTGTGCTTTAATGGCTAGAGATAAGAATTGTATTTAATCACTTTTTAATCCACATCAAGCAGCTGTTGTCACTTCAAATGACGAATAGGAATAAGCAATATAAAAAACACCGAAAACAGAACAAACAATGTCGTCGGTGACAAGCTAGCTCTAACAGCTGTCACCAGGGGGGTTATTATGTAATTCGATTCGAAAAGAAAACTGTTCGAATGTGTATGTTATTAACATTACAATTCGAAATCACTTCCGTTCGAATCGGATTACATAATAAACCCCCAGTTCAACAACAGATATTGCAATAGCCAAAAACACATGAATTTTGTTAATGGAAGCACACCAGAATATTGTCAAAAACACTTGAGGAAACAAAACTTTGCGCAGCTTGTAAATAAAATTTGATACTATGATGGCATGTTAGCTGTGCTAGTGGTGCTACCTGTTCTTGGCCAGGGAAGTTGATATAAAGTGTGTCTATAATGTAGAATGCGTCATAATACCAAATGAAAGTTCCTTCGATTACCTCTTGGCACTGCAGTCACAGATCGAGCGAAGCTCATAATAATATAACCTTCACGTTTTTATTGAAAGCTGTGCCACGTTTCTGTAACTTGTGAGAAGTTTTCGTATCGAGAAAATTTAAACAATTATATCGGTTGTCCTATTTTACACAGGGTTATTCATATAACCATATAAAGGAAGGCTGGTGTAAAGTGGGTAAAGTAAGCCACTCAAATCCGAAGGATTTCAGGCCGATCAATCTTTCGCCGTCTCTTTTGAAAACATTGGCACAACAGATTGATCTGCGTCTAAGAATCACTATTGATACCCGCGTTATTAGTAGTGCTCAGCATGCCTATCAAAAAGGCGGCAGGTATGTTGAGAGTGCGCTTCATGCGTGTTTTTTTTATAGAGAGGAATGTAGCACAAGGATTATACACTGGCTGCATTCTTAGACATTGAGGGAGCCTTTAACAACATAAGTATAGAGGCTATTAGCGAGTCACTGTAGACACTTATGGTTCACAAATTTCTAAGGGAGTGGATAGTTGTCATGTTTAGTAGCAGAATCATCAACTCGATTATGGGTAGGGGGAAAACTGACAGGAGATTAGTGACAAGAGGTACACCACAGGGAGGAGTTTTATCACCTCTATTGTGGTTGTTGACAATGAACGCAATTCTTATGCGTTTTGACAGGAGCGGATGATGTGGTTTTATTGGTAACGGGAAAGTTTCTTCCCACTATCAGTGAAGTCATGCACTCGGCGTTGGGCAATCTATCCTCCAGGGCCAGCAGAAAAGGAGTGGTAGTCAACCCAGAAAAAACCGATCTAGTCCTCTTTACCATTAGATACAAAATAGAAAGCTGAGATCAGAAATACCTGGCTGTTTTCCTAGATATCAAGCTTTCTCGGAAATGAAATACGCAGGAAAGTGCTCAATGCCTACTACGCATGCAGGAACTCCATAGGAAGAAACTGGGATATGTAACCGAAGATATTAAACTCGATTTACACATCGGTTGTCAGACCTGTTATTTCCTATGGTTGTGTGGCATGTCGAGAGGCATCGAGGAAGGAAAGTCACAGGAGATTACTGGCAAAGGATCAAAGGTGTGCCGCGCTGGGCATCACAGATGCTCCGAGGAGCGCACCTCAGGCTGCCTTGGACGTCATTCTTCACCTATTTCCTATAGAGGACTTTGTGGTGAGAACGTGGACTAGAAGTCTCTTTAGACTTGTAGCAGCAGGTTTGGTGAGGACAGGAATAAGAAGTCACACATCAATCTTAAATGAGATCAGTTTTAGTGATCAGAGATCCGTAACCTGTGATTTCACGAACTATAAGGTCGCTGAAATTGATTTTAGTAGAACATCCTCACATAAAATATTTTACGAGCGCTAATGAAATTTTCAAACTCATATCCCAGCATATCCGTTCTAAAAGCCAATACATGTTATCTTGGCTCAAACACAATTTAATTCTTGACAAATTATTCCGAGAAGTGCAGCTATACATTTCCACAGTGTTTAAAAAACTGTTTTGATTTTCATTTTATTTGATTTTGCTTCTGCTTTCGCTTTGGAAAAATACAATAGTTTCAGTCAAAGCAAAATCACAAAACAATTTATGACCAATTGCGCAGTACTTTCAGCAGTCGACGATTTGAAAAGTTTGAATTTGATTTGATATTGCTTTTGGTTAGTATCGCAAGTAAATGCTGAAGCACTCTATATGCTTTTGGAAGTCACAAACAGTTACAGTCGAAGAAGCAAAAGCTCTTGCTTTTAGAAGTGTTAAGCAATCGCAGTAACAAGGCGAATTCACATCAGGTGATCCTAATTCAACAGCTGACATAATTTCTCTGCTGTCAATAAATGCAAAAAGCTAGGAAATATTCTGACAGCAGGAAATTTTGCACTAACAAATATACAAGGCGAATACGCAGAGTTGCAAATTAAGACCACCTGGTATCAATTCGCCTTGCGCAGTAAAGTGGTTTTTGTTTTCGTCTCTTGTCTGATGTGCAAAACCAACAATAAAAACATAACAAACACCACAAAATAGTTGACTGAACCTGCAGAAAGCTTCTAAAAGCAAGAGCTTTTGCTTCTTCGACTATGACTGACAAAAGCATACAGACTGCTTATGCTTTTACTAAATTAACCAAAACCAACAGCAAATCAAATTAAAACTTTTGAAATCGTCGTCTGTTGAAAGCACTGCGCAATTGTTCATAGATCGTTTGCTGCTTCTGCTTCGACTGCGACTGTTGTTGATTTTCACAAGCACAAGCAAAAGTATTGGCTTAATTTTAAACATTGCTAATTCGACTTAAGTTTTTCTATGAATAAAACCCGCATATGGCTTTGTACCATTTCTGGGATACGTTCACTTTTAAGCGACCGCCACTCAAACATCTTTTTTATCACAAATATGTAAGTTGTTGGCAATCTTTAAAGTATGTAAGTCCTACTCACCGCACACAAATGACCCGTCACAATGGCCAAACCAATAGCTAGCGGCGCTGATCCTTTAATATCGTGGCGTTTGGCATCACTAACTGCTTTCACAACCAGAATCAATATTGAGGTAATCAAGGCTTCGATAAGCACAGCTTGGCCTTCACCCAATGTGGGTGCAATAGCTGAAATACCAAGGCCTACACCACCCATGGTCTCTGGTATGGCAACCTATGAAAATATCAGATTTTGTATTAATTTTTATTTTATTTTTATTTAGAAAATGCTTTCGAATTTTGTACGTTATTAACATTAGAATTCAAAAGTATTTGCTCCCAAGGACGTTATTTTTTGTGTTTATGGGCATTAACCTCTTAGATTATGGTTCCCACAACCACGCGTCTACTCTTCATTATGAATAAAAAAAAAATAAGAACATACACTTAAAATAGCTGCACCAGCTATCGCACCCACACACTGCACGACTATGTAGAGAAGGCCCTTCAAAATTCCCATTTCACCAACAATCACAAAACTAAATGTGATGGCTGGATTTATATGGCAACCGCTAATATGACCAAAAGTCTGAAAAGAGAAAAGGATCGAAGAATTGATTAAGTTTATGCATTTCTATTTTTAAGTTTTCGCTTAAACGCACCTGTGCCAATGCTGCCACGGTTAAGCCAAATGCAAAAGCAATTTGTACCACGTTTGGTGGCCATTCCTTGCCACCCGCACAACTGCCAACGCCGATCACAACCAATAGAAATGTACCAATCATTTCGCCGAATAGCATTCGCCATATTTTCTTGTTTTCAGTTATATCGCTGACTCCCACCAATTTTGGTATATCTGAAAATTGAATAGAGAATGTTGGAAATAATTTAGATATCCATTAGTTAGCTGGGTAACAGCGTTGCCATATATGTGAAAAAACAACTTGTAATTCTAAGTAAAAGAGAAAAAGTTTTATTAACGAAATGCGACAAGACGAGTTTACTGAGAAATTTAAAAACACAAAATATCGTAGAATACTAAAATAGGGTCAGCTAAAATGTAAAAGATTGAAAAACGAAAAAGAACTAAATAGGACTTTTTTTATTCATATCTAGAAAAAGGAGGGGGGAGGGAGGAGTGCCTGCTCCTGGTAATGGGCCTTATCGTGTTTGGCGTATTTCGACTTTGATTGCAATATTTTGGTTCTAAATTAAAGAACAACTACTGCGGTGTTCTTTAATATATTCCAAACACATCGTAGTTAGACAATCCTAATTAGTTTGTCTAACATTGCAGCCATACGCTCACATACACTGAAAGGAAAACCTTCATTTGATCAATGAATTTTGTCATTGATAACGAGCTAGCGCAAGAATTCATTGTATTAATGAAGAATTTTATTTCATTCATGCAATGAGGGATTATTAATGATGCTACTTCATTAGCTGAATGAATGTTTTTTCTCTTAGTGTATATACTTCCTGTCAAAACGCATGTGAATTGATAGCAGTGACGTAGGCTGCACACAAGTTAAAAGCAATTTAAAAGCAAATTCTTTTATCAAGAGGACATCCTGCAGAAAAATGAGTAATCAGCTGTTTTTCTGCCCGTAAATTGAAACACAAACTGGATGGAAAATTTCAAAGCAGAGTTGCATCAAACTTTAAAAAGTATGAGTGTATTAGTAAAAAACTGTGAGTGCATTGAAACTTGACTTGATCATGTAACCCCAGACTTGCTTGATTAATAAAGAACAAGTTATAATTGCAAGACTGTTGTAAATTAGTGGTGGGAGATTTGAGCATTCATATTCCATTTCATTGAAAATTTGCGTTAAATAGCTGATGTTAATAACAATCTCTACCCCAGTAGATAGACTTGGGTGCTGATGAAGTGCGTGGCTGCACAGAAAAATATCGGTATTTCCTCCAGCTAATAAAGTCTAATTTAATTTTTCTTCTCTTCTTTAGAAACTCACATTAATTAATAAAAATATTTCATTCAACAAGGATTGAAATTACTGAACTTAAGCCCGACTAAGAAATTATTTCTGATTAAAATTCACTAAAGTTCAACTAAAAATTTAAATTGTCTCAATTATTATAAACGATTGCTTTTAATTTTAAGGCAAAGTTGTTGCAAATTTTAAAAATCACTTTGAGTGACATTCACAATACGCACGTTCTTTGTCGAATGCTCGTCATAATACTAAATGAAAATTCGCTCGATCAGTACTTTCGACTACAGCCGAAGATCGAAAGTTGCTTATAATAAGGATTAAAAGCTTGGTTAAGTCAAAACTTATACGCAGTTTAAATTAAAATTTTTAAAAAAGTAGATTTTCGCCGTTTTTTTGCAGAAGAAAGTGGGCTAATTATTTCGCTACTATAAACAAATTTTGCAAAAATACCAACCCCATATTTTTATTCATTCAAAAGGTAATATTATAAGAAATATTACAAAGAAATTTTTTGTTCAAAACTTTCGTTATTGAAGGAGCCAGATAGTTTCGAAATAGACCTAATTTTATTATAAATATAAAAAATGAAGGCCTTTTTTCTTAAATTACAAAGCTAGAACCGAAAAATTTATTATATGGCACCTTAAGGCAAGATATGTTTTTAAATGTTTCCAAAAATATAAAATAAGAAGAATACAGCAAAAATACTCAAAAATTCCCATTTTTGGGATTTTGCGAATTTTTTTTTGGGAATTACTGGAAACTCAAAAGCAAATTCTGTTCGTGATGTGAGCTTATTTATTATAAGCTTTGTTATGTATTTGAAAATTATCCTACAGCTTGTTTTCCATTTTTCTAAGAAACAAATAATGCACACGCACTCCATATTAAACATTTCGCTTACAAACCTGCATCATTCGATTTTAGAAATTGAGCGGTCGAAAAATAGGATTTTATGACATCAGAATCCCACTGTGCGTCGTCATAAGATGTTTTACTGTTCGATGAAATGAATGCCGCCAACGCGAATTATTTTTATGAAATATTTAATTAAATTATAAATATTGTTTCGATAAAGGCCTTATTTACATATTTTTTAATCGATCCACTAAATATTAATAACTCTCTTTGGAGATATTCTGTATTTACAATTTATGTTTAAGAATTTTTAATTTATGAGATTTTGAAAAAAACATGTTTTCCTTTTTTGTACATAAATAGGAATACATTAAAAAAAAAGTTACTTAAAGCTTAACGCTTTTAGCGTTCTCTTGAAAACCTGTTAAATTGGACTTAAGCATTTTTTCCTTATTGACACCGATAAATATAATTATGAATACGATGCGTATAATACGAGTACACATAATAATATAGTAATAAGTCGTGCAAAGTGCAATTTTTTATATTATTATTTTATAGTTTATTCACTTCACATTTTTCTGCGTACATACGATTTGTTAAGATTTCAAAATATCTGAGACTTAAAATTTTTATATAATTTTTTTTTAAATCTTTTTAGCCGCTTTTTCCAAAGAGGAATGGCTGCGTGATTTACTTTATCATTTGGACTTACCAATTGTTTTCAGCATTTTTTCAAATGGATTTTTTTTCTATTTGTGAGTTGAAGTGAATTTGTATTTTATATTTTATTGTTAGATTTTGATTAATTTCTTACACTTCTCTTCTTTGAATTAAATTTATATTTTGTTTTGTTTTTTATTGTTTGTGCACAAATTTAAGCTTTTATTTCGAGTTTAATTTCATTGAGCTTTAAAAAATTAATATTTTACGTTTCGAAACGTCGTCATATTTCAATTGAAAGCAAAGTGCTCTTCAGGCATTAAAAGACGTTTAAATTACGAGTATTTTGCTAAGCAATATGTATGTATGTACTCGTATGTATTGCGTTGAAATAATTTCACTTTGATTTAAGAAGCAATTGTTATAAAGAAATGACAATTATTTAATAAAAGTTACTGTGGCACCGCACCGACTGAATGTGAAGAGTGAAAGTTGATTATTTTCTTAATATATAAAATTGTAGTGAAATAAATTATGTTTAGGAAATATAATAACACTAAACACTTTTTTACGAAATCAATTTTTGTTGTTTAAGATATAAACTGCACTTAAGAGCCGTTAAAATAATTGAACTTGAATTTGTGATATGCACGTTTATAATAATTTTTTATTTTTTTTTCTAATTGTTATCCTTTTACGTTGCTTTCACGAGCGTTGTTAAATTGCGAATAAATGCTACAAATAATTTGCCAGTAACTATAATATAATTTTTCCAAACTAAAACCAAAAAAAAAAAAAAAAAATAAACAAAATTTGCGTCGCGCCGCGCAAGCTTTCTAACCGAATCATCAAAACAATCACCAACACCAACCGCACATTAAACTCATACAACTCATGTCAGGTCTAGCCAATTCAAATTAAAGCCATGAATTTATTTAATTTTTTTTTGCAAGACATATACTTCTTTTCATTTGTGTACAAAAAAAAAAACACCGCCAGCCAAAACAATCATCATTAACCATTATTAACATTAAACTGTTTTGTATCTTTTTGTCGTTCGTTCACAAATGCTTGAATTAAACTCGTTCGGCAGCATTTTTGTTTTGTTTTGTTTTTATTATTTCTATTATTGAAATTTCTAGCTTCTTCCTTTTTGCAAAGATAATACGCAGTAAATCATATCATTGCTATTAAAAAAATGTTAGCAGACAGTGAGTTGCAAAAGTTTAACGACGATTTGGAGCAACTGAAACCATGAGCAACAATGTTGTTTAAGGTTCAATTAAATGTGCCATAACCATAACCATTGAAAACAGCTGTTCGAACCAAGCGTATGGGCAACACTGGTAACTTGCCATAACGCCCTAACCAACCATAACCATAGAAACCAATTGAATTTAGATTTTTTTCCGTAAACATAAACAGCTGTTTGCTGATCGCTCATTTACTAAAACAACGTCATAGCCCGGTATATTTTTGTAAATATCCCTGGATCCTTTCAGCTCCATATAATTAATAGAAATTAAATTTGATAGACATTAACACAAATTTGATTAGGAAGCTTAAAACACTAACTAAAACATATTGTTACGTTTTTATTCTTTAAAAACGCTTTTCCGTGGACTGGAAGATTTGCAAATGAGTAAAAGACCCCAGTATACTAATTAGGGTTAAGAATGACACTTTATTTACAAATAAACACACTTATACTACTCCAATTCAAGAGCTTAAATAAACACACATATATTACTTAAATATACCGCAACTGGTTACCAATACGTCTTCCTCGCTGTTGTATGCACAGGTCTCACTCAACTGACTGCACTGGTTTTGTAGCAAAACTCCCTCTCGGCTGTTTTTCACACACAAGACTTAAGGCTCAGTTAGCCGACGGTAATGTAATGTAATTGTAATGTAGGAAACAGCTGATCGATATTTTTATATGAAAAGTAGGTTACGTTACATTACATCTCTATAACCATTTCCATTACTTTTCACGTAACAATATCGATCAGCTGTTTCCTACTGTTGCATTTACATTACATTACAGTCGGCTAACTGAGCCTTTATTCTGCGGATGCTCACTGTTTATACTTAATTACTTCTTAACTTTGTTATCCACCGCACGATGGCTCTACTTTCAACGATGTTGACTCTACTACTTTCTGATTGAGGTAGTTTATACGAGAACAAATTTTAATTTTTGTTCTTTTCCAAATTACACGAGACTAATTCATCTGGCACTAAATGTATACGTATGTACAGCTTTGTGTGTGTTAGTGTTTTTCGTATTCATTTAACATTTGCTATTTTTTAAGTTGCGTGTGTATTGGTTTTATGCTGCTAATGCGGAGATGTAGAAGATGTAGGTTGAACAGTTGTGCCAACCATTAAACCACTTTCTTTGTTTCTCTCACCAACAAACTGGCATGTTATGCCAGCACAATTGTGCCCGTGAAAATCAGCGCATTTACTCTGACTGACTGTTCCATAGGGTTCCTCCTTTTATAGTACAGGAAGCCGATCTAGAATGTTCGCCATGTAATTGTAGATGGAGTAATGAAATGTAAAGCCAAATGGAAGAAGCTGTATTACTGCATCAAGATGTTGCTGCTATGTACAAGTTACCATATGTGCTGTCGTTTACTATTGGTAGCCAAATGATCAAACAGTCTTCTAAAATAATCTGGAAAATTACTGTTGCTGTTTCTAGGCGTTTGTAGATAATTCGATTGGCCGTTATTTTGAGTTTCCGAATAGTGTGCAACGACTTTTATTGTTGGTAATACCGTGTGTTGCTGGTAATACAGAGTTGTTACCATGTGGTTGCACTTTTATGTATACGTGTGTACGTTTAGTTTTCTAGATAGTTCTTTTTATTTATAAAAAAATTTACATTAGCTCTGTTCGAATATTTTTACGTAACAATATCTCATGTTTTAATAATTATAATACATAAATACTCGTATGTTAATTCAAATTGGGCATTAAAACAGGAAGTTAATTTTTTTAACTTTTAGTTTTTTTCCAACACGAAAAACGTTGTTATATAAGATCAAAAAAGTTTTCCCAAACTCCATTATTTCATGCTTGTATTTTTTCACAAGCCTTAAGACTAAAGTATATTGAATACTAATTTTTACATTCTTATTATATGACTCTCAATTTTGTTCGAATACTGTCAATAGCGACTGTAAATGATTGTGTTTGTTTAAGGCGCACAATATGCATGTCAACAATTGGTTTATGGAACAAACAATTTGGAAAATGGAAAATTATTACAAAAATATTTCCTTAAATTTTGCAGAAACTTCCCCATTCTCAACCTCTTTTTATTATTTAATTAATCAAACTTTCACAAATATGGTTGCCATAGCAAAGGAAGGAGCGAGGAGTTTATAATTTTGAAAGTATGCTTAAATATTTTTAACCAAAATTATGCAATAATTTTTTTTTAATGATGCATAAATATCTGAAAAAAGTGTGTCCACCATCATGAAAATGGTCTAAGTTATAAATAATTTTTGCTGAGAGATATTTAATTAATTAAATTTGAATAAATGAATAAATAATTATAAATTATGAAACATATACATAAATTTCAAATTGTATTTGGAAGCAAAAGTATACGTATGTATGTATAGTGAACTCAGTGTATCCAAATTATTATTAAAAATATAAATTATTTTTAAAACTTCTTAACGCACTAATAATCCCAAATCATAATTTTACTTATTCAGTAAAGTATTTTTTTATTAAAAATACATTGAAATTGATCCTAAGCGCATTTCGCTGTTGCTAATGCAGATCATCGGGGAACCTTTAACCAAAAATGTCTTCTTACAACTATAATTCGAGCTGAAAAAAAGTCAGCCAATATAGCAATAATAAAGTAAGGAACTAAAAAACATATTGATTATTGAGTTCTTGTTTCAACTTTGATATTAATTGAACTTCTCATTTGTTTAAATGAAAGTTTAACATAATAACTCTAGAGGAAACCTTCATTCTTTTTTTTCAACTCTGCTTTTTGCACGTTTTTTTAATAATGCAGAGTTGCAGCGCCTCTGTGAGCTGTGAGTGGAAGAAAAGACAGTGAGAGAGGTTGATAGAGAAGGGATAGTGATGCAGAAGACAAGTGGTAAAGGAAGAGATAGACGAAAGCTTCAATATTTTGCAACTCTTTTGCACGTTTTTAATAATACAGTTTTGCAGCGCCTCTGGTGTCAATAAGGCGTATTAAATTTTTAAAGCTGTATTTAGTAGTAATTTTTGGTTATTTTACTTCGCCGATCATTCTGCTACACAATACCGCCAAAGGAGGGCGCTCCGATATTACGTTGACCTGCTGTGCAAGTAATTGGCAAGATTATAAAGAAGTTTGAAGAGACAGGAAGCATGAGAGATGTGGTCAGGCCTGTGCATTATCGCAATGTGCGCAACACCGAAAATATATTGCTTCTGTTAGTGAAAGTGAGGCGTATAATCCGAAGAACCGTTACTGCCAATTCAAATAACCGACTTTTTTTTCCTACAATCGAAGATTATGATTATTATGGACGATATGTGTTTTTAACAAGACGCTGCCAGGACCCACTAGAAGTGTGCGCAAGCTATGAAAAAGTACACAATAATGTATTTTATTTAAGAGCGAATATTGTTAGTAGTGGTGATCGTAATTGAGTGTGAAGCAAAAATAGAGAACAAGGAAACGAGAAACACACAAAACCATTGTAAAACAGTTGAATAGAAAGTTGTGTCAAGTGTGCAATATTTTTATTGAACACTTAGTGCACCATACTTCATTTCACAAACTCAAAATTTCATAAAATATTAAGTGATAATAAAACTTTTTACTTTTATATCCATTGTGAAAGATATTATTTTTATAGATATTTTATTTTTTAGTCTTAATCAATAAATTATAAAACTTAGAACAGTATCGCATGCAAACTAACACGCTCAAACAATCTACTTGTGAGCTCATTTTACAATTGTCATTCGGTGTGCACTAGTGAAATATGCTTCGACACTACAATAACTAATGCCCTCGCTTGTCATATAAAAAAATGCTGTTGCATGCTTTTGATAAAATTGAGCACCAGTTTCAGTGTTCTCATAAAGTCAAGAGCACTAAAAAGAGAGAACAATTCAATAATATACACCATGAAGATTAAGCAGGCAAACATCTTGTGCTCAGGTCTAGTACCCACACAATACGACTGATTGTGGTTTTATTGCATGGGAAGTTTCCATAAAGCGCAATTTTGCATTTTGGCGACGTCAGTTGGCCACCAAGATCATGCGATTTGACGCCGTTACACGGAAAATGCCCTAACGTTGGAGAATTGGGCAACGAACATTCGTTAAGTTATCTTTGGGACAATTCCCTTTGCTTAATTAGCCCTCGAGGCGAAAATGGGTCTCATCACTCAATATTATTTTCCGATGAAATTCCGAATCAATTTGATGCATTTCAAGGGCCTAATCAGCAAACATACGACGTTGTTGATGCTCGGTAGGTGAGATTTATTGTGTTAACTGAAGCTTAAAAGCCTTAAGATATAAGTCTTTATACAAAATACGGTATAATATTGTTTGTGGAATACGAAAAACCAAAGACGTCGACATATGTACAAATCTGGATTTTCCTGAACACTATGGGTTACAACTGCAATATTCTCTGTCGTCCCTGAGCGACGTGCACGTACGTGTTCGATTCTTTATATCATTAACTTGTTCTAACAGCTAAAAATGTTTCCTCAAGTTTCACAATTGCAACCCGAGAAGGTGCTTCACGACAATCCAAAAATGCTTTAGTCTTGAGAACTATGTCTGCGAAATTATAAAAACTTTTGTTGTGCATTCTAATAATTTTTTATTAATGGCGTAGTCTAGACTTGTCATATGTCAAATAGTTGACAGCTTGAGTCATAACAGCTGTTAAAATGTCTTATGGGAACATCCTTTATAAAAGTTCAGTATTTGTTTAAATACGGAAAAATTAATACCCGACACTGAATGTTGGCTGATTAAATATTTTTGACCGGCATCGAAGCCGATTAATTTCTCGCACATGAAAAATTATTTAACAGAAATGCGTAATCATTTTGAGTTTAAATTTTTTTTTTTGATTGATGTTGTTAATAAATAATTCTGCTTGTAAAAAACATTACTATTATTCCTAATTGCCGAAAATAATTGTAAAATATTGTATTTCACAGCGCTCAGTCAGTTTTGTTACACAAACAATGTACCTGTTAATAAAAAATTTGAATGTGGCCATTGTTCGGAAATATGTACATACATATTTAATTAGACATTCTATTAAAAAAACAATTATATTCTCTTTTATTAGCAATAAAAAAAGTTGAGGAATATAATTAATAAAAAAAATCTTTATTATGTGAATTATTTGTGGGATTACATTAAAACTTTAAGAAGAAATTAAAAACTTTTAACGCGCCCATTGACTTGATAATTGCTAAAAAAAAGAAGAAAAAAAGATACTGGCTCACACAAATAATTCAAGCATTAAGTGAAATTAAATTGTCTATAGCAGGTGATGATAAATGGGTTTTAAATTTTTGCTATTAAAATTTTCTTTTAAGAGTACCTTTTTTAACCCCAAGATCAATAAGACTCACAATATATGAATTTTTATTAACAAAAACGGGGGGCCTACTCTGTAATTCGAAATGATAGAAAATGCTTTCGAATTTACATGTTATAAGCATACAAATTAGAAAGCATTTTCTTTCATTTCGAAATACAGAGTAGACCCCCTGAATTTCGAAAGCTGAACTCATCGATTTGATTCAGTAAATATTCGCTCAGGATCATGATAATTCATTTCATCAATAACTAATTAAATAAAGTATTGTTATTTTAAATTCCTTCTATTTTCGAAAGTAATTTAGAAGGTAATTTCTCCTGAAAAAGTAATGTATAGTTTCTGCGTGGGACGAATATTAGCGTTTTTTTCATAGTTTTCGCATATGCAATTCTCGTATTGTATTTAAATTCAAAAATTTTTATAAAAAACTGAAATTTTCATTAAAGGACTATAGTAGTTGGGGATAAGCTGGCAAAAAGGGGAACCCTACTCAAAGAAGCCGAAATCGATAATCTCTGTGGTCTCCCACTCTCATATTGCTGCAAATCCAAGACAGATGGCGCAGTGGGCCCACCTACGCAATAGCGAGAACCCTCGCAGAACGAAAAACCTCATGAACTTTACTAAAAAGGACTTGAAGAATCTCGTGGCCACTCCGACCGGCCACTGCGCCTTCGGAACCCATGCTAAACGTATGGGTCTCCCCATACCTACTGCTTCAGTTGCAATGATGAGGAGGAAAGTATCTCGCATCCCACAAAATAATAAGTGACTGGTAAAAAAAGCTCGAATCAGGTTTTTTAAAATTCGTGGAAAAAGGAGAAAAATATAGTATATTTGTTATTGTAGTATGTTACTACTTACCAATTAACACAGTTTATAAAAAGCGTTGCAATTTTATTGCACTAGAAAGAAGAATCAAAACCAAAATTTCAGGAGATCGAGAAAAGTAGATAAATTCACTTATCTTCCATCTCGTGACATCTCTGTATACTTTGTGCTGGCATCTCCTTTGCTTTTGTCCCGCTCTGGAAGATCTCAGATCTCCGTCTGCACTTCCTTGTCAGATTATCCTTCTGTAGCCTATCCGAGTTATCGGAAATAGGACTAGTGGCTGCTATAGCTGTTGATCCTCCCCCTTATCCAATTCTCGACCCTCTCTTTCCTCCTCTATAACAACTAACTATCTCTTTTCTACATCTACCCTCCCCTTCTCAATCCCCCCCTCCCCTTCTCAATCACTATATTCTCTTCAACTTACAGGTAGCACAAAGGGATCATTGTATTGGACCCAAGTGACCTGGTTCTCTTAATTTTAAACCATCCTTACCAGCAACCTGATAACCTAACCCATAGTAGTCCGTTAAATAGATTATATATATATATATATATATATATATAAAATCGTGGTGTGTGTTTGTTCGTAACGCATGGTCTCTGGAACTATACAAGCTGTGGAGCTGAAATTTTCAATACAGGTTTTGGTCAATACCCGGTAGGTTTTCGTTTTAGATATATTTGATCCTTTAGTTCCTATAAGGACAGTAGGGCCTCTTCTTATTATTTCTTGAGGTTTCGGTAATCACTTGACTTCAGATTAGTAGCTAATTGCGCTACCGCATCCGATTCTGGAACTGGGGCTGCCAGCGCCATGGCTTATAAGCCTAATAGCACGTTTGTATAGCGAGCCGCTTGTTATAAGATCCGACGCTCGCTCCAGACGCCTCTAACATGAGAAAAAGCTGCTGGCAGTAGGTGCCTATTGGTTATTTGAAGGCTGCAATTACTCGCCTTGATGTTCCGAGCATTGTAGGAATTCAGAAATTGTTAGGAGTCTGGCGCCACCCGGACACCCTCTGAGACTCTGCGCTACTCCACACATCTACGGAGCTTTCCATTATCCGCCACATCTGGACGATCCCAGTAGCATTCAATTTCGGCCTGTAGCGTTGGTGATGAATATATGGCGGCTTTAGAGAACCGCAATCTGTTATGATCTGCAAGTGTCGCTTAAAAATTATCACATATTCACCGCTAAAAAAATGCATGACAAGGTAAGGCACACTTTCTAAGTGGTACAACGAATATTAGAGTTTTTTCTTAGTTTTGCATAAAAAATTCTTTCTAAAATTTACATCAACGGACTATAGTAGAGATGAATATGTGTCTGGGTTTACACAGCAAGTTTTTTTTTTACAAGTTTCAAAACACAACAAGAATTCATTAGATCAGGCTTGTATTTTTCCAAAAGTCGTGCGATTGTGTAGGATAGTGAGTTCTTACCTTTAGGGGCATGCTGCGGCATATTTTTGAGTCAAATGGTGAAAGTATTTTATAAAAAAAAGTACGATAAAGTCAACTTTTCCATCACTGGTTAAAGTGTTGCGCATATAAAATAACGAAAGAAATTCAAATATGATTTAGAGTTATTTTATTCTCTAATTAAATGAAAAAAAATAGTAAAATATATGTATGTGTATGTATGTATGTACATACGAACGCATTTATGTACATACATACATATGTACATTAAAAAAGAAACACAAAAAAAAACTATAAATGTCTGAAAATTTTGTTCTCACGCCCATTTTTTCAGTGGTAATCAAATTGTAATTATTTTTAAGTTCTAATTAAATACGAAATTGTGTTTTTGAGTGCATAATTAAATAATAATTAAATACCCAAACTTGTGTAATTAAGTATTATTTAAGTTTTATGAGCGCACCATATGTTTTTATGCGTGTATGTGTTTATTGAAAACATACACATGAACATCATGTGGTCGTACTAGAAAGAATTTCCTTTAATTTTCATAAATATGTAACATATACAATTCGTAGTTTTATATCATGGAATAAATAAATAGAAAAATGCATTCTGATGTTCCTTTGATTTCATACAATGTGTTTTTATCCAATTTTAATTTTCTGCATTTTGATAACCTAACTTTCTTATTTATGTTAAACAGCTGTTGTTTGAAAAGCTTTCGATAATACTGGGAAATTTTGCAGTGCTACCGTACTTTCAACGTAATTTAATAAGAACTTTAATTAACCACTGAAAAAATGAAATCGTATTTAATTACAACTTAATTTTAATTAAATATTAGCTAATTACGTACTTAATTCTTAAGTTAAAAACTAGGGGTCACACTATTAAAAAGACAATTAAATGTAAAAAATAAATTAAAGATTAGTAACTAATGTGGCTACAACTAAAATTCATTAAATTACTGAATGAAAGAAGTAACTATTTTTTTAAACATTTATTGCCTCATTAATAAAATATAGTTTTGCTTTATAAAACAAATTTTGTATTGAAAATACAATAAAAAATATTTTTATTTATGAATAAAATCCTTAAAATTTATATTATCTTATATTTAAAAATGTAAGTTATTAATTTTATCATTAATTTCCATTGTATTCCAGTTTTATGTGTGTCCCAGTTTAGATGATACATTTTGCAAGTAGAAAGTCCTAGGCCCAATAGTTGACTTCTCAATAAATTGTCATTTAGCTTATTGCCACTTAAATTTAAGTTGCACTTAAATGAAGTTTCATTTTTTCCGTGATTAAGCTGAAAGTATGGCAGCACTAAAAAATTTCAAAGAATTAAGGAAAGCTTTCTAAGCAACAGCTGTTTAATATATGTACATAAATGAAAAAGTTAGATTGTAAATGTGTAGGAAATTGAAAATTGCATAAAAACACATTTTATGAAACAAAAAGAGCTCCAGAGCGAATATTTCTATTTATATAGTCCACGATATGAAACGAATTTCTTTTTAATACGACCACATGATGTTCATGGACATGTTTTTAATAAACACCCACAAGCGCAAAACATATGGGCGCATAACTATAGTCAAAACAAATATACTTTAAGAATTTAAAACCCGTATTTTGTATGGTAATACTGGTTTTAAATAGTTAAAAGTACACTTTGTTTTGACTATCACCAGACATCCCGGTTTAGGCGAAATTATCCCACTTTTCAAAACTCGATTCCGCCTCGAATTTCTATACCGTTTTATCCCTCTTTTTACAGTTTTGAAAGTTTTCAATCCCTTATTCGACATAAATTCATTCCAAATATTTTGCTAAGTGTAGTAATTGCTCTTCTAGCCAAAAACCCTGCGTGTTTCGCTACACTCCATATACATTTTGAGATGAAAGAAACAAATTTTATATGAGAAGTGCCACACTTGCAGCTCAACCTTCACTATTTTGTTGAATACAATTCTCATTATTAACATAAATAGTAATGCAGAGTTTCAAAATTCTCACTGCATTAGTTTCCACATTTTCTGTATTTCAGAGGAACCGCGATCACTTGTTCAATCCCGATTTCCATCATTGGCAGAATCAGCGGAATTTCAAGTTTGTGTTTGTAGCAGATAACAAGATATTAAAAAAACTACTATTTAATTTACTTGGGAGGTGATACACTGTTTGCTGCATTATTGACTAATTTTACCAATACTTTTCTCGTTAATGTCAAAACTTTGACTGTTTTGTCTTGCAAGATATCTTGAAATAAATGCTGCTTTTATATGGGAAGCGCCATGCTGACCTTAGAGATTAACAAATTAATAGCCTGTTGCTCCTTCTAGATCATCAGTAATACGCTGGGAGCAAATCAGCAAGATCATTTCACTGATTTTATTTTTGAAGACAAACAAAACTTTGCACTTTATGAGAGGCACCACCGTCTACGTTTGCAAGTCCGAAATTGTTTCCAGAGACAATGCACATTGTCAATAGAGTTATCCCACAAATAACAACGTTCTCCCTATATTAGTTTTCCAGATATCTCAAAGTACATATGTATTTTCTCTTTATGGGAAGTGCAACACCCTCATGTCAAATTCGAAAGTTTTTTAAGAAAACGCTCATTATAAAAATTGTTACTGACTCACATTTCTTGCTGCATTAAGCCTAGCACTCTGTTCGAAGTTGTGAAAAATTTTCAGCAAGATTTATTATTTCGTGTGAAAAATTTGACATGTATTAAATGTATCCCTCGCTTTTTTTAAATAAATTTCTCGCTTTTATTGCTTGAAAGTATGCAGCATTGTTAAAATTCCTTGCGAAAAAATTACTGCTCATGCTGTTTCGCAGCTGAAAAAAATTATGCCAGAGTTATTTTGCATGGAAAAACATGCTGCCAGATACATTTTACGTGTTTTTCGCAATAAGAACAGAGTACTACTTTCGCAAGTTTATTTCGCAAATATTTCATACCGAATACTTTTACATGTAGTTTGACAGCATTTCGCGCGAAATTGTGAACAGAGTATCAGGCTTTAGATGGAAAGATTATCCAAAATAAAAAAAAAAAAATTTATATGGGACGCGCCACCCATTCCGACTTTTTCTTTTTTAACAACTTATCAGGACAATGGAGTAACTCCTACAAAATTTCAGGTGTTTTACCGCATTAGTTCCCATATATGTATATATTAAAAAAAAATATACAAATCGGTCCAGTCGTTCTCCGATTGCGAGTGGTAGTAAATTTTTCTTTCCGAAAAAATCTAAGTTGGGTTGTGACAAACATTAAAAAAATTAGGAAATCGGTCCAGCCGTTCTTAAGTGACTTAATTACCAATGAATAACATTTGATTTTTCTTTACATAGATAAATATATTTGTTTATAAATAATTTTGTTTATTTAAAAGCATTTCCTAAGTACATATGAAATTGTGTATTTGTATATTACACTTCCCGCTTTCTATAAGATTTGCATTTTAATATCCCGCTTTTTGGCGGTAGTTTCTTCAAAATCCCGCTTTTCGATTGATCATTTCCCGGTTTTTGCAAAAACGTTGGGTATGACTCAGCCCAACTTTCAGTCAATAACTTTTATGTATATAATTATATTTTTCTTGGAAAAGGTATAAATATTGGCTGCATAAAGGCTCAGTTAGCCGACTGTAATGGAATGTAACTGCAACGGTAGGAAACAGCTGATCGATATTGTTATTTGAAAAGTAATGAAAATCGTTATAGAGATGTAATGTAACGTAACCTACTTTTCATATAAAAATATCGATCAGCTGTTTCCTACGTTGCAGTTACATTACATTACAGTCAGCTAACTGAGCCTTAAGTGTATTAATAATTTTTCTAAAAAAAGTAACAAAATAAAAAAATGTTCATCTTCCCATTGCAAAAAAAAAAAAACAATTTTGTTAGATAATAATTAAAACGGTAACACTGTTCATAAAAGTTCTTGTTTGAAAAGTAAATGTGTGTTGTTGTCACGAAGCCTAACGATATGCAAGAGTTTTTAATATCAAATTTTCAGCAATTTGTTTTTAATTTCTCTACAATTTTCATCTGGCAACTGTGGCTTCGAGCAAAACACAAAATACCCAAAATACATACATACAGCAAGGAACACAAATACACATGTTTCTAATTCGTACAAGGAAGCGATGTCCTTTGTTGTAACATAAGGAGTTAATAAAACATGAAGATTCGTCATAGCGCATTACATCTTGTGTTAAAATTGCTAACAAATGACAAGTAGGTATACTCAACTTTTGGGAAGGATTTGTTTTATTGATTTAAACCGTTTCCAATCATGTTAGATTCTATAAAATTGTTTATTAGTTATGTATGAAACTGTTTAACTTAATAAATACGTGTCTGACTCAAACAGTTTTTCATTAGTAGTTCATGGTTACGCTTTTTTGGGCACATGTGTGCCAGATGTGTACTCGACATTAGTTGGTTTGTATGCAAGTATGCTTATATTTCAGTTGAACCACGTTGAAGTTAATTAAAGTCGTTCACTTTACATCTCAGATGATAACAGTTGATTTATTTACAAAAAAAAAAAAAAATTATTATTTGACATATTGTCATAATTTGAATTCTCAAATGGTTTTTAAGCAGCCCCAAAATAGACTTTAAACTACCGCCCCACACATGAGAGTTGTATTGCATTTTCGGTGGGATATACATAAGTGGTATAAATAGTACCGACTTCGATGACATAGATAGATCTGCATCTAAAGGAACACACACATATATACATAAATAGGTTATATATTAAGACATATAATAAAGAAGGTAGGACCAAGAAAGGGGGCAATGGGCAATATCTACCCTCCGAAACTATCCAACCGATTTTGATTAAGTTTAAAACACACATAGGTACATAGATATTAGGGTATTCAATCGGTTAACCGGTTAATTGCTATCCGATAAACTGTTGGATTAATTCAAAATTCGCTATTTTCGAATAACGGTTAAACAGGTTAATTTTGGTCGATTAACCGTTTAACCGTTTAAACTTATTAATTTAGTGTTTTTTTTTGTAGTATTTCAATACATTTCTTTTATGAAACAAATAATCGTTTCTTCTCATATACAAAAGGTATGTGCTGTGAGATTGGTTTCCATACAAAAAAAGAAGTATGTATGTTGAGTGTTCTAAGTCAAGTTTTATTAAAACTAAAGAAAAATCGTTTACAAGTAAAACTGTCTAAACTAACTCTTAAACTAAATTCAGCTAAATGTAAATTTGTATAAATATAATTCAGCTTCAGATTAATTGCATTTTTTCTTTCCATTATTACTTGTAATGTTTGATTACTAATCAATCCATTACAGCTTTAAATGATTTAATTAATGAAATCTTTTTCCTATTTGACAGTCACTGGATATTAATATTCTTTCTACAGATAATAAATTTATTTATGCAAAACAAATTAAGTGCAAAGTCATACGGGAAATTTTCGTTAAATCTTTTTCAAGACTGACTATTATTGAAAAGTTTATATTACTTTTGTATGAATCATTAAATACCAAACGAAATTTTTAAATGAATTCAATAAATAAAGCCATGCGAATTTATTTTGAAAACAAAAACAACAGAATATTGTTTCAAATGAAGTGTTTGATACTTGAAGTTAATTTCGTTGTTTGTATATTTGACAGAGTTGTAAAAGTATAAAATTATACAAAAGATATTGATATTAAATAAATAAATACAAAGTGTGTTTCAAATAATAGCATTAATTTTTTATTTTGATTTATCAAACTACATAAATTTTTTTTATTGCTTATATGTTGCTGAATAGGTTTATTGGCTTGTCTTTGACATTGATGCATTATCCTTGGACTGGCTACAAAAAGTGAGGAATTAAATTATAACTAGTGACTTAAAATTTCAATTCAGCTAACTCCATATATTGTAAAATTTTGCACTAAATATAAAATTACTAAGAAATTTTAACCAGACAGACACAGTCGCATACATATGTATAACCATAAGCTATTGTATGTATCTGAGAAGTTAAATTCAGCAATGCTGAATTGCTTTAAAACTTGTACCCTTGTACCCTTTTAAGACACGCAAAGTTTACTTTGCCAAGGCTTAACTTAGCTGGGAGAAAGACAGAAAAATAAAGTATTTCACCCAGCTGAATTAAGACTTCGCAAAGTACATTTTGCGCTATTCAGCATTGCTGAATTTAGCTTCCAGGAACATGCATGATTACATAGTAGAAAAATAAAATTTTTGCGCCGGTGTCTGGTTACAATTTCTTAGCAATTTTATATTTAGTGCAAAATTTTCCAATATACGGAGTTAGCTGAATTCAAATTTTAAGCCAGAAGATATAATTTAATTCTCCACATTTTGTCTCAGCTAGGTTTTAGGCATATTAAGCTCAGCTGAATTCAGAAAAATAAAGTCTTTCACCCAGCTGAATTAAGACTTTGCAAAGGAAAGTTTGCGCGTCTAAAAGTTATATAGTTATTTGTATTTTAATTCAATTATTTCAATCAATTCAGCTAAGCTTAGTATTATTAAACTCGTTTAAAATGTAATGTAAATAAAATTCCGTTTTTTTAATTATGTTACTTATATATCACAAACAATGAATTCAGCTGAGCTGAATATGTCTAAAACATAACTAGGCCAAATTTCTGACCTAAATCCTAAATTTTATATAGAAAAAATGTAATTTGTAAGAATAAAACTGATATACAATTTGTATACGCTATCCCGTAAAACTATTATAGCTTTTCGTAATATTTTTCTAAACTAAGATAAAGTTATTTATATTTAAATTCAATTATTGAAGTAAATTCAGCTAAGTTTAATACTATTAAACTAAGCTGAATCGTTTGAAAATATAAATGAAACTCCATTTATTTCAATTATGTTGGCAATATATCACAAACAATGAATTTAGCTGAGCTGAATATGTCTAAAACAAAACAAAGCCAAATTTTTTAATTAAAACCCAAATTTTATATATACCCCTTTTAGACACGGAAAGCTTACTTTGCAAAGTCTTAATTCAGCTGGGAGAAAGACAGAAAGACATAATATTCCTCCTTCTGTCTTTCACACAGCTGAGGTAACAATAAAAATGTCAACGCTTATACAACGCTACGTACAGACGATGGTCAGATGTGACCGTATTGTCAGTAAGATGTGCGAAAAATTTCCTAAAATCGTGTGAACTGGCTATTTTTGTCTAACAACGTTGCCAGAAAAAGCATTTTCAATCCATTCCAAGACTACCAGCTGCTGACAAATTTGTCAGGCATCTGACAGTCCTGTGAACACAAATTGTTGCCAGATAGTTGTGAGATATTTTATTATTGTAAGATGTGGGAAATTTATGCATTTGAAAATGGCAGTTTTTAAAGAAGAAGGAAAGTGCAAAAATGTAATAAAATATGTGCAGCCAGAATTATTTCAATTGCTTCTTTATGATCTATAATAATTTATGTCTTCACTTTTTACATTTAACAAAAGCACCAACGATTGATAATTTATTGAAAATTTCTATAAAATGCTTTGAACCTGGCAACGCTTAACAGCAGATCTGACAATTTTTGCATATGACAACCGTGTGAACTTCCAATTTTTTAACTGACGATCTTATCAGATAAATTTATTGTCATACAATAGTCTGGTAATAAATTGATACAACCGTGTGAAAATTGTGAGCACATTGCCAGATCTGACAATTGTCTCTAGAAAGCTTTATTAGCCTTGCCCCACAATGGAATTTGTAAGAATAAAAACCCCGTAATTTTGGAAGAAAGTTCGAAATTGCTTTACAGTGTAATGAAATGCATTTGCTAATTTAGAGAAATGGAGAAAAATGTGCCATTTTTAACCATGAATTGTTGGTGTTTCTAAAAAGAATTAAAAAATGTTTGAGATTATTTCAAGAAGAGTAGAATAAAAAATGGCACAAGGTATGAAAATCCAAGGTTTGCCATTCTTAGGGCTAATAAATCGGTGAAAGTTTAAACGCTGATTTAGTTGAACTAAACCCAAATTTATACGTGGTAAATCAGTGAACCATACCTTATGTGTGGTTTAAAAAATAATATTGTGGCAGCAGTAGAATAAATGTCAAAAACAACTGTTTTGCAGAAGGCTATTAATTCTTTGCACAATCAAAAAAGTAAAAAATTTGAAAATATTTAAGTAAAGGTCGCCAAATTTTACTGAGAAAGAAATAACATGTATGTTTGGTGAAATAAAATGGTAACATAGAATAATATAGTATAAGAAAACAGATCGAACAAGATCTGAAGAAAAAGTAGAGGCTTGGAAAAAGCTGAGTGCTCTTTTAATGCAAAACATATGGTCTGTAAGTAACAAAACCATATCGCCTGTATTGGTAGTTTAAACGTCCAGTTTTATGCGTTTACAGATGGTTTAAATGCTGTACTGATTTATAGGCTTGCTGGTTTAATTAAACACATTTTAAACCAAAAATAGAGATTAACTTGGACTGATTTATCGTATTAGCCCTTAGTGGAAAGGAAGCTAAATACTTAATTTCCTGATTTCTTCTCTTCGGAATGGACAATGATATCACAGAACATACAGAAGTGTCACGAGACGGAAGATAAGAGTATTTTTCTGTTTGTCTCGTTTTCCCTCAAATTTTGTCGCTTTTTTACAATATCAACTACACTATATTTTTCTCTTTATTCCACGAATTTTAAAAAACATGATTGAAGCTTTTTTAGCTGTCACTTTCTTCACTTCTGTGTGTTCTGTGATGATATGTCAGTTAGCTGGTTAGTCATGTTATTTTTTTTATATTCATATAAGGGAATTCTTTAAAGTGTCTGACATATAGTCTTATGAATTAAACACATTCACCACAGCAGGCTACACGAGCAAACGACTTCAAATGCCGCAAGCAGCATTTGTCGCCTCGTAGCCAGCTACTTAATTATTTTGGAAACGGCAGCAGCACCATCTGCATCTCATATTTAAGTATAAATACATAGTTCAGTATTGCCGCCTTCAAATATTTCGCATTTATAAAAATTAAATTACTCTTTCAAAATGTACTTATATGACGTAAAAGTATAAAAGTGAATCAATTTATGCTTTACATCAATTTTTGGATATTGTTTCTGTTAAATAATATGAAATAATTGTACGATAACATTCATTCAACATTTTGTATTATACGTGCAACACTAAATTTTCTCATTGTAGCCAAAGAAATAGAAATTAGTTTAATTGGACTACAGCGACAAAATCAGCATAGACAACAACCTGCCGCCACGTTGCCTTGCTGTCTTCAAAAGAATCACTCCCATATAGTGTTTTTCATACGGGATTTCCCGGGAAAAATTTCCCGGGATCCCGCACAATTTCCGGGAAAGAAATCCCGGGATATATTTGCGGGAATTCCCGAGATTTTTTTGTTTTGATTTTATTATGGCAACTTTAGTTCATATGTACACATTCCTTGATGAGTGCCGTTATTCACTTATGAAGCTGATGGTGCAACAATAAGGTGATGGTACTAGCACAATAGCTAAAATTTTACAACAACAACTTATATTGTGTTGATTTTGTAGTAAAGAAAACGCTGTTTCGATTCAAAGAAAATCATTTTCATTAAAAAAGGAATTGCAATTTTTTGCAGGAAGTGGTGAAAAAACTGAAAGTGTCCAGAGATTATATAATGCTCTTCTGACTATAAGGCCAACATCCGTAGAAAGTGAACGTATTTTTTCATTAACAGGAGTTTTTTTTAAATAAAATTAGAAATAGACAGTCGAACGATTCTATTAATGCTTATTCTGTACTAAAGTCCTATTTTCAAAGCAACATTTTGTAATATTTTTTTAATAATGTAATTTGTGTTTTTGACTTTCCATTTACAAATAATATTGGTATTTATGCATTACTATTATATAAAGAACTGAAATTATTTTGGTTTTTCGACTAATGTGTTTATAAAACGTTATTGTTATTTGTTTTTTGTCGAATTAAATTAAATTACAAAATATTTTGTATAGTTTTGCACTGGGCGGGAATTCCCGGAAAACTGAAAAGTCGTTTCCGCTTTCCCGGGAAATGAAAAAGTCCGGGAAAAGAAAAACTCTACTCCCATATAAACATGTGTATTCTATCCTTGACATTTTGTAGTCGGTTGCCTGCTGTGGTGAATGTGCTTAATGCATTATACCAAATGAAGTGTGTTATCAATTTTATTATTTCTTATTGTCATTAAATACTTCAACTCATAAATTAGAAGGTGCGATTTATAATATTGTAGCGGGCTCATGTGACGGCTTTGGATTTATAAATAGCCAAATTAAATTATATACATAAATATAATATGAGCTATAGGGATAGGTTGAATAATATTTATGTACCTATTTTATTTTTGACCTAAATTAAACAATGGAAAATTATTCAAAAGATTTACTTACATTTGTGAGTTATTTTTATTTTATTATTTTTAAAAACTTATATTTTATTGGATATTAATTAATAAGAATTGAAGAATATTCTTCATATTCGTTTTGTTTTTTTTACTTTGATTGCTAATTGCCGAATAACGCGACTGAGAACTGTTTTTTGTAGTGGCAGCTTCTTTTAATCTTCTTTGACTGCCATTCGCCGCAAATCTGGTAATTTTCCTTAAGTACAGGGTGTTGTTTTTCAAAGTCTACAACTATCAATACAATTACATGCTGTGATAACATAATTTAAAAAATTAGAACAAATTGACTTCATTAAAAAGATAGTTACGTGCCCGTTTAAGCGACTTCAAAAAAGGAGGGGTTTATTAATTGGTCTTTTAACTTTTAGACTAATCAGGCATAATTTCTTAATTGGGCTTAAGTTCAGTATTTTCTTATTGAATGAAATATTTTTATTAATTAATGTGATTTTCTAAAGAAGAGAAGAAAAACTAAACTAGACTTTTTAGCCGGGGGTAATGCGCATTTTTCTGTGCAGCCCGATTAAGAAATTATTCCTGATTAAAATTCACTATACTTCAATTAAATTTAATATGTATCAATTTTAGACTCAATTTAAAAATTCTTATTTTTTTCTGAGAGGGTATAGCTTTCATTTGGTCTCATTGTCAAAAAAATTTTATTTTCTTTTTATGATCTTTTAGGTTTTTTTTTTGTTAAAGTACTCCTACTATTACTAGGTGTTAACTTCTTTAGGAAAGTTTTTAGATAGTTATAGAGAAGAAGGATATAGATGAAAGCTTCATTATTTTACAACTCTGCTGTTTTGCACGTTTCTAATAAAGCAGTGTTGCAGCGCCTCTGGTGTCAATGAGTCGTATTAAATTTTCGAAGCTGTATTAAGTATCCATTTATTGGTTAATTTACTTTGCCAATGGAGGAGGAGGGCTGTGAAACTCCGCTTTGGGCTTTTATAATGAAAAAAGTTTAAAGTTGAAAAATTGTTGGAGCCACGACCATTAAAATTTAATATATTTCACGTGCTTTTACTTAACAGCTGTTCATGAAACTTGATACCCTGAGCTCTGAAAATACTAAATTTTATATATAAAATGGTGGGCGGGGACACGCCCATGAAAGGTTGGTAATTATATGCACATAATTATATGCACTTCTACTCCGATTCCCACGAAACGGTTTCGGCTCTAAGAATGACATTATTTTGTGCTTAAAGAAATGGGGGGAGGGGAACATTCCCATTAAAATTAATACTATATTTCACCTGCTTCTACTTTACCGATTCTTACGAAACTTGGCACACACCTTGAATTTAGAAAAGTGGGTGGGTACTAATGTTTAAAAAATTAGGCTGACCACGCGGTAAAATCGGTATCTTTGTCGGCAGCCAACCAGTGCTCCTATCCCTAAGATCATATACCACTTCCTCTATTCTAGTTGAGCAGCGCAAGAGTGTGCTATCTAGACTGTGTGGTCAGGTTGACTTCACCCTCATCTGGGTTCTAGCATATAGCAATTTTTCAGGTAACGAACGGGCGGACGATCTGGCTCTGCTATGAATGCCTCCAACGCCTAATCAGTAGCCATGCCATTTGTTACTGTTAGAAACTGCATCTTCAAGCATTATCTCTAAAAAATGTGGCCTTGTTACACTGATAGGCGCTTATTATAATTAACAAGTAGGAACCGTAGGCACATCTCGAGGCTCGTTGTAGTCATGATGGGACAGTGGACTGTCGGCAGACACACTAGTGGTATAGGCCTGCCCATAGTGAATTCTGCTGAAGTTGTATAGAAGAAAGCAAAGAAGAGGCAATCTTCCACTTTTTTTGCGAATGTCAAGCCTTGCATTCCTCGAGACACAAGTTTTTAGGCAGTCATGTGCTAGACGACCCTTCAGATTTATCTGAGATTCTATTGAGTAACCTTATCATTGCTAATTGAATGCCAACAACCAAGGCTGACCACGCCCATGTAAATATAAAATTGTCGCTAATTTAAAAATGAAACTTGAACAATTTAAATGATTTCAAGAATAAGTACTAAGAAGTTAAAAATAAATTTAAATTTGGATTCAGTATTAAACATTTTTGTAGTGTTACCTATTCTTTTTAGAAAATGTGGCTTCAAAATAAACACTCCTTACCCACATTCATGCCCTATAACCCAGAAATTGCTTTTATCGCTGAGTAAAAAGATCAACCCAATGATGAATCACTCTATAAAATTATTATTTTAAATCGCTTTTGGTTTTCGAAGGGTTGAAGAAAGCGTTTCGTTTTTTATCTCTTACAAAATATTTTTAAAAATTTCCTTTAAAAGTGAAGAACTACATACATACGTACATACCTACATATCGTTGCTTTAATATAGAAAGGCCCTAACTCATTCTTTTTTAAATAGAGTTTTTTGTATATTTCGATAGAAGAACATAAAGCTAAGGTAAACTGATACATACATATGTATATAATAAACAACCAGAAAATAAATAACCAGATACGAAAGAGTGTCAAAATACTTAACGATATGTTAGGTTAGGTTAGCAGGCTGCTGGTAAGGAAGGGAGAAATTTAGAGTCCAGCTCACTTGGGTCCAATACAATGATCCTTTTGTGCTATCTGTGAGTTGAAGAGAAGATAGTGAGAGAAGGTGATAGGAAAAGGATAGTGATAGAGAAAACAGGTGGTGAAGGAAGAGAGAAAGGAAAGCTTCATTCTTTTTAGAACTCTGATTTTTTGCACGTTGCAGCACCTCTGGTGTCAATGAGGCGGATTAAATTTTGAAGTTGAAGGAGGGCACTCTGATGTTACATTAGGATCAGCATCCGCTGAAGCCGGTTTGGTTCAGTGACCAGTGTCTATGTCTTCATCACTAGAAACTTTTCCTACAACAACTGATACAAAGGGAGTTCTTATTTAATGACTGTCGCAGACCGGGCTTGAACCCAGGACCTTCGGTAATGTAGTCAACTTGCTAACTAGTTCAGCCAACGCCACCCTTAACGATAAGTCCCAGTAAAAAAAAAATTTAAAGCCGTTTTTAAGGCACTACATTTTTATTGTTTCCAAAGTATGCAGATAATTTGTAGAAAAGCTGGTTAGAATTTATATTAGTTGCACAACAATTTGTAATTCCTTTAAAGTTTTAGATAAAACTCACTGTTTACCCTGCTTTCAAAATTAATTTATTTTTTAACATCGATTCCAATTTGGTGATTAGATATCGTAAATCTTGCAACGAAAAGCTAATGTAAAGGTCGCTAGAGATGATCCAAATTTGCACTACTTTCCGATGGCAAATTATACATTTTCATGACTTCTTGGGAATGTATTTTTTTACTGGGATATTTCGATTTTTTTTTTAAATTTAATTAGGAATCGGTCTAGTATTATATTAAACGGCACTGGACAAGTTCGATGTGGATCGAGGACCTATTAAATAGTATAAATATAATGTTAATTGTTCCCTACAATGATACCGCCAAGACACTCTGGAACCAGTCCCGTAGTTAGATATTAACCTAAGCTTAACTACATACGGTCTAATTCATAAAAACTATTTTAGGTTTATTACAGGTTTATTTGACAAATTTCCCATAGAAATATGTCAAATAAGCGCTTAATAAACCTGAAATATTTTTTATGAATAAGGCCGATAGTGTTTATTATTTTGAAATATGAGTGGTCCTGTGGTCGAGTGGATTGTGTGCAAGCCTGTCATGCCGGAGGTTGTCAGTTCGAATCGCAAAAAATATCTGCTTAAGAATCAAATATAATTGCATTTTGTAACAATAAAAAAAATTCTAAGATTTCATTGTTACAGTTAAGTGTCGGAATGATTAAGTCCCTATGAGATAGTTCAGTGACAGGTCACAAGGTGCATACAAAGTATCAATTAACCGCATCTTAGGCAATCCCCATGTAAAAGTGACTGGTCCGCTTCATAACAAGTGTTAGAACTCGGACTGGACGCTATCACTTGGGGACCGATCCTGTGACTGACTAGTCTTGTGTCAGTTCCATTTCCTGCAGGGTACATACTTATAAAGTATGTAAACATACACACACACTTTAAAAAAATAAGAGCTCGAAATTCAGATCTTCCTTTACTTTCCCTACTTGTTGGTGAATATTTTTGTGTTTTATTTTAACACAAAAAAAAATATATCAGCATTACTTGAGATTAATAAAACGTGTTGCAATAATTTACATAATTTTTAAATTGTGCGAGTATATTAACTTTTAACAAACCTTGAAGCATTTTGTCCTGCATTTTGATTTTTGGTTTTTAATAAGTTACCTGTTAAAAAACGTGATTTCAGCAATGGAAATACAAGAAACAGAAAGTGTGTAATTCTAAAGGTATACGAGGTGTGTTCAAAAAGTATCGTGTATCATGAACATCTTTTTGTATCATGAATATCTTTTTGTCCCCTTCAAAGTAATCCCCCTCAGATATAATGCACTTATGCCAACGTTTTTTCCAATCTTCGAAGCACTTAAAAAAAACATTTTTTTGATCTTGTTCAGCTCCTCCTTCGATGCCGTCTTTATCTCGTCAATCGTAGCGTAGCGTCGTCCTTTCATGGGCCTCTTCAGTTTCGGGAAGAAGAAAATTCTGGGGAATACGGTGGCTGCGGCATCATTAGTGTGTTGTTTTTGGCCAAAAAGTCGTGTACAAGAAACGATGTGTGAACAGGGGCGTTATCGTGGTGCAAACGCCAATTTTTGTTCTTCCACAAATCCGGGCGTTTCTGGCGGATTGCTTCGCACAAATTGCGCATAACTTGCAGGTAATATTCCTTATTGACCGTTCTAACCTGTGGCAAGAACTCATGATGCACCACGCCCCTGCAGTCGAAGAAAACTGTTAGCAAAACTTTCACATTCGACCGAACTTGGAGCGCTTTTTCGGTCTTGGTTCGTGCGGCAGCTTCCATTGAAATGATTGAGCCTTGGTTTCCACGTCATAACCATGAACCCACGATTCGTCATCAGTTATGACCCTCTCGAGCAAATTTGGGTCGTCGCGGACAGAGTCCAACAGCTCATTAGCAATGTTCATGCGATGCTGTTTTTGGTCAAAATTTATCAATTTTGGTACATACATACATACGTATGTACATTTATAAATAAAAAAATTTCTCAAATAAGCAACATAAGAAAAGCTTTTCAATAAATTCTTTTATTTTCAAACCAATTTTTCACAACCATTTTGTGAAAAAAAACACCGATTTATAAATAAAACTCTTACACCAAGTTTATAGAAGACGACAACATAGAAGACTACGTAAGAAATAGCGTCCATAGAGCACGCCGCAATTTATCGTGCGACTTACATTGCTTTGCGTATACATCAATAAACATTGTGTCGAAACTTTATGTTGCCAATGTGTTAAAAATATTTTTTATTTATCTTATTTCATATAAAATTATATATTCAATTTGAAAAACAAAACAGCAACCTGCGCTAAAAGAGATACACAAAAAAAAATTTAATTGTGTTTTATGTGACCTTTCCATTTTATTCTGCCATGTTTATGCTGCTGTTTGTTTATTATTTGTTAAATAAAAATTTTATATTTTTTGTTCGTATGTGTTTTATTTATTTTGGTACACATCTTTTTGCATACGACAAGAATTTTTTTAATCGCCCACCTTGGCGCTTACGACAAGATATACCCCGATACAGAAAACAAAATAAATTGACAGATCTTTCATTCATTAACAGGAAAACGTTTACCATCGCGATTTACAGTCAAAACAGAAAAACCGTTCAACTCTTATGGTAGAAGTAGTCGATTCGTATCGTTTAAATCTGGATGTAAAGGCTCAGTTAGCCGACTGTAATGTAATGTAACTGCAAAAGTAGGAAATAGCTGATCGATATTGTTATGTGAAAAGTAATGGAAATGGTTATAGAAATGTAATGTAACGTAACCTACTTTTCATATAAAAATATCGATCAGCTGTTTCCTACATTACAGTTACATTGCATTACAGTCGGCTAACTGAGCCTTAAGTTAGTCAAAACGTGAGGCTGCCAGCGAATGTGTCAGCTGTTATTGTATTTCTCTTTGCTTTTTTCATTTGCCAAGTAAAAATCTATTTTCTGTAGAATCACATACGTTACGATACATATTAAATAAGCAGGAAAAATTGTTTATTTATGTTACAGATTTTGTCAGTAAACTCACGATACGAACGACTAATTCTACCATTACCGCGTATTATCATAGCGTCGTTTATAGATACTCTCTGTTAATCTCACAACATTATTTCAGATATAAGCGACGTAATTTGCTATTTTTATGATTTTTTTTTATATTTTGACAACGCAATAAATAATAATGCCGATATCGTAAGATGTTGTTACGCTTTTCCTAATCTGTAAACCAAAAGCAAGTGAAATTTTTCGGTTACAAAATAAAACCAAATATGGTAATTTCCACATTAATGGTTGTGTACATAAAAAATATAATTCCAACTCGAGAGTTGCTCTTAAGTCTTGATAGTTGGCAACTATTATGAGAGAATACAGTGTTGCACTGTTGAATAGTTTTTTTTATAAAAAATCGTTTTATTTTTCAACGCAAACTCCTTTGAGCTCTATATAATTTGTGCAACGTTTCTTCAATTTTTTTATCATTTGTTTGTGAGATGATTCCATTTTTGGAGTCAAAACTCCTTTCGGCGAGGTATTTCTTCAGGTTTCTGAACAAGATACAGTCACGCGGGGCTAAGTCCGGAGTATAGGGCGGATGACGGAACAATTAGTGGCCCGCTTCATGGATTTTTGCTATGGAAGCCGCAAATGTGGCCGTTTTGTTCAAATCCTTATTAAATCGAACAAGAAAGTGGGAATAATATTCGACATTGATTTATTTAACCCACGCAGAAAAAAATATTCCTGCAATAAAGAACTTTAATTGTAAATAAAACCAAAAATCAATTAAAAATGTAATTGAGTCAATTATACTTTGTTATCTATTTATTTATTTTTTTAAACAAAATTTAATTGACTTAAATTAATTTTTAATTGATATTTGGTTTATTTTCAATTAAAGTCGTTTATTGCAGGAATATTTTTTTCTATGCAAAAAGCAGTCGCAATGTCTTTATTGGCTGACAAACACACACACCTTGACCTTTTTTGGCATCGATTCACCACGAGAAACTCACTCTTTTAAATGCTGTTTGGGCTCTGGTATATTGTGGTGGATCCACGTTTCGTCCACGGTTGCTCCTTCGTATTGGGGTTGAAAAACTACAAACACTCCTGCGAAGTTGTCACACGGTTGCTTTTGTGGTCAATTGTAAGCAAACACAAGACCCATCTTGCGGCCAGCTTCTTCATACCCAATTGATCATTCAAAACTAAAACCACTGAGCCATGTAAGATGCCTGTGGTTTTCAAAATCTATTTTATTTTCAATCTCGGATTGGACAACACCATATCGTGCATTTTTTTCAATTGCTTCGGATGCAGAAACCTTAACTGGGCATCCAGAACGTTCGGCACCTTTCGTGCTTGTATGGCCACAAGCAAATTCAGTGAACCACTTTTTTACCGTTGAAATTTATGGTGCAGAGCCCCCATAGTATTTATCAAGCTTAGCTTTGGTTTTCGTGATGGGTTTATTTTCAGCAAAAAAAATTGCTTAAATCATGTATTAAACACTTCAGTTTTTCTTGAAGCAATTCTCTTCAATTCTCTTTTAAAACTGCTCGTTTGTTTATACACAGACCGTTTCTTGTTAAATTTTCCTATTGTTTTAATTCAGCGAATGAAATAATAAAAGATAACTGAAGTAACTTTTCGGTACAAGCAAGTCTGTACCCCGCTTCTTTCTTTTTTTCTCTCTCTTCAATAAACTCAGTCTCGCTTCAAGAAAAACTGCCGTATCTAAAACGTGTCCAATGAGCACACGAAATTCAATTTTTTTTTTTACGGAAGTAGTGTTGCCCTTTCAGTTAAGAAATTCAAAAAGTTACGGATTTATCCACCCATCCTATTTTAAGTATTGGTATCCGGCAGAAAAAATAATTCAGCTATAAAAACAAGAAATAACCAGGTAAGTGTACCAGTAGTCGGCAGTTTAAGACTTTTGTTTTTTTTTTAACTACCGCCCTTGAGTGTGTGAATTTGCTATTATATTGCTGGCTACTTATTACAGTTTATTAATTTGTATTGTTTTCGATTCATTAAGTAAAATTTAAATACTTTTTCATTAAAAATGAAAAAAATACAGATTTTTTGGAAAAGAGCACTTTTGCCTATAGTCGGCACCAATTTTCCAGTTTTCGGCATGTTATGATCCTATGGTCGGCATATTATATTTGAGTGAAGAAAATAAAAAATCGAGAAAGAATTCAAAATGTTTTTATATGTCTAATGAGATAATGTAACTATAAAATATTATTTAATATGTAATAAAAAGCAAAATAACAAACGGTCTTCCAATAAGAGGTTTTCTTTTGATATGTAAAAAACGAGTACTAGTAGTTTTAAGCTAAATCATCGGATATTTATTTAATTGGAAAGAAGAGGGTATGTCTTTAATAAAAAACGATATTAGTAAAATGGCCGGAACACCTACACTTGTAGGTCCAAGTTCTTTTCATGATACTTTCTATCAGAAAATCGTGAATTTGCGGCTGTATGTTCTCTGTAACTTCAAGAACTCTGTCTTTGAGGTCTTGAATCGATTGTGGTCTATTGGCAGAGACGTTGTTTGTCACGTAGCCCAAAGAAAAAGGTCTCAGAGTGTTAAATCTCGGTGGTCAATTGTGGTTGCCTCTTCGACAAATCACAGGGTTAGGAAACTTTTCCCTTAAAAGAGCGATGGTATCGTTATATGTGTGGCATTTAACGCCGTATTGCTTAAAATAGACGTTGTGCACCTCAACACAACAGCAGTGGTTCTTGAGCAGCACGCACGAAATCGATTCTTCACACCATTTATTTATTCCAACAGCTCAGATTTTTCCACCAGTTTCATAATTGCTGGCCGAGAAGGTGATTCACGGCGACCCAAAAATGCTTTAGTTTTGCGATCTTTGATCGCAAAGTTTTCACAATTTTTTTAAATAAATTCTAATAATTAAATACGTTCTCGAAACGTATATCGATCCATTTTTTATTAATGGCGTAGTTTTTGTCATCTGTCAAGTACTTACAGCTTGAGTCATGACAACTGTTAAAATGGCGGACAGACAGTAGAATTTCCCGTGGAACATTGTGTGCACTACGCTAATTATAGATGCAATTTCTAACACACTCATAGAATGTTTAACTCACAATCCACCCACTCTCTGATTTTTGAAGAATTCATTTGTCAGGAAGGTTTTTAGGATATTGCAATCCTTTAATTACTCTAACAAACGGAAAGACAACCATTGGATCGACTGTCTTAACGTTTGCTGAAAAAGTAGTAATACCTTCAATGTTTTCTTTTCATTGCCTTGGTTGGCATATACATTGCTATATCCCCTAGGCGCTAACACTATTCCAGTTTTAGGACTTGCTTCAACACCAATAAAAATACGCCCACGATCGTTCAATACATGGATTAACAAGTTATTCAATTCGACAAACCATTTTCTAATATTTTCTTCTTTAAGTATTGCTAACCCCTTACTCATCCCTTGAGCTCCTCTAAGGGATAAGGCAAAATGCCGCTTCAAAAAACTGTAGTCACTTTCTGCATAAACATCGTTCGCATATGGTGTGGTCTTGCTTTCTTGCTTGAACTATGTTCAGTACGTCATAAATTTTAAGTGGAAAACCACATTATGCCAAGTCGTGCACCACTTTTCCAAACAATGATCTTCGGCTTTTGTTTAAATTGCTGGTGGCCTCATTCTTTATGGACCTTCCAGGACACGAACATAGATTCTATCTTGTCTGGTGGAACGTGGAACACCATATTTTACACTGGCACCTAGTATTATTTTGCTTAGTGTGTATTTTGGTAGCGGTTCTGAGTATTTATGAAAGGATCTGTTTCTTGTGGTGGTCATGTTTTGAATGAAAAAATGCCTGGAACTTCGAAAATGTTGTTTATAGAAATCTTATCACGTTTTGGCAACTCTAGTTAAGCAAAAACTAGCCGCTAACTAACCACTGCCGACTTTAGGGCAACAATTATCCTATTCTCGGCAGGTCGTAAAGAACTCATTATAAGCTATGCCGACTACTGGGTAAAGTTGTTTTAAACAAATTCTTTATTGACTCAATGGCATTCAAAGTAGTTAGTGAACAATTATCTCAAATTTGAGCTAAATTGGAAAGAAATGCTCATTTCCCAGTAGTCGGCATTGAGATATCGACTACTAGAAAATATAAACTTTTTTCGTTCCTAATGCCGGCATCGATCAAAAAGGGAAAAATAAACATATATTTTTTATTTATTCACATTTATAGCATTATTAAGACAGTTTTCTAACTTTAGAAACCTTTCCCCATTAAGAAAATACTTAATTTACTGCAATTACTTAGTTAACAAAGTTGGCTTCGCCACTAATTTTCAACTGAGAAAAGCTATCAATGCCGAGCGTATGGAAAGGCAGTCACCCAATAGAGGCAAACATCGCCAAACTTACTCATTTAATTAAAATTTTTTTTACATATAGAGAGTTGAGAGTATATATAAGGCTTATTTGGTCTTATTTTAATACATAGTTGCCGTTAGAATTATTTATTTGATATTAAATACAAAAACTGCCGACTACTGGTACATGCCGAACTTAGGAGCACTTACCCCATCTAAAGATGGTATCGAATTTCTTTTTTATGATCACGTACGTGTTTTACTCACCATATGATTATATATCATGTCGCATCTCTGCATAGAAAATATCAAAACAAGGAAACGAATTTGAACTTGTAATTCTCCTTTTTTTTCTTTAACCGACTGTGAATATCGTTAAAATATGTTACTGTATAGCAAAGTCGATAATTTTTTCGTTACCGATACGATTATCATAATAAAAGCCGCTAAATCGTAAAAATAGATAAACGAAAACTTGCTTGGGAAATTTGTCTAAATATCCGCACTTTTTTTTTGTTGAGGCAGAACTTAATGCAAACATTAAAAAAATCCTTATTGTGTTAAAAAAATTCTATTTTATAAAAATTCGTCATGACTATTGCCAAAAACCGATTATAAAAATTGTCTGGCCGATTAGTTGATCGAAAGGTAAGTATGTACGAGTATGACGTATTCATACATACATACACTGATTAATGAAAAAATTTCTTTAAAACTCAATTTATCCCTTTTTAATTTCGATATGTAAACCGCTCTCTCTGCCTAAGAAAAAATGCAAATTTATAATCTTATTTATTCCGGACCGTACATACCTTTAAAAAGTATTTTGTGGTTAGGTAATCAATCAAAATCTTGTTAGCACGCAAAAAAAACAATTATAAGGAGTGAAATTGACATCATCAGCACTCAAAGATTTTTAGTAGTAAAAAGATCGCAACAAAAAACAATGAACAATTTATTTTTATAGTTAACTACATACCTATGTATGTATTTCTTTAAGCTTCTCAATATCTTTGAAGTGTAAAGACAAAATAAATGTTTAATCGATTCCTCCAATCTAAAGTGTCACTCGCTCGCTCTATTGTCTGTTTATAAAAATTTTTAACGTTCATTTGACTAAACGCAATACACTCACAACAAATTAAATTCCATGACATCAGGTAACTTTGTTATTTTCATCACGTTTTGTTTTTTTTGACAACTTATAAGTGATCAAAGCCAACCAACCACCCACCCACCGTCCCCTGAGAGTATTATTTGTTTTTGTTGAAGACTTGTTGTTATTTAGTTGATATGTTTCTGTTTTAATTGAGAATAACTGTATTAACCACTATTTATTGTTTGTTGCTGCTTTTGAGACCGCAGCTGCTGCGATTACACTTTGCTGCTGTCGTTGTTTTGTTTTTGTTTCTTCATTCGTCTCGTACCCAAGCCATTTGCGGCTAAATAAATTTGTTGGGGCTGTATGCAGGCAGTTTTGTTGTTTTTAGATTTGCGAAGTTTCGTCGCAAGTAGTTCAATTTCAAAAGCCAAAGCGCGCGCTTCACAACTTTTTTCATAACAGAAAACGTTTTCAAGTTTAAAAAAAGATTTTAAAAATCATAAAATTTTTTTACACTAATACATACTCGTATTATCTAAAGCATTTTTTTTATTGATAACAAAGGTGTGTACATAGATTCAATAATTATAAAAGAGGATTATTTTTAACTATTATTTATTGCCAGTGTTAGACATTTTACAATTTGTGAATTAATTGGGATAGGTATAATTTATTACTTCAAAGGTATGTATTATTGTATAATTAAAATTAAATAATATTGTTGGTTGGTTTTAATTAAAAAATTGGCAAGTGAAATATATTGTGTACATATTTTTCATATCTACATATGTATATGTGTATACAAATTTATACATATAAGGATTTTTGAAAATTGATGTTTGCTGTACAAGATCCTTTCGGTGATTTGATATGTGCAATATATTGCATAGTGTACATATGTACATAAGTATGTATTTTTCGTATAATCTTAAATCAAATCCGTGTTTGCTATACAAGAGTTGCTTAACGGAAAGTTTTGCGTAATTTGAGTGAATATAAGTTTTTTTTTTCAAATTAATATTAAATAAAATATGTGTATCTTAAAATTGTAAATTATTAATTTTGTCAAAGGACTGTTAAGGAAAATAGTTCAAAATTTTGCAAAACGCTACAGTTCGTATCGTATAATATTTTCCTTTGGAAACTTTGAGAACTTTCAGGTTTTTTTGCAAATAAATCTCAGTCTGGTGTACATATGTATACATACATACTTATGTACATATTTGTGTTAAAAAAAAAATAATATTACTGCCAGATTATCCAAAACAATCGAAAATTCTCGTCTGCTTCTTTATATTGAAAACAAATTTGAGTGCTTTATTTTTGTGTTAAATTTAAATAGACTCATGAGATTTTTGATTGTCTTTGATCATATCCAAAAAATTCGAGTTTTCGAACGCAATCTAAACTGAAAGTTCTTCCTTTGGAACATATCACTCATTCACTTCAATAGTATCATAACTCGAAAAAATAGTTTTGCAGAAAACGTGTTTAAAGTTTTCAATTTACATACAATTCAACGAAGTTCATATATCAACCAGTTCATAGAAGCCATGTAAAAATTCTCGTGTGGCTATTTACATTGAAAACAAAAACAAATTTTGAGTGCTTTGTTTTTGTTTTCAATATACATACATATGTATGTAAATAGGCAGACGAGAATTTTTACATGGATTTTATGAACTGGTAGTTAATAAAATGTTCGTCTCTCAGCAGGTGGTAGTAAAAGCTATTTATACATATGAAATGTTTGCACAAGTTTTAATATGAAATAGAAAATTATTCTGAATTATTATTTTGTGAGTTATGGCACTATTGAGGTAAATGAGCGGTACACATTTTAATTTACATTTTACATTTCACATTATTTATTTTATTTGAAAAAATAATACCTAGCTATTAATATTTATTTGAAAAAAAGAATCGATACTTAGGAAACATCTCTGCAAGCTCTCAGATTTATTTTGTAACTTCTTGCAGACAGACAGACTATAATTATGAAAAAATTTATGCGTCATTGAAATGTTTTTGGAAGTGAGTTTGTACAAAAATAGAACATTACGCATTTGATAACTTAAAAGCAAACCGGAATGTAAATTTAATAAAAGTGTGTTGTACCTATAAAAATTTTATTTGAATTAACTGAAAATATACGTATAGGTATGTGTAATACGAGGGCTGCTGTTTATAATTTACAAAAAGCATACAAAACAAAATTTTTGTTTTGAAATTTAATTTCTTGTTTCTCATACGATTAAATAAATTTTCCCAGCAACCTTTCTAAGCTTATCGAGTTATTAACCGGTTCTTTCGGCATCGAAAAATGTTGTCTTCGCAATTAATATTTGATTCGCTGGAATGAAAAATATGCAAGTGTGATTGGGTTCTTGATTCCTGAATTCATTAACTTTTTGCGAAACGAGGCATGTGGCATCTTTACATACACAATGAAAGAGCAAAGAAAAATAAAAAATAATTGAATTTGAGCAAGGAGAATTCGTTAGCGTTAATAGGGGTCACCAAGTCCCTTCTGGACAGTTGGTGAGGTTGCCAATTGGAAAGGAGTGGCTCTGTATACAAATACATGTTTTATTTGTATTCGCATCACTTTCCCGTTAGACCCCCAACGTTAACGAGGCTCTGTCGAATGTCGGCCTGGAGGCTTACTGGCAGCCCCAGTACCAGGATCGGGTGGAGAAATCTAATCAGCTACTACATCCTAAATAAAAACGATTACAAAAACCGAAGAGGCCCTATGCTCCTTATAGGAACGACGGGAGAGAATTCGTATCATGTGATCTCATTTCAGCAGCTGATAATCAGCTGTTAATTTCTCTTATGTCAAATCAATGCAAAACGTTCGGAAATTTTCTGACATCAGAAAATTTTACACTAACAAATATACAAGGCGCATATGCAGAGTTGCAAATCGAGACCGCCTGGTATCCATTCGCATTGAATTAGAGCTTTCGATTTAAAATATGTTAATGGTAGCAATGTCGATAAGTTTATCTTAATAAAAGTTACTGAATCTTGATACGTGGCTCGATATCGAACGAAGTTTCGAAATAAATATTTTAAAAAATGCTCCGGCATTCGTACGGCGGATAACCGGTTTATTTGATATTTTTCATTGCTAAAATTCTTGGGGAAGAATGATCTGAACTTCCCGGCTGTTTTTTCTTATGTCTTAGAACATTCTTGGCAATTAAGCGGCTGTCTTCCATTCAGAGTTAAAACTTCTTTTGTAATCTAATAGTAGAGAAACTACAGGCCCCAATTTTCTAAGGAAACAGGTAACCATTTGTTATGAGTTGCTGTCACCTCCAACTATTCGATTTGGCTCAACTTGAAATACTGTTGCTATAACAATCTATTTTTAAAGGAAACAAACTTGAATAAATATTGACACCAATATGTTACTGCAATATTGGTGTTGCGGTAGGGAAACTAATGCGCAAAGAAGACTTAGTCGAACTATGTAACTTAGTCGAACTATGTAAATATGTAATCGTATTTTGGCGGGCTTAACGGAATTAGTAATGAAGCAATTCGTATGGCCATTAAATTATTAATGCAGCCATCTTGACAAAACAAAAGATGCAGAAGTTCTTATTTTTGGGGCTATTCACGTTAAAATTCTAAGAATTGAGTCCCAGAATCATGTGTTGTACTGTGTACTATACAGTATAATATTGTTTACCTTACATTTTACCATCCATCACTAGTTCTAATTGGTGGACCGAGGGCATTTAATGCAGTCGCAAAACACTTTCCCACTATTCCTTGCAATCATTAGGAATACTGACCGTTCGGAATCCTCTAGCAAGAGAAAGATTCTTTTCAAACTATTCTACCAGTTTTTCACATTGCTTGGGGTTGGTATTTTTAATTTTCTCTATATTATATTTTTCACTTTTTTTAGGAATTTTTTTCAAATAAATATGCAAACTTTGATATTTCTTATACGAGTATATCGCTTTTTTACTGTTTAAATTATTTTTCAAATTCGTTGAGGTATACACAAAACAGAACACGATTCAAAAATACTGAAAAATATGTAAATGTATAAAATAAAAAATAATAATTTGCTTTTATTGTCATTATTTTCTTCTATCAATGTTTTTTGTGCAATATTTATCAATTTATTGTTTTTTATTAGGAAGCATTAGCAAGTGTGGCAACCTCAAGCATTTTATTGGCAAATAGTGCGTTAATCGTGAATAGTTTTCTGAATTAGTAAGTCGCAATAAAAACAACAATATGACAACAATTTACAGTTTTATTTGCTAATAAGACGTGCGTATAAACGTAGTAAGTCATCGATAAATGGCAATACTCTCCACAGAACCGATTTGCAAATAAGCATTAAAAACGGCGTTGAGTTATGCTAGGAACACAACTGGGACGAACGACGAATTTTTCGGTGTGAACTTTCGTCATAAAAAATAAAACAAATTTGTGCATATAAAAACATTGCCGTAGAACGAAATTCGCCGTGCGTGAGCAACTCTGAGAAAGATTTATTTCTATTTTGTACGCCGACGAACGACGAAAAAGCAATTTTCTCTTTCTCTCTCTTTGCACACACAATAAACAACTTTATCAATTGTAAGAGCAAAATTCGCTGAGTAAATTCGTCGTTATTGTGCTTCACACCTGAGCTGTCAGATATGCCAAACGTGGCGATTTTTCAACTTGTTTGGCGTTAAAATTTAAATTAAAAATTTTTGTAATACAGCAAAATAAGTTCGTTGAAAGAGTAGTTTAAAAAAATATATCCTGAAAAAACTCGTCTGCAAGAAATTAACGGCCTGTCCCACGATGTCACTAGAAATTGTTCGATCGAATACTTATATTGAGAACAACAACAAATTTTCTAATGTCATTGTTGTTTGCAATACAAGTTGTCGATCGAACGATTTCGAGTGACATCATGGGGCAGGCAGTAAAACAACTTGACTTTGATGATTTTTCTTATATTAATTACATTAATTAATTCATTTTGAATTTGGATGAGAAAAATTAAAAAAAGACATAATTTTTCTTCTGCTAAATTTCTATACGGTTATTTTATAAAAATGTTATATAAAATCAAATTTATTATCAACTATTTATTAAGAAAAACTACATAAACTTGATTTTGACGACTTTTAAAATCAATTTGGCGAAATAGATAAGAAAAAATCTGACAACCCTGCTTCACACGATGAATTTACCCAGCGAATTCACATCGACAAATTCGTCGACGTGGACGAAATTAGTTGTGTTTCTAGCATTATATTGCCGACGCCAAATATAATAAGGTTGATTGTGTGGCGATATGTTATTACTTATAAAGTCACCCTCGCACATTTGGTATTGCGTTAAAATCCATTCTAGAGGCGACGAAGAATTTTATACAATAGATTTCAAAACATAATTTTTATGTTACTGTAAAGAAATAGCAATCTTTAATTTCAATTCAGTAAACATACTTAAATTTATTATACATATGTATGTACATACATACTCGTACATACGTGCATACATACATATGTACATCTATGCATACATACTTATTTAGATAAATAAATTCATAAAAGAATCGTTTTTAGTTTATTTTTCCCCCAAATTAATTTTTTTTTCACGCAGTAACAAAAGCTTATGGACAGATGTTGATCTTTTGAATTGAAAACTTTTGTGTTAAATTTTATCTTTAACCAGTAAGAATGTTATATTCTGCTGTGCCGAATCTTGTATACCCTTCACAGGCGTACGTGTGGAGTATACACACACGTACATAATTACATATACATATGTATATAAATATTAGTGTTGTCAATTATTCGTGTTTCGTATTTGTTCGAATAAAATTTGATGATTTCTGTTTTCTTCGAATAGATGAGTAGTTCTTAACTTTTGTTCGAATATTGGAACGAATAAAGAAACGAAAAGCCATAGGTACACAACGGGGAACTTCAGCAGCCGTCATGTTCGAACAGTTTTCGGTTTGACTCACTGCTGTTTTAAGTAAATTCGGAAGTTAAATTTTCGTTTTTTACTAGTCAAGACTATTAGAAAAAGTAAATCCTTTTTTGAATTTTTTACTTTCTTTTGTTGCTGCTTTGCCAAATATTTTCAGTCAAAAATTATTAGTCCCTTTAAGCTTTGCTGAAAAAATTAAAACAAAATATTCTTTCCTCTACTTAAAAAAAAGTGTGGGAAAATTATTTTTTGCATTAATAATATGATTTGAGAGAACAAATTTATATTTTAGCGTCGAAAAATTGTGAAAACTTCAATTTTTGAGTTAAAAACTGGTCTGTATTACCATTAGGAGGCCTAGACACGTTCAGATTATATTGCCAAATATATATTTATTTCCGTCGTTCCAGGCTGGAACATGGGGCCGTAACAAATAAATTACAGTCATTTATTTTTGGTGCTAACAGTTTAATTTCATTCCATGCTTTTGCCATTATCGTGATCTCGCCATCTTCTTCTGTTGTCTTCTCCAATTGTGGGTCTTCCCCTTCTGCGACTACCTTGTCATTCTGTGTGACCAATCCAATTCCATTTGCCTTTAAGAATTTCTGTTATAGATACTTGATTTGTTGCTAATAATAGATCATCATTTGAAATTGTTGTTGGCCAAAAGATCTTCATTGTCTTTCTCAGACATCTGTTGATGAACGCTTGGAGTGTATTGAGATTGCCCACCCCATATTAAACTATTAAAATTGAAATGTTGCAAAAGTAAGACATATTTTAAAACGCTAGTGTGAACTCCCTGATTGTTAATATTTTATATTTTAAAGTAAATTAAAAGAAATCTCTAACAGAGATCAGACCATTCCGATGGCAATTTATTCATCCAAATCTAAAGAAACTTAAATCCGCATGTATCGCACTAGTTCCTCTAAATACTGACGACTGTGCCGAATGTAACTGCAACGGTAGCTGATAAATATTGCTATGTGAAAAGTAATGAAAATTGTTGCAATTACATTCAATTACATTCGGCTAACTGACCCTTAAAAATTCATACGTTTTATTACGTCGCCTTTTTCAACTGACATTGCGCAATGACAGGGAAGGTTGAGCAAATCAATGAATACTTTGTTTACGGAAACATTGAGCTTTAATAAAACAAAAAGCTAAATCAAAACATATCAAAAAAAAAAAAAAAAGATGTGCCTTAGGACACCCGGTTATAGCTACGCTGCTTAGCTATATAAAAAAACTTAATGTGGTAAATAACAATTCAATCAAATTATATTATATGATGATGTCAAATTCGCCGCAAATATTTCAAAAAGTTTCCATTTATATACCATTATTTTCTTTTCTAGCTGCGTAGGACTAAATTAATGTGTTACAGCCGATCGGCTGTGTTCTCTGGTTTGTGCTCATGTGCAAAAACAATACAAAAACAAATTTAGCAATCCTTCTCATTGTTTTTGTTTTTGTTTCACTCACTTCAAAGAACGAAAGAAAACAAAATCAAACAATTTGTTTCGTTTATTTTTCTACTCTGGTTGTAAGTACAAAGAAATCGAAAAAAAACATATTTCGTCGGCTTAGAGTGTAAACCTGCTAACTCCCTTCAACCAAATTTTACAGGAGAGACAAAATACTGTTAACATTTTCTATACATACGTTAAGAAATTTGGCTAATATATTAAGTGTTTTCGAGCTGTAGAGTTGTAAATTAAAATATATGTATAGGGTGTTTTTTATTGAGGTATAGAACTTTAAGTTGGCATCACTTTTTTAACTGGCGGCCATTTTGTCAGCTGTCAAGTGATTAATATTTAGTTTGGTTTGCCATTTCATCATGAACAGGTTGACAAAAGAACAACGCTTGCAAATCGTGCAAATTTATTTCGAAAATAATGGTTCAGTTCGCGAAGTTTACCGCAAGCTCCGTCCATTTTATGGTCGACATAATCGTCCATCAGAGCAATTAATTCGGTTAACCATGGATTGGCCACCAAGATCGTGTGATTTGACACCATTGGATTATTTTCTTTGGGGATATGTGAAGTCGCTCGTCTACGCCAACAAACCAGAAACGTTAGGGGACTTGGAAGCCAACATTCGTGGCGTTATTGCCAACATACGGCCCCATATGCTCGAAAAAGTGGTTGAAAATTGGACCTGTAGAATTGGCTTTATTCGAGCCAGCCGCGGCGGCCACATGCCCGAAATCATATTTAAACGTTAATGGCATAAAATTATCCTTCCAATAAAGCCAAATTGATGGACATTAAAACGATTTTCTTGTGTTTTATTTCAATTCGAAGTTCTATACCTCTAAAAAAACACCCTGTACATTTTAGCCAATCGATTTGGCGTCTCATTCTCTCCCGAATGGCATTAAAATGTCATTTGTTATTACGATTTGCAACTGTAATAGTGTGGATTATTTTTGTTACGAAAATCACGTCCTAGTTCCTGTGTCGTGACATAAATAGCATAGCTATAAAAAAAACCCAATAGCTGTCACACTTCTCAAAGTGCGTTCAAAATTGTCCAAGTTTTGTACTTTTAGTTGACGGAGACGTACAGAATGTGACGAGCTCATAAGAAAGGCTGTTGAAAAAGATGACGTATAAGAATCTGTCATATTCTATGTGATTCGGCCTTAAATTTAACTATGGTTTTTGCAAAAAGCAACACAAACTATTTCAGGGATGGAAACGTTGATACGAACGTAATTTTATTGATAATATATGACGTTCAAAAACCATGTTACTATTGGATACTCTTAAAAATAAACTTAATACTGTACCTAACATAGTGTCCACACCTGATGAATTTATATCATGATGAATGTCAAATTTATATCATGATGCAAATTCATCACGTATAGACTAAATTTAATAATATTATGGCAGCGTTGCGATATATAATCATCAGAGCTCACGGCCTGATAAATTCATCTTGATATCAAATGTCATTTTATGTGTCACTAATTTTCGTTTACAAAAGGCGACACAATTATTTGTGACCAGAAAATTAAGCAACACGCAAATTAGATATTTTTTGGCAAGTGTTTTTCAAATACTTGTTTGATTCATCATGATATAAAATCATCAACTTTTACCCCTTTGTGTTGATATTAATGAAAAAATGACAGCTGCTCTTCCGGCGTTATATTACGAGTTATGATATAAAATCGTCAGGTGTGGACACTATGTAACAGACCAAATAACCTAATTTATTTCATAATTTCCGAAATTTAATAAAATTTAATATCAAAGAACTGTTTAATATTTTAATTCAAACATCGCATTGCCAATATTACAAGTTCACTTACATATATCGCGATATTACGTTGCCTTTACACATGAACATATACATACATAAATAAAAACTTTAACGAATTAAACGACTTTTATAAAAATGTCTTGTTCATTTCCATAGGAAAGTATCGTCGAATCAAAACATGGAAAGACCAAATGGAACAAATTGTATTATTTATGGTTCATATCCCATAAAATTGAATACAAGCGCTAAACGTTAATTAATTAAATTATACTTTGATGATTTAATCTTACTGCCACTTTTAATTAGAGTCATCCATAAATAATATCACATACACAAAATTATAGGGCAATAATTTGGGAATAATTACACTTGTCTACAAAAACATTTATCTTAAGTGAAAATATGTGTAATATAGGGACCTTAATGGTGAATTCCGGTTGCGCCCAAAGAACAATCACGCAAAAATTTGTTTTTGTAAATTTGGGCGTTTGTTCATTGGTCTTGGGTATTTTGGCATAATTACTAGGGATGCAACCGATACCGATACCGATATATCGGCGATACTGCTGGTTTTCCGATATATCGATATCGGCGATATTTTACTGTCGATACGCCGATACTTCTTATATTTTTCTTTAGAGTTTTTTTAAGTCTTATTAATATAAATTTTAAATCTTGAGCCAATCTAAACTGAATGCCATTGTTTATTTTGTAAAATCATAAATATTGCAGACGTTTTGCAGTTTGAATCTTAGAAACTGAATTAGAAAATGTATTGAAAATTTTGATGATTTGAATGGCTCATTAATAAACACTTATTTTGTATAATAGAAGAATTACTCTACTTGAGTTTTGTTAATTTTTTTTGCGTATCGGTATCGGAATCGGTATCGGCGATATTTATTTTTGAGTATCGGTATCGGATCGGCGAAATGGCGTATCGTTACATCCCTAATAATTACATTTTGGGTGATTGTTCATTATGAACGATCGGTGATTTTACAAAAATGTACAATGACCCAAATTGGGATATTGTACATTTATGTTTTGTATAAAATAGTGAATATTAAATTAAGCTTTTCGAAAAGTTACATATGTGGAGGAAAATGACAAATCACCCAAATGAACAATCGCCCAATTTCTTTGGGCTATTGGTCATAATGAAAAAATACCCAAACAAAGTGCAAATCGTACAAAATTTTGTAAATAATCCCCCAAATCACAACGTGAACGGTAACCCATATCTTTGGATCATTGTTCTTTATGTTAAATCACACAAAGTTTTTTTGAATAATCGTCCAAAAAGAATTAAGTGCTTTATCTGTTTTGGGGATTCTATGGGTTCTACGACGGCTCCATGAAAAATCGCCCAAAATTCGCCTAAAATCAAATCACCCAAAAAATAAAAAATTAAAAATCGCCTAAAAAGTTGTTCATACAAATTTTAAGTAATTTTTCATATGAAAAATCGCCCAAATTTTTTTTAACATTTAATAATTAAAACGGAAAAAATACACCTTAAAAAATCTGGCAATCTGAAGACTTTATTAGACAAGAAAACTTTAGGAGGCAGAAAATCATTATTAGGCTGCGCCATGTCGGGAAACACCATGGTGGAGAAAATCCTTAAGCCCGGCCGAAGGTTTTCTGCCTCGCAAAGTTTTCCTGTCTTATAACGATTTCTTACCCTCACCGTTTTTGGTGAAGAGTATAAAAAGTTCCAATGCAAAAAAATATTAAATTTAATTAATATTCTTATTCTTGTGCAAACAGATAAAATTCATTTATAGAACGAACAACATTATTTCTCGTTTCCCTTTATACAAAACATGAACTGATAATTATAAAGATTTAAAAATAAATTTTGTTTATAACACTCTTTGCTTTATTATGCTTCACTATTTGTGTAAAAAAGGTACATACTCGTACATGTGTCCATACATATGTACATACTAGTGATGCACGAATATTCGCCAAATTTAGGCGAATACGAATATTTTTTCCCAAAGATACTATAAATAAATGCATAAATCCTAAACGAAATTTAAAAAAATTGCATAAAAATATTTGTAATAACTGAAAAAAGAAATTAACTTCAATTCAAAACAAACTTCTTGTACAATTAGCGTTAAAAAAAGTTGAAGTACTTTTCTTTGCCTAAAGCCTGGTACTCTGTTCGAAGTTTTGTGAAAAATTTTCAGCAACATTGATTATTTCGCGTAAAAAATTTGACATGTACTAAATGTAGCCCACCTTGCGGTTTTTTGATAAGTTTCTCGCTTTTACTGCTTGACAGTATGCAACATTGTCAAAATTCCGTGCGAAAAAAGTACTGCCCATGTTGTTTCGCAGCGAAACTAAAATGATGCCAGGGTTATTTTGCATGGAAAAACATGCGGCCAGATAGATTTTAAGTGTTTTTCGTAATAAGAACAGAGTACTATTTTTGCAAATTTATTTCGCAAATATTTCATACCAAATACTGTTAGATGTAGTTTGACAGCATTTCGCACGAAATTGTGAAAAGAATACCATGCATAAAGCCTGGTACTCTGTTCAAATATTGACATAATCCATATATATAACACAATTTCAAATGAAATATTCATGAAAAAATGTTGCAAAGCTTGTACAATCCATTCAACTCGTGAAAAATTTATGAAATGTATCTGGCAACATTTTCTTGCAATCTGCGAAATAATGTGACTGGCATATATTTCGCGCGAAATATTGACAGCTGATGTTTTTCTTTACAAAAGTCGATCAATGTTGCATACTTCTAACCAATAAAAGCGAATATTTTTTTTTTGGAAAAAGTAATATGGGCATTACTTCACGCGCAATAATCAATGTTGCTGAAAAATTTTTACAACTTCGAACAGAGTACTAGGCTTAAAGAGAGGAATGTTTTATTTCAAAAATAAAAGTTAAGAAGCTTTTTTCCATCAAGCCTATTATGTTAGATGTTCGACGTCATTTCCTATCCGTTTTTCCGCCTAATTCTCCGCTATAGTTTTCGGTGTTAATGAATTTACAGAATTCTAAAAACTAAGTGCGTGTCCCACGATGTCACCAACGTTCGACTCGTCGCACAGTTACATTGCAAACAACAACAAAATTTAAAGATTTGTTTTTGTTTTGAATGTAAGTGTGCGACAAGTCGAATACTGTCGACATCGTGGGACAGGCCCTAAATATTATTTAACGACGACCATTGCAATTTTGGATAGTTTTTATTTACTTAAATGTACGCGAACAGGAGTATGAAGTTCTTTTCCATAAATAAATTTTTCATATATAATTTTGTAACTGTAAATAGGACCCCAATTAAATGTGTACAAATTTCACATATAATATTCGTATTCGTATTCCCGAATATCGTTTTTAATATTCGTATTCGTATTCGCTAATATATAGTACATACATATGTATTAATTTGTATCGAACTCTTTCAGTAGCTCGGTTTTGACACAAATAGACTTGTATCGAACTCTTTCAGTAGCTCGTTTTTGACTTTGGTTTGATTATTGGTTTGTGTTAAAAACGAGCTACTGAAAGAGTTCGATACAAGTCTAATATGTACGAGTATGTATATGTAAGATTGTGTAACATCATAAAACGTCCGCGGTACTTGCCTGGCATGCAGATACGAAAAATTTAAAATGTTCACTACTACATTTTCTTTTTTAAAGAAGCGCCATTGTTAGACATATTATCTAAATTTAATTAAGTCCCAGATTGATTCAACCATTTGCTTAATTGGAAAAATATTTATTATAAATGTTTTTTTTTTTTAATTAACTTTTTCATTGAGATTTAGATAATCACACCACTACGTTTTTGTATAAGTTGTTAGTTTAGTGACGGTGCATTTTACGATTCTTATTTTTTTAATTATTAAATTAAATTATTATAGTGATAGTGATAGAGAAGACAGGTGGTGAAGGAAGAACAAAGTTTCATTATTTTACAACGCTGTGTTTTTGCACGTTTTTAATAATGCAGAGATGCAGCGCCTCTGGTGTCAATGAGGCGTATTAAATTTTCAAATCTGTGTTTAGTGGCCATTTTATTGGTTATTTTACTTCGTTGATGATTCTGCTGCACAATACTGACGATGATGGGCTCTCTGATGTTACATTAGTTTTAGAATCTGCTGAAGTCGGTATAGTTCAGTGACCAGTGTGTGTCTGTGCCTTCATCACATGAACTTCCCTACAACACCTGATACAAAGAGGCACTAACGCATGCCAGCAAAATGCGTGGTGTTATTATTTTTAATGACTGTCCGACTCGAACTCAGGACCTTCGGTTTAGTAGTCAACGTGCTAACTACCTCAGCCAAGGCCACCCCATTAATTTAAATTATGAAATCGTTCAGTCATTCGGTAAATTAGAACGAAATAAATTGTAATTTTTATTGAAGATTTTTAGTTTATTTTTTTTTAGATATTTAGTAATTCTCAATTATATTTTCGGAGCTTTTATATAAAGATAAATATAAAGTTTTCAGACCTTTTCAAGAATTTTGTTATACTTTAAATGAACTTCATTGATTTTTAGTACGAGTTTCAATCAATCTGCTTCATTTACTTAATAACATTTTAATTGATTCTCGTCAACATTTCAATTATTGAGTTGTTTAGTTCAATTCCTTAGGTTAAGTGATTTTGCATTTATTTTCAATTAATTTTTTAATACACTCAATTAAACAGTTTAGTTGAAATCATACATATTTTCAAATTTCAAAAGTAAAAATTTCATTAGCAGGAAAAAATACCTTTTGTAATTTTTTTTTGTAATCTGATGATTAATATCGTGAGAAGCGAAATTGCAAGCATTTGGATTAAAACTATTTCCTGATACACTATCATACAAAGTCGTACGATCTACGAAAAAGTACAACCCTGGTGTGATGAATTGTTATTGTCTTTTGAAAATTTTCATAAACTCCATCATACCAGGGTTGTATTTTTTCGTAGATCGCACGACTTTGTATGATAGTGTATCACGGCCTTTAACAGCAAATTGCTTTCGTTTTGGTTTCAACCTCATTATTCATTATTTTTTCGCATGTGCGGTACAATGAAAAACAAAGTATGGTACACACCTTAAAGTTATCGTTGTGATTTCCACTTGCTGTTTCATCAGTTTTCCAAATCTTAGGTCAACCAATTGATTTAATGAAATTATTAATTTTATTAAAATCACTTTTACACAGACAAAATTAATTTTTAATTACATAATATTTTCAATTAAAATTTTACGGCCTGTACGAATCGATTACTTCTATTGAAAACAAAAACAAATTATCTTATTTCATTGTTGGTTTGAATACAAGTTGTCGATCGAACGTTTTCTGGACAGGCTCTTAATTGGGTCCCTCAATATTTCCATTAGATTTAAATTTTTTATTATAATTAAAGTATAAAAGCTACCATCTATTTGAATTTTTTATTGGCTCCAGCAATTTGATGATTAAAACTGTTTTACTTTTTTTCTATGCTTGTAGATAAATATTTGAAACGACTTCGTTGCACAGTGGTTCCTAAGCAAAAAGAGTATGAATAATACTGATGAAGAATAATGTATTACCAATACGTGCTCATATCTAAAAGGGCGAAGACCGATGCACTTTGAATCCATCATACGTTAAGTGTCGTCTTTTTGAACTACTTTTTTGGTTTGTGACATTTTGTAGTTGGACTTCACTAACTAGTTCGTAAGATGTGTATTTCTTATAACTATTTTTCGCTAAAGAACCACTGTGTGTTGTCGTTTTTTATTCTGATCATGATCTTTTCTTTTGACTAATAAAATATTTGATGTTTGAACATTCCAATAAAACTCAACGAAACAATTAAAATTAATTTCCGTGTGCGAGTATGTTATTGTTTTGTTGATTTGTTTGGCGTTCATTGAACCACATTAAAGTTGATTTTCGTAAATTCTTGCACGTTATCTTTTGTTATCGGACATCTTACAATCGTGTGAACACATTTCGGTGGCATTGTAAAATTATTGCCACATATTTGTGAAACATTTTATTACTGTTAAGGTCGATTCACATAGAATCCGTCATACGTCATAAACCTCGCCTTTTTCAACTGACAGCTAAATTGAAATACAGGGTTTCTTATGAACTTGACATATTCAGTAGATACGTCTCCGTTATACCCCAACTACAAAAATTGGTAATTTTTTAACTTTTAGAGTACGTTCACTAGTTTGACAGCTTTAATTTGCTTTTTTGGTACGTTTTTATTTAGGTTTTTGTGATTTGTGGTGGCAAGAATAAAATAATACAAAAGGAATAAATAAAATAAATAAAAAAAAAACTCAAGTTTAATACATAAAATTGAGAACAAACCTATTGAAGCTGCGCAAATGTTTCCGTCAACAAAGTATTCATTATGTCAACTTCCTCCGTCGTTGCGTTAATGTCAGTCGAAAAACTTGACGAAGTACGAAGTATTTGACAATGGCATCATTGTAAGAGAATTCTTTCTATGGGCAACAGACACGCTTGATTTAGAAAGAACAAGGCAAGTTCGAAAATATAATAAAATATATGCAGCCAAAATCATCTTTATAGTCCATAATAACTAATATTTTAATTTTTTTGTAATAACTGACAATTTCTCCCAAATGCTTTGAGTCTGGCAACGCACAACAACAGATCTGACAATTTTTGCATTGTTAACCATGTAAACTGAAAATTTTTTAATGACGATATTGTCAGACAAATTTAGTGTCATCAATCGTTTGAACTGACAATCTACCTTGTGCTGGCAATTCTTGTTTTTCAGTACATTTTCAACACTTTGCCAGATCTGACAATATTGTAAGAATTGACAACCATCTCTACTTAGCTTTACGTAGTAAAATTGTTTGTCATTCACCATTCACACACGAGACCAATTGTGCTGGCATAACATGCGAGTTTGTCGGTGAGAGAGGCAAAGAGAGTGGTTTTGTGGTTGGCATAATTTTGCAACCAGGTACAACACCGCATCAGCAGCACAAAGACAATACAGACACAACTTAAAAAACAGCAAATGTTAAATGAATACAAAAAACACTACTACACACAAAGCTGTGTGCACGTATACATTTTTATGCCAGATGAATTAGGCCCAATAATTGAGTTCTCAATTATATGTATGTCATTTAGCTAATTGCCACTTAAATTTAAGTTGCACTTAAATGCAATTTAATTTGTTCAGTATTTTATGACTGATATGAAATGCTCACTTAAATACTATGAAAGTATGGTAGCACTGTGCAATGTCCATAGTTCTAAAAGAAAACAGATGTTTAATGTAAATAACAAAGTTAGTTTATCTACATGTAGAAAGTTAAAATTGCATAAAAACATATTTTATGAAACCAAAAGGGCATCCGAACGCATTTTTCTATTTATGTATTTATTCCATGATATGAAACTATTTACAGCGTACGAGTATGTTATATATTTATGAAAATTAAACGAAATTTTTTAATACGAACACATGATGTTCATGTACATGTTTTCAATAAACACACACAAACATAAAAACATATGGTATGCTCGAAAAACTTAAATAGAACTTATACCACAAAGTAGACCAGAGGTGACACAGGACGGAAGATAATTGTGTTTTTAGAGGTCTCCCTCACACAGTCATCAAATACGCTTTACTTTTTCTTTCGCGTGGTATTATTTTAAAGTAATTACATTTTATTCCTTGTGGTCTCATTCGCAGCCTAGTTTTTGTAAATAAATGGTAAAAATTAATATTTACGAACGAAAATGCTTAAAACGAAGTCTCTAATCATTTGAAAACAAATTTTAGTCACTTTATTAATACTACAAATATACAAATAATATCAATACCACAAATTCCTCCATTTAATTTTGTGCAAATGTTCATGTGCTCAAGTGTATTTTCAATTTATGCTTTGTGGTATCATTCGTTGTTTGATTTTTGCAAGTTGAAGTTAAAAATTAATATTTTTGAAAGAAAATTTTTAAAATTGAGTTTGTAAGCATTTGAAAACTAATTTTAATCACTTTTATATTACCAATAATGTTTTACACATTGTTTTATTTAGTTCAACACTGCAAAATCTTTCATTTAATTTTGTAAAAATGTTCATTTGTTCATTTCACTAAGTACACATTTTCTGTTGTTTGTTTTGATTATTGTACTAAAAATATTCAATAACAAACACACTATATTTGTCCCTTTTTAACAGTGATCAAATCAGCAGTTTTTAGCTTTTTTTCATAAGTCACTTTCTACAACTCTGGTCTAATAAATACAAATAAAGCTTTGCAAAGACAAGAGAAAACGCAAGTAGATGTCTCTTGTATTCTCTTGGGTTTTTGACAGTTGTCATCACAAAACAGCAATAAAAAGTCCTGTTGTTTTATTTATTGTAAATTTGTTGTAGATTTGCGGTTACCTGTATTATTGTATCATGGTTGGGCATTTAAGTATTATTTAAATGTCTCTCAACTTTGCACTGAAAAAATGAATTTGTTACTTAAATGGCACTTAAAGATCAATGACACGTAACTGATAAGTCAATTATTGCGCCTTAGTTCTCGAGTGTTCTAAAAAGAACAAAAATTGTGCGGCATAAAAATGAGTCTCGTGTGTGAAGGCCATTGGGAACTAAAGGAAGTTCTGTTCAAAGTTGAGAATAGTTTAATAATGTCAAAATGTCAATTTGGAAAAAGTCACAAGGTTGCATTTATGTTGTATTGGCAAAGGAAATCTTGAAAGTATTGTTTCAACCATATCGGGCCATAACCGCCAAAAAAGCTTAAGCGACAAAATTTTCCAGCTTGATTTTTTGAACAAAATTGATTATTTGCGATCGTAAATATTCGACTTTCGTCAAAAATGGAAGTCCAAAAAATGTGTCGCTTAAGCTATTTTAGCGGTTACGGCTCGATATTATTAAATTTAATGTTGTTTCAATGTGCGAATTTTGTTTGAGAATACCGGTTTAAAGAATACTTTAACTTTAACAATCGTTTATATGTAAATACCCGATGTGAGTTTTCAAATACACCAAAACTCGTAATTCAAGTGTTTTTTAAATTTGTCAATAAGATTGCTTCAAGTGCACGCCAGTGGATCTAAATCTGTGTGTCAATAAATGAGAAACTTGCAATATTAAAATATTCTATCGCCATAGAAGAAAGTTCTTATGTTTTTACACAGAATTTTTTTTTTGTAGTCGCGCTGGCAGAAACTGTATTTATATAAAAATCTTATTTTAATTTTAGTTGAGCTTTTTTATTGCTTATTTAATGTAATATTTTCGCATTAAATATATTTTTAAATATATTTTACATTTTCTCACTCACAATTTTATTTATGTTAATGAATTGTGGTCTTGGACTTGTGCACGTTTGCATTTTCAAATATGCAAACAATCGTTTAAATGGCATCATAAGTTTTATATGTACGAGTATGTTGCATATTTTTAAATAATTACACAAATATACATTTCTATACACCGAGAATAGAAATTATATCTAAAGCTCTGAAGCAAATAATTGAAGGAATCAATGTAACCGTGAAAGATTTTCTTTCGAAATATTTTCCCTTTTTCCGAAATTCCTGTTTTTATTCCCCTTATTATGAATATCTAATATTTTGCCTTGGTCTTGTTCAATTTATTTTGCAAGCGAGTTTTAATATTTTCCTTTCAATCTTCCAATTGAATATTAGTAATAACTGTTTATTTTTAGGACAAGACCAAGTAAATAAATTCACGATTCTTAACAATAGTTCTCTGCCTCTGTTTGCTTCCCATGGCGTAAGTTTTGTGGAGATGGCATAACGTTAAGGCTCTGTTAGCCGACCGTAATGGAATGTAACTGCAACGGGTAGGAAACAGCTGATCAATATTGTTATTTGAAAAGTAATGAAAATGGTTATATAGATGTAACCGGAATGTAAGAATCTGTAATTTCTCAAAATTTTTTAACACTAATAAATTTCTTATTATAATTTAAAACCATCATAACATCACTACGTACAGCCTGCGGCATTAAATCAGATATTCTACCTACATAAGCTTTTATCCCACTTTTCAGTATCGCTTCTCTTGAAACATTGTTGTATTATTGCTTGCTCTTTCTTAGATTTATTGGAAATTGTTGGCTTACGTTTTCGAATTTTAAGTTAAACAACTTTTTAATTTAATAATAATTTTAATTAATTAATTTAATGCTGCAAAAAAGTTCGTTTGATCATTATGACCCTAATCATAGAAAACTCCTCATCATAGAGAGTTGAGTGTATAGAAAACAAAAAGAAAATTAAGAAACTTTTAAATTTTTCGTGTGTTAAGCCTGGTACTCTGTTCACAATTTCGTGCGAAATGCTGTCAAACTACATATAAAAGTATTTGGTATGAAATATTTACGAAATAAATTCGCAAAAGTAGTACTCTGTTCTTGTTGTGAAAAACATCATCATATCTTTCCATGCAAAATTAGTCTGGCATCATTTTAGTTTAGCTGCGAAACAACATGAGCAGCGCTTTTATCGCACGGAATTTTAACAATCTTGCATACTTTCAAGCAATAAAAGCAAGAAATTTATAAAAAAAACCGCGAGTTGGGCTACATTTAGTACATGTCAAATTTTTCACGCAAAATAATCAATGGTGCTGAAAATTGTTCACAACTTTGAACAGAGTACCAGCCTTTATTCATAAAAATTCTTCACCGAAGAAACGCATTGGAATGCTTTGATTTGAAAATATTTGAAACTTGCATGAAAAACATACAAAAATTTTTAATATGTCTGACTCTTTTTTTGTTTGCTTTTCTTATGTTTTTTGATAAAAAAAAGAAAGAAAAGAAAAACTGATTTTTTAAATAAAAAACGAGTGCTCAACTGTTAAAAAAACTGCGAAAAACAGATAAATCTGCACATTTGGCAACGCTGTAGACTTGTATCGAACTCTTTCAGTAGCTCGTTCTTGACACAAACCTATGATCAAACCCATTTAAATTACAAGGGTTTGATCATAGGTTTGTGGCAAAAATGAACTAGTGAACGAGTTCGACCCAAGTCTATATAAGACTAAATAAAATTTGCCAAAAATAGCGGTTACGTTTATTTATTATTTTTGTATGTGCGACAGGTTGCGTATGCGTTCTTATCTAAATGCGTGTGATCTACAATAATAAAAATATTTAAATTGAGCCAATTTTTAAGCGAGTGTCAGAAATACACTTTATTTCTAATCCTTAGTTTATTTTCTAATGTCACTTATCCAAAAGCCAATTAAGTACACAAGAGATCATCATCTTTGTACTTTGAAAGTACTCGTTTTCCAAATGAAAATAAAAAATGTTTCTCTAAGTATTAATTGTAAATTGTAGCAGAGAATTTTATTACTTAGATCACATCTTAAGCTCTAATTTACATACTCGAGTCACATTTGCTGGAAGAAAAAAAATTTAAGTTTTCTATTAAAATGTGTGTAGGAGCCGTTTGAATAATAAGTGTGATAATAGCAGTGATAATAATCTTTATTATTAGTGTTATTGTGAGTTAGGTCAGCTGACAAAAATAGCAAATTGTTTGTTCCTTTATATTTGCACTCAACACTTTAATTAAAAGAAGAAAAAAAAAGTTTTTTCTTTAAATACATTTAAATTTATACATGTTGGACAATGCAAAAGAAACCCAGTGGATCTTTAGTGTCACAGTTCTTTAATTACATAGAGTCTAAAAAAAATTTAAATTGGTTTAGCTTGCTGCATGAACGCAAAGAACCTGTGGAGCATATGTACGTGGTATGTCAGAAATTCAGTTGTTTGGAACGTTTCGCAGGTCCGTACTGGGCATTGTGTGTAGCACATAGAAAATTATGCAATTTTAGACGGTTGCATGGTTAGTGGAGGACAATTGCGAAAAAAGGCATACCTGAAAAAGTTAAAGAGTATCCAAAGACTAGCAATATTTTTTAATAAAAGCGAAATAATTAACCCCCTTTTTTCTGCAAAAAACGGCGAAAAATCTACTTTTTTCAAAAATTTAATTTAAATTGCATATAATTTTTGACTTATATAATTGTGCTTTTGATACCATTTTTTCATATGTTATAAATTTTGTTCCTAACTCATGAAAAGCTTCTTTTTCTAAATCGAACAAGATTTGACTTCTCTATTAGCAGAACAGTGGACCGTGGTTAGTAAAAAAGCCAAAATTTAAATTTTTTTTTCTCGAATATTTTATAAACTGTAATCATAAATATAGCAGACTTTTTTTTAGCTCTTTGATAGAAAAATCCACTTGCAAAAATCTTTTTTATCAGATCATAAACCTCAGTTTGGCATCGGTTTGAATTTTTTTATTAACCCGAGGTTGCCCACTTTGGATCTTTGTGGCTCCACTTCCTTTCAAGATATATCGCACAAACTCCAGACTTAAGCTCTGTTACCCCTCTTCAAATGCCGTATGAAATTGCATAACAATCGGACGGCTCGTTTAGAAACTGCAGAATTATTAATTTTTTTTAACGACATCCCCCACTGCGCTTTTGTAGATAATTCGATTGGCCGTTGTTTTGAATTTCAAAGTTGCTGTGTAATGACTTTCATGTTGGTAGTACTGTGTGCTATTGCTTATACAGAGTTGTTTCTACTATGTGTATGCACTTTTATGTGCACGTGTGTACGTCTGGTTCTTTAGCTATGTACATACTTCTAGAATCTAGATAGTTCTTTTTATTTACCAAATGTTTTATTTATAAAAACATTAACCTTAGCTCTGTTCGAATATTTTTGCGTAACAATATACAAAAAAAAAACCTTCTAACAATTAAAAATGGATCCATTTCAGGTTGTTAATATTTTAGCACCATTTAATACAACTCTAGCTCTTTGATTTTGCATTTAACTGCAATACCTATTTCTGTTTTGAATTTATATAAATTCTCCATAATAACATTATTATTACAAAACAATTATAAATAATAAAAAAATAATAATAACTAATTATATTGCAATGTAATTTACTCATACGACAGAAAATGTACATAAGTATATAAAAATATAATTAACCACAATATGTGCTTTAAAATTAACAACTATCAAATACAAAAGAGCAGCTCTCTCATGAATTTAAAATTAACTGCTTGTTATTTATTATTCATACTAATTTTTAATACTTTGCTGGTTAGGTTGTGATCGATTGTCTGCCTTAATTCTAAAGTGTGCCCGTAATATTTTTATTTATTCAATATGCAATTAAATAAAATAAATATGTTCTCGTATGCATGTCAGTAAAAAATGGTTTACTGTTTACTTTCAAGATCAAGACAACATAATTTGCACTTGAGTGTTAATTGGCTGTTTAATTGTTGTGTTAATGGCCTTTTAGGCTGTCATAATAATAGAATTTGCAATATACTCACATAAATATGTAGATTTTCATAATAAAAAATATTTAACGTAAAGATTTTTTTCATGCGAGTGTAATTATTACACATATACAGTGGATATATGGATATATTACACATATACAGTGGAGTTTGGTTACAACGAACGCAGAGAGAACTGATAATTTTGTTTGCTATATTCTAAGTTCGTCATAACCGAAGTAGTACGTAACAGACCAACCTAAATTACGACGCAAAGCGTTGTCTGGCTGTCAAAATTTCTCATGCCCATACAAAATGTATGAAACCAACCGAAATAACGCGTCGTCAACGCTTTGCAATGGGAAAATCCAATTTTTACAGCGCATAAAGAAGTGAAGTTGGCTGCAAAAGTACTGTTGTTTTTGTTAAGTAATGTAGCTTTAGCTACTTTCAGGTCAATTTAGCGTTTTTATTTTTATTTCTTATTTCTATTTAGAGTTTTTTATTAATCAAAGTTACTGTTTCTGGCGCACCGTTAACGCCTTAATTTAGGTTACTCATTTCAGCGTAAAAGCTAAGCGCTAAATTACGTTGCGCTCTGCGTCGTAATTTAGCTTGGTCTGTAAGTAAAATAACATAACCTAACGTTAAAACCTGGTTTTACCATACAATATAATTATGTTAAAATCAACATAAAAGAAATTTTCAATTGGTTTTAAGTACTCTTGTATCGAATCTTTCATTAGCTCGTTTTTGACACAAACTTATGATCAAACCCATTTAAATTACGTGGGTTTGTGTTAAAAACGTGCTACTGAATGAGTTCGATACAAGTATAACTTTAAGTAGTCTGTATAAAATGCAACCTTGTTTTCGCTGTGTTAAATTTAGTGCTGCCAAGTTAAAATGACAGGAAGCAGCTGATAATGTTTATGCCATTGAATAAGAATAGACACCGATTGAAAGATTTTCAACTTAAAAATTAATGCAACCGCAACAATAATCAACCAAACAAACGAAAATATTTTCCTTTCAGCTTTCCCATTCAGCTGCATGTTTTGACGATATTCGCTGTAACAAGCACAAATTCATTCAGTTTTGCTTTAATTCTTCTTTGTGCCTTTCGCTTATTTTGACATTTTGTGTGCAGGGATGCCACATGATATACATACAATCGTAAAAAATAAATTACAGAATTACATTATCGTTAGCGAAAACTAGTAAAAAAAGTTACTGAATCCATTTACAGGTACAGCTGTGTTCAAAACACCAGACAATAACGTGCTGTTTTTTCGTTCTTTCCAGGAAGGGCTTAAAAAGGGTTCGTTATAAGTAAAAATTTGCTCCTAACTGAAAATTAATGAATAACGGTTAGGGTCGTTATATGCGACATTTCTGTAATAACCGGCGTTCGTTGTAACCAGGGAAACCGCAAATATTCAGTTGCATGTTTTTTCTTGTGTGACGTATTAATGCGTATATAAGATATTTATCCGTTTCAGAACTTTTTATGAATTTTGGCATCGATTTGTTAGTGCATATTTTTTTTCGCATATTTGCTTTTTAAAGCATGTTTTTTTTGCATATTTTTCCTTTTAAAGAACGTTTTTGCATATTGCAGTCTTTCACGCATATTTTTAGCATTTTGGCGAATTTTTAGAGCATATTTTAGGACATATTTTGATACATTATAGATATTTTTTATATAATATGCTCACAGGTCACATGTTGGTCAAAATGTTTATTTTTATTTATTTTATTTTGTTTATTTTATATTCTAATCTACATAGTCTATCTAATTCTTTAAATATAAAGTTTAAGTGGAAAATCAAGTGCTTTTTTAACAATACAAATTAAACAAAAAATCTAATTGTTCAGTATAAATTTTACAGGAAACAGCCAACCGTCACGTCAGTTGAAGCTGAAGTATCGCATGTAATTCAAACATAAAAATTTCACGCAACAAGCAAAACTAACATGCAACCCTCCCACAGCGTAAACAAATAAACCTAAAGATTAATACATTTTTTGTTTTCATAATTCCAATGGTATTTTAATTGCTTTAGATAATAATTTAAGCAAATAAATATTATATTGATTGTGTGCAAAAATATTGTTAAATACTTGAGATGAGAGTGCGACAGCATTTCTTACACGCATGATCATGGTAGAGGAGACAAACAAATTAGGAATGTGGGCGTTTTGAATATTCTCTAAAAGCCATGGCTCACTATCTTACACAATCGCACAATTTTTGAAAAAATACAATCCTGATGTTATTGTCTTTTGAAAATGTTCATAGACTCCATCATACCAGGGTTGTATTTTCTTCAAAATGGCACGATTGTGTAGGATAGGTTATGGTATCACAGCCTTAACGGAGGGTAGAAACTGAGCACTCTCGCAGTTTGCATCGGAAACCAAACAATTCTGCATTTTAAGTATAAAACCTGCTTAGCAGAGAAGTTCTTGTAAAACATTTTAGTCCTCAAACTGTTTTCCGTGCGGGTCTAAATATTCTACATAGTACATACGAGTATATACATATTTGCAATACAATTGTACTATATACGAGTATAAGTTTCTGAGCAAGTGGCTGGAAAAAGTTGCACCCGCTAAAATGTAATCACACGTGCGTGATTTTATTGTCCATCTCACGTAAATGCTTTAAACAAATATTGAATTGTAAGATCAAGTGGAACACTTGTGTTTACTCAAAATGTGACGCTGGCCGCATACAAATTTTAATAATTGTGTTAATTTCTTAATTGTTTTTATACTTATGTTTAAACAATTTATTGAACGAGTAAAAAAGCAAATTTAATTTGGTTAACATTGTCTTATGTATAATATGTACATACAAATATACATACATATGTAGATATGTTCTGGAAAGTAACAGTAAATGTTCTGTATGTTCATAAATATTCATGTGTGTACTTTTTTGTTGCTGTGCGAGGCTTGCGGTGTGAAATCATCATAGATATCAGTGGAAAGTACACTGTCGTTTGCTTTTTTCTGCTAACCGTGAAGATATTTTTTCACCTGGTTACATATGTAGGTCAACTGAAAGAGTGAGAAATATAGGGTGTTTTTTATTGAGGTATAGAACTTTAAGTTGGCATTACTTTTTTAACTGGCGGCCATTTTGTCAGCTGTCAAGTGATTAATATTTAGTTTGGTTTGCCATTTCATCATGAACAGGTTGACAAAAGAACAACGCTTGCAAATCGTGCAAATTTATTTCGAAAATAATGGTTCAGTTCGCGAAGTTTACCGCAAGCTCCGTCCATTTTATGGTCGACATAATCGTGCATCAGAGCAATTAATTCGGTTAACCTGTCAATTGGCCACCAAGATCGTGTGATTTGACACCATTGGATTATTTTCTTTGGGGATATGTGAAGTCGCTCGTCTACGCCAACAAACCAGAAACGTTAGGGGACTTGGAAGCCAACATTCGTGGCGTTATTGCCAACATACGGCCCCATATGCTCGAAAAAGTGGTTGAAAATTGGACCTGTAGAATTGGCTTTATTCGAGCCAGCCGCGGCGGCCACATGCCCGAAATCATATTTAAACGTTAATGGCATAAAATTATCCTTCCAATAAAGCCAAATTGATGGACATTAAAACGATTTTCTTGTGTTTTATTTCAATTCGAAGTTCTATACCTCTAAAAAACACCCTGTATTTAACTGATGTCTCAAAATCTTCCACAGGGTCAAACAAAAATTCCATATTCGGCCCCTTTCACTTAAAATTGCTTAATTTTCACATTTTCTATTTTTATACAATATATGGATTATAATTTTATTATTTTTTTGGAATTTCTTTTTGTGTATGGTGTTTTTATTATTGTTTAAATACTAACCTTTTAATTTGATATCTTAAACTTATTTTTATAAATACTTAAATTTTGCTTGACTTCACTTTTATTTCCAACAAACCAATAAAACAGAAAAAAAATTTTGACAATGTCACCAAAATAGTCGACAAAAGTGGTGACTTAGGGACTTTTAACCCCACGTTTCCTTCGGGGTATGTATACTCGTACATGCACACATATGCATTGTCAAATGCCCACACTCATGTTCAACCTTCAACATTTCACCTTTCCATTTTACGCTTCATAATGAGACAAATATTTTGTGCCATAAATATGCATATTTTTCGGTAGTTGTCATTTATAATATTTGTGTGCTATGACATTCTGAAATGACCCGGCATTGGACCGACTCACTGAAAAAAAGTTTTTGTTACCCCTCTCAAATCAAAGATCGTTATTTTTAATGAGGACTCCCAAAACATTTTAGGGGTCTAGCGATAACTGTTCATGAGCTGGACCGTGTCTTTTTTGCATATTTTCGTATTTTTTTCAAGCCGCTTTGAATGGTGTATTAAACTTTACCATTCATACTATCCGCAATGCGTTATTCGGTAAAGCAGGTGCTACTTGTATTTTTTAAGAATTATTGATTTGAGTCATTGTTAATTTATTTCTGTTGTTAGTTCTCGCGCGAACTTTTTCGAAAATATGTTGCCTTGGGACAAAATACAAAAATATGCAAAACAAATTCAAAAATAGACCTTTTTTAGACTCGGTCCAGCTCACGAATATTTTGGCAGAAGAAGAACATTCTTTGATTTGAGAGGGGTAACAAAGTCGCGGTTTTCACCACCATACAACGTGAGCTGCTCTAATGTAAATATACGAGTATTATTTGTGTTTCAACTTAGTATAATTATTTTTTACATTTTGCTTGAATAAAATACTATTTTTGTGCTGATTTAATGTGTTTCTTTTACTTTATGTTAAATTAATTATACATTAGACCAATAGAAAAGCAAATGTCAAACGTTTTGCACTTACGCGTGTTTTTATACCACAAACTTTAACTTTAGCCTAATACGATTATCCCCAGTTAATATGCTATTAACCATTGAGAAATGCTTATAAGTGCAGTTTTATATATCTTCGCCTTCCAAAAAGTTCACAAGCATCATCAGGTAACTATAAATTGCTTTTGATAACTGCAAAGCCGTGGCCATAGATAGCGGCATAATTCCACCCACAGTCAATGAGACTGGTGCTTGCGCCCTTCGCAACATCAAGAGAACTAACTTCTGTTCTGGTATAGATAGTTCATACCACAGGATGTCGCCATACACCAAATCAATAACATCATCGTTCTAACAAGAAAAATATTTGTTTAAAATTATGTTATATGTATGCAGTAATATTTTGAATTCTAATCTACTGATATATCCACCAAATTTCCGAGTCCACAATACAAAAATAACATGAATGCGCTATAGATTAAATAGACATAAGCAGCTGGCCAGGTCTTGATAACAATCGAAAAAAGGGTGCAACAAATGCTCACCACCGAGGTAACTATCTGCGCACATATTACCATAGAAAATGAATCCTTCATCAAATTTACAAATCTGTGGAAAAATTAATAGTATAAATTATTGGAGGGACCGAAAAAACTGCAACCACTTACTCAATGTAACTCTGGTGAAACTGTACAACATCTTTCAACACTGGCATCGTTATTTTCGTATCGCGTGTCCGTAGTATTTTTTTGTTTAGTCCCTTGCATTTTTCTCTCAAAATTTCCCTGAATAATGGTACATGGACGATGGAAATAAAAAGAAACACATCGGCGACATAGTTGCCAAAAGCACCCAAAAAAATACAGAAAGAGTGGTAAACAAAATAAAACCAATAACCAACATCAGTTTCGGTTGATACTCCGGGTAAAATAAATTGCATGACAAGAATTCTTTTGCCATGCAACTTTCCATATATAAATGGATATAAAGTAAGACCCAGAGGAAGCATGAGATAGACAACAATCATGCCTTTGTACAATTTTAAAACTAAATCAATTCGATAACGAAGTACTGGTAGAAAGTCCTTCTGAGTTTGATATTCCTTATATATGCTGGTTAGTTTTGCGTCTATAGAACGATACATGTTTTTGTTAATAATTGCGCTTATAAGCTTGAAGTATCCCTGCACGGCACTGCCAGCTAAACTGAGGGACTGCAAAATCACTTTCCAATCGCCATCCACCACAACACCAATGTACATGGTATAAAATGAGAATGCTAAGAATGCATTGATCACAAAAACGACAAAAATGGTATAAAATGATACTTTAAAATCCGGTTTCAATATATTGCACCCACAAAGTGCGGCATTGCTGTTTAGAGTTTTATGGAGGTTTTTAAAACGGTCCAAACAAGTTTTCGCCATGTTTGTTGTGCAGAAATTTAACGAATAAAAATGTATTGCTAACTACCTGCATTTAAATACGTTCCCAGAAGTTGTTATGAATTCACTACAGTGTCCGAACATTCTGCGCAAAGTTTTTCATCGCAAAAATATTTTCGATACATAAAAGTCTATAAAATGAAATTCAATACGAAATTAGTTTAGCATACACACAGCAAAATGTCATATTAAAATCTACGAAAAAAAAGAAGGTTAATATTTGATTAACATTTTTCGGCAATGATTTTGCTTCATATGCGTTTCATGTTAATCTAACAGGGTTTATAGTAATTTTTAAAGAAAATTTTTCCTTAAACTGAGGAATCATGTCGAATCAAACTGAACTAAGATGATCAACAATATTGAATCAAAGTTACTTCACGTTGAAACCACATGAATACAATATAATGTAGTTATTATATTTTATTTATTACACTGTTCTGCAACAAAATTTGTTTTCAATGAAAATATGTGTTTTATATGGATATTCAAATCCGTTTTCAGGTTTTGTCAATGACGTACAAATTTTTTTAATGGGCGTGGCTAATATTAACTGATAAACAAGGCGGTCACGCTAAGTTATTTTTGGTTTTTTTCAATTTTCAACGGTTTTGGAGTTATTCAGAAATTAGTGGCGAAAAAAAATATTTCAATGCAAAATTGAATTTTTATTTGTTTTAAGCGGCCCATCCATTATACAATATTATTGCATATGTTGTTGTACATATTATTGTCATTTTGACCTATACCATGCAATAAATGGCACAATATTTGTAAAGAAAATATTGACCAATTTTCCTGGCAGTGAAAAAGTAAACAACATTGAACAATGTTGCCACCACATTACACAATTGGATTGATTGTACAATAAAAATCAAACGTCTTTTTTTTTTTTACAAATTGGGAAATATCGAGGTGTTCAATGCAACTTTTTGCAGTACATATAATAGTAAATATGATAGAAATGATAATTTTTAATTTTTTCTTAAACAGAAAGTTTTGCATTTATGGTGACGATATATGCACAAACGAGTATGAATATCATTTGTTTGAAAATGTGTTTCTATATTTTTAACAAGATCTGCACTGGGAGTCCGATATTCCATGGGTTTGCAATTATTTACCTTCGACCGATTTGTTAACTTGTTTTTAATTAGCGCTAACTTTGAAAAACTACGTTCAGTAGATGCACTACTTTGGAGAAAAGTAAATATGTAAACGGAAAATGTTAATAGGTTTGAAAATAAATACTCGCCAAAGCCATTTTTTAAACTTCATACTTCATGCCAAAATTGTTCAGCATTAGAAATTTTAAATTTGTGATCACTGTTTTTGTCATAAGTAAACTCTGAAACAAGTTCGAAATAATTTATGTCTTCATTGGAATTTAAAAATAATGGGTCCAAATACGTTAGTACACTAAACTTTTTATTCTTAATATGAATTCTTGATAGTATTTCTCCATACAGTTTTTGATAAAGTTAAAAGTTTACTTTTAATAATAATTATACAATTCTGAGAAAATCCTTTAGCGCATGCATATGTGTCTCACTCACGATATCTTTAATGTATAAAATGTTAATAAAATCTATATTTTCTACTCTTTTGGTATTTACATATTATTTTTTTACAATTTAACAAAAAAGGGGCAAAAAGGGGCAAACTATCATAAAAAGTAGCAGATTCAGCTCATAAAAAAAGGGGGACAAAAAGTGGCAAGACACTGTAAATGAGACTTTAGTTGGCAGGCAAAAAATATTTTTGCCCCACTGTGCACCAAATCAGGCTTAATAAACGATTCGGTATAAGCTATGAACAGAGATGGAAAGGTATTCAAACACGTGAAAGTGAGACCAAATCGAAGGAGGGCGTAGTTGTGGGTCCCCAAATATGTAAAATCTTTAAAGAATTGCACAAATCTAAGTTGGTCAACAAAGAGAGAGGAGCATGGCTAATTTTATGGGAAATGGAAGGGCTCCAAATTACAAACTTCTTCCTTCATATCAACAACTCAGATGCAAAACGTGCGATTAAAAATAAACTTCCTGAACTCGCGTTTAGATTTTTTTTCTCGTGCTGTCACATCTGGTGAGAGGATCTAACGAGATATTGCGCACATGGAAAAAAGATATAGCGGCAAGTAGTCCCCAGAAATATGAACTAATTTCTGCTGGGAAAAGAGTCGTGAAACAGCAGATAAAACTCATAAGAAAAGCGATCATCTAATTAGTAGTTGATTTTTTATGTTATACCAGCGTTTATTTTAATTTATCATATTATATCATAGAATCCATTTATGTGTAAGATTTTTTACTTTTATCATAATAAATAAGTATTTTATATTCCAATATCAGTATTTTATTTAAACGAAAATAGCTTAAAAACCAGACGAGATGGAAACAATCTGAGAACAGGTTTGGATTCAGCACACAAAATTCCATTAAAATCACATAACGAAGTTCTTGTTCTCGACTTTTTTTGTTTTTTACAGAACAGTGTTATTTAACTTAAATAATATGTTTAAAATCTTAGATCATCAATCTTGAGGTGGCGTTGGCTGAAGCAGTTAGCACGTTTACTACAAAACCGAAGGTCCTGGGTAGGAGCCACGCATTTTTCTGATGTGCATTAGTGTTTCTTTGTATCAGTTGTTGTAGGAAAGTTCAAGTGATGAAGGCATAGACACACACTGGTCACTAAACTACACCGGTTTCAACGGATACTAATCGTAATGTAACATCGGGGTGGTCGCCCTCCTTCGTCGGTATTGTGCAGCGAAATCATCGGCGAACTAAAATAACCAATAAAATGGTTTCCTATATCTCTTCCTTCACAACCTGTCTTCTCTATCACTATCTCTTTCCTAAAAGAAGGTAACACCTAGTAATAGTAGTACGCATTCACTGTCTGAGTGTTACTTTTAAAAACAAAACGACAAAAAAAATGATTGTTGTATTGCCTCAGAAAAATGTTCCCCGGCCAAGATTTAAACTCGACGTCATCGCGTGGTAGTCAATGCGATTACCGCTGATATGCATGCACACAGAAAAATACCAATGTAAAATTAACATGAAATAATGTTGATTGAAAACATGTTAAATTTATTAAATGTCTTGTTGTTTCTTTTTCCTTGGGTTGGACGGTTGTGTGACTTATGCTTGTGTTTTTGTTTGTTTGTTTTGATGATCGTGTTGTGTAAATAATCGACAAACTTTGCAATAAGAAAGCGAAACCTTACTGCTGCTGATTGAAAATTACAATTGTTGCATGCTTGAAAACCTGAGCTAAGGTTATGTACAACATTAACGAATAGTTCTGGTTTACTAATACGAGTACAATAAATGATGAGATAAAAGTAGGACTCATTACCAACATACCCAAAAAGGTGTAAAAACTGGCTTGCAAAATGATCTCCCAAATTATTAATAAAAAGCTTACATCCGCATTCGCACCGCTTCGTCGTAATAAGCAGGCTGACTTCCATTCACGAACATCATGTATAGATCATGTCAACAGCATTCTCATCATCATTGAGCAATCTGTTGAACGGAGATCTTCGCTTTAGTTGCTCCTCATTAATTTTGAATCTGATAACCTATCTCATTCGGCTATATGGAGTGCACTAGCATGCAAAGGCATCCAAGACAACTCATAAGAGTTCTATACCACAATGCATGCTGCCATATTCTCCATGGAGGCTCTGTCTCTGGTTGGATGCAGTCACCCCTCCTTTTCAATATTGTCTAGGACCTCCTTGCTGTCACCCCTCCTTTTCAATAGTAGAAGGCCTTGAATATGCAGACGACATCTGTTTTTTATCGCACAACTAAAATGACATGCAGGATAAACTTAAAGCAGTTGAGGTTGAAGCAGCTAGATCTGGTCTGAAAATAAAAATGACCAAAACCAACGTAATGAGAACAAATGCCTTCAACAACAGATCATTTACGATAAACTATCAACAACTTATAGATATCTCAACATTTTGCTATCTCGACAGCTTACTGACTACAAGAAGAGGATCTGCTCATGACGTTCGCTTAATCCAATATGCCGATCTGTAATATCGCTTCCAAAGATTTTAACTTGTTACAAGTAATTATTAATCGGAGCCTATAAAGAATCTTAAAAATATTTGGGCCAGTTACTATATCTAATGTAAGATCATGGAACAAAACTGGTCGAATGCCCATAAATGCATAAATGTGTTTTTTCCTTAAATCAAATCGGAAATCTCTTAAAAAATCACCCTATATAATAACTTGTCTTTTAAGCACTTCTTCAATTTGTATAAGTAGTTCCATAATTTTAAAATATATATTTATAAAAGAGAAAATAATTTCCATTGAAAAATTTCTGTGTTTTTCATACAAAGAGCTGCAGCAGAAAAAATACAACAACAAATACATGTATTTCTAAAGGAGATTTATTGTATTTTGAGCAAAATTTATTAGACAAACTGTTGCTTAAAACCTGAATTGATCAAATTTGGAGTGTAAACGCGAAATCAGCTGTTTATGGTTTTGACGTTAAAAACAGGTTTTTACTTTAGGTGTGAAAACATTATGAGATTATAGTGTACAATAAGTTCAACAGGTTATAATTATAAGCCTTTGTATATAAAATAATCTATATTTTGCAACTAAATTCTTCTGCTAAAATATATTATAACAAGCTCTTACATATAAAATTTACCCTGCGTGAGAGCACAAACGTTTATGAGTCTGCTTGAGTGGATCTTTTGTTCAGTTTTAGAAATTCTGTTACACATAAAAAAACCAGAGTTATCTATAAAATACGAATTTTTAGTCAAAACTAAATTTAACCAAGTAATTTTGGCACAAATTTGAAAGTTTCAAGCAGTGTTGAAGGGAAAAGAGTTTAAGTTTACGCATAAACAATTTCGCATTGACAAACCTTTCTAGGAAATGTGACTATGGGGCTATTCCCTTAGCCCCATAGTTCATATTACAACTATTACAAAGCCTTTGCCATTTATTCCATTTTTTCATACACAGTGTTATCATTAAATGCCAACACAACTTATTTATCATAATTTTCCCACAACAATTAATATTGCAATTTAAATTTAATTTGCCTTCAAATGTTTTAATAAGTACATAATTTTTTGTAGTATTTCCGATTATAATGTGTGTATTAATTAGTAAAAACTATTATATGAATGTATGTCAGGGTTCCCAGATTTCTTTTGACTGATAGCTCCAATTTCAAAATTTTTATCCCCAAAATTCCCTAAAAGGTAATTTGTGCTATCCCCAAAAATCCCCACTAAAACTAATACTATTTTAATTGACAATGTGGTTTGTAGATAGGAAATGGGCCTGTATTTATTCGCTGGCTGAGTTCAATTAATTATGAAAGTTTAATTATCCTTTTCTGCTTGCCTATTCAAGCAGGCTTTTTTTGTTTATAGGTGAGGGGAGATGATAAGCTTGCGGGGTAAAACAAAAGGCACGAAATGAAAATTGGAAGGGATTTATGACATTTGTCTTTGCCTTATTCGTACTCTCAGCATTAAGCGTTTATATAAATGCCAAAAAGGCATGAAGAAAAAAGGCTGAATGTACATGTGCGTGACTTTTCGTAGGGGGCTTAAAAGAAAATTGTTGTGAAAATGCAACCCTGATCTTTAGAAAATTTTATAAAAACGAAAAAGTCTTATGGGATGTCAAAATTTTTACCGTATTATTTGCCACTTTGATGACATTTTGTGTTCAGACTATCACACTTGCCATTAAAAGAGCGATTCACTGGTTAAGATTCTATCGAATCTCGAACAGAGATATTCATGTCATAACTGACAGCAAAACTGCTATTAGGTCTCTCATAGGTGTTTACACCGCATCTATTCTCGTCCAAGAATGTCGCAAAGCCCTCGATGGAATTGCACAGCAATCAAATATTCTACTAAGTTGGGTGCGGGGACATGGGACTATCTCAGGTAACATAGTTGCGGATGAACTGGCAAACAGGGGAACCACACTTACAGAGGTTGATATTGACAATTTCTGTGGTCTCCCACTCTCATCCTGCTGGAGACGATTCTATGTTACATTTGTAAGAAATAGCCCAAGATAGATGGCGCAACGAGCCAACCTGTGCAATAACGAGAACCCTCTGGCCTTGCCTTAACTCTCATAGAACGAAAAACCTCATGAACTTCAATAGTACGCACTTGAGAAACCTCTTGCCCACGTTGACTGGTCACTGTCCTTTCGGAACCCATGCTAAACGTATGGGTCTCCCTTATAATGACTACTGCTATTATAGCTGCAATGACGAGGAAGAGGAGGAAAATGTCCTGTACCTCCTGTGTCATTGTTCCGCTCTGGAGGACCTTCGGCAGCCTATCTGAGTTATCGGAAATTGAGCTCAAAAACTTGAGCCTTTATATAAGGAATATTGGCTGGTATAGCCGCTAACTCCCCCCCCCCCCCAACCAATCTAGGACCCCTAACCACTATATATATAACTCTCATATCTTTTCACCTCTATCCCTCTCACCCTCTTTTCTCTCTCTCCCGTTCTTTATCCTTTTAATACAGGTAGCACAAAGGGATCATTATAATGGACCCAAGTGAGCTGGACTCTATTTTTTAAATCTTTTTACCAGCAGCCTGCTAACCTAACCTAACCTATCACACTTGCACGTATTATTTGAATTTTTGACAAGTATAAATACAAAGTATAATAGTCTGAACGCGGCTTAAACGATAATACTTTTCATTAGATCAGGGTTGCATTTTCAACCAAACCAACTTTCCAAGTCGGCTGTTTCGCCGCCGATAGCGTGTCGTCATTGATGTAATGTTTTGTCATATGTATATCGGCTCAAAATTTTTAATAAGTAAATCGTATGGAAGTATATTTCGTTGACGTAATTTTTTAACGTTTTTGTAATATCTTTTCTTAAAGTTTTTCTGTTATTTACATATAATATTTTTAATTGCTGAATATTTTCAAGTGCCGGCACGTCCCCGCCTACATGAAACCGCTTTGCCGCCGCTAGTCAATGAATAGCTCAGACATTTTCATTGATCTTGTATAATAGTCTGAACGGGGCTTAAGTACCAGCATCGTTGTAATCATACACTTTAAAGGGCCACTCAGACTACTATACATGTATAAAGACTTTCATCACACTTTACGAGAAAAAAATCTGAAGACATTTGTTTCGACTGTCAAAAAATCTAACTTAAAGTTACATTTTATTTTCACACCATCACACCTCATATTACATTAAAAACACAAGTAAAGGGTGTTTTTTTAGAGGTATAGAACTTCGAATTGAAATAAAACACAAGAAAATCGTTTTAATGTCCATCAATTTGGCTTTATTGGAAGGATAATTTTATGCCATTAACGTTTAAATATGATTTCGGGCATGTGGCCGCCGCGGCTGGCTCGAATAAAGCCAATTCTACAGGTCCAATTTTCAACCACTTTTTCGAGCATATGGGGCCGTATGTTGGCAATAACTCCACGAATGTTGGCTTCCAAGTCCCCTAACGTTTCTGGTTTGTTGGCGTAGACGAGCGACTTCACATATCCCCAAAGAAAATAATCCAATGGTGTCAAATCACACGATCTTGGTGGCCAATTGACAGGTCCATTCCGCGAAATTATGCGCTCATCGAATGTTTCCTTCAATAAATCGATTGTGACGTGAGCTGTGTGGCATGTAGCGCCGTCTTGTTGGAACCACAACTCATCCACATTCATGCCATCCAATTCGGGAACAAAATAGTCGGTTATCATGGCTCTATACCGGTCTCCATTAACGGTAACTGACTCTCCAGCATTATTTCGGAAGAAGTATGGCCCAATGACTCCACCAGCCCATAGAGCACACCAAACAGTCAGTTTTTGTGGATGTAATGGCGTCTCATGGGTCTCATGTGGATTCTCTTCACTCCAAATGCGGCAATTTTGCTTGTTGACGTAGCCATTCAACCAAAAACGAGCCTCATCACTGAACAAAATTTTGCGATGAAAATCAGCATCGAGATCAATCTCATTTTCGGCCCATTCACCAAAATCACGACGCATTGCATGGTCTCGCGGCTTTAATTCTTGCACAAGCTGGATCTTGTAAGGTCGCAAGCCAAGATCTTTGCACAAAATCTTCCATAAAGTTGATGGACAAAGCTCCAATTGCTGTGCACGGTGGCGAATCGATTCATTCGGGTCCTCTTCAACACTTTGCTCTACAGCGGCAATTGTTTCTTCGGTGCGCACTGTTCGACGTCTCTGCGGATGCGTATTATCACATAGAGTAAACGTAGTGTGAAAACGATCCATGGTTAACCGAATTAATTGCTCTGATGGACGATTATGTCGACCATAAAATGGACGGAGCTTGCGGTAAACTTCGCGAACTGAACCATTATTTTCGAAATAAATTTGCACGATTTGCAAGCGTTGTTCTTTTGTCAACCTGTTCATGATGAAATGGCAAACCAAACTAAATATTAATCACTTGACAGCTGCCAAAATGGCCGCCAGTTAAAAAAGTGATGCCAACTTAAAGTTCTATACCTCAATAAAAAACACCCAATAGAAAGCAAACAGCTGTGTAGAATTAACATGCCTACATTAATTGTTTACTTTCGGCGGCAGAGCAGTTTCAAGCAAGCTGTGGTCGTGCCGGCCTTTGAAAATAGACGGCGGTTAAAGTACTTGATATAAATAAGATAAAGAAAATGAAAATAAAAAAAATTTGTTAACTTTCAGGCATGCCTTACACGAAAAATTATTCAATACGATAAGTATATTCAATATTTATATCAGGTTTAAGACAAAGACATATAGCATAAACGACGGCACGGCTTCGGCGTCGAAACAGGCGACTTGTTAGTTTGGATTTTGTAATAATGCAACTTTGATCAGATGAAATGTATTATCCTTTAGAAAATTTAAAAAAAAAATGGTTAAGTATTATGGGATGTCAGATTTTTATCGTTATGACATTTTGCATTCACAATATCGCACTTGCACGTATTATTTGAACTTTTGACATGTATAAATACAAAGTATAATAGTCTGAGTGGCCCTTAAGCGAGAACTCGAGCAGGCTTTTTGGTGCTTCATTATCAAAATGCTGGTTGCAATTTATAAAAAGTCGTTTTCTCCATAATTTTGTTTTAAAACTTCTTGAATTTCAGAACATTTTGTTTGAGATAAAGGGTTACAACATTAAGAATCTTGTGCACGAAATATTTCATGTTGTAGAAAAATTCCTTAAATGAAAAATTTCTCATTTTTAGTATTCTTCTATTTTATTGAAATCGTAATAATATAGTCAAAAATATCGCCAGGGACATCAAATATCGCCAATCGCCATTTCAAAATTTTCATCGCCAAAAACAAATGTTTGTCGCCACGTTTGGGGAGATATCGCCATATCTGACAACACTGGTGTGTCTGTCCAGACCAAACGGCTGAACGGATTTTGATTTAGTTTTTTCTGTTTGAAAGGTGACTTGATCGAGAGGGTTCTTAGCTATGTTTTAAGAAAATCGGTTCAGCCGTTCAGAAGATATCTTATCCTTTCTAGATATATCGGGGGTTTTTAAAATTTTTAATTTTTGTGATTATTTTACTATTTACGTAAATCCATAAAACCAAATTCCCAATAATTGATGAAAATGTTATTTGCGAACTCATTTAATTTGTTCTTAACAAAATATGCAACAAATTAAAATTAAATGAAAAGGACGCGCTGTTAAAAGCAACCGTATTAAAATCATGTACGAGTATGTATAAGAGTACATACTACTCGTATATTACAACAATAATAAAACAGTTATTAATTGTTTCATTTTTGTTCTTATGCAATGCGTGTGAATAAAATTTAGCCTTTCAAATATTTTTCATTCACAAATAAAAACTGCAAATGACTTGATTCGCGCAGAAAGAGTTAAAACAAAAATAAAAATATTACCTGGAGAAATATTACAGGAAAAATTAACATTAGGCATTCTTGCAAGACTTTTTTTTATTCATAAATAAAAATTGCAAATGCTAACGATTTTTTGGAATGATATTGATCCTTTTGAGCCTGTTTCGTTTTATGTTGTAAAATGCGCACACAAAATTCTGGGTAAGTAATAAAACCATCCATACCTTAAAAATAAATGTACATATGTATGTATGTATACTTGTATGTATGTACTCGTATGTATGTATATATGCGCCCTCGCATTCATTTTTTTCATTTGGGAAAAATTGCATTTCATTAACAACAATTAAATAAAAAATTCACACTTGTGGAAAAGAAAAAATTTATGTTCTTAAACATAAAAAACCAAACACAAATTTATAAAATCATATGTTTGTTTGGTCATTACACATTTAAATATTTATTTCGAAACTACATTGTATAAAAACAAAAAGGTCAAAACTTAATGTGTAACTGTTTTATTATTGTTTTAATATATGTATGTACGAGTAGTATGTGCATACATGCTCGTACATGATTTTAATACGGTTGCTTTTAACAGCGCGTCCTTTTCATTTAATTTTAATTTGTTGCATGTTTTGTAAAAAACACATTAAATTAGTTTGCAAATAACATTTTCATCAATTATTGGGAATTTGGTTTAATGACACAGTACAGCATTTCTGAAGTCATTGATTCGAGACTCAATTCTGACAATTTCACGTGAAAATAGAACAAAAATGAAGAACTTGTGCATCATTCGTTTTGTCTTCTTCCCTGCTAAAACATTTTTAATATCGATTTGAAGTTAGTAACTATCGTATAGGTGAATTTTTCACGTTTTAGGCTCTTTTGTTCGACATAACTCGAGAACCACTAGTCCGATTTAGCTGAAATAATAAAACAAGAAAATCTACAATGTGCTAGAAGAAAAACAAACCAAAATATAATTGTAATAATTCTGTATTGACATTTAATTTGGGATGATCTAATTAATTATTTAAAAGTAGGATTTTATCGGACGTATAAAAAGTTGTTCATTATTACAACTTTAGTTTAACCTAAAGTGAGCGATAACTTAAGGGCAAGTTTATTCTACCTGGTAAGTTAAATTAACATATTTTTTTAGGATTATCTAATATGACTTGTAATTTTACTATTTTGTGGCCGGCCTTCTTTGCGGGAAATAGTTCCTTACATAGCGTCCACACCTGATGATTTTATATCAGAACTCGTAATATAACGCCAGCAGAGCAACTGTCATTTTTTCATTAATATCAGCACAAAGGGGTAGACGTTGATGATTTTATATCATGATGAATCAAACAGATATTTGCAAAATACTTGCCAAAAATATCTAATTTGCGTGTTGTTTAATTTTTTAGTCACAAATAATTGTTGTGCCGTCTTTTTTAAACGAAAATTGTTTAATAAATAAACGTTAAATGCACAGTAAGACATAAAGTGACATTTGATATCAAGATGAATTTATCAGGCCGTGAGCTCTGATGATTATAACGCTGCTATAATATTTATAAATTGGGTCTATAAGTGATGAATTTTCATCATGATATAAATTTGACATTCATCATGATATAAATTCGTCAGGTGTGGACACTATATTATAGCCCGTTCAGCGTGCCACGAAATCAAGTAATTTCAAGATGAAATTACGAACGATATTAAGAGGGTTCACGCTGGTAACAAATGACATTTGAGTTAATTTTGCAAGCATCTGATTCGTTGCGGCATTCATTGGAGCTACATATATTTTCAGTTAAAAAAACCTTTTTAATATTTAAATAAACTTTTCACATAACAATATTTTTCAATATAATGCTTTTTACTCATATTTTTATTTTATATCGAATTAAAAAAAAACAATTTCTAACCAAATTGACGCATTAAATTTTTTGTTGCTTTACGTGGTTGTAAACATCTTCATGGTTGGAAAAAAAGGATTTTTCATACAAAAACAGCGTTGTACATTGCAATTTCATATTAATTTCGTTGTAATTAAGTAAAATGAGTTAATTTGGGATATGTCAAAATGTATTTCATTTCAACTTGATTTCGGTCGAAATCATGAAATTGCTTGATTTCGTGGCACGCTGAACGGGCTATTAGTGAATATTTTAGTTACATGCACATTCGAGGTAAAATATAATTGAAAAACCAATAATTAAAAATATTATTATTATTATTATTATAAATAATAATGATAATAATTTTTGCGTAACTTGATTCCCTATAATTTACATACATAAAACATACATATCCATACATACACACATAGTCAAATGCCTTTTTGAAAGGACCACTACACTCATCGGTGTCAACATATGTAGAACCGTATCTAAGTATTCTGATACGGTGCTCGTTACTAGATCCAACCTGTAGCGTTGATATATGTCATTCAATCCAATCTCAAATAAATCTGAAAGATCGTCTAGTACATGACTGCCTAAAAATTTGTGTCTCGAGAGATGCAAAGCTGGACATTTGCAAAGAAAGTGGAAGATTCTGTCTCATCATAATAAGACAGAAATATTTTGTGCCATAAATATGCATATTTTTTGGAAATATTTCTTGAAAATATTTTCAAAATTTTCTTGTTTGAATATGTGCATATTTTTTCTCAAATATTTCAATTTTCTCATATTTCATTTTCAGAGTGGTTGAATGGCCAAGTAATTGTGAAGCATGCATTTTTCGAGTTCATATATTTTTCTATGCACATTTTTCGATAGTTGTCATTTATAATATTTGTTGCTATAATATTTTGAAGTAAAAATAATATGTATAACACAACCTAATATGCAAAAATGGAAATCTGTTTACTGGGTAAAATATTATTGTGGATTTATTTTCATTTCGCTTGTATAGAAAAATATTACCACAAAGATACACATTTTTCTTCTGTTTGCTATGGAAAATATTAAATAGTGTGAAGGTATAAAATATTTATTTTGAGCAATGAAATTATTTCGTAACAGAAAATTTATTTTTTAGTTTTTATTGGAAATTATTTAATATTGTTACGTTTTTATTCTTTAAAAACGCTTTTCCGTGGACTCGAAAATTTCCAAACGAATAAAAGACCCCAAAATTAGTGTAGTAATTAGGGTTAAAAGTGATTTAAGTTTCATTTACCAATACACTTAAACTAAACTAATCAAGAGCTTAAACATACTATAGGCACACAACTTAAATTATACACAACTAGTTACCACTACGCCTTCTTCTCTGTTGTATACGCACTTCTCCAAGGCGAATTCAGTATCAGGTGACCTTATCACTACAACAATACAACTACACAAAAAACAACATGTAGTTTGCTATGCTACAAACTAATCTGTCCGAAGATTTCTAATCAAATTTTGACATTTTGGTTCAAATTGCTCAATTTGGCATCAACAGCTGATAATCAGCTGGACGGAAAAAGTCACCTCATACTGAAGTCGCCTTGGCACGTCTCTTAACTGGTTGCGCTAGTATTGATTTAATTCCTCTTTGTGTACTGCTCGTCACACACGAGACTCACTCTGGGGCCTAATTCCTCCACTCGTAGTAGAAATTAATTTCGATAGTAAGAAATTACCCGATGATGTCACTCGATACCAAGCGTATCGAGTTTTTGTTTCAGTGTTGGAAAAAGGCAAATAAATTCATTTCACAACACTGAACACATTGTAAGCAAACACATATGTTTGCATATACATATGTATAAAAACATACATATCGTCGGTTGGTTACTGGTTTGGTTTAGTTCATTAGTTTTATAAAAATACACGATAGAATTTTTTGTTTAATAATAAAATTAATAGATACATATGTTTTTTATCAAACTTTAAGTTGATAAACTTCTTACATCCAACATGAAAAGTTATTAGGATTTAGAGAAAGAATTACAAAAATCTTTGTCAACGCATGTCCCAATCATAACAACAATATTTTTCACTGTCTTTCAAGCAGAGCTGTTAAATTTCGATTACGATTAGGAATCAATTAGATTATATTTTAAAAAGAATTGTACTGATTATATATCTCCCTTTTTAAAGATTACTAATTGATTACGATTACTAATAACCGAAAAGTAATCTGCATTACTTGAAATTACAACAAAATAATCAAAAAGAATCAAAAGTGACGAAAAAAAAAATAATCCGACTACTTTCAAAGATTACTTTTGATTCTTTTTGATTACTTTCAAACATTTTGAATTTACATTACTTTATTTTGGAAAAGTTCTAAAGAAATTTAAAAAAATTAGATGAATTTTGCTTAAGAAATTATTAACATATTCAGTAATATAACAAAACTAATAATATCAATCTTAGAAAAATATATAATATAAATATAAATGTATTATTAGGATTTTACAAAACATTACTCCCCAGATGCAAAAACAAATAACGTGTAAAATAAAATTTCCATACAAAACCGGTTTTAAAGTACACTTGAAGTTAACGTTATCTATTTTTTTTTGCATATGGGGTACATCTTTAATACTCACCAAATAATAAAATGTAATTTAAGTATACGAGTACATAGGTACTGAAATGACTCATCTTTTGCAATCTTTTTATATACAAAACTAAATTTTATTGTTATATTGTTGGCTTTTTTTATAATTTTTGTGGAGAAACAAAAAACTATCTAAATTTATTGAAACTAAATGTGTGTGAGGACAGCAATGTCGTTAACATTTTAATTTTTGAAAATGCCGTGTTTTGAGTTACTCTAGCATTCTATATTAAAAACTCACTTTGCATAAAAAGTGGACTTAGCATATTTGTCGACTAAGCCAACAATATGTCAGTCAATTATATTTTATTATTTAATAAACTTCCTCACTCCTCCGTGTTGACAGGAAAACTGAAGTAAATAAGAATGTTTATTAAAGTATTATAAAGTATTTATGTTTGTTGAGTAGGAAAAAGTTAATAAAAAAACTTAAATCTAAATAGCAAAAAGTCCAAAGCCCGTTTTCAAGCATGGGATCACTTAAGTAGATGGTATTTACAATTTGGATTTCACATAATAGTTCAAAATAGAACAAGGGAATTTTGAATACCTTTTTGAATAACACACGCCAATTTTTTAATAACTATAAAAATGTATTAACAGATATCTTTCAAGCTTTTTACAAAATTTTGCTCATTTGTCAAATTGTTAAATATTTTAAATTTTAAGATAAGTGAAATGCAATAAACTTAATAAATAATCAAAAAGAATTGAAAGTAATCTTTAAAAGTAATCGGATTATTTCTTGATTACTTTTGATCATTTTGTTGTAATTTCAAATAATTCAGATTACTTTTATATTATAAGTAATCGTAATCAATTAGTAATCGTGCGAAACTGAATTTAATCGTAATTTAATCATTACTACGCCTTTCAAAAAAAGTAATCAAATTAGTAATCATTACGATTACTAATCATTACTTAACAGCTATTCCTTCAAGTAGGTTAAATTGCTGTATATATTAAGTAGACATAAAATGTGAAAATATCAATTTTATTCATATAACATGACTTTTAATGGAAAATAACGGAAGAAATAAAAGACAGTTTGAATATAAGTATTTAATAAAAGAAATTTTTTAATAAAAAATAAGTATAAGAGATTAAAACATATGTATGTAACACAATAATTAAATTTTTGTACTTTGCTTTGATTCACGTTCTTTGAGTAGAATATGCATTGATATGCATCATAACAATTGCGAATAACAATATTAATACTTTAACGTTGGAAATGTGCCACATATCCCAAAAATTGTCGATTGCGGTAAAACAATTTTTTAAATGTTCAACAATTGTGGAAATAGGACACATTATTCATATACGAGTATAATCGATCAATAACTAAATTTTTTTTAAACTAGCCACATTTTCCTTTTATTGGTTGGCCAGAAGCAGTTAATTTGTTATTTAGATGCTCCCAGAGTTGCTTGATTTTAAGTTAAAGTTAATCTCTATTTTTGGTTTAAAATGTGTTTAAACTAGCAAACCTATAAATCAATACAGTATTTAAACCATCTGTAAACGCATAAAATTGGGCGTTTAAACTACCAATACAGGCCATATGGTGTTTTTGCATTAAAAGAACACTCAACTTTTTTCCAAATTTTCGGATCTTGTTTCTTCGGATCTTGTTTCACCTGTTTTCTTACACTCTATTATTCATTTATACTATTCTACTTCGCCAAGCATAAATATAATTTCTTTCTCAGTAAAATTTTTGGCGGCCTTTAATTAAATTTTTTTAACTTTTTTGCATTTTTGATTGTGCAAAGAATTGATAGCCTGCTGCAAAACAGCTGTTTTTTTAGTACTGCCACAATATTATTTTTTAAACTACACATGAGTTATGGTTCACTGATATACTCCTGTTGAGTTTAAATTACATATAAATTTGAGTTTAGTTTAACTAAACCAGCGCTTAAACTTTGACTGATTTATTAGCTCTAATGCACACAAATCTGTGTGCACGTATACATTTTTATGCCAGATGAATTAGTCTCGTGTGTTCTAAAAAGAAAAAAAATTGTGCGGCATAAAAATTAGTATCGTGTGTGAAAGGATATTGGGAACTAAAGGAAGTTCTGTTCGAAGTTGAGAATAGTTTAATAATGTCAATTTGGGAAAAATCACAAGGTTTCATTTATGTTGAATTGGCAAAGGAAATCTTGAAAGTATTGTATCAACCATATCGGGCCATAACCGCCAAAAAAGCTTAAGCGACAAAATTTTCGAGCTTGATTTTTTGAACAAAATTGATTATTTGCGATCGTAAATATTCAATTTTCGTGTGTCGTTTAAAATGTGTCTTTTAAGCTATTTTAACAGTTACGGCTCCATATTATTAAATTTAATGTTGTTTCAATGTGCGAATTTGTTTGAGAATACCGGTTTAAAGAATACTTTAACTTTAACAATCGTTTATATGTAAATACCCGATGTGAGTTTTCAAATAGACCAAAACTCGTAATTCAAGTGTTTTTTAAATTTGTCAGTGAGATTGCTTCAAGTACACGCCAGCGGATCTAAATCTGTGTGTCAATAAATGAGAAACTTGCAATATGAAAATATTCTATCGCTATAGAAGAAAGTTCTTATGTTTTTACACACAATTTTTTTTGTAGTCGCGCTGGCAGAAACTGTATTTATATAAAAATCTTATTTTAATTTTAGTTGAGCTTTTTTTACTGCTTATTTAATGTAATATTTTCGCATTAAATATATTTTTAAATATATTTTACATTTTCTCACCCACAATTTTATTTATGTTAATGAATTGTGGTCTTGGACTTGTGCAAGTTTGCGTTTTCAAATATGCAAACAATCGTTTAAATGGCATCATAAATTTTATATGTATGTACGAGTATGTTGCATATTTTTAAATAATTACACAAATATACATTTCTATACACCGAGAATAGAAATTATATCTAAAGCCCTGAAGCAAATAATTGAAGGAATCAATGTAACCACTAAATAAGCACCCCTATCGTGAAAGATTTTCTTTCGAAATATTTTCCCTTTTTCCGAAATTCCTTTTTTTATTCCCCTTATTATGAATATCTAATATTTTGCCTTGGTCTTGTTCAATTTATTTTGCAAGCGAGTTTTAATATTTTCCTTTCAATCTTCCAATTGAATATTAGTAATAACTGTTTATTTTTAGGACAAGACCAGTAAATAAATTCACGATTCTTAACAATAGTTCCCTGCCTCTATTTGCTTCCCATGGCGTAAGTTTAGTGGGGATGGCATAACGTTAAGGCTCTGTTAGCCGACCGTAATGGAATGTATATAACTGCAACGGGTAGGAAACAGCTGATCAATATTGTTATGTGAAAAGTAATGAAAATGGTTATATAGATGTAACCGGAATGTAAGAATCTGTAATTTCTCAAAATTTTTTAACACTAATAAATTTCTTATTATAATTTAAAACCATCATAACATCACTACGTACAGCCTGCGGCATTAAATCAGATATTCTACCTACATAAGCTTTTATCCCACTTTTCAATATCGCTTTTCTTGAAACATTGTTGTATTATTGCTTGCTCTTTCTTAGATTTATTGGAAATTGTTGGCTTACGTTTTCGAATTTTAAGTTAAACAACTTTTTAATTTAATAATAATTTAAATTAATTAATTTAATGCCGCAAAAAAGTTCCTTTGATCATTATGACCCTAATCATAGAAAACTCCTCATCAAATGAGAGTTAAGTGTATAGAAAACAAAAAGAAAATTAAGAAACTTTTAAATTTTTCGTGTGTTAAGCCTGGTACTCTGTTCACAATTTCATGCGAAATGCTGTCAAACTACATATAAAAGTATTTGGTATGAAATATTTGCGAAATAAATTCGCTAAAGTAGTACTCTGTTCTTGTTGTGAAAAACACGTAAAATCATGTCCTTCCATGCAAAATTAGTCTGGCATCATTTTAGTTCAGCTGCGAAACAACATGAGCAGCGCTTTTATCGCACGGAATTTTAACAATCTTGCATACTTTCAAGCAATAAAAGCAAGAAATTTATAAAAAACCGCGAGTTGGGCTACATTTAGTACATGTCAAATTTTTCACGCAAAATAATCAATGGTGCTGAAAATTTTTCACAACTTTGAACAGAGTACCAGCCTTTATTCATAAAAATTCTTCACCGAAGAAACGCATTGGAATGCTTTGATTTGAAAATATTTGAAACTTGCATGAAAAACATACACAAATTTTTAATATTTCTGACTCTTTTTTGTTTGTTTTTCTTATGTTTTTTGATAAAAAAAAAGAAAGAAAAGAAAAACTGATTTTTTAAATAAAAAACTGCACGAGTGCTCAATGTTAAAAAAACTGCGTAAAACAGATAAATCTGCACATTTGGCAACGCTGTACACTTGTATCGAACTCTTTCAGTAGCTCGTTTTTGACACAAACCTATGATCAAACCCATTTAAATTACAAGAGTTTGATCATAGGTTTGTGGCAAAAATGAACTAGGGTACGAGTTCGACCCAAGTCTATATAAGACTAAATAAAATTTGCCAAAAATAGCGGTTACGTTTATTTATTTTTTTATATGTGCGACAGGTTGCGTATGCGTTCTTATCTAAATGCGTGTGATCTACAACAATAAAAATATTTAAATTGAGAAAATTTTTAAGCGAGTGTCAGAAATACACTTTATTTCTAATCCTTAGTTTATTTTCTAATGTCACTTAACCAAAAGCCAATTAAGTACACAAGAGATCATCATCTTTGTACGTTGAAAGTACTCGTTTTCCAAATGAAAATAAAAAATGTTTCTCTAAGTATTAATTGTAAATTGTAGCAGAGAATTTTATTATTTAGATCACATCTTAAGCTCTAATTTACATACTCGAGTCACATTTGTTCGAAGAAAAAAAATTTAAGTTTTCTATTAAAATGTGTGTAGGAGCAGTTTGAATAATAAGTGTGATAATAGCAGTGATAATAATCTTTATTATTAGTGTTATTGTGAGTTATGTCAGCTGACAAAAATACCAAATTGTTTGTTCCTTTATATTTGCACTCAACACTTTAATTAAGAGAAGAAGAAAAAAGTTTTTTCTTTAAATGCCTGTAAATTTATACATGTTGGACAATGCAAAAGAAACCCAGTGGATCTTTAGTGTCACAGTTCTTTAACTACATAAAGTCTAAAAAAAATTTAAATTGGTTTCTATATTTCTGATTTGATTAGGCCAAAGTTCGTATCGCTTTGTAAGCCAAAGTACATGTGATAATTATTAATGAACAAATAACACCAAAATTAGCAAGAATGGCTGAGTATATAAAGCAGAAATCTACATCAACTGACACCACACACAGTGGACCAAACACAAAAGAACGCTGATGATGAAGGTTTATCATAAATATAGAAACAAATGAAGTTCGAAAAAAATAATTAAAATTAACATTAAATTGGTTTAGCTTGCTGCATGAAAGAATCTGTGGAGCATATGTACGTGGTATGTCAGAAATTCAGTTGTTTGGAACGTTTAGCGGGTCCGTACTAGGCATTGTGGGTTGGCGCATAGAAAATTATGCAATTTTAGACGGTTGCATGGTTAGTGGAGGGCAATTGAGAATAAAGTTAAAGAGTATCCAAAGACTAGCAATATTTTTTAATAATAGCGAAATAATTAACCCCTGTTTTCTGCAAAAAACGGTGAAAAATCTACTTTTTTTTAAATTTAATTTAAATGGCATATAATTTTTGACTTATGTAATTGTGCTTTTGATACCATTTTTTCATATGTTATAAATTTTGTTCCTAACTCATGAACAGCTTCTTTTTCTAAATCGAACAAGATTTGACTTCTCTATTAGCAGAACAGTGGATCGTGGTTAGTAAAAAAGCCAAAATTTAAATTTTTTTCTCGAATATTTCATAAACTATAGCCATAAATATAGCAGACTTTTTTAGCTCTTCGATAGAAAAATCCACTTGCAAAAAATTTTTTCTTATCAGATCAAAAACCACCGCTTAGCATAGGCTTGAATTTTTCATTAACCCGAGGTTTCCCATTTTGGGGCCTTGTGGCTGCGCCCCCTTTCAAGATATATCGCACAAACTCCAGACTTTAGCTCTGTGACACTTTTTCAAATGCTATATGAAATTTCATAACAATCATACGGCTTCTTAAGAAACTGCAGAATTATATAAATTTATTTTAACGAAATCCCCCACTGTGTGTTTGTAGATAATTCGATTGGCCGTGATTTTGAATTTCAGAGTTGCTGTGTAACGACTTTCATGTTGGTAATACTGTGTACTATTGCTTAAGCCCCGCTCAGACTATTATACAAGTATTAATACTTTCATCACATTTTACGATACAGAAATCTAAATACATTCGTTGCGACTGTCAAAAAATCTAACGTAAAATCACATATTGTGTTCAGACCATCACACTTCAAATAAAATGTGTAATACAAGCAGAAAACAAAACAGCTGTTCAATGAAAATGTCTGTGCTATTCATTGACTAGCGGCGGCAAAGCGGTTTCATGTAGGCGGGCACGTGCCGGCACTTGAAAAAATTCAGCAGTTAAAAATATTCTATGTAAATAACAGAAAAAATTTAAGAAAAGATATTACAAAAACGTTAAAAAATTACGTCAACGAAATATACTTCCATACGATTTACTTATTTAAAATTTTGAGCCGATATACATATGACAAAACATTACATTACATCAATGACGACACGCTATCGGCGGCGAAACAGCCGACTTGGAAATTTGGTTTGTGTGAAAATGCAACCCTGATCTAATGAAAAGTATTACCGTTTAGAAAATTTTCTAAAAACGAAAAAGTCTTATGGGATGTCAAAATTTTTATCGTATTATTTGCCACTTTGCTGACATTTTGCGTTCAGACTATCACACTTGCATGTATTATTTGAATTTTTGACAAATATAAATACAAAGTATAATAGTCTGAACGCGGCTTTATACAGAGTTGTTTCTACCACTTTTATGTGCACTTGTGTACGTTTGGTTCTTTAGCTACATACTTCTAGAATCTAGATAGTTATTTTTATTTAACAAATGTTGTATTTATAAAAACATTTACCTTAGCTCTGTTCGAATATTTTTGCATAACAATATAAAAAAAAGCCTTCTAACGATTAAGAATTGATCCATTTCAGGTTGTTAATATTTTAGCACCATTTAATACAACTCTAGCTCTTTGAATTCGCATTTAACTGCAATATTTCTGTTTTGAATTTATATAAATTCTCAATAATAATATTATTATTACAAAACAATTATAAATAAATAATAAAAAAATAATATATACTAATTATATTGCAATGTAATTTACTCATACGACAGAAAATGTACATAATTAACCACAATATGTGCGTTAAAATTAACAACTGTCAAATACAAAAAAGAGCAGCTCTCCTATGATTTTAAAACATTGGTGGGCGCTGTGAATGTATTGGTGTACTGTCAATGTATTGAGGTTGCGAGCTAAAACCATACAACCACACACAAAACCATACCGTTAAAATATTAATTGAAAATAAAACATTTTCTAAGCAAGCAGTCAATTTTAAAAAAGCTTTTTCAAACTTTATTTAGTTAGTATTTACACATAAAACTTATTGCAAGAAAGTAGCAATACAATCACATTTTTTCACTACCACACTCACATTGTTTTTAATTTCCACTCAGATTTCAACGAAATTTACAGGAAAGTAATTTTTTGAAGTTTTCAGAAAGTATAGGGTCCGCCAGACGTAGCGCCGTCCTGTTGAAACCAAATGTTGCCAATATCCTCCTCTTCAATTTTTGTGAACAAAAATTCGTTCAACATGGCCCGATAACGATCGCCATTGACTGCAACGTCTCTGGACCAAAATCCGCACCAAACAGTGACTCGTTTTGGGTGCGACGGCTTTTCAATGTATTCGTGCGGGTTTTCTGTGCCCCAAATGCGACAATTTTGCTTGTTTACATACCCGCCAAGATCAAAATGAGCTTCATCTGAAAAGATGATTTTTTTTGGCAAAATCGGCATCTTCTGTAAGTCGATCGCAGGCAATATTTCCCAGAGTTGTTCAAACGTATACACAACCATATTCGTTCAGCGGAAGCATGATACAATTATACAAGGTACTTGCACGACTACAAAAAAATTGCAACACCAAGAAACACACGCATTTTGTTGGTAGAAACAAACAGAATTTAGTCAAAAACAGATGTCTTTTGTTGTTAAAAATAACAATTACAGGGTAACTAAAGTACAATTGCAGACGCGGCATTCATGAATGATTATAGTCATTCAGTGTTGCCAATATGTGTGTAATATACAGAATGTGTAATTTCTACTCACATGTGTAGGCCTATAATTAGATTCATGTATAATGTGTGTGTAATTCTACTTTGACTTCTATTTTTGTTTAATTTTGTTTTAATTTTAACCTACACAAAGGATGTGTAGTGTAATTTTCTTCAATGTGTAATTGGAGACACAGCCACATGCAAATTCCTTGGCAACACTGTAATCATTTTATTCACACACATACACTAACATTTTTGCGGCTTGTAAACAAAGTTTGACAAGTTTCTGCATTGTATACATTAACAGGCTGGGCTTGTGCAAGTACCTTGTAATATAATTGTATCATGAGCGGAAGGATAAAACTAATTATCTGTCAAATCACACATGAGCTAAGTGTTACCATTCACGAAATAAGCACTAGTTAAAAAAAAAACGTCAGATGGCGGAGCCTATAGAATGAAAAAGGTTAACAGTGATACCCACTTTAAAGATTTGTACAAATATACAGGATTGTGGCAAATAGTTATTATAAATTATGCTTATTTTGTATAAATATTTAAAGAATTATAATATCGTATGTTCAAATACACATGAAGAGGACAATTCATGCCTTTTTAAAACAATAATATATATTATTAAAATATTAAAAAAATATTTATTCCCAACTTATTGCCCAATAAATTTGTGTAGGTGATATTATGGGTAACACAATTAAGTATTAAACAAAATAATTTCTTGCAACTTTACGTTTCGACGACATTTTTAAAATGAACTTTCACTTTGCTATGAAAACGAACCAGAAATTTTCATGAAATTAATTTATTTCATTAAAATTTTTATTCATAATACGTAGACAGAAATTTCAAGAAAGTACTTTCATGTATAAATGTAGCGTTAGGTATGGTCCACTGATACAAACTATTTGTATTTTTATTAAAAATGTCTCTCTTTCCCTACCATTAAACTTATCGCTCCTTTATTGCAACGTAGTCATGTCTCGAAAAAAAATCAAACTTGGCAAAATGCTGTTTATGTTTTAAAACTGTAAAATTAAGAATTTTTAATAAATATGTGACACTTTTCCAATTAAAAAATCAAATATTACTTGTCATATATTATGACAAATGAAGAATTTATTTTAAGTTGAATATTCTTGTGATCGATTGCCTGCCTTAATTCTAAAGTGTGCCCATAATATTTTTATTTATACAATATGCAATTAAATTAAATAAATATATTCTCGTATGCATATCAGTAAAAAATGGTTTACTGTTTATTTTCAAGATCAAGACAGCATTAATTGGCTGTTTAATTTTGGTGTACAACAAGTGGGTTAATGGCCTTTTAGAATAGAATTTGCAGTATACTCACATAAATATGTAGATTTTCATAATAAAAAAATTTAACGTAAAGATTTTTTTCATGCGATTGTAATTATTGAGGGATTTTTGTAAAAGCAAAAAAATTTATACTCCTGCAACACATATACAGTGGAGTTTGGTTACAACGAACGCACAGCGAACTGATAATTTTGTTTGTTATATTCTAAGTTCGTCATAACCGAAGTAGTACGTAAGTAAAATAACAAACCTAACGTTAAAATCAACTGTTAAAACCTGGTTTTCCCATACAATATAATTATGTTAAAATCAATTTAAAACATTTTTCAATTGGTTTTAAGTAGACTTGTATCGAAATCTTTCATTAGATCGTTTTTGACACAAACTTTTGATCAAACCCATTTAAATTACATGTGTTTGATCATTGAATGAGTTCGATACAAGTATGGCTTTAAGTAGTCTTTATAAAATGCAACCTTGTTTTCTCTTTGTTAAATTTTTGCTGCCAAGTTAAAATGACAGGAAGCAGCTGTAATGCTTATGCCAGTGAATAAGAATAGATACCGATTGAAAGATTTTCAACTTAAAAATTAATACAACTATTGTTGCGGTTGCCGAGAAAACAAAGAAAATATTTTCCTTGACCTCTTGGAACTGAAATTGTTACGATAATCGTATCTCTATAATAAATATAAGGAAAATGTATCTATGTATGTAACAAGCACAAATTCATTTAGTTTTTCTTTAATTCTTTGTGTCTTTCGGTTATTTTGACATTTTATTTAAGAAAAAAATCTAATTGTTCAGTATAAATTTTACAGGAAATAGCCAGCCGTCAGTTGAAGCTGAAGTATCGCATGTAATTCAAACACAAAACTTTCAAGCAACAAGCAAAACTAACATGCAACCCTCCCACAGCGTAAACAAATAAACCTAAAGATTAATACATTTTTTGTTTTCATAATTCCAATGGTATTTTAATTGCTTTAGATAATTTAAGCAAATAAATATTATATTGATTGTGTGCAAAAATATTGTTAAATACTTGAGATGAGAGTGCGACAGCATTTCTTACACGGATGATCATGGTAGGGGATACAAAAAATTACGAACGTGAGCGTTTTGAATATTCTCTAAAGGCCATGTCTCACTAGAAATTGAGCGCTTTCGCAGTTTGCATCGGAAACCAAGCAATTCTGCATTTTAAGTATAAAACCTGCTTAGCAGAGAAGTTCTTGTAAAACATTTTAGTCCTCAAACTGTTTTCCGTGCTGGTCTAAATATTCTACATAATACATACGAGTACATATTTGCTATACAATTCTATTATGTACGAGTATAAGTTTCTGAGCAAGTGCCTGGAAAAAGTTGCACCCGCTAAAATGTAATCACACGTGCGTGATGTTATTGTCCATCTCACGTAAATGCTTTAAACAAATATTGAATTGTAAGATCAAGTGGAACACTTGTTTTTACTCGAAACGTGACGCTGGCCGCATACAAATTTTAAGAATTGTGTTAATTTCTTAATTGTTTTTATACTTATGCTTAAACAATTTATTGAACGAGTAAAAAAGCTAATTTAATTTGGCTAACATTGTCTTATGTATAATATGTACATACGAGTACATACATACATATGTAGATATGTTCTGGGAAGTAACAGTAAATATACAGTACATGCGTATTCATGTGTGTACTTTTTTGTTGTTGCTGTGCGAGGCTTGCGGTGTGAAATCTCCATAGATATCAATGGAAAGACCACTGGCGTGCGTAAATTTCTTTTCTTTTCTTTTTTTTGCTAACCGTGAAGGTATTTTTTCACCGGGTTACATATGTAGGTCAACTGACACCCCCCCCCCCCCCCCCCTCTTGACCTTGAAAGCCTGAATAGATATAATATCTATGAAACCACACAAATGTTTTTTAGGTTGTGTGCCTAACAGTGCTGCCAGAAAATTATGACATAAAGTACTTTTAAAGCAAAGCGAAGCGAAAAGTTAGGCAACATTTTGCGTGCTTTGACAATCAGTTGGTATAATTATCTTAATTTGTTTGGCCAAACTCGCATGTAAATATGTAATTTTATTAAACTTTTGGTAAATTTACGTAAGAACCGAGTCAGTGGCATCAGAGTAATCGAATTGTGCTGTATTTTATGCATTAAACAAAGCAGTAAAACAAAAAGTGAGTGTTGTCAAAGTATTTATTTTGTGTTATACACATTTTGCTTTACGCTTTTCTGCCAACGCTAGAAACGTCACGCATTCTCCATGGAGGCTCTGTCTCTGATTGGGTGCTGTCACCCCTCCTTTTCAATATTGTCTAGGACCTCCTTGCTGTCACCCCTCCTTTTCAATAGTAGAACACCTGGAATATACATCTGGTTTTTATCGCACAACTAAAATGACATGCAGGCTAAGCTTAAAGCAGTTCAGGTTGAAGCAGCTAGATCTGGTCTGAAAATAAAAATGACCAAACCCAACGTAATGAGAACAAATGCCTTGAACAACAGACCATTTACGATAAACTATCAACAACTTAAAGATATCTCAACATTTTGCTATCTCGATAGCTTACTGACTACAAAAAGAGGCTCTGCCGATGACGTTCGCTTAATCCAATATGCCGATCTGTAATATCGCTTCCAAAGATTTTAACTTGTTACAAGTAATTATTAATCGGAGCTTGTGAAGAATCTTAATATTTTAGCCAGTTACTATATCTAATGTAAGATCATGGAACAAAACTGGTCGAATGCCCATAAATGCTGAAATATTAAGAAGAAAATGGCGATGGATAGCACAAGAAACGCTATAGAATGTAACCCACAAAGCAGCCGAAGAAGAAATAGATCGTCCCACATCTGGCAACGCCAAATCGAACTTGAAACAAAACAAATCACAATGGAATATATTTGTTATGGTCCTATGATTCTTATATTAATTTATCAATAATTTTTTATCTAATATTTTTCACTTTTTTTACAACATCTGTATGACTCTAATTTCAAAAAAGTTTATATTAAATCATCACTTAACCATCTGTTTCTATAAGCCGTTCGGTCGACTTTATTAGAAAATTTATATGAAAAGCAGTAATTTTTTTTTTAGTGATTTTCATAAAAATTTCTTAGACGAGTCGTCTGGCTGAATTAAAGAAAGAAAAAAGTAATTCATGATGATAAAGCAAAATCATTACCGAAAAATGTTAAATTCAAAAATTTTTCCGTGCTTGTGAACTTTCTGATAGCGTTTGCACGTTACGTTAAAACTTAGTTTTACCATTCAAATTGTTTTTGTCAACCTAAAACCATTTTTGAATTGGTTTTCAGTTCAGGTTTTATGAAATGCAACCTTGTTTTTTTTTATTTCAGTGCTGCCAAGTTAAATTGACCGAAAGCAGCTGATAATGTTAATGAATAAGAATAGATAGCGATTGGAAGATTTTCTACTTAAAAATGGATGCAGCCGCAACAATATTTAAAAAATTGCGTACAAAAGAATCTGTTGGACGGAAAACAACGAAAATATTTTCATTCACCTCTGGGAAGAGAAAATAAACGGCAGATAGATAGTATATATATATTATAATGTATTTGTGCATTTTTTATACATATAAAGGCTGATTTTATAGCAACTTTCTTTTTTGGCAACACTGTTTTTGGCAACACAGCTGTTTTCGTGTATCATGTCTTATCGATTCGGCGCCATTCGCAGCAATTGGGCCTCTGTTACTTTTTTTTGACCAAAATGGAAGAGCTGGACTTGGCTGACATATGGTTTCAGCAAGAAGGAATTCGGTAAACACTTTATTTCACGTTTGGGGCCGGTCAATTGGCCGCCTAGATCGTGCGATTTAATGCCTTTTAGACTATTTTTTGTGGGGCTATGTTAAGGAGCAATTGGACCCAGCGTATGAACCATTTCAGACGTATCCGCGGTCAACATTTACATGATATAATCTTTGAACATTGAATTATATATGTAGATCGTTCTACCGTCTCAAATTAAGATTTCATACATTTTAGTAAAATTTATGTGTTTTTTCCTTAAATCAAATCGGAAAGCTCTTAAAAAATCACCCTATATAATAACTTGTCTTTTAAGCACTTCTTTACTTTGTATAAGTAGTTTCATAATTTTAAAGCATATATTTATAAAATAGAAAATAATTTACATTTTATAGCCCATTGAAAAATTTTATGTATTTCTAAAGAAGATTTATTGTATGTTGAGCAAATTTATTAGACAAACTGTTGCTTAAAACCTGAATTGATCAAATTTGGAGTGTAAAGGCGAAATCAGCTGTTTATGGTTTTGACGTTAAAACCAGGGGGCTTATTCTGTAATCCGTATCGAACGGAAATGTTTTCGAATTGTAATGTTAAAAACATACAAATTGGAACAGTTTCCTTTTCGAATCGAATTACATAATAAACCCCCAGGTTTTAATTTTAGGTGTGAAAACATTATGAGATTATGGTTTACTACAAGTTCAACAGGTAGAAATTATAAGCCTTTCTATATAAAATAATCCATATTTTGCAATTAATTATTCTGCTAAAATATATTATAACAAGCTGTTACATATAAAAATTGCCCCGCTTGGGAGCACAAACGTTTATGAGCCTGCTTGAGTGGATCTTTTGTTCAGTTTTAGAAATTCTGTTACACATAAAAAAACCAGAGTTATCTATAGAATACGAATTTTTGGGAATTTCTGGTCAAAACTAAATTTAACGAAGTAATTTTGGCACAAATTTGAAAGTTTCAAGCAGTGTTAAGTTTACGCATAAGCAATTTTGCATTGGCAAACCTTTCTAGGAGATGAGACTGGAAAAAGTTTAGGAAACATTTGCCAAAAAAAATAGTACAAAGTGACTTCCGACAAAATTAAAAATTTGACATTTTATTCTGATTCCTTTAAATTACTTAATAGAGTATACATATTTCAAACAAATATCGCCACAATCAAATGTAACATCGCTTTCGTTTTGAAGGTGGGTGTAACTGAATTTAATATCAAATATATTTCTATCAGCAAACGTCAAATTTCATAGCAGGGAGAATCATATTAAGTGTGGACTGCAATATTAGTATTATATTAATATTATATCAGATATTATAATATTGTTTTCATAATATATATTTAAAAAACAATATTATGATATCAACAGTCAAAAAACGTACACATACATGGGTATGAGAAGAGAATTTTGTGTATTAAAATGAAAATGGATATTTTTTCATAAAAGAAATTCAGAACTGTTTTTATTACAGCCGAGGTATTAAGGAAATGCCAAAAATTTTTATAAAACACGCCCCTGTAAAAAAAAAATTGCATCAAATAAAGCAGGTTTTTACTATGAGAGAGTAAAAGTAGAGCTGACACACCTGCTGATATCGCCGCTGATTTTTGTATGGCGAGTTCCCGGTTTGGTGTAATACATTTTTTGCTCAAAAAAGCGCTTTTTTAATCTAATAAAACATGCAAGTATAGCAGTTATCTCAAGCGCCCTTTAATGGATTAATAATATAAACGCATTTACTTATGTAAAAAGCGCTTCTCAAGATTTCATTAATGATAAATCACTCTTTTTTTCTATAGTTAGCTTCATATATGTTCGTTCACTGCTTCTAAACAGCTCATATTTTAAAGCGAGTTATGATGCGCTTTATTGCCTTATTGCTTCAAAAAACATGAAATTTTTTTACTGGGGCAGTACTATCAAAATAAACTGAGATGTTTACTGCACGATTGCATGATAATTATGAAATATGATATTTACAAGAGTACGTTTTCCCCTATATAGATATTAATATTAATGTAAATATATTTTTCTTCTCATTCTGCGGACGTTCTCTCTCATATTATATCAGAGTTATGGTGGCTATTCTGGAAAACGCGTCGAAGAAGTGGAACTTTACATTAAAACAGAAACAAATTTTAAAAAATTGTTTTTGTTTGCCATACATTTCTAAAATGAAATAAACGTGAGAAACAAAAACAAATTTTTTACATTTACACAATTTTGTTTTTGTTTTCCATGTAACTTTCATCAAGTCGACGCGTATTCCTGAATAGATACCAATATCAGGTATAGACGCTATGTTACAAAGCCTTTCCAATTTATTCCATTTTTTCATCACAGTGTTATCATTAAATACCAACACAACTTATTTATCATAATTTTCCCACAACAATTAATATTGCCATTTAAATTTAATTTGCCTTCAAATGTTTTAACAAGTACAGTTATTGTCACTAATATTCGGTTTTCAGATTCACAGTCAATAAAAAGTCTACCAAGCAATGGCAACCATTTAAACTGAACAATTTTTTCCATTATTTTATTTAGCAATTGAGTACGAATATGAATTCATAAAAAATAATCGAAAAAATGATATCAGTAGATATAAACTGACAGATTATTTGAGGTACTTCAAAAAAAGGAAGCGTCATTAATATACGGGTTTTTGCTGAGTAAAGAAAAATGATAATTAGTCTTTTTAAGGACATTTATCTCATCAGAATACTTCACTTAAACAATTTGACATATTTTGAAAAAAAAAAATATTCAATCCTTTTTCCGAATATCACTTTAGTTTTCCTTCCAGTTGTAACTAAAGCCTGGTACTCTGTTCACAATTTCGTGCGAAATGCTGTCAAACTACATATAAAAGTATTTGGTGTGAAATATTTGCGAAATAAATTCGCAAAAGTAGTACTCTGTTCTTGTTGTGAAAAACACGTAAAATCATATCTTTCCATGCAAAATTAGTTTGGCATCATTTTAGTTTAGCTGCGAAACAACATGAGCAGTGCTTTTTTCGAACGGAATTTTAACAATCTTGCATACTTTCAAGCAATAAAAGCAAGAAATTTATAAAAAAACCGCGAGTTGGGCTACATTTAGTACATGTAAAATTTTTCACGCGAAATAATCAATGGTGCTGAAAATTTTTCACAACTTTGAACAGAGTACCAGCCTTAAAGGCCAGAATGTGTCACAGACTTTACGGGATGACTTTGTCACTCAAACTTTGACTAAGAATAATATCTATCAATTCGTGGGGAAGATGTACCATTTTGAGATAATTACATAAAAGCTCATTACATGCAAAAAAAAAGTCTGTGACACATTCTCGACTTTAGTTACAACTGGGAGGAAAACTAAAGTGATATTCGAAAAAAATATCGTATATTTTTTTTCTTCACAATATGTCAAATTGTTTAAATAAAGCTCTCTGATAAGATAAATATCCTTAAATGGACTAATTATAATCAAAACGGTTCATAATCCCTTGATTTTTTCTTTACTCATCAAAAAACCGAATATTAATGAAGTACTTCAAATAATATGTCAGTTTTTACTTACTGATACAGTAGTTTTGATTTAGCTGCCTTTTGTTTAAGTACACTTTAGACTTAACTGCCTAAAATGCTAAATTTCTGTCACTATTCCTTAAAATCCCATACAAACTCGTTTTTTAAGTGCACTTTCTATACCTGCACTTTTACGATAATTGCCCTAAAATTTTGCTAATTTTAAACTATTTTCATAAAAAAAATCAATGTTAGCTGCAAATTGACTTAATCCTTAACTGGTATTGCGGAGTCTAAATGGACCCCATCACATATATATTTTGTTGTAATAATTATATTTTTAAGGTAATGCGCACATGCATTTAAGTAATCTTATTAAGTGGCGAACTTAAAAAAAAACTTTTTAGAGCAGGAGATAAGTTCAGAAGTGGATCTTCAACAAATTGAACGCTTAAGTGCGAGTGTTGCTGGAATATGTGGGCGAAAAAGGGGTCTTTGCTATTTTTGTGACCGAAAGAAAGATCAAAAACAATCCTAAAAAATTTAAAATTTTCTCAATTATGTATGCAGATATATAAAGCTCAGTTCAATATGTACAACATAAATAAATGTGTGTAAATAACACTTTTTTAGCTGCACTTTTAGGCAGGAAACCACAATTGTATACCTGCACATTAAGGCAGGTAAGTACATTTAAGATAAGAGCATTTTGTGCAAAGTTGATTGTGCAGCGAAGTCAAAATTACTGTAAAATTTTTTCGATAATTTTTTTATGAATTCATATTCGTACTTAATTGCTAAATAAAATAATGAAAGAAATTTTTTAGCTTAAACGGTTGCCATTGTTTGGTAGACTTTTTATTGATTGTGAATCTGAAAACCGAATATTAGTGACACTAACTGTACATAATTTTTTGTACTATTTTCGATAATAATGTATGTATTAATTAGTAAAAACTATTATATGAATGTATGTCAGGGTTCCCAGATTTCTTGTGGCTGATATCTCCAATTTTAAAATGTTTATCCCCAAAATTCCCCAAAAGGTAATTTGTACTATCCCTAAAAATCCCCACTAAAAATAATACTATTTTTATTGACAATGTGGTTTGTAGATAGAAAATTGGCCTGTATTTAGTCGCTGGCTGAGTTCAATTAATTATGAAAGTTTAATTATTCTTAGACGTGAGAGGGGATGAGAAACTTGAGGGGTAAAACAAAAGGCACGAAATGAAAATTCGAAGGGACTTCTGACATTTCTCTTTGCCTTTTTCGTACTCTCAGCATTAAGTGTGTATATAAATGCCAAAAAGGCATGAAGAAAAAAGGCTGAATGTACATTTGCGTGACTTTTCGTAGGGGGCTTGAAAGAAAATTGTCAAAACAAGGCAGGCTAAAAAGGCAGAGTGTGAAATGGCTTTTACTAATATTATAAATGTGAAAGTGAGTTTGTTTGCTTGTTTGCTACGCTTTCACGCTAAAACCACTAAACCGATTTTGAAAATTCTTTTACAAAAAGAAAGCTGCATTACCAGCGTCAAACAGCGCCTGTGTTTTATCCGGCTCGAAACCGGTTTTCTTACATTTGGCATAAAGTTTTAAACCGCTAGGCTGATTTTGAAAATTCTTTCACCAATAGAAAGCTGCATTACCAGCGTCAAATATCGCCTATTTTTTATCCGGTTCGAACCGGTTTTTTTATATTTAGTTCAGATTTTTTCCGAAAAAACACATTTTCCGGCTGGTTAGGGCAATTCACGTTTCGGGTTTGATTGTTTAACCAGTTTTAAAACCGATTTTCATTCTGTTTTTTATTTTTTCTTACCGAGTTTTTCTTTTTTTTACATTTTCAGTGAGTAAAAAATAACAAAACATTCATAAATTTTAAGTATATTCTCCAAAATATCAGATCAACATATAAGAAAACAAACAAAAATTATGAGCTGAGAACATGAACTCACCTACAAGCAGCGTTACCGTTGTAAAATTTCAAAAAGTGGCACAAAAAGGGGATTTAAAAAAAGTGGCACCAAAAAGGGGATTTTAAGAAAAAAAGTGGCAGCCTTAAAAATAAGAAAAATTAAAACAAATCTGCTTATTTTTAAAAACATCAAGAATAAAAATTAGGTTTTGCATGTTTAAAGACTAAAATATACTATTTTTGTGATACAATAAAGCCACAAAATGTAAAAATAATTCATATAATAAAAAATTACTTACTCACCGATTAACCGAAATAACAAATTTTTAAATATTTTGTAGTATTATAGCGTATTTTTTGTGTGTTTAAGTGCTTGTTTCGTCTCAAATACAAATTTTTCATACAACCAAAGAAGTATGTTCAGTGATTCTCACCTAAGAAAAATTTCAAAATCTTTGGACGTGGATATAAATAGTTTATTAAAGACTCTGCTACTCTAGTTAAACTAGAGGGAATTGTTAAGTTTTAAGGATTAGATTTAATAAAAGACGAATTAAATTATTTTATACCTGCACTCTGAAATATTTTCTTCAAGAAACAGTGTTTTAAAGTACAAAAACGTAAACTAAGAAATTCAGAAATAAACTTTTTTGCAGAATGTTCGTCGTTGACCTCTGCCAGTATGGGTCAGATTATGACCCGCCAACAGAAGGAACTATCGATAATAATACAAGAAATGTTTTAACAAAATTAATTATTTAAAAAAAAATAAATAAAACAGGACTATAATGCCATAATGAAAATTTTTATATGCTTAGAGAAATCCAGGAAAAAAATTAAGAAACTAAATGATCTGTATTATAGATTACTTTCAATTTCCTCAACATATACGGTTAGTTAAAGGATTTTTCCAAGTCAGGTTTTATCAAAACTAATTCACTTAAATCCTAAGCACTTAAACCAAATTATTTTTCCGAAAGATTGTGTTAGAAACCTTTTAAACTATTGAAGTACTAATATATTTATGATTTTTTTGCTTGATTTAGGTAAAGAATTCTTAGGTGTGTTTTTTTTTGTTTTACAAATAAACTAAAATTAATAAATAATTTATGCACTTTTATTTGTTCAAATTACTTGATTTATGAAAAAAATTTTTAATCGGTTAACCGGTTAATACCGAAATTAACCGATTAAGCTAGAACCTTGATTAATTAATCGAGCGATTAGTTAGTGTCCTCAATTGACTTAACAAATACCGGATCTAAATAAATACTTTAATACAATCAGTCTTTTATCGCTTCTATTAATTATTGACTAAAACAATTTTCTGAAGTATGTACATATATAAAAATTTTAATAGGAAATTTTTTAATATATTTATGTATGTACATTGCACATACATACATAAATATGTATGTACATATTTATATTTATATATCCCTACAGACAGAGGTATAGCAATATAAGCATGCGTGGGCGTATTAATTATTCGAAAGATATGAATAAGCTGACCACGCATGACAAAAAAAAAGATTTCGTATAAGCTTGCTTACATATTGATATATTAAAACAGCACAACTTTTATATTAATAAAACCGAAAGTCCAAAAAAGTATATCTTCATTCAGTAAAAAGTATCAAAAAGTGGCAAAAATTAGAAAAAGTATCAAATTTGGGTGCATTTTGTAAAGGTAGCACAATAGTATCCAAGCAGTCGAAAAAGTGGCAAATTGCTACTTTAGTAGCACCAACGGTAACGCTGCCTACAAGTCAAATTAGATAATCCTAAAAAAATATGTTAATTTAACTTACCAGATAGGATAAACTTGCTTAAACTTAAGTTATCGCTCACTTTAGGTTAAACTAAAGCCTACAGTACACGATGACTTCACGTGAATTTTCAGCATGTTAGTTGAATTTTTTAAAATTACTAGTAGCGGCTACATGCCGTAAAATATTGATAGTATTTTTGCTCCAAGATACAAGCAGATGTAGCCGAATCGAACACATTTTCTGAGGCAACACATCTTTGAGCATGTGAATATCTACATGTATGTACATATGTTACTAGTATACGGCATGTAGCAAATGTAGCTTCGTGATGACGTCAAAATTACGTCAGAACCACATGCGCATGTGGTTTATTACATGCCGTGTACTATAGGCTTTACAGTTTTCAAGTTATTTGACTTGCAAAATTTTTTTTTATTTTTGCCATGACTTTTTTTTATTGTTAGTACATAACTTCTTTATTACTTGACAAAAATCATTTGGTGTTGTTGTTTTTAAAAGACAACTTCATTACAATTCATATGAAAAAAAAATCATTTTGATATCTCAAAAATTTTTTGTAATTTGGATTTTTGAAAATTATGAGAAAATTTTGTATATTTTGTGAAAAAAGTATTCTTAATTATTTTGTAATATTTTAAAAAAATATTAAGTATTTGATAAAAACTTTGATTGTTTCTGAGAGAAGAGGTATTAAGAAAGACTGTGAAATAAATTTTAGAGATTTTTGATGGTGCAACCTACATCCAGCATTGGTCGAAAATTAAAATTTTTTGCAAAAAATCTAATTTTTTGATGTGGCAAAAAAAAATTGCACGCTCTTTTTTATAAATTTTTTGGTTTTTTATTATAAATAAACTTGTTTTAAGTCATTTGTAAGAAACTCTTGACATCCTAGGCATAAATGTAGGCAGGAGAGGAGATTTTCTATTTTTCTTAATAGAAAAAAATTTTTTATGAAATAATATATTAGGAAACATTTTAATTTAATTCAATAGTATACACTTAGCTTCATAAACTGAAAAAGAATTATTCTGATACCTCCAATACTTTTCGAAATGTTTAAAATCGAATTTTGGTTATAAAATTAAACTTTCTACATTGTTTCTTTTTGCCTAAATTGTTGATCTCATTTTCTTTACTTCAAATGTTTCTTAATTTTTTTTATGTAATCACAATAGCAGACGTAATTGTCTGTTCAACGGTATATGATATGTATACCTTTGCCATTATATCAGTCTTAAAATGTATACATAAATATAACACCTCAGGTTAAAATGCACGTGTTTTTCTGCTATTCACACAAATCCACATTTTTTATGCCCTTTTGTAGGTGTTGTTAAGTATTTTTTTTAATTAATTACTTTTATATGGCTCAAACATATACAAATTAATATACACAAACAGTATATATACCCACAATGACAAAGCCACCTGCGCGCACACCCCTATTACGAGTATGTATTTACCTGATATTTGTATGCGTTGCTTGTAAAATACATTCCTATACATTTAAGTTGGGATGCGTTCAATGTTATAATTTCAATTAAACCTATCATGGAGATAACAATTAAAAATAAATCGCTCTGCAAATTGATGTGGAATAACCTCACTTGTGGGACTACTCGGTCAGGCAAGGTTGACCAAATGTTGTAAAGGGTCCGCCAGATAACATCGAGTGTAGCTTCGGCTGTGTGGCACGTAGCGCCGTCTTGTTGAAACCAAACGTTGCTAATATCCTCCTCTTCAATTTTTGTGAACAATCGCCATTGACTGTAACGGCCACTCCTTGCTCATTTTCGAATTATGCCTCTGGACCAAAATCCGCACCAAACAGTGACTCGTTTTGGGTGCCTCGGCTTTTCAATGTATGCGTGCGGGTTTTCTGTGCCCCAAATGCGACAATTTTGCTTGTTTACATACCCGCCAAGATCAAAATGAGCTTCATCTGAAAAGATGATTTTTTTTGGCAAAATTGGCATCTTCTGTAAGTCGTATTGTCGCAATATTTCCCAGCGTTGTTCAAGCATATACACAACCATATTCGTTTAGCGGAAGGATAAAACTAATTATCTGTTAAATCAGACATGAGCTAAGTGTTACCATTCACGAAATAAGCACTAGTTGAAAAAAAAACGTTAGATGGCGGACCCTATAATAATATAATATAATATATAATAATAACTAGTAATTATATGAAAGTGAATAGAAATAACGATTGGTTATATGTATATACATACATATATAGAAAGAAGCTTGATCGGCCAAGTAAGGATTACTATAACTGTCGGTGCAGGAGTAAAAGGATTAAACAATAAGTATTTATAAATACGTATTCGGAAAATGAAATCGAAGATTCATTCAAATTGATTTTAGCGAAGACCCAACCAATAGAAGCTGGCAAAATTGTAGATGTGCTATCAATTGCATCTACAAAAAGGTTAACACGGATGGTGGAAAACGTTCCAACGCCAAAGTATGGTAAACATTTTACGGTGAACGACGCATTAGCACTCATTCTTAAGGCTCAGTTAGCTGACTGTAATGTAATGTAACTGCAACAGTAGGAAACAGCTGATCGATTTTGTTATATAAAAAGTAATGTAAATGGTTATAGAGATGTAATGTAACGTAACCTACTTTTCATATAAAAATATCGATCAGCTGTTTCCTACATTACAGTTACATTGCTTTACAGTCGCCTAACTGAGCCTTTAATCTGGGTCTTTAAAAGTTTTGTTTGGTTGACTCTGATGCCACCAAATTGAGTTGAGTTGAAAACATCAATAATCAATTACATATCCCAAAACGCTTTGGTACGTTGGTCCCACCCAGTTTTTTTTTTGTAGATATCTACTTTATATTACATTTTATAAACTTTATATATTTACAAAAATAAGTATATATATGTATGTACGTAAAGAAAAAGTTCGCTCAAAGTATCGCGTCGCCTTGAGTACCAAAACGCATAGTATTGAGTCATGAAAAGTAGAGAATTTGACAGCACTATGAGAATATAATTTAGTAAAAATTAACAAGCATAAGTATTGGTACATACATACATGTATACATATAAACTATGTACAATGTATGTACATATCGTGGGTCACAGTAGAAAGGCCTTAACTCAAATAACTGTAACTTTACAGCAGAAGGTGAAAACATAATAATAAACCGTACAAGTACTTGTACAACTGCTTTGTAAAACTACTTGCCTTATTTTTTACACTATTGCAATAAATTTTTGTGACGAGGTGTATTTGTGTGAATTTCGTGAAAATACGAGTTAGGCCCTTTCTACTTGTGACCATCGATACATATGTATGTATGGAACAAAATTAATGATGAAACCAAATTATGTCATTCGTTGTTAAAAATAAATAAATTTCATTTATTTAATAACTTTTTTTGTGGACATTTTATGTACATATGTATGTATACGAGTATGTCCATAAATGTCTTCAGATGACTTTAGTTTTATTCATACTCGTGATTCTAATACTGCAATGATATCATTTCTTGCCGTTTGCCTATTTAATACTCTCATGTTCATTTAAACTTTATTTACCAGCTTATTTTCAAAATCGCTAATAAACCACATATGTATGTGCTACTTGTTTGTAACTTTTTTTACAGCGCAAATAATTTTTTTGTTTTTCAACAGTGACACCCAAACAATGTAAAAATAGTAATAAAACTTTGATATTATCATTAGATTTTTTGAAACTTAATTGATTTGGATATATTTTTTAGCGCCAGCTTATGTGCTGCAGTATTGCCATACTTAACATTAAAATATCACACGCTTTTTTGCAACTAATATTGCCAGTGTTGCCGCTTAAGTGCGATTGTGCAGACTTTGGTAACGCTTTACTAATGCTTTTGTAGGCTCGTAAAGTTTTTAAGAAATATTGGGGATAGAATACAAAGCAATTCTTATTTGATAAAATTCTCAGTGTGGAAGTATGGCGTGTCTCGAAATTATTACTCGTTGATATACACAACTAGCTGACCCCCAATAGACTTCGTTCTGTCATAAAACTTGCTTAATAGTTTCAGAAGTGCATAAATCGCCCATACCTGCTTGTGGTTATAGTTTAAAAAGATGCATAACCTTATGTCTCCTTCAAGACGCATGTCTTCTCTATGTTTTAAACTAAATCAAAGTACCTCCTAAGTTTCATAGAAGTGAAACATAACACATAAGATATCACATAAGATATCATAGCAACAGTTTTTCCATTATATTTTAAATTGTTCATATATGTACATATTTGTTTTTGTACCATATGCATTGTTCATGTGGAATACATAAACTGTCATTACTCATGAACCTCTCGATCGAATTCGATCAAACTTCTATAAATAAACCATTTACATAAGAACCCAAAATGTGCCATATAAATTTGGTTGAAAATTCAATGAAGCCGTTCTCAATTTATAAGTTAACACCAAAAACATGCACTTATTTTTATATAAAGGGTGTTTTTATAGAGGTACATATAGAACTTTGAAATGGAATAAACCAAAGATGAGTTTTTTAAATTGAGATGAAAATTACTTTATTCGAAAGATAATCTTCTGGCATTATAATTTAAATATGATTTATGGCATATGACCGCCACGGCTGGCTGGGACGTAGTCTAAACTGAAGGTACAATTTTCTATAACTTTTTCCAACATTTGTGGCAGTATATTGGCAATCACGCAGCGAATGTTGTCCTCCAAGTGGTCAATCGTTTCGGGCTTATCGGCGTAGACTAGCGATTTCACATCTGCCCATAGAAACTAGTTTAGCGGCGTTAAATTGCACTTTCTTGGAGGCCAATTCACAAGTCCGAAACGTAAACTATGCGTTTACCAAACGTTTCCTTCAATAAATCAATTGTAGCACGAGCTGTGTAACATGTTGTGTCGTCTTGTTGAAAACACTGCTATGGACATCATGGTTGTTCAATTTATAAACGAATAATTCAATAATCATGGCTCTATAGCGGTCACCATGGACTACAACGTTCTGACCAGCATCTTTTTTAAAGAAGTACGGTCCAATGATTCCACCAGCCCATAAAGCATCCCAAACAGTCAATTTTTCTGGATGTAACGGTGTCTCAACATACACTTGAGGATTATCGTCACTGTAAATACGGCAGTTTTGTTTATTGGCGTATCCATTCAAACAAAAGTGAGCTGCATCACTACTTACGTACGTATTTCGAACAGAACCATGATTTTCAAAATAAATTTGCACAATTTGGAGGAGTTGTTCACGCGTCAGTCTGTTCATGTTGAAATGCCAAACAAAAGGTGCAATTAGACGCGCCATAGCCACAACCAAACCAAAATTCGATTTGTTTCTATGGTAATTGCTATGGCGTTATGGCGAGTCACTTATAATCAAATACAGTGTTGCTATGATTATGGCACGTCTGATTGCACTTTTATAGCCCGTTCAGCGTGCCACGAAATCAAGCAATTTCATCATTTTGGCCGAAATCAAGTTAAAATTAAATAATTTCCCATACATTTTGACATATCGCAAATTAGCCCATTTTACTTAATTTCAACGAAATTAATATGAAATTGCAATGGACAACGCTGTTTTTGTATGAAAAACTCCTTCTTTTCAACCATGAAGATATTTACAACCACGCGAAGCGAAAAAAAATTTAATGCGTCAATTTGGTTAGAAATTGTTTTTTTTTAATTCAATATAAAATAAAAATATGAGTAACAATCATTACATTGAAAATATTTTCATGTGAAAAGCTTATTTAAATGTTAAAAAGGCCAATAGACTACGCAATATTATTGAGTACTTTATTGCTTTTATTATTGTCGCTTTGCTCCACTCTATGCAGCCACTTACACGGTATTAGAAAGTACATATATAGCGCGATTTCCACATTCGAAAGTACTATCCTAATTATTAAACGACTTTGTGCATTAGAAAATTTTAAATTTAAAAATTTTACAATCAAGAAACTGATTTAAAGAGTTTCACAGCTCACTCCCGAATGTTTAGTGAAATGACTGGTGGGAAATTACTTTTGTACAATCTTGTTAACACATTACAAAATACTCCGTTTCGCGCTATATGATTCGAAAGAAATTTGATTTTATGCAATACCCACAGTAATTTTTATTGTACAATACCAATTATTGCACAATAACATTGCAAATTCTGGCGGCACTCATTTATTCGAGTAGTAAAATTTCTTATGACGGCTCGACAGGAAGAATCCATGGACATTTTCTTTTAAAAAAGCAAAGGAAGTCGGTTAAGGCCGTGATACACTAGCCTACACGATCGTGCGATTTTTCAGAAAATACAGCCCTGGTATGATGGAGTCTATGAAAATTTTCAAAAGACAATAAGAATTCATCAGATCCGGGCTGTATTTTTTGGTAAATCATGCGATTGTGTAAGATAGTGAGTCATGGGCTTAATGGGGTAACCACCATATTCGTAAAATTTAAAATGAGTTTTTCATAAGAAATTTTCTTAAAGTATATTTCAAATAAAATTAAGTTTCTAAGACGTTAGATCTGAGAAAACCATACAGGAGAAAAGTCCATGGGAATTACATCAGGACTGTGTGGATCCCAATTTATGGCATTTCATCAGGATATCAAATTTCCAGGGAAGTCAAAACTCTGACTGCCATCCTGTTTTTTTTTATTCCAGCGCCAATTGTATTCTGTAAGAAGAATGCATCTCACTTTTAAAGATATGTATTAAAATTAAAAAAAAAAAATTATAATAAACTATTGGGAATCCACTTTACTTTAAAAAGTCCTTGAAGTTAGAGTTGTTTATTACTTGACTGTAGTAAAACATCATTGACTACTTTACTCTATTGACCCCATTCCGAAAATGGCATGGCATACTAGTGCAAACAAATGAGTTTCGCATTAAAAATAGTAGATTTTTATTTATCTCTTCATCTTAAATCTTACATTTTCATTAAAATAAATACTAGTAATTTATAATTGTCAGTAAAATAACAAAAACATGTTTTTGTTACAAATCAAGTTGGTGTTTTATACTTGAAAAAAAAATTATGATTAATATTTAGAGCAGTAACAACACATACATAAGTCTACGAGTATATGTATGTACGAGTATATATTTAAATAATAGGAAAAATTATAAAATATCCATTACAAATATTTTATTATAATTAATTTTTTTATGAATGCGTCATCGACATTGTTAGCAAAAAATTAAATCTCACGTGCTAGTGTCTAGTTTTTATTAACTTAATCATTAAATTCACTTTATAATCATTATACGACTAAATTTTAGTAAAATATTCCGTGCAATTAAATATTTTTGTAGATTATTTTCATTGCGAATTATTTAGAATTACAGCGCATTACGAATTCTTGAAAAATAATTATAATTCTATACCTGTTTCATGCGAATTGTAACATTTTCGGAAATGGCATTAGACTAAGTCAGACTTCACTTCGTTATACTTATTTTATAAAAATGCAACTGGATTGCAACAAGCAAAATCTATTACTGATTTGTTTATGATCCATATAAAATATATGCACATACTCGTACATATGTATATGTATACTATAAAATATATAACAAAAATGGTAATTATGTATTTCAATGGAATTTAATTATACAAACTTTATAAACGGAAATTTGTAATTGCTTATGAGTTTAAACGATTTTGAGCCATAAATCAAACTTAAACAAAGCAGCAAATATACTTTGGCATATAAATATATTTTATTATTCTATTCATTGTCGGATGTTGGTTAATGCAAATTTTTAGCATTAAAATAAAATCGTGTAGAAAGTGCATATTTGTAACCCTGTTGAAATAAATTTATGAAGCTGGTTACTTGTTGTTAATGTTGCCATAGTATAAAACAGCAAAAACGTTACATTTCATAAGGGATGCTTAAATTTCCTACAATTGACGAAAATATTAATTAATTATCTTTAATTATCTTTTTATAAAGATATATAAGATAATCTTCATTTCTCATTATACTATCGATTTTTACTAATCAAACCAGACGGCACCAAGTGAAGTAGGCCCAAACCATTAAGCTGCCACCTCCATGTTACACGGAGGATCCGAATAAAATTTGCCGCATTCTAAAGATGTTAAACTCACTTAGATGTTGTATGATAGTGAATCGATGCACTTCGAAAGATGTCGAACATTTTCGAAAATGAGATTTTCATAACAACTACCGAAGTACATATTGTATATTTATTCCACATTTAGTCTTTAATGTATTAGGAATTTTTGATTGTTATTTTTTCGTTAAACAACGTCTATATGCATTTAGTTCCTGCTTATGGAACTTCCACCCAAAAGTTTTTGAAATAAGCACATTAAGTTTTTTAGTTTATTTCAAAAAATTTTGTGGGTTGAAGTCTACTAATGAGTTCCATAAGCAGGCACGAAGTGAAGATATAGGAGATGCTTAGCCAAAAAAAAAACAAGCGAAAATTCATAACTTTCTTATACAAATTTTTAACCACTACTTTGCGTTCCTTAAAGGTAGGATTTTATCGGACGTACAAATATTTATTTATTATTACCAGTATTGCCAGTAAAATAATTAACATTTTTCCTATACGAATATATCGTCGGCTTAGAGTGTAAACCTGCTAACTCACTTCCAGCACATTTTACAGAAGGTACAAAATACTGTTAACGGTTTTTATACAAAGCTTAAGAAATTAGCCTAATACATTAAGTTTCGTCCACATATAGAGCGTCAAATTGAAATAAATATTTTAGCAAGTCGATTAGGCGCCCCTTTCTCTTTCGAACGGCATCAAAATGTCATATGTTATAAAAAGTGGATTTAGCAGGTTTACACTCTAAAGCCTGGACCTCTGTTCACAATTTCGTGCGAAATGCTGTCAAACTACATATAAAAGTATTTGGTGTGAAATATTTGCGAAATAAATTCGCAAAAGTAGTACTCTGTTCTTGTTGTGAAAAACACGTAAAATCATGTCTTTCCATGCAAAATTAGTCTGGCATCATTTTAGTTTAGCTGCGAAACAACATGAGCAGTGCTTTTTTCGCACGGAATTTTAACAATATTGCATACTTTCAAGCAATAAAAGCAAGAAATTTATAAAAAAAAAACGAGAGTTGGGCTACATTTAGCACATGTCAAATTTTTCACGCGAAATAATCAATGGTGCTGAAAATTTTTCACAACTTTGAACAGAGTACCAGGCTTAAGTCGACGATATGCGAATAGTGTTTGTTAGGAAACTTCTTTTGCAATATTTTCACACTATGATTACTTAAGTTTGGGAATGCTGTAATTTATACTTATATTATTCCTGTGGCAAAAAGGAAAAACTGCTTAAATCGAGATAAGCTGATTTTGAGTAAATGGTACATCCGTAATCTGCATATTTGAATGTAACCCTTGGCAAAATCTCAATTAATTTGTGCGATTTTTCAAGAAGTTATAGCACAATGAATTTCGGCTTATCCTTTTTAGACTTCTAATCTCATTTGGAATAATAGCTTAATTTAGTTTATACTTTGGTATATTTTAACTTGAATGTATTATTTACAGTGCGTAGAACTATGTTTACTTAAAAGAAATAAACGTTAACAGAGAACTTCCCAATTTAACTGTAAAAGAATTGAATTTCTGAAAATCGACTTGAACGCTTAAAAGTGCTCTCCTGCAAAACAGTCAAATATGACTTAAGCACTTTTTCCTTATTGCCACAGATTTGTTGCCTTTGCTTTGAATGTAATAATTAATCAATTTGTTACTTGCTGTGAGGTCTTTTTTTATTGCTAATTTGCAATATTTTACATCATTGGTGGTGGCAACAAAGTGCAAGGTTTCAATAACAATTTAATAATAATGAAATAAAATTAACTTTTAATTAGCGGCAATTAAAATAAATTTTCTCACATCTTACTCGTATGTATGGAGAACTAAATACCCTGCAGAAAATGCGAGTAGTGAAATTGTAGTGATTTATTAGTGACATTGTCAGTAGTACTACTGAGCAGGTGCATCCTATCCAATGTAATCATCTATTGACATTAACATAGGGTTGTCGTTAAAAATCTACCAAGTAGACTTTAGCACTACTGACTAAGTAGTTATATTGGGACTACATGGCGACATTGGCACCAAAGGTTCTCTAGTAAATTTTAGGGGCTCTAGTCTACAATATCGATATTTTCTCGCTCGATTTCGATGGTAAAATTGTAGAGATTTACTAGTGACATTGTCAATAGTACTACTGACTAAGTTTACCCCAGCCAATGTAATCGCCTATTGACATATAACAGAGGGTTGTCGTTAAAAATCTACCAGTAGACTTTAGCACTATTCTTTTACGACCATATGAAGACATTTGAACTAAAGATTCACTAGTACATTTTAGTGACCCCCGTCTACAATTTTATAAGGGTTGGAGCATTAAACTTAAAAACATACATATGTACACATGTATTTCTTAAAATTATTGCACAGCATAATAAAATAATGTCCCAGAAATACACTACAGCTGTTGTCTCTAACGTATGTCTACTCACGCATAAAAGGAAAGTGGTCGACATTTCAACTAGTGCAATTGTCGCTAGAAAAAGAGTGTTGACAGAGAGACATATGGTTCTAGGCTGACTAGAGGGTATGTACATAAAAAAATTATGCATACTCGTACATACATACATATGTATGTGTATTCGAATATTATTCGTTTTATTGTATTGTATTTATATGATGTTTATTCCAACGATTCCATGGTGGAATAAAGTACCATATTTTATATGGTTTCAGTATTCATATGAATTCAAGATGGACTGGGGAGGGGATTGACAAATCGCATGCGATCTTATGCAGCCAGGCTCTGCAACAGTAGAAGGGTGTATGTATGTATGTATGTATGTATGTATGTTTGTATGTATGTATGCATGTATGTATGTGTGTTCCTTTGCGGCCTTATATAAACCGAACGCGTGCACCGATTTTAATGATTCTTACGAATTAATACGAAAAAAATAAAAAGTCGGAGAACTATATCAAAATGGGTATCATTCGACAGGTATTCTTATGATTTTTCTCTTATGATTTTTCATTTCGAATGACCGTTTAGGATATTGAACGGTTCAAAGTTGGTCGCAGTCGGGTTTTTTGATTCTTTTTAATTACTTCTTGTTGTATAAGGTATGCTTACGGCTGTAGTACAGCATATTTTTTTAATAAGTAGCAGTGGCTACATGGCGTAAAATTTTTCTTCCAAATAGAAATGTGACACGTGTAACCGAAGCGGACTCATTTCCTGAGGCAGAACTTGTGTAAGCACGTGAATATCTACATGTACGTGTGTTACTAGTACGCGGCAATCAATCAATCAAGTACATAAACATGTGTTACTAGTACACGGCAATCAGTCAATCAGTTAATCAATCAATCAAGTCAATGTAGCTTCACGATGGCGTCAAAATTACGTCACAGCCACATATGCATATGGCTTTTGTACACACTCTCTTTTTCCCTAAAAATACGAATTTTAAGTTCAAAATAACTAAACGGTAGGAAGTTTGTAATCCGGGAATGGTACAGATTTGGCCGCTGTCATTGATTTTAAATTATTAATAAACGGAAAAGCTGTCTAAATCCAATATGTTCACCGGACACTCTAATAACCAGAAGTGGAAACTAATTTTTTTTAAACAAGTAACACTCAGGCAATGAATGCTTCCTACTATTACTAGGTGCTAATTTCGTTAGGAAACGAATAGTGATAGAGAATATAGGTGGTGAAGGAAGATATAGAGAAATGCTTCATTATTTTACAACTCTGCTATTTTGCATGTTTTTAATAATGCAGTGTTGCAGCGCCTCTGGTGTCAATGAGGCGTATTTGAAACTGTTTTTAGTAGCCATTATTGGTTATTTTACTTCGCCTATGTAAGCGTACACCTCTAATAACCGAACAAAAATACCGCTACGGTGAGTGTCCGATTATGGTTTCAATGTAACTTCTCTGCTTTAATATCTATTCATTGGAAAAAAGTTTTATTCTGATGATATTGTACACAGAGGAAAAAATAATGTTTCTTGCTTCTCTATGATTAACCATGAAACATTTTGATAGATGTTGAAGTATCACAAAAGTAGCCGACCAGACAGACATATAGATGCCGATAGTAATAGATGTAAAAGTAGCAACCTCATAAAACATGTGTTGTAAGTACAGTACACACAATCGAACATGAGTGACAGTTTTGCTCACATTTTGGCTTTATCGCCGGTTAGAAAGGGCGGTGCTATAACGTACCTCTACTCGGAGGCCCGGTTGGGCCCATTGTGATTGGCTTTATGGATAGTGTGAACACAAATTTCGATAGTCAACAGTTAAAGGACCGTACGGAGTTCTTACGGAAATTAATGTTCCCATAAGAACTGTGTATGAAAATACTTACGGAAATTCAGGTTGGTGAATTTCTTACAGAAATTTTTGAACACGGGATTTTTGATATTTATTGCCTATTTCAAATATTCATACAATTGTTTGGTCACGTAATCCTTGACATTTCTTATTATTCGCAGGTTTTAATTAATTTTCTAATGTGTTTTGGGTGTTGTAAATTAAAAACACACTATTATTTTTCCGTGTATAAATAAGAACTCCGTACCCGACTTAACCATAAACATTTATGCTCTTGATTGAGTCTGCGGCCATAGTGGTTTTTGGCTGATAGTTTGTACGATATTGTGTACTAAAAAATGTGAATTAAGAGCTACTTTTTGTAGCATAAAACTGCAGAATTTGGATACGGAAGATAACTTTTTTAAGGAATTCATTTATTTTTATGAAATACCATGCATGTTTGATGTTAAGACAAAACGTTAAACAATAAAATTAAATTAAATAAACTCAGTAAAGTGTGCTTTGACTCGCACACGAAGAATTTCGTAGGGACACTATACGAGCGTTATAATCGAATATCTTACCTGATGTAGACATTTTTTAAAAATGTTAAATACCCGGTAAACTCTATTTTAGGTTTTTAGCGATTTTTTTAGTTTGGGGTTATTTCTTAGTTCGGACTCTTTTTTCGTTTTGTGGCTTTTTTCGGTTTTTGACGTTCTTTCGTTCTGGCGTTTTTTTTTATAAATTTCTGGTAATTTTTTCGTTTTTGTTGATTTGGTTTATTTTTAGCGATTTTTTATAGTTCAGCTCTTTTTTTCGTTTCGGCGATTTTTTCGGTTTTGGCGATTTTTTTAATTTTGGGACTTTTTAGTTTTTTTCAAGGGTCTATACATAATTGTATGTACGAGGTTTGTTCATTGCTTCATTGCTTTCTTAAGGCCGTGATACACTATCATACAAAGTCGTGCGATTTACGAAAAAATACAACCCTGGTATGATGGAGTTTATGAAAATTTTCAAAAGACAATAACAATTCATCACACCAGGGTTGTAATTTTTCGTAGATCGCACGACTTTGTATGATAGTGTATCACGGCCTTAAGAAAGCAATGAAGCTGATGTTTTTAAGTTTTTAATGTTATTAAATGTTGAAAAAAGAGTTAACAAATGCATATTTTATTAGTTTTTAATACATATTTTTATATTTTTAATGTATATTTTATGTACATTAAAAGCGATTTTAAAGGCATGAAAATCCTTTCCCTAGTTATAACTATAAAATATAGGGTTTAAACGGAGCCAAAACGAACACTGTAAGTCCTCTCTGGAGAGCTGTTACTGGCATATCTTGCTACACTGGCATCTTGTCTTGTGCCTTGCATTGTATGATTGAAGAGAATTGAAAATAAAAAAACAAAATTTTTAATTCCTCGTTTTAAAATTAAACCAAAAGTTGTCTGTGAGTTATTTTTCAAAATTTTAATTTGTGTTTTCTTAAATTTAATTATTGTTTGTGTGTGTTTACTCTATTTGAAAAGGTTTATCCTTATTCTTTTTGTGTATATTTCTTTTATTAAAATTGTATTGCATTAAAATTTTTGTAACATAAATGTTAAGATTTTATTTGGTTTAACTTATTGAATTGTGTATTTCTTTAATGATCGTAATATTTACGAAAGGTGAATATTTTTCACTACTGTTATGGACTTGATTTAACACACGCCTACGCGTGTTTTTATTATTATTCCAAGATGTGGTTTAGTTTAAATTTTGGAGATTATTTACGAAAATTTCCGTTGAATAGAAATTAAATTGTAATTACCCGGGCTATTGGCTGAGAGGCACGAACAACCTCAAAGGCTCAATTAGGTTTTTGTCCGCGAAATTGTGTGCGGGGATCTGGTCGTAGGGTTGAGGATTAGTAGAAAATGCCCATGTCCTACGCCAAGTACTTCTGCCCCGTTATACCAGTCGTACTGACCGCCCGCAAGTACCAATCTTTAAAATGCTTCAGAATTTATCGGTTTGCGATTTGCTTGTGTCTTACACGAAACCGTTAAAGCAAATAAATTCAGTAAAGTGCTACTTTGACTCGCACACGGAGGGTTCCGTACGTACACACAGAAAAAAATAGACAAGAATTATGTTCAACAAAACCATGTTATTGAAAAAAAATTTTAATTTCAATAATATTTGTCATTAATTTAATATAATATTTAACAATACCGCGTATTTTAAAATATCATTTAATTTAATTTCTTTGTGTTGGTGTTTATCTTGCTTGTTGATTGACCCAACGCGGTCATGTGCAATTGTTGTTGTGTTTTTTGATTGCTCGTGTTGTTACGTGTGAATTCCGACAAGAAGCCGGAAAACGTCGTGGCTTGATTTTTTTTTACCCAACAAAGTTATTTTTAAATTATTTCAACGCAAAGTGCACATGTAGAAGAAACATAGAAATCATGTTTGCGTGTATTCATTATTTGCGTAATCTAAACGATTTACTCTTTAGCTGAGTGGTAAGCACGTTAGTCTATTAGTTAAGAGATTGTTGGTTCGACTCATCCCAAACACATTTAGATTCGAAGGTTGTGTGGAAAAAAATAAATAACTTTAAAATTTAACAAAAAAAACCCAATTCTAAATAAAAATAAAAAAAAAACAAATAAAAAAACACACATTAGAATTTGAAAAACAAATTCATTAAAAATTTTTGTTTTCCGTTAACAACTCAATTGTCAATAACACAATCATTTTAATTGGAAATATGTAATTGAGTTGATTTTATTTTCTTATGTTACAAATGTGTGTTTGTATTTACAAAAATCGTTGTAGGTGCCTTTTTAAATAATATTTTAATTGTATTCACAAAAAAATTAATTATATTTACAAATCTTTTTTTCTGTGTAGTGCACTACATGATGTAAACTTTTTTTAATTTTAAGTACACGTTAAAAATGTTTGTCAGTTTTTGGCGATTTCGTTTTGTTTGGCCGCTTTTTGTTAATTTAGGTGATTTTTTCTTTGGTTTTTTGCCATTGTTTCGCTTTGGTAATTTTTTTATTTTGATATTTTTTAGTTTTAGCGTTTTTGAACATTTCAAGACTTTGCCTCTTACGGTTTCCAACTTACAGCAAGTTGTCAAAATTAGATAGCAAAAATTACATTAACTGATAAAGTACCGTTTAATTTTGATTTTTTTAAATTTCAGTGTATTGTAGTCTGCATAAAAATACACTAACTTTGCTTTGTTGCTCGCCACAGGACACCCTTAAATTTTCAACTGTAATATATTTGTTGTTGTAGCAGCCAAAGTTTTACATACATATCGTTCTCTTACGGTTCTGGAGAAAAGTGCCTGTGACGGACAGACGGACAACGTAGCGAAAACAATAGGGTTCATTTTCGCCTTTAGTGTACGGAACCCAAAAAAGGAAATGTAATTTTTAGTTAAAAAAGGACCGAAAATGCAACTTGCTTTTTTTAGAAAAAAAAATATTGCTTATTGTTGCTCTCAAAATCCACTCCCGTATATTAGTTATTAACGGAAAGAAACGTTTTTTTTTTGTATACCCCAATTAAGCAAAAATTTTTTTTTAATAAAAAACCTTTCAATAATTTTCAAGACATAATTTTTTCGACATAACACGAGTATGTAAATACGAGTACATATTTTCTTAAATTATGGACTTGTATGCAAATATTACACAGAAAATTTATTCAATATTTTATGTCTCATATTCTTGCAGTTTTTAAAAAGTCACGAATTTAGTTCGCTTCCAAACAAAGTTGCAGAGCAGACACAATGGCTGGCAAATTTCATTACACACTGGGCATAAATGAATTCAAATCGAAAGAATTTCGTTTATGGCAATCTCTGATTGGTGAATTTCTTGGTAAGTGTTTTTATTTTTGCAAATTAAATCAGTGACTTGTGTTATTATTTGTTGTACATAAATACATAAACAACATTTCCTTATCATGTCATTGCCTTTTATATTTTGTTTTTTTTTTTTATTTAGGAAATTTAATACTAAACTTCTTTGCTTGCGGTGCGTGTACACAACCCGAAGATGGTACATTTAAGGCGTTGGCTTTCGGTCTTGGTGTTTTTATGGCCATCACTGTAAGTAGCATTTGTATGAACTAATTTGACGACTGTACAAAAGTGTTACAACAAATACATATTTACATTTATTTTGTGCATACATACATGAATATATATTTTGTGTCAATTATTTGAAAATGTGTAATTCAAATTGTTACCAAAGACAAAAAAAAAGTTAAATTGTTTTAACTACTAATTTGGTATGTTCACACTTATGGTCTTAAACGTGTTTAAGGCAAGTGTTTTAAAAAAACTAAACACGACCGTTCACTTTACATTTGAGATTGTATATGTAAAAAATTACGAACAATTATGATTTTTTATTGGTTTATTATTTTCAAACAACAAATGCTTTTGTAAATAATGGAGTATTTTTAACAATTACTTTTTTAACAAATAATTTTTCACGTGCATGTTTAAGGAAGTGTTTAAATCTTAAACATGACATGTTTAACAAAACAAGTCAATGTATGGTAAAACATCTCAAAATCGTCATGCTTAAGCTCTTAAACACGAATGAGGTGTAAAACACGTAAGTGTGAACATAGTATAAAAATAGTTTTCTTTACATTTAGTGGGGACTGCCTTAATAGTTATTTAACATCAAACTGAAATCTATTTTCATCTTTAATAATCTAAATACTAGACATGAGTACTAGGGATACCAAACAGTCCCGGAATCTTTTGGGAAATTAGTATTTTTCGAAATTCCGGAGTTATGAGTGTGAAAACAAAGAAACTTAATTTTGTTATAAAACTTTTATATTTAAAGAAATTAAATATTTAATTAACATTGAATTAAGGAGACAATATAAAGGGTCCGCCATCTAACGTTTTTTTTCAACTAGTACTTATTTCGTGAATGGTAACACTTAGCTCATGTCTGATTTGACAGATAATTAGTTTTATACGCTTGAACAACGCTGGGAAATATTGCGACATTACTTTGCCGATTTTGCCAAAAAAATCATCTTTTCAGATGAAGCTCATTTTGATCTTGGCGGGTATGTAAACAAGCAAAATTGTCGCATTTGGGGCACAGAAAACCCACACGCATACATTGAAAAGCCGTCGCACCCAAAACGAGTCACTGTTTGGTGCGGATTTTGATCCAGAGGCATAATTGGGCCATTTTTTTTCAAAAATGAGCAAGGAGTGGCCGCTACAGTCAATGGCGATCTTTATCGGGCCATGTTGAACGAATTTTTGTTCACAAAAATTGAAGAGGAGGATATTGGCAAAATTTGGTTTCAACAGGACGGCGCTACGTGCCACACAGCCGAAGCTACACTCGATGTTTTGCACCCTGTTTTTGAAGATCGCATTATCAGCCGCAGAACTGATGTCGTTTGGCCACCTCGGAGCTGCGATTTGACACCGTTGGATTATTATTTGTGGGGTGCCGTCAAAGATAAGTGTTACGCCGACAAGCCAGAGACAATTGACGCTTTAAAGGACAATATTCGTGAAGCCATTGGTGAAATACAGCTGCACACAATCGATAATGTGCTTAAAAATTGGACCGATCGTGTAGGCTACTGCATGGCCAGCCGAGGCAGCCATTTGAATGAAATTATTTTTCATTATTAACCGGAAGGATTGTACTTTCAAATAAAAAAAGAAATTTGAGAAAATATTCAGTAGTTTTTTTTATAGCATTTTCAAAAAAAAAGTTATCTGGCGGACATATAATATTTAATTAGTAACAATTTGTAATAATTTAAATTTACATTACATAAACAGACTACATGTCAGGGATCCAGCTCACTTGGGTCCAATACGATGATCCCTTTGTGCTACCTGTAAGTTGGAAGTATTAGAGAAAGGGAGGATAATGAAGAAAAGGGAAGATATTGTCCCTGTTACGTCCCTGTTACGTCAAACTATCCAATATGCAAAATTCGTTTTTTATATTCGTTGTCTCGGTACTAGGGTAATCATTTAATGGGGGTTCAGCTTTAATCGGTTAATCGCTCGATTAATTAATTGAGGTTGTGGCTTAACCGGTTAATAATCGCTTAAATTCGGTTTTTCATAAACCAAGTAATTTGAACAAATAAAAGTGCATAAATTTGAGTTTATTAGTAAAACAAAAAAATACTCATAAGAATTATTAAACTAACACACTGTTTCTACAACGCAGACGGTCGACTTGAGTATAAAAGGCCGAATTCAAACTGCTCTTGCCTTAAGGGGTGTTCCCCTCATTTTGTTTATAATTTACAATCAATTTAGGAGATATAAATCGAAAACGTATGGGAATCGAAATTGAAAGAAACAAAACATTTCTCTGGTAATGCTTTTTCCATAACAAAATTTAATTTTTTTGTTTCTAAAAATCCCTAACTGTTTCCGTAGTTCCCCTTGGAGGAGTCAAGTGTGTGGCCAACTTCCAGTTAAATTACCCCCTTAATATTTTTTGTGAACAAATTTTCTCTTTAGAATCACTCTCTAAGTTGGCATACAAACATTAAATTTTTTAAACAAAGTTTTGCTTCCACCCTCTGTCCCAAGGATGCCCCTAGAGGGCTCAAATGTAGTACCAAATTTCATTAATTTGTTCTCTTAAATATTTCTTCCATACATATTTTTAATGAAACTCGCTTCCATTCCTGTCGCGAGAGTGTGCCTGTAGGAGTCAAGTGTATGACGGACCCCGAACATTTTCTCAGAATACACCTCTTTCCCTGTCTTCAAAGCTTAAATTTGCTACCGTTAACATTTTTGTGAGGAGGCTCCAATATAAAATGTGCTTAAAAGTGATTGAAACCAAATACTTTTGTGAGAGGAATGAACGATTAGTAACAGATAAGTGGGAACCCGATAATATACTCGTTTAGTACATACATATACGATCATAATGACCTGAAATCATTATATAAGAAATTTTAATATTCGAATAAATGAATAAACTTTCCTTTAAGACACCCTGTATAATTTTTGCATAATTTTTTTTTCTACAGATTGTTGGACATCTAAGTGGCGGCCACGTAAATCCAGCTGTGACAATGGGCATGTTGGTTGCTGGCCGTATAAGTGTTTTACGTGCTGCCCTCTACATAATATTCCAATGTTTGGGATCAATTGCTGGCACACTGGCAGTGAGGGTAGGCAAAGAATGATCACTCAACGATTAATATATAATAACTTTTTAACTATTTTCTATTTTCAAGATTCTACTCGATGAAGCTTATTATAATGGCTTGGGTCATACCAATTTAGCTGCCAATATCACTGAACTACAGGGACTCGGTATTGAATTTTTCTTAGGTTTAGTTTTGGTCTTGACCGTGTTTGGCGCCTGTGATGCCAACAAACCCGGTAAGGTTTTGAAATAAATCTGAAATATTGAGTATTCCAAACTTGTTTTCTTTCAAGATTCCCGTTATACTGCTCCATTCGCCATTGGCATGGCTGTAACTTTGGGTCATTTGGGTACCATACACTATACGGGTGCTAGCATGAATCCAGCTCGTACAGTGGGCACTGCTTTTGCCACCAACACCTGGGATTCTCATTGGGTCTATTGGGTTGGTCCAATTTTGGGAGGTATTACCGCTGCTTTGATATATACACAAATTTTGGAGAAACCAGCTGATGCCAAGGTTAGCGAAGTGTCGGATAAATACAGAACGCATGCCGATGAACGTGAGGTGAGTGTTTTATGTAATTATCTATCATAACTAACAAGTTCAATTATGCTCTAATGTTGCAAAAATAAGCATTTGGAAATGTAGAAGTACATGAAATATTAAATAGGGTGCCCCTGAGGCTGAGTGGTAGCGATGCTATCCTCTCAGTCCAGAGGTCGTGGGTTCGATTCCCGCCATAGATCCTGGGTGTTCTCTACAGACAGGGTTGTGTTTGTTTAAAAATAAAAAGATAAAAATAAAAAAAATTTTAACAGGCGTGTCTCCTCGCAATTCTTCAAATGCGGTGTCACTACAAGAGCCCAAAGTGTGTACAGTTTTGTAAGAATCGGCTGGGTAGAAGTAAAAATAGCATGACATGTTGTTATAAGAGCTCAAGGAGTTCTCAATTTATCTTAGGAAGTCGTTGGTTTAAAATTATTAAAATATAAAATTAAAGCTTTGTGGCCGTAGCCCTGCCCACTCGTAAAAAACTAGATTTGTCTAATCACAATAGGCCGCGGTATCGTAATAACTGGTTGGTTACAAGAACGTGAAATATAATATATTTTAAGTTTTAATGGGTATGGCTGCGCCCGGTTTTTTGGAAATGGGAACCAAACGGCAGTCCCTCTCAAACAAAAATTTAAAACTTGAAGTTAAGCTGAATTTAGCAATAAAATTTTTTTAACTGAAAGTTTGAACAACTTGTTCCGGTAAATTAAAGCTATCATATGATATAGAAAGCATATTAGTTTTATATGGTGGCAGTACAGCGGCAGCTGATTACATTTTGTTTCGGTTTTTTTGGTGTCAAAACTCATAATTTAAATTGTTAAAACAAATTGCGAAAAATTATCTTTGTTTAGTCCCGATTCACACACTTCAACTTTTGTTGACCAACTCGTGATTCAGCTGAAAGAAAGACGGAGAAGGAAATACAAATATCCCTTTTTTCTTACAGCTGTATGACGAAAACCAGCAAATAACAGCTGTCTTTTTCAATAGATAATTAGAAAATTCTGGCAACTAAGAAATTCTGGTTGCCCGCAGTGATATCAGGTTCCCTTGATATTTCTTGTGTTCTTAGAATCGAGTATTTTTGGTTGCTGAATTTCAACCGAACTGAAATTTGGTTGCTATTAGTGATGAGCTATTTTTCGAAACCTGTTACTTATTCACAGCGATTGAAAAATCACTAATCACAACTGTGACTGAATTTATCAAGTTCACCGTTTGTCGAGAAAAAATCGTCTAATCGTGTCAAATTATCTTTTCTGGCAACTATGTATGGCTCTCACATTTTTTTATTTGCAATTTTACTGTCTCTCTGACTCTCATACGACAATTATCAATATTTGGTTGGGGTTGATGCTAATTGTTTGTTCTTGTCGCTCTTCTTATTAGCATTTATCATAATACCAATACTAATACATACTTTTAAAGCAGAAGAGCTGAAATGTGTTAAACCGTGATCACAGTAAATTTTTAATTTCACAACTGCTCTTATTAGATTTTGTCAAAATAACAGAACTGCTACAAACAAAATACTGCTAAACTGTGATCACAATCACAGTTTAAAAGAACAGCGATTTAGAAATCACGTTCACAAGAAGCAACATTATTAAAAAATCACAGTCTCGCTCAACACTAGTTGCTATCCATAATAGACACATAAGCCTCAATGTACAGGATACCTGCGGAAAATTTGGTGTCAAATGATACAAAAATATGAGTGTTTCAAAAATTAGGGAGTAACGTATGACGTAAAAGGTTACATATTCATCATTTTCGGGATGTACATATGTATTCTATTAATCTTCTGAATAAGTTCGATGTCAAATAGTATAAATATTGTTTCTTCCGGCCCAAGAAAACAATATCAAAATGACTAAAAAACGCCGTAATGTAAGACGTTGTAAACATAATAGAGGACACGTAAAGTCTGTTCTTTGCACAAATTGCTACATGTGTTCCGACAGCCCAAAAGTAAAATCAGCATTGCAATCTTTATATTTTCCAAAAAGATATAAAAAGTAAACTAATTTAAAATTAAAAAAAAATGATTATTTGCTTTTTAAATCACACCTAGAGTTGTGGCCTTTGCGTTTTTTTTTCTTGCTTAACATTTAACCATAATACCTATTTGAGTTTTGGCAGTTGTGTGTATTTCACTTAAAACTATTCAATTTTCTTTTTTTTTCATTAAAGGTTACAAATTATCATGATTTTCTTGTATATTAGCCTGAATTTTATCAGAGCCCCAAACTTGAGTACCTTTTCATACTGCCATCTTATATTTTAAGTATATTAATTAAAAATATATATGTGTATCTACATATAGAAATAAAGATATAGAAATTTTGACTTTGTTGTTATTGAAATTCAGTCGGGCTTTAATGGATTTCTTAAATCCGGTTTCTTACAAAGGTACGTTTTTCGACAAACAGCATTTTTTTCGAATGATTCGATAACATAGAAATTTTGTTTTTTAATTTGTTTCTTAGATTTTAGAGCTGCACTATCTATTCGAGGACTTACACTTCACAACTGTACACTACTTCCAAGCTCTGTACTGCAGTGTAATAGCTCTTATACTAAAACAAATACATCTGTATGCAGTTATAGATAATATGTGTTTTTTGTGAAGTAACCTATAAAAACGAAATACATATGTACTTACATATGTATGATACTGAAGTAATACAACCAGTGTTTAAAAAACTGTAATGATTTTCATTTCATTTAATTTTGCTTTCGCTTTTGACAAATACAACAGTTTCAGTCAAAGCAAAATCACAAAACGATTTATGACCAATTGCGCAATACTTTCAGCAGTCGACGATTTTAAAAGTTTGAATTTTATTTGTTTTCGCAAATAAAATCAGAAGCAGTCTATGTACTGTTGGAAGTCGCAAACAGTCACAGTCGAAGAAGCAGAAACTCTTGCTTTTAGAAGTTTTAAGCAATCGCAGTAAAGTGGTTTTTATGTTTGCCTTTTTTCTTATGTGCAAAAACAACAACAAAAACACACAAATACCACAAAATAGTTGACTGAACCCGCAGAAAGCTTTTAAAAGCAATATCTTTTTTTTAATGATTTGAAGTTACTCCGTGCCCCCTTTTTATTACAAGGGATGGGAGATTTTATTTGGCCGAACACAAGGGTTATAACGCCATCAACAATTTCTTTATTTGGGAGCCTCCTCCGAGAAAATTCCAAACGACATATACCGTCGCATACGAAGCCGGAAATCCCAAAATTCTTCTCCTTATATGTCCAAAAACGAGTTTTAGTTTCGTTCTCCAACCAATTTCCAAAATTTATTCTTTATAATTGTTTTTGCATGTGGTTAATGGAAACCAACGGGATACCGCAAGGAGTACCGCTAACCGACGCCAACCACTAATCACATACGGTGTGAAACGTAAAACTCTCGAAGGCCAATAAACAACAGTGGCCTGGTTGCACTTAAGAGATAATTGCCAACGACGCTTGATGTTGACTCGCCCAGAGCTGCTTTACGAAAGCAAGATCTTTTGCTACTTCGACTGTGACTGTTTGGTACTTACAAAAAGATACAGACTGCTTATGCTTTTACTACCGAAGCTAACCAAAAGCAACAGCAAATCAAATTCAAACTTTTAAAATCGTCGACTGTTGTAAGTTGTTCATAAATCGTCTGCTGCTTCTGCTTCTGCTTCGACTGAGACTGTTGTTAATTTTCACAAGCACCAGCAAAAGCATTGGTTGATTTTAAATAGTTGGAAAAAGCCAAAGCAGCGAAAAGTAAAAATTTTACGACTTTTGCTACTTCGACACTTAAGTTTTTTAAACACTGAAAACAGACATAAAAATATAAATGACGTTAGAGTGCAGCGTAGTAGTGAAAGAGAAATATGTATGTATATATTTTAGAAGTAAGTTACGGTTCACACTATGAATATTTTCTTTCAGAAAGTGTGAGAGTCCAACCTAAATTAGAGCGTTAAGCGTTGGAGTTAGCAGCAGGGTACGTATTTTCAGTACATTTAAATAATATTTTATACGCTTAAATGTACTGAAAATACGTACCCTGCTGCTAACGCAACTCTTAGTTTGTTGGTAAGAGAGAAAGAGAGAGAGAGAGAGAGTGAAGATGAATGGGATGTAGTACACGCTTTCATATGCTTGGAAATTCTCTTTTATTTTCTCCTTCGTGGTTGTGAACATGAATTTTTTCATTGAAGTTTTAAGTTTTTATTATACTTTAATAATTTCTTATTAATTTTTTTGTTAACATATTTTAGTTTTTGTTATGGAAATGATAGAAAAAAAAAGATTAATGTTGAAGTGAACATGTAAAAAAATTTTATTTCATTCACCTTTATTCCAGTTGTCGACATAGACGTCACTTTAATACAATACCAAAATTTTAGAGCTTGTTTACCTGCTCTCGAGAACAATTTTGTGCTACTGACAATCTTTTTCCGTTCCCTAAGATCTAGAAATTAGCATAAGCCTGTCAAATGGAAGGAGTCAGTTGTTTTCGACATCGGGTACACAAGCCCCAATTTTTTGGTATTGTGTCAAAGTGACGTCGATGTTGACAACTGCAATAAGGGTGATTAATAAAATCTCGATGTGCTGACGCAAATGAATAAATGAGCAAAGAGAATAAATGAAAATTTCAGAAAGAAAAATTTCTTAGTGTGAACCGGGGCTATAAGTTTCAAGAATTTTTAATTACATATCGTATTATTGCTAAATATACATACATACATATGTATGCCGTAATACAGTCGTAAAGCAGCTCAGGGGTCAATAACCGCTCTCGCGTCATCGTAATTCTTTTTAAGTGCGGTCGATCGCTCTTTTTGATTGATTTGATTAACTCAAATAACTATTTACATACTCGTATATAGTTTTGCCATAATTTCAGAGAGTTTCTTTAAGGCGCATTAAATACATTCACAACAGCAGGCTACCGACTGCAATCTATCAAAAATAGAATACATGTTTGTAGTATAGGAAAGTGATTATTTTCACCGACAACACTATACTAATTAGTATTTTATTCTTTGTTGTTGCTATAATTTTTGTAATGAGCTAGAAAAACTGCATATTATTTTTAGCTCATAAGTCTACCGACGAGTTCCTTAAGCAGGAATGAAATAAATGCATGTAGACAATGCTTAACCAAAAAAAATTCTTCTTCTGTAAAGTTGTTAAAAAGTTAGTCTGCTTTGCGTTTCAGGTAACAAGTTGTTCAAATTTGTAGTAGAACTTTGTTTTTCTTTTCAATTACATAATACATATTTGTTTCATACTTTTATAATTTGACAGTTCTAACTTGGGTTTAACAGGGCATTGTTGCTCGGTTAAACCTAGATTATTAACTGGATAATCATTATATGAAAAACAATGGCGCATAGTCAAAACAAAGTATGGCCGGGCTTACATATGTGTGCAATGTGCTACACATGTGTAAAACAAAGCGTAATCACTAATTACTAATGAAAAACTATTTGTATTTATTAAGTTAAACAGTTTCATACATAACTAATAAATCAATAAATATATGTCTGAATCAAACAGTTTTTCATTAGAAATTAGTGGTTACGCTTTTTTGGGAACATGGTACACAAGAAATGCCAGATGTAAACTCAGCCTATGTATACCTTAAAAATTTAAGAGCAGTATTACCATACAAAATACTAGTTTTAAACTCATAACAAGTAGCTTTGTTGCATAAAGGGTTTGTCCTAATTTACACTATGCAAGTCTTATTGCTAAGCTGATTAGTTTGTTAGGAAAGAGGGACGAGAGGAAAAGAAACGTTACTGTTCCCCTCGTCTCTCTCTCCGTCAAACTAATCAGCTTAGCAATAAGATTTGCATAGTGTAAATATGGACTTTATAAAACAAATTTTGTATGGCAATCTGTTTTATAAACCTTTTATAAATCAGAAATATTTTTTATGACCTTTAAAGTATATGTACTTTGTTTTGACTACGAATATTCGGCTACAGTTAACTGACAATTGTTGCTTAACTTTAACGGCCTGACCCACGATGTCACTAGAAATCGTTCAATCGAATACTTATATTGAAAACAACAACAAAGTTTTTAATGTTATTGGTGTTTGCAAATACAAGTTGTCGATTGGACGTTTGCTGGTGATATCGTGAGACAGGCCTTAAGTCTAAATATTATAAATTCTTTTATAAAAAAATTTAATAAAAAATCTTTCTTTGAATATAGATGAGAAAATTGGAAGGAGGACGTGATTTTGCTTAAAAACTTAAACGCGATTGGTCATAGACGAAAGCATCCATCAGTAGTAATCTCTGTACAAAATTTCTTTACAACAACGATTTTCAATTTTAATTTTAAATCTTAAATTCTTTGTGAAAATCGTATATACAGCATATGTACTCGTATGTATGTTCTTTTAAAAATATCTTTTAGGATTTATGTTAATGTTTTCAAGATCATAAATTTAATAAGATTAACTTAAATAAAATTTTAATTGTGAACATATTTGCCGTGATATTTTGAAATCACTTACATATGCTGACAGAGATTGTCTGTATACGAGTATAGCAATAGTTTTCTATGGATTAAGATTTATTAATTTAAATTATTTATTAAAACTTAAAATATTTTGTGTTCTATAATGTCTTATGATTTATGTTAATCATTATATGAATCATGGCATGTTGTTTTTGCAATTACTTTTATATTTAAATAAAACATGCATACATATTTGTTTTATACTGTATTAATCATATTCCGTATAAAAATTTATTTTAATTATTATGACATATTAAGAAAATAATGAAATTTAATACAAACTAAAACCAAATATACTCTTATAAAAAATAAAAATTGTGACTTATATTCATTAAAACAATTAAAATGTATTTGAAATCTATTTTAAGAAAATTTTGTATGAAAAATCTTAAATAAAATATATTTGTAATAAAAAGCCAAGTTTTAACACAACATGAAATACATATTTTCTTGAGAAATTTAAGGAGAGATATCCCTAATATTTTTCTAAATACCTTCGGGACACATTTTTTTTTAAAAAACTCCTTAAAGGATGAGTCATATTTTAAACTTCACTTATTTCATCTGATAGGTAAGGGGTTTCTTATGAGCTCTGTCTGTACGTTGAGTATGTTTTGATTTTGTGTTTTGTAGGAGCAAGCATAAAATAAAAGAAAAGAACTTATACAGTAAATAAGAAAACTAAAGTTTAATTAATGCAATGCAAAACAAATCTATTGAAGCTGCTCAAAATATTCATTGTGTTATCTTCCTACATCGTTGATTTATGGCAGTTTAAAAAGATGACGTATAACGTGACTCGGTCTTAAACTTCACGAAAAAAAGCTACAGGCAGGGTGAACTTGTTCTTTATCTTATCGCTCACTTTTAAGTTAAAGTGAAGTTGTAATAATGAAAAAGTGTTTATCCATCCGATAAAATCATACCTTAAATAATGGCCCAAATGCCCAAAATCACTTGTTTATTTCGTGATGATGTTAATAAACTGTTAACGAATATCGAAAATAAATAAAATTTAACAACAAAAATTAAATGAATTTAAATACACATTAAACTTTTAAGTAGTTAAATTAAAGTTACAAAATATGTAGACGCTAATTAATATCTCATAAAACACGAATTCTAAAAGAAAACACCAAAAAAAACTTCCTTGCTGCTCTTATTTACAAATTAAAAATCATTGCATACCTTAGGGCTTTCGATTTCTAGTCTTTTAAAATGGAAAATTCGGTTACTAATTTTTTCAAAAGACCGCACGTAAATTAAGTCTTTTACAACGTGTATACAACAAATTTTAGGGCCGGCCTGTCTCACGATGTCGACAACGATCGACTTGTCGCACACTTACTGAGAGTAGATTACTCATGAACATTGCTCGAGTATTCAGTGCAGTGCTCTAAAATCGGTATCCGAAAACTTAAGACAGAGGCAGCTGTTTTATGGAATTTTGTAATTTTTATGATTTTCGCGTTTATCTCGGTAACCAGTGGCCGAAAGTGGTCGGCGGAACCCGTACGAACTGTGCCAATTTCACCTGCTGAATCCAAAAATCATCATTAAATTTTGATCCGAGAAATTTTCATAAAATTCAAGTTCGTGTCTTAAATCTTTTGAGATTTTTCGTCACATACACAACTCGTACATGAATACTAAAAGCTTTTTGTATAAGAAAAACGCATATTCAGGGTAATCATGAATAAAATTTCGCGTGAAATTTCTCCCTTTTCTAATTATAATTTTTTGTTTTCCCTATTACTTGCTATTAGTTGGAATTGTTCACAGGGAAAAATTTCACGCGGAATTTTATTCATTATTGCCCTGATTAAATCGTAGAGTGATTTTTAATGCGAAAAAACTTGTTACGATCAGAAAAAGCTTTGCTTTAATAACTAGTATCAAACTTTTTTTTTGATAAAATTAAAAACTACTGTGAATATAAAAATTTATTAAATTAACTGTATCCGTCTACAGTGACCTAAACTTCTAGCAATTCTCAAATTCTATTATTTTTGATCTAAATAAATCTTAGTTTTTTTTCGACAACCACGTTGCAACTTCCTATGTGAAGGCATGGGTCGTGTATAGTCAGTCACAAAAACTTGTTAAAAATACTGTTAAAACATCATGGTCTAGTTACTCCGCCCATATTTGTGCAACCATATTATGCAAAATTTACTTTGTAGAATATGTATTAGTAAATAAATGTTGGCATCACCAAAATATGTATCGTAATTTACTACCTTAATGATTAACTCTGTATATTTGCGCAAGTCTACATATGTACTTTTATATATATGTATTTCTATTTACTCTTTATATATACTATATATATCTAGTCTTGGCGCCATTTTTTAGTTCTTCCGAAAATGTATTAGCTTTGAACACACACGCTTGTAAAAACCAAATTAAATATTATACTTATTAAATAAATAGATTTAGACTAGAATTGAGTAATTGAGTTTTATTCAAAACTGTCTAAAACTACAACAATTGGCGACGAGGTAAAAACAAATAAAAAAAGGTAAACTTTTCTTTTATCGTGTGCAATACTCGTCAACACTATGTCGTCGTTGGAAAATGTAGTTGGACAACTCCTGGCACGACAACAAGAGGCCATGGAACGACAACACCAGCTAATGGAGCGACTAATAAGTGTAACAACGCAAAGTTCAGCCGCCACTAGTCAACGTGAAGCACCAACACCGTCTGCAAACATAACAGCACCGGAAGCACTTATGGACATTTTGGCCAAAAATATTCGGGAGTTTGTGTATGAGCCTGAAGAAAACCAAATTTTTGCAACATGGTATGAGCGGTACGAAGATGTTTTTCAAGTCGAAGCAGAGCAGCTTGATGATGCAGCAAAAGTGAGGTTAGTTTTGAGAAAGGTCAGTAATGCAGTATTCAACAAGTATAAAGACTATTTACTTCCAAAACAACCCCGGGATGTAAATTTTAAACAAACTGTTGAAAATTTAACTAAGCTTTTTGGTAGAAAAGAGAGTCTGTTTAGTACTCGAATTAAATGTCTAACAAGCGTGAGGCAGGAAGACGAGGATATTATCAGTTATGCAGCCAAGATTAATCGTAATTGCGAAAATTTTTTATTAACAAAATGCACTGCTGATAATTTCAAATGCCTTATATTTGTTAACGGCCTAATGGCACAAAAAGACCAAGACTGCAAAGCAAGGCTTTTGACGTTACTGGATTCGGAAACAGAACAAAAACCCCTAAAGTTAGATGATTTGGTTGCTGAAATAGAACGAGTTAATAGCCTAAAGCGTGACATTGCATTAAATGGTAAGCAAAGTCAGCATATAAACGCAGTAAGTAACACAAAACAACAAAACTTACCACCCAAAGTTAACCAACATCAAAAGCCACGACGGCCCTGCTGGCAATGTGGTAATATGCATTTTGTGCGTGAATGCACCTACACAACACACAAATGCTCACAATGTGGCAAAGTGGGTCATAAAGAAGGGTTTTGCTCATGTTTTTCAAGTACTAAAACAAAAACCCAGAAACAGAAACAAAAACAAAAATTTCAACATAAAAAAAGTAACTTCAACAAAACGCGTGAAGCAGTCAAAAGCGTACACACAACGAACGCAGTATGCAAAAATAGACGGTTTGTTAATATTTTGCTCAACAACGTGAACATTAGCCTTCAACATGACACGGGCTCAGATGTCACGATCATTTCACAGCAAAATTGGGTTAAAATAGGCAAACCAACGTTAGAAACATCACAACGTAAGCCACGAGATGCTTCTACCAACGAAATTCATATAATGGGTGAATTTGAGGCTACCGTAGTACTGAAAACGCAAACAGCCAAATGTAAAATTTTAGTGTCTACTCTTCCTGAGCTAAATCTTTTCGGCTCAGATTTAATGCAGTATTTCGGATTATGGGATAAACCCATTGACTCATACACCACGGCTAGTCAAACGCAAGTTTTCAAAATTTTCACGGAATGTGATTTGCGTACAGCATACCCCGAAGTTTTTAGAAATGAAATTGGGAACTGTAACCAGTTTAAAGTTCACCTACAACTTAAACCGCAGGCAACACCAATTTTTCGTCCTAAAAGGCCAGTAGCATACGCTGTCAAAGAACGTTTAGACAAAGAAATCAGTAGATTAGAAACTGAAGGTATCATTTCTCCAATAAATTTTTCAGAATGGGCTGCGCCCATCGTTGTGGTAAGAAAGTCATCCGGCGACCTACGTATATGTGGAGATTATTCTACGGGTTTGAACGAACAATTGGAACCACACACATTTCCATTACCACTACCAGACGAGATTTTCGTAAATTTTAACATAGGGTCTACACCTAACATAATATGTAAGATGAGATCGTCAAATTCAATCGCAGAGCGAGTTATGTTACGTGTAGACTTCATATTAGTGTTATCTCAATCTTATAAGATTTTTTATGAGAGAGTTGTTATAAGAAATCCCATAACAACAATCTTATGAGATGAATTGTCAAAAAACACACGTACATGAAAATAAATTCGTATGCATGTGTGAGTGTTTCTTAAAATAAATGAAAAACAATGTTTTGGACAATATTTCTGGGATTTTATATGTTCAAATGTGTTAAATTTAATTTGTGAATTAAAGTTTGTGCGAAAAAGTGAAAACAAAATATATAATTATACAAAAATAATACATGTTAACTCGATGAGAATTTGCATAAAATGAAATGTTATAAGAAAAGTAGAATTACGTTGTCCTGTTGTATGAGATGAAGAGAAATATCGACATTATTTTTTTGTTATTCTGCCGACGTTCTCTCACATATTATGTCAGAGTTAATCGCAGTTGTAGACGCTATGTAATAACTGTGCATTTTTTTCCATTATTGATCTAAACAATGCTTACATGCAAATAGAAGTCGATGACGATACGAAGAAACTTCTTGTCATTAATACCCACCGTGGGTTATTTACATTTAACCGTCTTGCCCCAGGTGTAAGATCAGCCCCAGGCGTTTTTCAGCAATGTATGGAGAAAATGGTTGCTGGCATAGCAGGCGTTTTTCCATACCTAGACGATATAATCGTTGCCACAAAAAGTCGTGAAGACAACGTTAAAGCAGTAAATGAGGTATTCAATCGTCTTAAAGAATACAATATCACCGTTAATTTTGATAAATGTAAATTTTTCAAAAATTCATGCACGTACCTGGGCTATTACTTTGATAATAAGGGTATCCATCCGGATAAAAATAAAATTTCAAAAATTTTAGAATTTTCGCCTCCCAAAAATGTTTCCGAATTGAGGTCCTTCCTAGGAGCAATAAATTATTATGGGAAGTTTATCCACGAAATGAGAAAGCTTAGGGACCCTTTGGACAATTTGCTGAAGAATAATGTAACATGGTTGTGGTCCAAAGCATGTCAACGCAGCTTCGAACGTTTTAAGCAGCTGTTATCTTCAGAATTGTTACTTACGCACTTTAACCCAAAGCTCCCTATTAAAGTAGCAGCTGATGCTTCGAATGTTGGTCTAGGAGCATACATTTGCCATGTATTTCCTGATGGTAGTGAGAAAGCTATATATCATGCTTCAAGGACTCTGACACCAGCAGAGAAAAATTACTCCCAAATTGAAAAAGAGGGATTGGCCTTAGTTTTCGCTGTGGTAAAATTCCACAAATATCTATTTGGACGTAACTTTACGCTTCAAACCGATCACAAGCCGCTGCTAGCGATTTTCGGTAATAAAAAAGGAATTCCAGCACATTCAGCTAACCGCCTTCAACGCTGGGCTCTCACACTTATGTTGTACGATTTTAATCTGCAATATGTTTCAACGCATGAGTTTGGAGCAGCAGATATTCTATCTCGTTTAATTTGCAACGTCCCAAAGCCAAACGAAGACACAGTCATTGCAAGTGTTCAAGTAGAGGAAGAACTCAAAATGGTAATAAACGACATCACCGATGCTCTTCCCGTAACGTTCAACATGATTTGTGCAGCAACAAGAAAAGACCCGACTCTTCAACGCTTAATGGAACATTTAAAAACTGGTAAGTGGCCAAGAAATGAATCCGCAGAAATGAGTTGTTATGTGTCAAGAAAACAAAATTTAAGTATTGTCGAAGGCTGTATTATGTACGGTGATCGTATTGTGATACCATGCTGTTTTAGAAAAAGTATTTTGAAAGAACTTCATAAAGGGCACCCTGGTATAGAAAGATCAAAAGCAATAGCGAGAAGCTACATGTATTGGCCTTTGATTGATGACGATATAAAAAGGTACGTACAAAACTGTGCTAAATGCGCCTCAGTAGCGAAATCGTTACCAAAATCAGAATTGTACTCATGGCCATTAACAACACGTCCCCTAGAAAGAATTCACATAGATATCGCGGGACCTCTCGAAAATTTTTATTATTTTGTAATCGTAGACTCTTTTTCCAAATGGCCTCAGATTTATCAAATAAAATCAATTACATCAAAAGTAATAATAAATTGCTTACTGGATTTCACATCACTATTTGGAAACCCTGAACTAATAGTGAGTGATAATGGAACGCAGTTTTCCAGCCAACAGTTTGCTAAATTTTGTCAAGAAAATGGCATTTTACATAAATTTACACCTCCATACCACCCTCAGTCAAATGGTCAAGCTGAGAGGTTTGTTGATACTTTAAAACGTGCTTTAAAGAAACTTCAAGGATCAGCTACATCGAACGAAAACTTACAAACCTTTTTGAAATATTATCGATCATCACCAAATCCTACCACCGAAAATAAATCTCCAGCAGAATTATTCGTAGGGAGGAAATTAAGAACTAATCTGGACTTGCTGAAGAAACCACAAAAACCTTGCTTGGAACGGAATTCGAAAATGGAATATCAATTTGACAAACGCAATGGAGCAGTAAAACGCAAATACGAAATTGGTCAAAGCGTTTTTGCCAAAATTTATAAGCTAAATAAGTCAGAGTGGTTACCAGGCATAATTAAAAAAAGAATCGGAAATGTAATCTACGAGGTAGAGATTTTAAGTATACCAGAATTCCGCGCTGTTAGATCTCACGCTAACCAGTTGAGACCACGTCATACCGATTCAGTAAATACATCCACGCAGGAAATATTATTTGATTTTTTCAACATAACGCATCAACCACCATCAACAGAAAACGAAACCAGTGTAGTGTCAAACTATCCACCATCACGGGCTGAAACTATTGGGCCTGCTACCCAAAGTGATAGTGAACCGCAACCGCTACCATCGCCTGTAACATCAGATCACAGAGAGCGCAGTGATCCTCAAAGTTCATCGTCTCATCAGCACCCTGTTTCTACTAGAAGATCCGCTCGCAGAAAGCAACTTCCAGTTTGGACTCCGGATTATCATTTTTTTTAAAGAAAGGGAGATGTTGGCATCACCAAAATATGTATCGTAATTTACTACCTTAATGATTAACTCTGTATATTTGCGCAAGTCTACATATGTACTTTTATATATATGTATTTCTATTTACTCTTTATATATACTATATATATCTAGTCTTGGCGCCATTTTTTAGTTCTTCCGAAAATGTATTAGCTTTGAACACACACGCTTGTAAAAACCAAATTAAATATTATACTTATTAAATAAATAGATTTAGACTAGAATTGAGTAATTGAGTTTTATTCAAAACGGTCTAAAACTACAACAATAAATAATAAATCTTAGTTTTTATTTATTTAAGGTCAACTTTTAAGCATGATGTAATTTTTTCTTAAAAGTTAGTGTGTAACAAGATTATTTACAATAATTAACATAAACAACAACAAAATTAACCGAACCAATGAGCTCCCATACAATCTCTGGTCCACTCAGTTTGGCAGATCCAACACCATTCGAAGCCGCAGCCAGCTCGAGTGCAGACCATATGCATGCAACCGCCATCTCTCTCAGTAGGAGTACGACATTTAGGGCATGGTTTTGTAGAAACTTTGATAGTGACATTGCTAGCCTCATCCCAACGAGCCTCAGCTGCACGCTAAACACAAACTTTAGATGAATAATGTGTTTGCATTATACAGAATTTTTACTTACATTCGGATCAACCGCATATTCACAACTGGTACTAGTATTGCCAATACCATTTTCTGGCAAACATTCGCCTAAATGATAGCCTTGAAGACAATTGCGACAAAAAACATACTAGCAATAGAAAAATACATCAGTTTATTAAGGCATATTACGTATCAAATTGTTCCCACTCACCCCACAACCACTTTGGCAAGTTACTTTTATACATTCAGGTTCTATTAATAGACCCATACCACAACCAGGTTGTGGGCACAAGACACCTCCAGCCTGTAAAACATATTCTTCGGTGGCAAATCGCTGATAACGATCATACTCTTCGCGTGTTAATAACTTAAAATGATGAATTTCCTCAATGAAGGAATTCTCGCATCCTGCAGGACATGCTAATGTATATCCAATCTCAGGATGAGGCATAAATTGACGTTCCATGAGGCGTGACCGGCAATAATGTAAAAAACATTCAATACAGGTTACGTGTTTGGATTCACAAGGAAAGACTAAGACAGTATCGCTAAAGAACAGAAATTTGCGGTAGAAGCTGAGCATTATTTAGGAACAAATAAATTACATCATATGTATCAGTTACCTTACATCAGTACATGCTAGGCAGGGTATATCTTTTATGTTAATTTTAATTAAATTTAGGGGAGCAGCAAAATCTTTTTCGCCGCCCGAAACATGCTCCGCACACTTAAAATAGAATTCAGCAAATGGTGGGTCGCCAATATCATTATCGACACAGGCAATTTCCAGCGATTCACAGTGTCCTCGTATCCGACGAGATTTTAAAACATCATCCCAGCATTCTGGATCTCGATGTACAGTAAATGCACCGCCTTTACACAAAGAACAACGAACTCGTAGCTTGCCTTTGCACAATTTATTGCATTGAGAACAATGGACAAAAAAATGAGCTTTGCTGCGTTCTCGATCTAAAATTGCACAGTAATTTTAAACATTCATTTTATAATAGATACAATGTAATAACAGATATTACCTTCTTCTGGTATATTTGATCTCTCCTCACTTTGCAACTGCAAATCAACCAAGGTTTCACACAGTGGCTTCGAAGGTAGTTCCTCATTCGGTTCCTCTTCAGCTACAGTTGAATATAAGCGTTTTCTCTGTTGGGCAGGTCTTGTTTGTATGGCATGTAGTATACTTTGTTGTCCAAGATCACATTCCTGCAACGTTTACCATTAAGTGCTACGAACTATTTTGATTTGATTTAATAACAAATTATGTTCTAACCTCAATAGTTGTTGCATCGCTAAGCTCTTTGCCAGCAAATATTATTTTGACTTCGTCAGGCTGGAGTCCTAACTGTGGAGCTACAATTTCTTTGACGTTTTTTATATCCCATTGTGGTTCCAAATTAACCGACAATGTACGACCCGTATTAGTTTTGATATATATGTTTAACGTGTTTTTAATTGTTTTGCTACCAAATGTCAGCAATGCCAGCATTTTATCTATGAAAGCTCTTATCAAATTAATTAAAAAACTCATTTATCTAAATATAAGTATGTGTACTTAAAAATTAACACATTAAATTAAAACACTATTTTATAAAATTGCACGTAACAAAATAATATTACACTAAAGATAAACATTGATCAGCTGTTATGTTTTTGCAAAAATACAGTTGCAAAAATACGTATTAAGGTTAGCTCTATGGCAGCACTGAAAGCTGCTGAGTGTACACATTATTTTATATAAAAAAACCCCTATACATTTTTATGGACCAAAACGATGTTCAAATGTGTTTATTAGAAAAATGTAAATACAAGAATAAGTTTCACTTCAGAACATTTCATATAAATTTGGTATTAATACATATCCTTATTTGCACAAAGGTAATTTAGTTCCAAGGATATTGATCCGTACATATGTTAGAACTATCTGGCAACTCTACAAAAAACAAGCTTAGCGCGAATCGCAATTAATTAACTACTTGGAACTCGGAAAAACTTGGACATTTTGCGAAGAGGGCCCAGACTGGATTAAAGTAATAATCTGTAGAAGACTCCAAAATGATGTGCACTTTAAAAGAAGTAAACGGGGACTTGTTTTCTGCCGACGAAAGCTATTCAATGGCGCATTGTATAGCGGCAGATTTGAAAATGGGAAAGGGAATTGCCATCAAGTTTCGGTAAGATGATTAAAAAATATTTATATTATAGTGAACTGCATTTACTTTATACAAATTAGCAATAAATTTGGACGCATACATGTGCTTCAACAACAGAACGTTAAAACCGGAGGAGTAGCTATCTTGGTGGATAATTCTCGTTTCATTTACAATTTGGTCACTAAACAAAGTAGTTGGGGTAAACCTACATATCAGGCATTGCACAGTTCCTTGTGTGCAATGAGGGAGCATATGGTAAGTTTGAAAAAGAATAGTCCTTTTATATATTAAACTTGCTTATATTTTACATAATACATGCATACAAACATACATAGTTGAAACACAATGTTACCAAATTGGCTATGCCTAGGATTGGATGTGGCTTGGATGGCTTATCCTGGCCCAAGGTAAAGGATTTAATTGAGTCAACATTTACACAAGACTTACTAACCATTGTTATTTACAACTACGTTCAGCGAAATTAGCATGATATTAAAAAATAAAGTGCGAATCGTATTACATGTGTACAAATATTACTAATTTATTTCTAAATATATAATACAAAGAAACAAGTTTGTATACTCAATTTAGTAATATGTAATTAAAAGATAATTTGTACGTACTTTATGTAGATTTATAGATATGGTTTGATTTACTTAGGTACAAAATTATAAACTACAATTTCCAACTTTTCTTTAGAGAATACGCCATTTAGTTCATTGCTCACTTTGTCCCATTCGAGACCATCAATGCCACAGCCAATCCTTGGTATAGCCAATTTTTGTACATTATTAGCACGCTGAAAAAAAATTATAACATATCTATTATAGATAGATTTTAACTTATTAGTTTTTTTAAAAAGTACCATGTGATCACGCATTGCATTCAAAGATGACCTTAAACTATCATAGGTTGGTCTATCCCAACTTTGATCTTTAGTTACCAAGTAGTAAACAAAGCGTTCGTCATCCTTAAGTACCGCCACTCCTCCTGTCTGTATATCTTGCGAACGTAGATTATCGATTTGGCCAAAAACTTGTTTAAATTTTACTGCAATGCCAGCACCCATGCCCAAGTCCGCTGCTACACAATGTGCTAAACTATAATTCTTGGGGGCAGTAAATAAATCTCCTTCCACTTCAGTAAGTTTGTAATCAGATGTTGACATGTTGCGTTTGTTATCTGCATGTAAATTAAAAAATTGGAGAGTTTTATTAATTATAAAAATTAAGAATTATGGCCGAATTATAAGCGATTACTTTATTTTTCAAAACTAAACTTGAGTAAATTAATAAAAATGAACTGTATGTAAATGCAGTACAATATCGCACTTTTTCCTCTAAATGGGGTGAAATCAAAATTTAAATTTTCTGTATTTGTGTCCTTGCAAAAAGTAAAAATTTAAAAGGGGGTCAACCTTTAGAATAATTTAATATTTACTTGATTTAATACACTTGTTTGTAAGCTGACTGACTGTAAATTAATAGGAAATCATATTGTTTACTTGATATTTCATCAAATATAACGGTATTATAATATAATTTATTATGCAAAATATTTTGTTTTTAAAAGCAGTTGGCAATTGTTTTCTTTGCAGTTTTTAAGTTTCGTGTTTTTTGTCCCAATTTGATCGTTCTTAAAAATGTGAACGTGATAAATGAAATAACTCATTTATAATAAAATATTTTAAAATATCGAATATGAAAATATTAATGGAGATTTTCACGAGTAATACTAAAATAGAGCACACAGTGTGACAAAAAAAAATACCTGCGACGTGTTGCCATTTTTCTGGTAGGTATTGTCGAGTATTACAACAATCTGTATTTGAAATTATCCAAACACCTCCAAAATGTTGAGTTACGGGTAAAAACCCGGTTTTTCGTACCCGTATGCACTTATCAACCTCTAACTAACTTAAATATCAACTGATTTTATATTTATAAACAGATTTAGAAAGATGAGACTAAGATCTTTCGAATCATATATACTTTGTTTCAGTAAGTTTCAGATATATGCGTTTATTTTTTCACCAAATATAATTTTTTTCGGTTTTTTCGTCACTTTTGGATTCGTTCTTACGCATTTTTTTTACTGGAACCATAATATTTATGTCTTAATTTATAAAACATAATTGATTAAAAGTAGTTCGCAGGTTTGTGTTAATAAATTGAGCGAGTTATTAAATATTTTATTAGAAGACTTTTTGTTAAAAAACTTCCTGCATGTAGTTTTTCGCGTTCTATTTATGCGCTTTCTGTGTATTTATGCTTCCAGGATGATGAAAGTACAATTTAATAGACATATATCAACACAAAGTATAAAATTGATACAATAGTGATCGCCAAACTTTCTTTCTTGAGTGCTACATTTTTCACATACACCAACCATACATGTTGTCATCGTTGTTTGATATACTGCAATGAAAAAAACTGTTATTTTATTCACATTGTATCTAAATATCTAGTTAGTACCCTACACCTATAATAATTAATACGATTTGAACAGCTTGAGGGCCGCAAGTTGCAAAGCACTGTTTTATCAAATTTCGGTTATAGTGGTATCAAAAATTTGCAAAAAGAGCTTAACTTATGTAAAAATATTATAATTAATAATAATTTTGCCGATTATTAAGGCTGGTACTCGTATATGTGAAAAATTTGGTTCTCAAGAAAAAAGTTTGGCGACCACTGTTGTAACAATTTTGTACTCTGTGTTGTTATACTTCTATAAAATTCTACTTTCATCATCCTGGAAGCTTAGTGTTTAACAGAAAGTCTTCTAATAAAATATTTATTAACTCAGTTAATTTCTAAGGAATTTTTAAACACAAACCTGCGAATAAATCTTAATCAATTTTGTTTTATAAATAAAGTCATAAACTGTAGGTTTCTGGTACAAAAAAACTATCTGAGAACGAATCCAAAGTAAAAAGTGTCGAAAAAACCCAAAAAAGTATATTTGGTGAAAAAATACAGAAATACATATTTCTGAAATTTACTGAAACAAAACATACATATATGGTTCGAAAGATTTTAGTCTTTTCTTTCTAAATCCGTTTATAAATTTAAAATCGGTTGATATTTAAGTTACAGGTTGATAAGTGCATACGGGTAGGAAAAACCGGTTTTTTACCCGTAACTCAAGATTTTTGAGGTGCTTGAAAAATTTCAAATACATGTTATTATTATGCTCGACAATACCTACCAGAAAAATAGTAACACGTCCCAGGTATTTCGATTTCATTAATATTTGTCACACAGTGTAAATACAGGCAATTTTTAATAATTCTAGGGACAAAATTGAAATTATTATTTTTGGTTTGAAAAATTTGATTTAGGGTGACGCTATTTTATTGAACACCTCTGTACATAACTCGATTTTGTCTTAAGTCGACTTATACTGTTATCGCTTTTAATCACAGATATCATCCGTAACAAAAGGCATTCAAGATTATTTTGGACCTACAATCATATGTATGTATGTATGTGCAATGTATTTATGTATGCATGTATGTAAATATTCTTTCATAATTGAATTTAATCTAGCGGTCTGTACCTATAAAATTTAAAACTTAAGTAATTATTTCAACCAGCAAAACTACAGCACTATTCTTCAATTTTGAAATTACTGCGCAAGTGTTAAAGCAACAAAATACAGAAGAAAAATAAATAAAAAGAAAAAAAAATATGGCCAGAAACAAATGTGCAAACGTACATATGTATTTACTGCAAGTGTTATCCGAGTACATATGTATGTTGTACATATCGCTCATTTACTTCAATATTGTCACAACTCAAAAAAAACAGTTTTGCAGAAAACGCGTTTTAAGTTTTCAATTTGCATACAACTCAATGAGAACATGAAAAAATATTCTTCTCTCAGGAGGTGATGTTACACAAGATAAAATACGAAATGCCGCATTATTCTGCATTATCAACTCAAAAAACTAATGTTTTGAGTTATGACACTATTAAGCGATATGTATGTACGTGCGTATACACATATTTATGTACATAAATAGACTTGTACATAAAGATAGGAATATGAAAGATAGCCAATTTTGCTACCTTTAGCAAATATATAAGTATGTAATTAGAAAACGTACATATCGCACAATAAATCATAAAAAGTCACAACTCAAAAAGTTCTAGATGTTCAGGAGGTGCAAAAGACTATTGATATCTACTGTACAAATGACGTACACTTGCTAGAAAAAATAACCGTACATCTAACTAAAAAATTTCGAACTAGGAAAATTACAGAGGTTATGTTAGCAGGCTGCTGATAAAGAAGGGTAAAATTTAGAATCCAGCTCACTTGGGTCCAATACAATGATCCGTTTGTGCTATGAGTTGAAGAGAAAATAGTGAGAGGGGGTGATAGGGAAGGGATAGTGATAGAGAAGACAGATGTTAAAGGAAGAGATAGAGGAAAGCTTCATTCTTTTTTTTATGCACGTTTTTAATAATGCAGTGTTGCAGCGCCTCTGGTGTCAATGGGGTATATTATATTTTGAAACTGTGTTTAGGGTCCATTGTATTGGTTATTTTACTTCGCCGATGATTCTGTTGTAGTTTAGTGACCAGTGCCTTATGCCTGCATCTCTAGAACTTTTCCTACAACATCTGATACAAAGGACACTAATGCACATCAGAAAACTGCGTGGTGTTGTTATATATAACCAATATTGGTATCATAAAGCTTTTGAGAATACCTGTTATGAAATGGTACAATGCAGTCTTAGTCGGCCATTTATTAGTCAAGAAAATTTTATGAGATAGAAAATCGTTATTAGGCTGCGCCGTGTTGGGAAACACCATAGTGGAGAAAATCCTGAAGCCCGGCCGAAGGCCGGCAATGCAAAAAAACGTTATTAGGCAAGAAAACTTTGCAAGGCAGAAAATCTTTATTAGGCTGCGTGGTCTCGCGAAACACCATGGTGGAGAAAATCCTTAAGACCCGCCGAAGGCCGGCAGTACAGGACAACGTTATTAGGATAGGATCCTTTTTTTTAATTTTTGAGATACCAATATTGGTTATATTCGTAGGAAAACAACGTATAATCACAATATTGTACTAGAATTTCAGAGGCCCATAACTCGGAAACTAAGCCTGGACGCCAATTTTTTATTTAATTTTTTTTTCTTATTTTTCAATTTAGGATACTTTTTTTAATTTTTGAGAGGTGCCCCTAAACTTGGTTTGTTCCAATGTGCGATATGTACAATGTGCGATATGGACATCATACATACATATGTATATGTTTGCAAATTTACTGATTGTTTTGTTTTCCGACTACTTTGCACGGTCGTTGGAAGTGTTAGAAATTATAATTTGGCGTCATGAATCTGCCGCCTTCCATTACATCAAGAAACAAATATCAAGCAGTTCAATTAGTGCATCCGCACCATAACGTTTTGTACTAAAGAAAAGCGAAACACGAATTTTAGTTTTCACGAGCAGTTGTCAGAATAACATTACAGCACACATTTACACGTTAATTGGCGTTAATTTTTTTTATCTGATTGCAATAAAACTTACGCAAGATTCGTCAGCTGTTTTTTTTTTGTTTAGTGTAACTTACGGTTAAAAGCAATTCCAATAGATTCTTTAGTCTTTAACAAAGTTTGCCAGTTTTTTTTATTTTTTACGAACTGATTGTTTGTTAATTTTATTAGATTTTTTAAACCCAACATATGAACACATTTATTCTATGTCGGAATAAAAAATATATTTAATTCTTAAAATAACTTTTAATCATTGACAACAAAACAACAAAACAAAATTTTTCAAGTTGTTGGAGTGTGTGTGTCAGTCGCAAAAAAAGTAGAAAGACGACTGTAAAAAAGCATAAGATAAAAAAAAGAAAACAGCTGTTTAAGAAGGCGGATAAAACAAATTACAGTATCGATACAATAATCTCTACGACTGATATAATGGCATCATTTAAGTTACTCACCACTCTAAAGTCTTCAAATCTAACGGTCGTCTTTAACGTACAACGTTTTTTGCCTGGAAAATATTTAACAAATCAAAAACGTTTTTGTGCCTTACTTTCTTATCAATTGTCACCAAGTGATCTTAAAGAAAGTAAAAATAAATGTGGTTAGTATTAAAACAATTATAAATAAATAACATAATTTACATACATAAGTATGTACATATGTACGTATGTACATATGTACGTTTCTATTTCATTGTTCTTCATTCCACCAACATATATTAGGGTTGGTCAAGTGATTTTCGTGAATCACTCATGCTTGCAATGTTTTTTTTTCCACGAACGTTTTGAGTGTGAGGAATGTTGGCTTGTTTTATTTTTTTTTTGTTTGTTGTTAAGCATTTCGTCCTGCTTAAGGGACTCATCAGTAGACTTCAACCCAAAAAAAATTTTAAATAAGATTAATTAAATTATAGTAGGGCTCTTAATATTCTTGTTGTTATTGTGCAACTTTTTATTGCGTAAAGTTTTTGTTAGAAGCTAAAGAAGTTATGGGCCAAAAACTAACTAACTAACGAATATCTTTAAAAATTTAAGAGACACTAACTATAACAATAACAATTTGACTTGTTTTATATCCACCATGTGTTACAACAACATGGCAAAATTCACAGCCTGGTTATCTAAATTTTCAAGTATCAATTAACCGGCACTCTTGTTTAGGATTTCGGAAAAGGGATTTTGTTTAAGAGTCAATTAAAAGGGTAACGCAATTAAACGGAACTCATTTAAACATGTATTTTTCCATGTGTTTTATCTGGAACATTTTCATTCAATGTTTTTTGGAGCAATTAACCGGGTAAATCAATTAAGCGGGAAGCAATTAAGCGGAAACTACTTTAGTACGATTTCAAATCGACTTGATTTACAGAACAAGGCCGTAATAGGAACTTCATTTCATACTTGCAAAGTATTCCGTCGGAGGTTTTTAAAATTTTTAACTTAATGTTCAACAAGTCTATCTTTTCGTTTCTGAGCAATGTAACATCATAGTGAATGAACTTAACGAACATTAAAACTTTTAGTTTCAAAGACAAATTGTCGGTTGATTACTGATTTGATGTATGGAACAAAAATGTGTTTTCGAGAAAATCGATGAAGAATGTTTAGTTCATTAGTTTCATAAAAATACAAGATAGAATTTTTTGTTTAATAATAAAAGAAATATATACATACATATGTTTTTTAGACAAACTTACAAGTTGATCAACTTTTTACATCCAATATGAAAAGTTATTAGGATTTAAAGAAAAAATTACAAGAATCTTTGTCAAGGAATGTCACAATCATAACAACAATATTGTTCACTACTTGTTCAAGTAGGTTAAATTACTGTATATATTTAAGTAGAAAATATCAATTTTATTCATGCAACATCACATTTAAAGGAAAAACAACGGAAAAAATAAAAGGCAGTTTGAATATATTTAATAAAAGAAATTTTATTAATAAAAAATAAATATCAATTTAAAACACCCTACAAGAAATGAATGGCTGAAACTAACACAAACGAAATTTCTTCACTAACACACTTGCAACAATTTTACATTGAAATCAATAGTGACAGTCAATTGACTAGTCATTTGATCGGAAGTGATGATGGATTTATTTATTAATTATAGTTGCTCTACTCTAGCATATATGTTAGAGTGGAATATCTAATATACATATGCCAAAACTTTTCAAACATCGAGTTTTATTTAAAAAAAAATACAATTCAGTCTGTCTGTGGAAATTAAATTTATAAGTGCTAAAAAAGATAAGTAAAAGCAATATTGAATAAAATAAATGTACAAAATTTAATTTAATATATATTTCTTTTCAAAATTTTAGATATTTGGAAAAAGCAAGATGCGTTGGACGTGAAAAGGTGTGAAGAGGGCTAGATACCTCCTAGGTTTTTTTGAATTATATCTTTCGTTTTGAATTTTTTTAAGTGGCTTTTTATAATAAAAAAAACAATTAAAATAATAAAAAATAGTATTTATTGTCAGTATATCAATCATGTATGATTGCTTAATTGTGGGATGCATATTAGTCCATTATGATCAGTCAAACTTGACTAATTTTTATGCTATCATTGATTACTAAAAAGCAGATAGAGTGAACAGTGCGACTATATAGTTGTTAGAGTGAGATACAACATCACACGTACACAAAAGTTTCCATCACATTTTTCATTTTGCCCTTAATAATGTGATAGAAACTTTGTTCTAAGCAATGATGAATATATCCTGCATGACTTCCGATCAAATGACAGATCAATTGACTGATACTATTCTTCTAGGGCATAACACAATAATAAAATTTTTGTATTTTGCTTTGAATCACAAAAATTTTCGATTGCTGTAAAACAATTTTTTAAATGTTCAACAATTGTGAAAATGGTGCAATATTGCAGCTCCATATATCCTGATATACTCAAGATATCGGAAAACTGATAACGAATTTGGAAAGAGGACACATTATTCATATATAATCAATCAATAACTCAATTTTTTTAAAAATGTTCCATACATCAAACCAGTAACCAACCGACGATATGTTATTTCTTAATTTGTACTAATTTTCCAACAATTAATTTAAATACAAATGAAGGCGTAACATAGGGTGGGTTAATTAATGAATGTGGCGTATATAGCACAATCATCATTGAGTTTTGTTTATAACTTCAAGTTTTTTTTTATAGTTGGGGGACTTATATGTTTGTTTTTGCTTACATTTATGAACAGTGGCGAGCAAAACTCAAGCGCTTATTTATTTTGTTATGTTTAACTTTATTAATAAACATACTAAATCGTTTTACTACAGTACATTTTTGAGGCTAAACATTAATGCAACTCGTCGATTTGTTATTGGTTTGCTGCAGTCATAATGTATTTTGAATATACTGTGCGGCAAACCAATAACCAACCGATTAACTGGCATTTTAAAAATATAACAATACATATATCGTTACCTTAATATAGAAAAGTCCTAATTCACTTTTTAAAATCGAGTTTTTTGTATATATTTTTTTTTCAAAGTAAATTTCCTAAATTTGGAAGCGTTCTTGTGACGTTAAACGATTATAATGACTTGCAAGCCTTACTGAACAGAAATGTCAACACAGTTCGATATTCGCAGCTGTCAAACCATAGTTATAGTTCTCATGCAGCTAATAAAAACAGCCGATGTATTAATATGTACCCATGTATTTTATTAAATCTCTTTCGCCTTTTACATACACACTACAGCTGGGTCCAACTCGTTCATTCTTTAATTTTTTCCACAAATCTATGATCAAATCCCTTTAAATTACATGGGTTTGATCATAGGTTCGTGGCGGAAATGAACGAATGAACGAGTTGGACCCAGCTCTAATACACACATGGTTCAGTATTTCTCCTTCTGAATCCCGAATCAATCAATCAACAACAAGCCGATTGTTTCAAACCATAACAGCTATGATTCAAAAACTTTTCCGGGAATTATCTTGATGTCGATATGACACACCTTCATTTCTTTGTTACTTGTAGAGTTAGTTTCTTACTAATTAGTTAAACTTAGTTTAACATACGTTTTAGTTAACAAAGAAACAAATTTAAACGGGGTTTAACCGCCCATGCTGTTTTTCAGTATTGGATTAGAAATAGACATATATATATATATATATATATATATATATATATATTCCCGTCGTTCCTATAAGGAGCATAGGGCCTCAAGAGATAGATAGAAATAGACTTGCTTTCCAATTAATTCCAAAACATCATACGCATACCCAGCGATGCCAACTATTTGTAACCCAAACGCGCTATTCCCCTTCGCAAAACGCGCTAGAACGCGCTAAGTTGCAGCATTGTCAACTATTTACAGCCAAAACGCGCTATTTTCCTACGCGCTAAATTAAATTTTAATAAAATTCGATGTACTTAAATGTGTATTAGTAAATACAACTTACTTTTTAGTAGCTCTTTTCTGATTTTATAATATTGTTTCTTCGAAATTATATCCTAAACAATTAAAATCATTTAATACAGAATCAGAATTGCCTTCCAAATAATCGAAATCCTTAGTTTTTATTTTTATTTTATATGTCAAACTTTGTAACAACTTATAGGTATATAAATTGTAGAATAGTTTTGCGATTCAAATGCTTTCTGTACTTCAGCTAGAATAGATGCTTAATAAGTTATTTAAATTTTTTTGATCACGAATTTTCATGAAATTTCAAAATAGTTGCCATTTATAGTATTAAAATGCATTTTTAATTCTAACCACAGTCAAGGGAATTTTATTTGCGAGAGCTGAACTATTATCCAATTTAAAAAATTTTATGAGTTTTGAATACTAGAAAATTGTTAAATTTATGCAAAAAAAAAAAGTAAAAAAAAACATTGAACTGAAATGATACTGACTTTATTCAAAACGCGCTAATTTAGCGCTATTTTTAGTAAACGCGCTAAGACTAAAATAAGCGCGTTTGGCATAGTTAAAACGCGCTAAATCTAGCTCGATACGCGCTAAATTGGCATGGTTGCGCATACCTCTTTGTTAAACGAAATCTTTGAAATAATTTCAATTCATGATACACATACAAATGATTTGGACGTGTTCTTATCCTTCTTATTTTTCTTACAATTATCATATCCAAGTTATTGTGGATTTCATAATCATTAAAAATTTATTTCTTATTTTTATCACTTGGCAGTTCTAACTTGAGTTTAACAGAGCAATGTTGCTCTTTTAGACTAAGATTATTAACTAGATAATCTTTATTTGAAAAACAATATTTTAAGTTTAAACTACAGTTAACTGACAAGTACAGTTTATCTTTATGTTAAAAAGTAGCCCGCAATGGCCAGTAAACTTCTAAACGACGTGTGCTTTAAAACTAGTGCAAACATTTCATCGTAGCTTTCGAAATACTTTTGTAAAAATCCCATCGCAATCAATCTGGCCCTGTACTTACATATTTATGTCATCCATACTTTTTACTTTGAAAACTCTTTTTTAGCCAATCAATATTTGAACGAAAGAAAATTGCTCTCGTTTCGTTTTATTATTTTGCTAACTTTTTTCCATGAAGAGTCAAATAAATCACATACTCGACAATACCTAACCAGAAAAATAGTAACATATTTTCGTAGTATTTCGACTTCATTAATTTTTGTCAGACGATGTAATCAATTTCAATGTATTTTTAATAAAAAAAAAAAATTACTGAATAAGTAATATATAAAATTTAGCACTATTGGTGCATTAACAAATGTTAAACTTAATTGTAACAATTCCCAAAAGAAACATCAATTCAAATCTTCAGATCGCATATTTAATTTATTATTGGGCATTACATCGGAACACGTGTTCATTCAAACTTTCAAACCTTTATCATAAACATCAGAGGAATTAAAAATTAAAATAAAGAATCTTTACTTCAGTCACTTCAATAATTTTGTTTAGTTTTTTCTTTCTACTATAAAATTTTGAAAAGTGTACGTGTTTTTGCATTTCAGCTAACGATATGTACATACATATACATACATACATATTTACATGCTGATGTATTAAACAAGAGTATAAAAGTGAAATTCATAACATAGAATATTTTATTGCTATTTATTAATTTATTTATTTGTTTGGCCTTAGCAAACTTTTTATTAGCTGATGTTTTGTTTTTGTTTTGTAGTTTCTGATAAGAATTTTAAAATAAAGAAGCTTTTTATTATTCTGCTTTGTTGATAACCAACTGATTTCTGTTGTTGATCGTGGCGTAGAATATTTTTTCTGAGCGAGCAGGTTTTTTAATCAATGGGAGAGAAAAACTATCTACGTATCTTGCTTAAAGCTGTTTGTCTGATACCAATCGAAAGATACGTATTTGGTTTGGCAAAATATTTAATTCACAGAGTTATTTAGTTGTTTGTGAACAGTTCTTGCAAGTGTTTGTATCGTTAATCCAAAAGAGTGTTTTAAGTTCGGTTTTATTATATTTTTTTTATTTTGCACATAGATATTTCAAGTTCATATCAAAGAAATATGTCGTCAGCGGGAGAGAGGCCGAAATTAGTAAAAGTGGAGGAATCGAGACGTTTTATGATCGATTGTTTCAAGGCAGTCGATGTCCCACAAGATCATGCTGAACAACAGGCGGATTTACTAGTAGGAGCTGATTATCGTGGACATTTCAGTCATGGCATGAATCGTTTGGAAATGTATTTGAATGATTTGAGCATTAAATCAACAAACGGTTGTGTTGTTCCCACAATAATCAAGGAAACGCCTTCAACGGCCTGGGTGGATGGTAATAATGGCTTAGGCGCTGTTGTGGGAAACTTCTGTATGGATTTGGCCATTAAAAAGGCTAAACAAGTCGGTGTAGGTTGGGTCTGCGCTAAGGGATCAAATCATTATGGCATGGCTGGATGGTATCCTATGAGAGCTATGAAAGAGGGTTTGGTAGGCATGTCCATGACTAACACGTCTCCTCTAATGGCACCAACACGTTCTAAAGAGGCTGCCTTGGGTACTAATCCGTTGTCACTAGGCGTTCCTGTAAAGGATGATCACTTTTTGCTTGACATGGCCACAACGGCTGTGGCAGTTGGTAAAATAGAAATACAACGCCGCAAAAAAGAACCACTGCCACATGGCTGGGCGCAAGATCCAGATGGTAATGAGACTACCGATCCTGAGTTAGCTTTTGAAACTGCCTGTCTAATGCCTTTAGGTGGTGCTGAAATCAATTCCGGTTACAAAGGATATGGCAAGTTTCACTATTTATTATAAACACAATTTTGCGATTTTGAAAAAACGCCTGCTAAAAATAAAATTTTCAAAAGGTTTGGGCGCTTTAGTTGATATCCTATCTGGTGTAATGTCTGGCGGTAATTATTCTACCAAAGTGCGTAAATGGACCCATGCAGGCGCAAATTCAGCTGCAGATTTAGGCCAAGTGTTTATCGCTGTTGATCCGAACTGCTTTGCGCCCGATTTCGAAGAGAGAATGACTGATTTTAACAGCCGTTTACGTGGCTGTACACCCGTAAGTATTTCTTCCATAATAAAAACACATGCGTGTATTTTGTTTGCTATTTTTATGTTTACATTTTTAATTATTTAGACCAATCCCGAAAAACCTGTGCTTATTGCTGGCGATAAAGAGTCTATGAATATAAAAGCTGTCGATGCCGTCGGTGGTATTCAATATTTGCCAAATCAATTGCAAACATGCGAAAACTTATCGAAACGTTTCAATGTAAGACCTTTAAGTTTTGTTTAAATTAAACTGACAACGCCAAAAAAAGCTTAAATAATTGTTATTATTGTTGTATTTACTCGTATGTATAATTTTAGATTTTTGTTTAACAACATTTTTTATCATATTTGTTTTCGATATAAAATATGCTGAACTTGTGCATTTATTTCAGTTTTAACTTATAGATTTGTTTTTGTACAAGATCATTTGTATTGATTTAGAAGAAAAATTAAAAACCTATTTTTAATGCTAAACTGGTATTTTACTTATACATATTTGGTTTTAAAGTGTTCAAATTCAATTTTGTTTCTTTAAAACATCAAGTTTTTTTTAATCTATGTAGTGCCGGCGAACATTTCTTGGGCACTCAATACTCAAACTACGTTTGAAAAACACAAAGTTGATAATTATCAATTAAAAAAATTCATGTCAAATGTGTTCCCTTTCCCTAAAATTGTAATCGTCATTTTTGAGCTGTGCTTGTGTCAATATACTACCTACAAAACAAAATATTCGCATCTTATTCTCGATAAGGATGAATTGTATTATATTTATACCCTTCACCAAAAATGGTATTATAAGGAATATTTTTCTGAAGATTACGCTCCTGAATTTGGCAGCTATGAGCCAAAAGTGGTGAAAAAGATATGAACAATTAAACATTTCGACATGCCGAAGACAAAAAAAAACGAAATTCCAATTGGTACCCGAGCTAAAGCCGTAAGAAAATTGCATTATTAACCGACTTCAAAAAAAAGGAGTAGGTTATCAATTCGTCTGCATTTTTTATTTTCTTGTTTTGGTTGTATTACTGCATAACTCGGTACATTTTAGACGGATTGTTGAATTTTTTTTTGAGCTTCCATTTGGTTCCATTAGGAAAAAAGTGGGCGAAGATACGCCCACTACTTTATTTGATTTTTTATATTTTATTGCTACGAAACTTACCCACCAACTTCGGCCCTCGTAAGGACAAAATCTAAAAAATAGGCGGAGCCACGCCTAATAAAACTTAATATGTACTATATTCCACATGCTTCTCTTTAAACGACTTTTACGAAACTTTGCACACACCCTGAACTCAAAAAAAAACAATCTTGCATTCAAAAAAGTAGACGGGGTGACGGTCATTACAATTTAATATTATATTTCACGTGCTTCTACTTCATCGATTCTTACGAAATTGGTACATAGCTTGAAGTCTGAAAAATACTTAATCTTGTGTTCAAAAAAGTGGGCGGGGGTACGCCCATGAAAGGTTAGTATTAAATTATTTCTACTTCTACTTATCCTATTCCCACGAAACTTGGTAAGGAGCTTCGGCTCGTAGAATGACATAATTTCATGCTCAAAGAAGTGGACGGGGTCAATAATATTTGCCGAATTGAGGTGCACTCCCCTAAAAAAATATAAACTTGGCACTAAAAATGTTGAAAATAAAACTTTAAAAAAACTTAAACGACTGCCAAAATAAGCACTAAAAATTGAAAAATAATATAGATTTAGTTAAAGAACAAGGTATACTTTAAAAATTTAAAACAAGTATCACCATACAAAATGATGATTTTTAACTCTTAAAGTACACTTTGTTATGACTATATGCTCCAGTATTTTTATATGTGTTATCTATAATGATATTCAAAGAAGGTGACTATAAAAATTATAACCAGGGACAGGGGTTTCATGCAAATGCATGTTTTTTCCCTTGACCCTGATAATGGCAAGAACGAAATATCTTTACGAAACAATAAATTGGCGTAAAAATGGCATCGATTTGTTAGTGCATATTTTGCTGAAAATTCATATTTTTACATAATTTGGTCATAAATGCATATTTTTGTCTCATATTTTGCTACAAATGAATGGTTTTGTGTCATATTTAGCCAAAAATTCAAATTTCCAAAAATATTGTTGACAAATTGTTATTCCCTCTTATTGTGAATGGCATCGTCGACGTCACACCAAGACGACAGTAAAAATTGTCACTTGTCTACTCTTTGTATGTATAAGTAAATAAGTAAATATAGAATTTGCTAACCTCATTGGCACCGACTTCGAATATCATTATAAATAACACATATAAAAATATTTTATTTAACTGAATCTAAATTATTTTTATAGGGCATTTACACCTGCACAAAATTTAGCACATTTTAATTAAAAGCTTTATGAAATCTATTTATCTAGTTTACATCAAGTTCTTTTTGACATTTATCAAGACTTTTTTTCATCAAAAACAAAACCCATTAACTGAAAAATTTCCAAAACTACAACCAAACAACTGCAATTGATCCAATTCACACACCTTTTTAGACAGACCACAGGGACTTATTAATTTCTATAAGTACTTCGAGATATTCCACACGAGGAGTTTGCACTCGATGACTTCAAAAATGTGTCGCAGTGTGATTTTATAAAAGCTTCTAAATGCGGTATGGTTTTCGTTATCATACAGTTTTTGATTTATTTTAGTGCGAAAATTGCTTTAACACTGAATACCTAAAAGTATTTACTCGATATCAGTGTTTAAAAAACTTAAGTCGAAGTAGCAGTAGTCGTAAAATGTTTACTTTTCGCTGGTTCGACTTTCTCCAACTGTTTAAAATCATCTAATGCTTTTGCTTGTGAAAATCAGCAACAGTTGCATTCGAAGCAGAAACAGCAAACGATTTATGAGCAAGTCCGCAGTACTTTCAACAGTCAACGAACTCAAAAGTTTGAATTTGATTTGCTGTTGCTTTTGGTTAGTTTCGGTAGTAAAAGCAGAAGCAGTATGTGTCGAAGAAGCAAAAGCTCTTGTTTGACTGTTTGTGACTTCCAAAAGCAAATCAATTTCAAACTTTTCAAATAGTCGACTGCTGAAAGAACCGCGCAATTGGTCATAAATCGTTTTGTGATTTTGCTTTGACTGAAACTCTTGTATTTTTTAAAAGCAGAAGCAAAATCAAATGAAATAAAAATCATTACAGCTCAAAATATTTTCAGAGTTCAAAAATTTATTTTGTTAACGTTTTTGAATAAGAAATTTATAGTATGTATACAAATTTGCGGTAATTTACATAAAAGTGTTAATATGGAAGATAATCTAATCAATTGACAAATAAATCATGTGCCTTGAGCTGATTTAACTTAAAAAAAAAAATATGAATCAATATGATTTGCTCCAATCACCATGATTTGCCGAAGCATAAAATAAATCTCTGTTTTCAAATATAAAATGACTCTCTGGGTTAGTAGGAATCTGCTAGCACTTCTGATATAGCTGTTCCTTGCTAATTCCACTTTAAGGTCGCTTTTTGTCTGGGGTAAAATAATCGCATCATAAAAATAAAAATTTGGAATAATAACCTATTACCTTGAAATTTAACTTTTACTGAAACCATAAATTTATAAGTATATTAGCTGTGTTGAAATAAGTGGTTGTTTATCTTATAATAATTTCACTTAGGAGTTGTTGATAAAATATTCTTCTCGTTATTATTTGCGTTAATATTAACAAACAGATTAAAAAAATTGCTTTCTGATGAAAACCATAGAATACAAATTGTTCGAAGGGGACAAGTATTTTAACCCCGGGACTTCGGTATTGTAAAATGTCTAATGCCGTACGCAATTGTCTCGATCTCGGGATTTGTTGTGATATTTTGTTATTATTATTTTGTTTAGAACAACAAAAGTTTTAAATAAATTTAGTAAACTAAAGTGCAAAGTAAAAATAAAAAAAAATAAGCATCTAGGATATCATCTGAAAATCCTGTTTTAAATCATTATATTATAGAAAGTATATTGAACAGGATAAATTAGTACAAAGTTTTTGTAAATATGTATGTAGTATACATTGGGAAAGTGATTTTAAATCACAAGAATGGTGTTCTGCACACAAAACTTTTTTGGTTTTTTGTGATTTTAAACCGGTCAGCTAAATGCCTGCCAACTTGAAATCACATGGTTATTTTTTCAATCACTTTAATTTGAAATTTGCAATAAATTAATTAAATGAATAACTTAATATCTTTTTTATTTGTTTTTATAGTAAAATAAGCAAGTTTATACGAAAGAATTTATAAAATTATGAAAAACTTGAAGACACTTTCTTTTGCAAGCAATGCTGTTATTTGCTTTGCGAATTGCTTTTGTGATTTTGCATTTACAGAACAAAACATCAGCTGTTGTCATGTGGTTTTGAAAGGTTAAAATCACACCGAAAAGTTCAAATCGCAATTGTGATTTTTAAATCACAAAGTGATTTGAAATCTTGTGATTTCCAGAACATGTCTGTTGTATTATATGCAAGATTTGTTGAAAAAGTAACTACGAAAATTCTCCGGATTTGCCTAAATAAATTGCGGGACTGAGGGGTTCATTAGTACCGAGAAACTGATATCCATACTAATTGCACTTAAAAAAAAATTGCAAACATTTCATTTTAGTGGCTCAATTAAAAATTAAGTAATCTCATTATCTAAACAATTTCTGTTGCTTATTTAAATATACGAGTATAGTACATCCATATGTAATTTGGGAATTTTTTTGTTTTATTTTATCAGCCAATTTCCGAATCAATTTTTTCGTTCACATAGATTTCAATTTTGTATCATCAATTCCAATAAAATTAAAAAAACATTTATACTTTTTCCAACAGACAAATTTATGTGAATAATTTTCCTCATAAATTATCAAAATATTTCGCAATCGTATGGAGTTTTTTGAGTTGTTCACACGTTCGGAAGTTTTCATGTGAAATTGCATTTGTGATAAGCCTGAATATCGTCCAAATGTAAATACTCGCTTAACTTGGACGGACATCTGGGCGCTTTAATTTTTGCATCAATTGAATATTGTAGAGATTTAAATTTAGGTCTTTGTGTAAAATGTGCTGTAATGGTACTTGCCTGCTTCCTAATTGAAAGGTTGTCTGTCACGAATATAAATGTTGTATCATTTTTGATAATCTTGGCCAACGTTCAATAGCGACTGTATTCCCAAAAACGACGTTACTGAATGACATATCCCGCATGCCTCTCCTATTCAGTTGCCTGCCTTGCCTTGCCGTATGACCACTTTTTTAACAAACACAAACTGCGAAACCACTCTAAAGGCTTAGTTAGCCGACTGTAATGCAATGTAACTGTAATGTAGAAAACAGCTGATCGATATTTTTATATGAAAAAGAGGTTACGTTACATTACATCTCTATAACCTTTTTCATTACTTTTCACATAACAATACCGATCAGCTGTTTCCTACTGTTGCAGTTACATTACATTACAGTCGGCTAACTGAGCCTTAAACCACTCTGTCTTGTCTGTAGAAACACCCTCCGACTAATAGACTAGTATACTGCCTACTAGCCAAGAGAGCTATTAATTTCAGTTGCCAAATTGCAATAATATTCGCAACAACAAATTTTTGGTTGCTGCATAGTCTTTATGGCAAAAAGGTGGTAAAACAAAATAAAAGTAAATTAAATTACATAAGCCACTAATCCTTCTTTGGAAATGCGAAAATATGCTTTAAAGCTAAAAAAGAAATTATTAGTTAAAAATTATTTGAAGCAATTACATTTACTCAGAGTGAAGGCGGTAACTCTAAAGGATTTTAATTTTCCCTTAAGTGACATCCAATAGATACCACATAGTGGAAGGCCAATGTAAGCAACATGCGTTCGCGGGAGGCAATCACTGTTCTGTTTTCCACTTGAAATTATTATTGGTAGGCAAATGAGCGCGGTATATTTAGCAATTTCTTTCGAACGAAATTAATAATGAAAGCCATTAACTTTGATTCAGCTAACCATGGGTTAATACCGACAAAACAAACTACTGCGCATGTAACTTCACCATGTGCTGTTATGTTTTTTAATTCTATTTTTTCTTCAAAATTCCACTAGAGACGCAAAAACTTACAACAAACTAAACAAGAAAGAGTCTGTGGACGGTGGTTAAAGGAAGTTTGTTTTTTACTCCTTGAACATCAACCCCTAATATGCTCAATGCACAACATAAGCACACAAATATGTACTACGTAAAATACTGTATATTTCGGTTTTGTTTTTATATGAATATTCGTTTTAGGCAAAAGTTTAACAAACTTAGAAGAGATGAAACTGCATAATTCAAATAAAAATTGTAAAGTAAACACAAAAAAAGCTTGAAGAGTGGATTGAAAATAATTATTAGCAATTTAAATCAGTGCTTTTTGAAGCTCATAACGTTGAACAACTTGCGGCGCTTATAACATAACGTGTAACGTTTTATTTCATAAAGAGTGAAATTTATAGAGGGGAGTTGGTTCAAGGTGGTTGTTTGCTTAAAATGAAAAAATAAGAAATTCAAGCAAATTAAAGAAAAAATTCAAACACTATTCTTTAAATATAAGAAAAAGATAAATACTCGTATGTACATATATTTATGCAGCTGTACAAAATAAACAATTAATTGGTGTGTGTGTGTGGGTATAAAATAAAATTTTACCATGTCCGATTCCAATAGTAGGCAATTTCAAAAATTGCCTCCCGGATGGGATTGCAAATATGACCAAGCGACCGGACATTGGTAAGTGGACATTAAAATCCCTTTTTATTTACAGCCTTTCAAGATGGCGGTCGTAAAAACTTAGCAATAACACATACATACATACATATTTATTTATATATGTATGTATGTATGCATGTGTGAATGCGTTTATACATGCCTACATACATATGTGTGTATTCTGTGAAGCGTATTAAATTGTTGAATTGTTTTAAATTAAATACAATTGCGGCAATTGCATACTTTAAGGCAGTCGCTTGAATATGGATAATGTGACGTTACATTACGTGATTTAACCTTAAAAATTAGGTCGCTGTAAAATGTACATACGAATGAAGTGCTAAGTACTTGTCTCCTTGATACTTTAAGGATTCAAGTGGTTTATGTTTTTGCATCTTCCTTAAAAGAACGACCTTTATGTACATACGAGTATGTACATATGTACAACTGTGTATATGTTGTTGCTTCTTTATGCTTAATGTAAATGTGTGCAAGATTTCTGTATGTAAATTTTAAAATCTGTGTACATTTGTACACACAGAATTTCAAACCAAACAAGGACAAATGACATTGGGACGGGATAAGCGATTATGAACAATAATGCTTTTGAAGATTGTTGGCATATATTTAAATATGTATAATTAAAAAAGTAGTAGGTAATTGCTTTTTGTTACGATATAATTGTGACTCAATTTTAAATTGTTTGATATTAAGAACAAACTTTCTAAAACGCAGCAGTAGCATCATTTACATTTTGAAATTGTCATAAGTTCAATAGTGTCATAACTCAAAAATTCGTTTTTTGAGTTAATAATGCAGGATAATAATGCATTTCGTATTTTATCTTGCGTAAAAATTTCATATAAATAGCTTGTACTATCACCTCCTGAGAGAAGAATATTTGTTCATGCCTTCCTTGAGTTGTATGTAAATTCAAAACTTTAAACGTGTTTTCAGCAAAACTAGCTTTTTTGAGTTATGACACTATTGAACAGAATGTGCTATATGTACATAAAACTGAAAAAGTGTCTGTTTAATTGTTTGACGCTGCAGGACCTTAGACTAGTGAAGTGAAACCTAATGAAAATCACATCAATACATTTTACGTACTGTGCCTGGCAAGTGCAATACTAGTACTACCACAAACTGTTTCGAAAATGAGTCGAAATTTATCAGAAGCGCGAGTAATAAAAGACTCTTTTAGAAGAGTCGTGGCTTGGGTACCATTTTCTCCCGAATAAACAGTAATTTTCGACTCTAAGATGAGCGCATAAATGATTATTTTAATCGTGCGAAGGAGTCGAAAAAGACTCGAATATGATTATTAATTTCATAAAATGCTGACATACGTATGTATATATGTATATGCATATGTATTTATGAGAACTTTAACTCCAGTAACCTTGAAATTTTTAAAGAACATATCGCTTTTTACAATAACAACATAACTCAAAAAAAGCGATTTTTGTAGTTACCCAGCAAAAAAAAACGACAAAAATTAATTTGAATCATGGGTTCGATTTAGAGGAAACATGCACGATTTTAACATTAGCATGTCATTGCAGATCATATGTTTGTGCAGAAATTTTAATAAATTTATCTTCATTTAAATAAATGACACTAACCAATGCATCATTTTCTCTGACTCAAGAACATTTTTTCATAGCCAAAACCATGAATACTTTTCACAAGTCGATGATGAACCCGTGCATGTTCCCTGATTTTAAAGCTTAATTTTCATCGCTTGAATAATGACGAATTTATTCTGATTTAGGATAGCATTAAACGTGAATTTACTCCATGTAATGATTAAGAAGTTGTGAAAAAGACAAGCTCTTTGAACTACATACTTGTGAATAATAATGCAAAACTAATTCTCATATCATATTTGATACAGATATCTTGTATACTCAACTCTGAAGAGAAAAGAAAAAGTTAAACTTAATTTTTCTATTAAGTTGCGTGTAAATTGAAAACCAATGTGAATAGTGGCTTCGCTGAATAAAGATTTTCTCTTCTAAACAGAAGATTTAAATTTTTGTATAAAAGAGGACAAATATTGTTTTTTTTTTTTTTTTTTTTGATACAAATAACAGCAAAATCGATATAAATTTTTGACATTACGTGCCAATTTCACGATGTCGACAACGTTCGACTTGTCGCACACTTACATTCAAAACAAAAACAAATTTTCATATTTTGTTATTGTTTCAAATGTAAATTAGAGTACACACTATCGAACATAAGTGACAGTTTTGCTCAAATTTTACATTGATCGATAGTGTGAACACGAATTTCGTCAGTCAACAGTCAACCACAGAATTTTTTGTGGTTGAGTGACAGTCAGCGGCCATATTGGTTTTTGACTGATAGTGTGTACCAAAAAGCGTCAGTCAAGAGATTTTTGTTTTGTAGCATAAACAACACAAGATGGACGCGGAAAATTATTTTTTTTAAGAATTTACATATTTTTATGAAAGGAAGGCTGTTTGTGATGTTAAAGACAAAATATTAAGACAATGTCGTACTAAGAGTTGTTAAAGATAAGAAAATATTAAAATAATTCATCATAAAAAAATGTTGTTAGCAATAATGCGCATCCAATTTGTGTATTTTCTGTGTTTGTGTGTCTAATTTCTTTTTTTGAATGAAGGTTTGAGTGCCGGACATGATCGATAGTCTGAACAGCCAACACTATCATTCAAAACTGATAAATTTTCGACTGTCACTTATGTTCGATAATGTGTACCCCACTAAATCGTGCGACAAGTGGAACGTTGTCGACATCGTGAAATTGGCCCTAACTGCCAGTTTATAGAAGCCATGTAAAAATTCTCGTCTGTATATTTATATTGAAAACAAAAACAAATTGTGAGTGCTTTGTTTTTGTTTTCAATATAAATAGGCAGACGAGAATTTTTACATGACTTCTATAAACTGGCAGTAAATTGGCTGACGAGAATTGTTACTTGTCTTCTATAAACTGGCAGTAAGAATATTTCAATAAAAATTTAGACGATATATGATCCTAAATTTGAGTAAATTTTTTTGGTGTGTATAGGGGAGAAAATTCTTACGCCCGAACAGAAGCTGATAAGCCCAAAATCTTTACTAACCCAGCAAAAAACCAATGCATATGTTTCTTCCAATGTATTTTTAATGCCATCCCAAATCTTAATAAAGCTGCAGTTTTTGAACTTATGAACAACGAATGCGACATTGCTAAATAAAATATTGCACCGAAAAAGGCATGCAGAAATTAATTAAATCATCACATTGACATTTTTCCATGAGTAAGTAATCCTTAGTACACATTATAGTGGTAACGTTTGTCATTTCCGATTTTTGTCGTTGTATGTCATTGCATTACAAACAAAAAAATATAATATAAGCGTCATTGGACACATTTTGAAAATGACACCACAAATTAGTTTTAACTCGTTACAGAGAACATGTCTTCAAGGCCGACGAAGAGTGCAAGTTCGCATCTTAAAAAATTAATTTTTATATTTTTTCTTAATCTTGCACATGCTTGCTAAAATGGGTTTTAATTAGGGATCGCTGTTCGGTTAAAACCGAAATCGAAACAGCCTCGTTCTTTAGCTCAAGTATTCGAAACCGAAAACCGTCGATTTTACATTTGTCACTTCTTGTTATTTTAACATTTATTTTTTTTTATCAATCATTAATAGTGATTTGAGAGCGATACATAATATTAGCGCTTAAAAAGACAAACCTCATGAGGAATTTGTTCAAAGCTCGCAATGGGTTAATGAGGTTTCAATTAAAAGTATAACACAATCTCAAATTATGTGATAAACAATTGTAATGAAGTTAATATTAAATGGCTTTGAAAGGAAAAAAACAAATTGTAGCACAACGTCCGAGTTATGAAAAATCGAATGATCAAAAATACAGTTTAACATTGGATAAGTGGATTAGTACTAGAAGTGGGCGATATATAAATGTGAATTTGCACAATTCAAATTTTCTAATAAATATAGTAAGGAATTTCTTCACGCAGCCGCAGCAGGATCAATAGAGGGACCCCTTGAAGCTAGTTGCTATTGATAGAAATACTCAACTTTACATCAAGGAAACGGGAATTTCCAGTTTTTAGAGGCAATTAATATCTAGATATCAATGTGTGTTACATTCTTTAGGAAAGCGATAGTAAATAAAGATAATGAAGTAGAATGTAATTCAGCTAAATTCGTTTTATAGAAAATAAGGATTATTGCTTTAATTTATTTTTTTTTTTATTATACTTATGTATCTGTTATTAAGTTTTTAGCAGTGAACAACATCAATTATGTATTCTCTTACATCTATCATATAAAGTGAACTTTTAACCAATTTCAGCTACTACATTAATTACATAACGAAAGCAATGCAACTCGAGGATCCGCGTTCACGTTATCGACCATTGCAAAATGAACGATGTTCAAATGAATCTATAGCATTGCATGTGAGTATTCTTTTTTTGTCTTGTTTGTTTTATGTTTCAGTATACGTATTTTTATTTTCAGTCCTTGCATGGACCAGGAGGTTCACCATATCATGTCTATCCAACTAATAATATGCCAGCCATAAGGGCTTTCCAAACACCAAATTCAAGTCTTCATCACATGTCTACCAGTCCATTGTTAACATCTTCCAGAACGCAGTTGATCAATGTAAGTTTTCTTTTAGCTACTAATAGTATATTACTTATTTAATAGATAAATAATGAAAAGAGACATATTTTTTATAATACACATATAACCAAGCACTTTAACTTCCTGAAAAATCGCACAAAATAATTGAGATTTTGTCCACAGGTATCTCGACTCGACAGGTAGCTCGACTTTTTCCTTTTTACCACAGATACGAGGTTTGTTCAAAACGTATCACGAATTTTGAATTTTCGCGGGTTATGTGATGTCTCTCACTTATGCCGACAATTTCAGCCATTTTGAATGTTCAGTTATTTGTTGACAGCTGCTTTGCTTGCACGTGTTTTGGCACTTTTGGCTCGTCTTCGATTTTTACCTATTAAAAAAAAGGAACAAAGAACCTGCATAAAATTTTGTGTGAAAAACGAAATTAAGTGCGCGGATGCATTCCGAATGTCGGTGGTACAAAATGTTCTCAGAAGGCCGAGAAGATGTGAACGAGCGTGCCGGACGCCCGAACACTTTAACAACATACAAAAAAAATTGATGAAGTGAAGAAAATGGTATTGGCCAATCGTCGAGTCACCATGAAATAAGTTGCTGAGGACCTAGACATATCGATTGGCTCGTGCCATTCGATTTTTATCAATGATTTGGGCATGAGACGGGTCGCCGTGAAATTTGTACCAAAATTGCTCAATTTCGACCAAAAAGCATCGCATGCACATTGCTAATGAGCTGTTGGACTCTGTCCACGACCACCCAAATTTGCTCCAGAGGGTCATAACTGGTGACGAATTATGGGTTTATGGTTATGACGTGGAAACGAAAGCTCAATCATCTCAATGGAAGCTGCCGCACGAACCAAGGTAAAAATCGAAGACGAGCAAAAACACGTGCAAGCAAAGCAGCTGTCAACAATTAACTGAACATTCAAAATGGCCAACATTGTCGGCGTAAGTGAGAGACATGAGTACCAACATAACGCCACAAAAAAATCAAAAAAAACGTTTTGAACAAACCTCGTATACATAAGTACGTATCATTCTTAGATCTTGGTAATGTAAGCACCTTCATAAGAAGCAGAAGCTGGTTTTAACGCTAACAACCTTCTTGCAAACTACGAGTATATTTAAAATATAAATTGAATTTATATCAAGTACGTCCAACTCTACAACACCTACTGCAATGCAAATATTTTGTGGCATAAACTAGTTTGCGTTTGTAAAAACCATTAAACTATAAGATCATACAAAATGAGTGGAATATTGCCAAACGTTTCGCAATAGGCGAAACTCAAAAAAACTAAATTTACTGGATCAGTGAACCATGATTCTTTTGTTAAACCTTGCAGCATCGTAATGTCCACAGAAACCACATACGATAGAAGTTCTCAACAGCCCTTCTTTCTAATTTGTACCGCTTCTACAGAAATCCTTGATAGGGAAATTCAATCTCCTAGTGCATATATATATATATATATATATATATATATATATATATATATATATACGCTCCAGCCTATAACAGACCGTTCCCCAAAAGTCCCAGATTAGAATGTATCTATTGTACACTACTTTGGCTGACTTCGAACCATGTTTTTCGTGAGCTACAATACTTTATTCATAACGACTCCACCCGCAAATAAACATAATATGTACATATATGTATATGTATATATTTTTTAATTAATTAGTTTAAAATTTATGAAAAAAATTAAAAACTTTGTGCGCACGTTCATAGTGAAAACAAAGTATAGTTTAAAAGTTTATTGTATAGAAGTCTCCTCAGACTCGTTGAATCAGGTTTGGTGAGGACAGGAGTAACAGATCACACATCAATCCTGAATGAGATCAGTTTTAGTGATCGGAGATCCGTAACCCCAAGGCTCACGAACTATAAGGTTGTTAAAATTGATTTTAGTAGAACACCCTCACTGGTAATTCCGGGTAGGGACTATTGGGTCAAATTTGATGAGCTATATGAGGATAGTGGTGTCTGTATATTGGGAACGAACATTCGTAGTTCTTTCAGACTGCCGAATGAATGCAACATTTTCCAAGCTGACACCTTGGCGATCCTCAGGGCTACGGAACTTAGTGAAGGTAACATTCTACATCGACAGCTTTGAAGAAACGCAATGTCAAATCAAGCAGGATCAACTGTTCATAGCGAAGTAAGGAGTATTGCAGAGTCTCGAGGGGTATGTGGCCAAAACTTGACTCAGGAAGATCCAATCTGCTACGGGATATGAATAGGAAAGCGATTCGAGTCTTGATAGGTGCGTTGAATTGTCACTTCTCGGTCAGAGCAAGGACCAGCATTCAGGAAACTGGCACTCCAGATTTCTGTAGGATGTGCCATGACGAAGAGGGACCAGAAACCATTGAATATTTTCACCCTTATTCCAATTATCGACATCGACGTCACTTCAACACAACACCAAAAAATTGGGGTTTGTGTACCTGTTGTCGAAAACAACTGACTCCTTTTGGCAGGTTTATGATTTTTTCTATCACGAAATTGTTCGCGAGAGCGAGTAAGCAAGCTCCGATTTTTTTGGTATTATATTAAAGTGACGTCGATATCGACAACTGGAATAAGGGTGATTATCTGCCATTGCCTGAAGCTGCAACGACATAGGCTTATATGGCTGAGCAGACGTTTTCATGTGAGCATTAGTAATATCGCTAAGTGTAAACTTGAGGATATCAGGGGATTCATCATGGGAATTCAGTGGATTAATGACAGATTTTTGAGGCTCTTAAAATAGAGTTTAAATTTCTTATTAACGGGAATCACAATGTGTGTTGTAGCATCAGCCTTACTAACCTAACCCATACTTGAAAATTTAAAACCAGTATTACCATACAAAATACTGGTTTTAAAATCTTAAATTATACTTTGTTTTGACTATGAATATGCGCCTTTAATTTTATCGCATTAAAAATTAATCGCTTTTCTTTAACTTATGCTTATCGTTATCAGGACAAATCACCATTACCTGCACCTAAATCTCAATATGCTAAAGCTCCACGTACAATCAATATGTCTAGACGTTCTACAATTCAGGAAACATCATTTTCAAATCAAATTGAAACTGATGCGGTAGTGAATAAAATTCAGAATATATTTCCAACTGCAAGTGAGAATCACATACGATTACTTTTAAAAAAGTAAGTAGCTAAAGGTTCTCATATAAAAAATTATAATTTTTAATGCAAATCAAACCTTTAAAAGATTCAAGAATAATTTTATTGACAAAAATAGTTCGTCTGTTGGTGGATGTCGAACGTACACATATAAATAAATTCACCGAAAATTTTAATATATTTGGATTTTACTTCTAACTCCAAAAACTTTTAAAATTTTAACAATACTTTAGAATGTGAAAATAATTGCGTAAGTTTTTGTTTCAATTATCGCTTAAACTGTGTTTAACGTAGAAGTGGATGGAGTTGTTAAAGAAATCCAAATCAGTTTTCACTTGGTGCAGTCGTTCGATATTGATTCACAGGCTGCTTATGTACATCTTAAATACATACTATTCTAACTAAAATTATTTAATAACTTTTTTGTAACTTTCATTTGTCCGATTCTTACATGCTTTCACTCTTGGACTTGTTAATTTTTCAACTGAATAAATTTTAATTAGATATTATAATCGCGAAGCTGTTGTCATCAGTGCTTTGCAAGTCGAAAAGCATCCGGTAACCATGCCAGGACCCTATGTCACGCCACCTTCTCAACGACATTTGTTCCATAGCAATTCGGCCATTCATATGACACCACCATCACGTCGTTTTGATACTGTTTCATATTTACGCGGCCTTGAGTGTGCAAGTTATTCGCGTACGGGTAGTCCAGTACCACCAGGACGTATTGGTAGTGTCATGAGTGTAAATAGTAGTGGTCACGGTATTATGGGCCATATAGCCGTGCCACCGTATCATGCTTCACCACGTTTTGGTGATCAAATTCGTAGCTCACCCAAACCGCATTCATCGCCTAAAATGAAACTGAGGTTTGCAATTAAAATTGTATAATCGAACTTTGATATTGTGCAAAATTTATATAGAACTTAAATTATAAAAACTAAAATTGTACTTTACACCTTTTCTATTTTTATTTTGTTGTATTTTAAGGTGTTGAGTGCGCTTAATCCTAATTTGTTCTTAATTTATTTTCTATTCTGTACAAAATACTACATTGACATACAATTTAAAGTTAATACGTACGTCTGCGTCGTTTTAAGTCCATTTAATTGTACTTGGAGAGTTATCAAATATTCCTTATATCATTAAGTATCAAATTGGCGTTTAAATTAAATTCCAAGTACTCGGAAACTTTTATTAGAATTTCGTGGCAAACATTTTTTCCTAACATTCTAACCCCTTGTTCCTCTCACTACTTTATACAAATCTTATTATATACCTTAAATGCAAGGTTTACACGGTTTCCTATGCAAATTCAGTATTGTAATGTGCCAAACTCTGAACTATCCTTCTTTAAGCAGGTTGTGCCAGAATTTGTAAACAAAATAAAAGACTTTTGACAAAATGTGGCATAACTGCCATCAAAACAAAAAATAGTCAGGTTTCTTGTGAAGTAAAGTCGAGCAAAGCTCAGTAAATGCTCTATGGTACTCGAACGCAGCTGTTATAGCTTATAAACCATAAGAAATAAAAATTTGTCACAGTCGTAAAGCAGCTCTGGGCTGGGGAATAGCTCTCGCGTCATTGTAATTATTTCTTAAGTGCAATCAGGCTTGTGTGTGTTTGGCCTTCGATAGTTTTGCGTCTCACTCGCACGTGTTAATGGTTACCGCAAGCTAACTGTAAGCTTACAGTTATTTATTTTGTGGTATTTTCCATTATCAAGTGCAAACGTTTTTAATAAGATTTAACTGGTGGAGACCATAAAAACTCTAAGAGTGGATCTGGGAAACTCCTACTTCCTATACGAAGGTATCGCTCGTTCGCAGCAACCGAAGGAAGCTTCTACACGTGGGATAACCTGGCTCTTTGGCTACGTGCCTTTGCCATTTTTTGTTCCGTTTGGAACACAGAGTTCAAAAAATAAAAAAATTTTACTGTTGTTTGTAATTATGATTTTGCGGTACAGTATATTCAAAATACATTATGAGTGCAGCAAACCAATAACCAAGCGACGATTAGTAATTTATTTTTGCTATTATTTCTCTTATTATTTAATAATATCTATACAATTTGTTTTAAAAGGTAATTAAAATTAATTAATTTTGATTGGTACAGGTATATGAAAACAATATTCCCAAAGGCCGATGAAACTTTACTGTTGGATGTTTTGGCCAATGCTGACAACAATGTGCAAAAGGCTTCCGACAAACTTATTACTCTGGGTTATGTTAGAAAAGATTTTGCTGCACCGCCAAAACTTAACAACCGGCTCACACAACACGAATTGGCCAACTATCCCAGGCAAGCATCCGAAGATGATATTAAAATTATACCATTACGGCCGAAAGAATACACCGAAGAAGAAAAAGAAGCCAGTAAATATGACAAAAGTCAATCATAATATTCGCCTTTTATCTTTGCATTAATTTTCAGTTAAACAGCACCTTAAAGAAAAATATCCTCAAATAGCTGATCACATATTGCTAATGGCCTTGGAGTCCGTTAACTATGCCGAAGATCGTGCTGCACAAATTCTTCAAATAGTAAAAGATGAGGACGAACAGCAAATACAAAAAATATCGAAGCAAAACTTCACCACAGTCTTAGAATGTAAACACGAAGAATTTGAATCAATTAAGAAGAAAAGTGGGCAAGTTAGCAGGTAAGAATTTACTCATTACAAGTTAAACAACATACAATATACTAGTATACGAGTATAGTAACTTTTCATCACATAACATTTTTCCAAAAAGCAGAGCTTTACAGTTTCTTTAAAAATCCTTTTTATTTTGCTTCAAACCTTTAATTCATTACAAATATTCGTATTGCTTTATTTTTATAATATAAATATAAACAAATAGCAGACCTATAACCTCCATACTAAAAGCAACTGAAGCTAATGCGCGCAAAGGAATCATAATCAACGAAAACTCGGAAATTATTGACGATGAAACGGATTCAACGCAGAATAATAAAACGAATATTATAACGTCATCTGTATGCTCATCTTTAAAATTATCAACCGTTACTATGTCCACCAAAAGTATTTTAGGTCGTTATCGTACGACTAATAAAATAAGCGCTAACGATTTAATACGCGGAACTTATCCAGTAACAACTTTAATTTGGGACAAGTTTTCCCCACATTCTCGTGTCAAATCTGATACTTTAAAGTATGCTATTAGATTTTTTTCCCAGTATATTATTCAAGAAATAATCTACATTGTATGTACTTATTTTTTATTTAATTTAATTTTTATGTGTATGTACATTTTGTAACTGATTTTTAAATGCACTTGTTCTTAAATAGTCAGCAGTATAAAAAAAATAGATAGTTACGAGTAGATAACTAGGATTTTGTTAAGTTCGATCTATTATAATTTGATCTAAATTTTAAATCGGCATAGATAGTTTTATAGTTTTACAGAAATCAAAATTATATTCATAAAAAATTGTCTATACGAAGTAAAGCATTTGGCTAAAAGGTTATTGCGTAATTCGATTAGAAAAAATTATATTATTTTCGATTTAATCGTAAGGGACAGAAATTAAATTTTTCAGGAGAAGGTTTTTTTACGATACAATTTTATAGCCCGTATCTTAAAAGTTATGAACAATTTTGGCATTTTGATAATTTTAAACTATAGGTAGGACCATGAAATTTTAATTTCAATAGAAAGTCTATTTTCGATAATATGTCGCTTACGATAAAATCGAAAAAAAGGCTCGATATGTATGTATATCGTCGAAAATTAGACACAGTGCATCTGTCTGGACAAAAACTTTGTCCGGGCAACATGGGTGAATCCAGCTTAATTTAAATTTTGTGTCCGGACAAAATTGAACTGTGCTTCTAGCTATTGTAATTTTTAGAGAGAGTTTGTGAGAGGTTTGGTGAAACTAATGTTATTCTTCTTCTTATTTTACGAAACTGCACGATTTTAATGTTTTTTTTATATAAGACGTTGAGACTTATTATTGTTAATAAGTTAATTTATACTGCACATAGAAAATAACTGTGTTCCAGCATCCGAATTTAGGAAAAAATTGGCAATTGATGATTTAAAATTATTTTGTTTGGGTTTTTGAGTCCTTTCCGGCAATTATCTTTTGTTTTGAAACCGGCCAAAGGTGCTCGATACGCTTCAAATCCGAAAACTGTGGAAACCATTCAACAAGTTTGATGCCGTTATCTACAAATCAACGTTGTATTTGATTGCAATTAAGCGATAATAAATACAATTTTGCATTTCTTCTATAACGCTTATCTTCAAATCGGAGTTTACAACTCTTCCCATTTTAAATAAACTGAATATTTATTTCAAGGACCGTAACCGTTATATATATTTTTTGAAGTAACTTTTTAATTATTTTTTCTTGAGTTTTATTTATTTCTCAGAAAATAAAAGTTATTTCTTAAAAAATTATGTATTTCTTGATTTTTATTTATTCCTCAGAAAATAAAAGTTATTTTTTTAATTTTATTTTTTGGCTTAGAAAATGATAATTTTTCAACTGAATAAAATATAAAAAAGTAAATTTAATTTCACATATAAGAGTTTTTTACATACTGGCAATAAATTCGGTTTTAAATTGGTTAATATTAATTTTAGCGCAGAAAATGCGATTTCTACAGTTTAAAAATTACCTTTTTTGAAGCAAAAAAATCAACATCAAAAAGAAACTGTTATTTTCTAAAAAAAAAAAAAAAATCTCAAAAAATAATTTTTATTTTCTGAGGAATAAATAAAACTCAAAAAATAATCGGTAAAGTTGAGCTTTTTAATGAAAATGAAACAAATAAAAATCAATGCATTTAAACAAGGAGTATCTTGGCGTGTTCCTTGTGCATGTAGCACTTCTCTATTACGAGTAGTTTAATTTTTTTAGTTTAAATTTGGAAAATAATCGTTATTTGCGGTCCTTCAATTAAATGTATTATAAATACCTTACTTTATTTTAGTAAGATCAAAATTAAAATATATTTTGCACAGAAAATGTTGCCACTATTTTGTTCATCAGTATGGTAATGCTACACATAATAAGAAGTTTAAGCTACCACTCAAAAACATCACACTCAATCAAGAGATTAAGTTAATTTTCGAATTAGTTAATTAGAGAAATAAACTTATCTTAATCTCGAGCCTAAAAAGTCGCCCTAAGAGTTAACGTGAACTTTAACTGGAAGTGCTTCATACAAAACTTGCCGTTAAAGTTCCTGTTAGCTTTTAATTGTACATTGTGAAAAGGGCCGTAATAATTTTTTTTAACAATAAAAATAATGGTTGAAAGGTAATCATCCGACACAAAATATATCTATGTACATATGTACATATGTGACGCGCAAAATAGAAAGGGACCTAAGGGTAAAAACCGGTTTTGTTCAGGAGAGCCATTTTAAAGATTTAAATACGTGTATCTTTGGTGTACCATCACCATCATCAAACGCGCATATCTCTGGGAGGGAACACTTTTGGGGCATGGGATCGGTCTCATTCGATGCTCAGATGTTTTCCACATCAAAAAAAAAAATTAAAAATTGATTTTTTTTATCCTTAGGTCCTTTCTCTATGCGCTGTCACATATAGCAAAAAGGTAGTAAAAAACTAATTTTATTTTTTAAATTATTTATTTTAATTTATTTTTTTAATTTTTTAAATTACGCTGCAGGATTTGAAAACGGTATCTCCACTTTAACATACTACCACACATTCACTAGACTATCGTGGTAAATTTGTTTCTGTTTAATTGTTGCACATATTTAAGTATGTGTTATATTTTTTAATTCTTTAACTTAGGGTGTAGTTTTGGCTCCAACACTGTACCTCTAGACTAACAGACTAGCACACATCCACTAGGATGTCGTCACACATTCGAGAAACTATCGCGAGAAGTTCGCTTTAGCGAATATTTGAAGTTTTTTAGTTTATCGAACAAATATCGAACAATTTTGTTTCAAAATTTCTTCGCATTCGTTTATAAATATTAAATCCCAGGTCAAGTAGGATAAGCTAAGAGCATCTATTTAAATGTTAAGTTAATAAAATTTTCATTTCTGTTTTTGTAGTAGTCCCCAAATTTTCTTAAAAAAAAACACCATTACATATAACTTTTTTTTTACTATTTTTAACCCCCGACCAAAAAAAGGGTGTTATAAGTTTGTAGTGTGTATCTGAGTGTCTGTCCGTGTCCACGTACAGACCAAACGGGTGGACGGATTTTGATTTAGTTTTTTATATTTGAAAGGTGACTTGATCGAGAGGGTTCTTAGCTATATTTTAATCGGTCCAGCCGTTTAGAAGATATGACATCTTTTCTAGATATATCGGGGATTTTTAAAATTTTAAATTTTTGTTATTATTAAATTGAAATAACAATTTAAGAACATGCAAATTATTTAGGGTGGTAGGGGCAATGTTTTATGTTTTGAACAAAGAAACGTTTTATGTTAAATTAAAAAAAGACTAAACGCGTAACAAAGGGCTTGCGAAACAAAAGTCATATGAAATTCATATTTAAATTTTTTATTGCATGCCTTTTTTACTTCACTAACTCATTAGATCATTTTTTTAATACTGATCATAAACTCTAGAAAATCATTTGTGATTATATAACATACCCGCAGGATTAGGTAAAATACAAAATATTGCTTATGAATGATATCGTATTACGTGTTGCCTAATTGAAAAAGGCAAGGCGAAAGGGCAAAGTATTTGAAAAAAAAATTTAACTAATTTTAAGGGGCACATAGACACATACTGCTCGCGGTCATGCAATAAACATGTGTTGGTAAATTTGAAATTTTTGTTAATGCATTCGTCACACAGACAATGCAGTATGAAAAATCAAAATAGTTTTGATTTTGAAATGAACTCAATGCTTGGCAGTTGTTCAAATGAACAAAAAAATTAATGCATTAATTTTTCTGGTATACTCGTATGTACTAGGTGATCGCAAGGGATCAGGTGACTATTTTCGCCCCTTTTTCAATACATTTTCTTGACATTTAAAGTATAAATTTCTCAAAGCGAATTGGGCTGAGTATACCTTATACGAGTACAAATTTGCCTTGTGTATGTACATATTTTTTTTTAAATTTGACGCTTTACTGAAAAAGAGAAAATAATAAGACAAACTTAAATAACTTTTGAAGAACAAAAATGTTTAAAGAAAATACATATCGCTCATTTACTTAAATAGTGTCGTAACTCATAAAATTAATTTTTGAGTTAATAATGCAAAATAATGTAGCATTTTCTATTTTATCTTATGTAAAAATTTCACATAAATAGGTTGTACCATCGCCTCCTTAGAGAAGAATATTTTTTCATGTCTTCATTGAGTTGTATGCAAATTGAAAACTTAAAACGGGTTTTCTGCAAAACTGGTTTTTTTGAGTTGTGACACTATTGAAGTAAATGAGCGATATGTTTTTTCTTGAATTTCTTGACTTCTACCAATAACGTTTTTGTTCTCAGATGCATTTTTATTTTATAAATTTATAGTTTGTAGTAAAATATCAATCACACACGTATACACACACGTAAGTGTTCATTGGCAGTAGCTATCAGCAGTACGTGTCTATGGGCCCCTTTAGATTTAAAATTTATAAAAAAAAATACAAGAATAGTGTTTACGTTTACAACGTCAAATATTTACCTTGCCAGGCCGTACTTTTGTGAATTTAACGTAGTAATTTTTAGAATTAAAACCGTAATTGCATTAATCACTACATACATAGTACATAAAGGAGAGTTTATGAATTGTACATCAATTAATGTTATTATGAAAATTATATTTAAATATACATAAATATTAATGTTCACAAACATTTGTTTCCCTACAATCAAAAATAATAAGGCACTCTCATCGAGATCACCGAGACGATATAGTAACAGACAAACTGTGTACCGATTTTACATCTCTTATGGGACGCATACAAACGAGTGGCCCCAATGTCAGTTTAGCGAAAGGCGCAAATGAAGGCTTATTGCTGTAAGTATTAAATGAGTTACAAAAAAAAAAATTAATAGTTTTTTTTAATAAAAAAAATGTATGACTATTTTTTGAAGGGCCGATTACGTTACTTGGAATGGAGCGAATCCTGACTTCTGTCAAGGCCAAAAAAATCTCGCCAAAGGATCAGACTCTTCACTACGCATTGAACATGCTTATAAAGCCTACGGTCACAACAGCGATTTATGTAAAGGAGCTCAATCAAATTTAGCCAAGGGTAGTATTTACAAACAGCAAAATACCGCTGCGGCTAATAAATCAATCGATATAAAATGCAACTAAATGAGGCACTCCAGCAGATACGAATTTATGTGAAATTAAAGGAAAAAATCTTTAAAGGATTTGTGCCAAAAAGAATATCAATACTTTAATGCTTCTTAATTATTCATTCCGTCTTTTTATTATTAAATACATATTATAACTTATATAAAAGTGTAAAAAAATTTGAAGTTTTCGTTTAATTTTCCCTTAAATCTTAGTCGAAAAAAAAATTATTAGACTTATGTGATATTAGAAATATGTATGTATGTACATATGTATTTTCCCCGATCAATTGAAATTTTCAATTCAGAATAATTTGTCGTCTTATGTATTTTCAATGGTGATACTCGTATACTTACATATTTATCAGAAGTGTCCAATTTGAAAACGCGCAATTTCGAACATTTAAAACACTTCTCTTACAAGCTGAATTCATCCATTTTATTTGCTAAAGATAACATAAGGTGTGTATTTTTTTACTTTTGTAGTAAAATGAAGTAAATGAGTAGTTACTGCAAAATATAGTAAAAATTAGTAAGATTAACATAGTGTCCACACCTGATGAATTTATATCATGATGAATGTCAAATTGATATCATGATGAAAATTTATCACGTATAGACTCAATTTATTAATATTATAGCAGCATTATGATAAATTCATCTTGATATCAAATGTGACTTTATGTGTTACTGTGCATTTAACGTTTATTTATTAAACAATTTTCGTTTAAAAAAGACGGCACAACAATTATTTGTGACTAAAAAATTAAACAACACGCAAATTAGATATTTTTGGCAAGTATTTTTCAAATATTTGTTTGATTCATCATGATATAAAATCATCAACGTCTACCATTTTGTGTTGATATTAATGAAAAAATGACAGTTGCTCTGCCGGCGTCATATTACGAGTTATGATATAAAATCATCAGGTGTGGACACTATGTAAGGAAAAGCTGACTCCAACCCCACATAGTGCTGAAAAATTCAATTCTTTTTCTTTCTGGTACTCGATACAATATTTTTTATAACTCGACCAATCTAAGAATAAACTTGTAATTTATTTTATGTCATATTTGCAATTAATTTCTTTTTGATTTTTCTGATTTGTTGTTAGTTAAATTTGTTAAAAATTACATGACTGTTTGTTAATGTTACTGGCTACCTTAAAAACAAGTGCAGTACTAAGTAACCAGATACTTTATAGTTTTACAACTCTGAATAATTAAAGTCATAAACAAAACAAAAAGAATTAATAAATTAAATTATAAAATATGTATATTAACAGTTATTATTACCATTCTTTATAAATTATATATTTTGTGATGACTTTCACAATTTTTATTTACTGGCAGTTCATAGAAGCCATGTAAAAATTCTCGTTTGCCTATTTATATTGAAATCAAAAACAAAGCACTCAAAATGTGTTGTTGTTTTCAATGTAGTCGTAAATAGCCAGATGAGAATTTTTACATGACTTCTATGAACTGGCAGTTAATCTTTTCTGAAACTTTTACACCTTTCGTTTGCTTACTTTTTGATTGTTTAAATTTTGAATCATATCGAGCCGTAACCGCCAAAAAAAGCTAACCGGCACATTTTTTGGACTTCGATTTGTTGACGAAAATCAGTTATTTACCATCGCAAATAATCAATTTTGGTCAAAAAATGAAGTTCGCAACTTATATCGCTTAAGCTTTTTTTGGCGGTTATGGCACGATATGTTTTTATCTTACTAAACTTTAGGTCCGTTTGTTTACCCCAAAATTTTTGCGATTTTGTGCAAATTTTTTAACTGGATTTTACTGAAATGCGTTCGTTTACACATAAAATTGCAAAAGAGAGTGCCAATTGAAAGATTGAATTGACAGTTGTTGACTGAGAGTCAGCAAATTTTTACTAGACAAATTTTTGCCAGTAAAATCCAGTAGATGAGAAAAACATATGATTCAATAAAATAAACAAAAAAAAGCAAATACAAAGTATAAATTTTTTAATAAAAACATTTAAAAGAAAAAAAGTTGAAGTACACGTTTTACAAAAAAAAAACGGAAAAGTATTATGTTCAACGTGAAACAAATTAAAGAATAATAATCGTTAAATTTATCAGTTTTTAAATTAAATTTAGTTGTGTTTTTATTTCTGCATACTATTTACCAGCTATTGTAATATTTTCATTAACAGGAATATCAGCTGTGAAGATAGTATATAACACGGGTCCAAATACACTGCCTTACGGTACAACTACCCTGATGTTACATATTTTTGATTTTGTATCACTTATTTTAAGCTAATAATACGATGACATTGATCCGAAGTTCCAAAAATAAAGATCGCTTGTTGTTGGTTAAGCACGTCTAGATGCATTTTGTTGCTGCCTAGTGCCCCTCCATACTTGCAATTTTTTTGCAGCAATTCTTGAGTATGTGGGCATGCTGAAATAGAAACATGTACATATATAAATACTATTTCCTTCCCCTCTCGCTCTTTCTCATTAGAAAATAAAAAGTTGCTGCAACACAAATTGCACATCTGGACGTGGACTTAGGCTACTCATCAATAGACTTAACCAACAACAAACTTTTTTAAATTCGTATTTATTTTGACATGCGTTAAATATAAAATTAATAATAGGACATTTACACCTGCACGAAATCTAGCAGATTTGAATTAAACAGGGGTGTTCTGCAAACCGCGCGATTTGAAATCAAGCGATTTCAAAAACTAAAAACAGTGATCTACTGATCGGACGATTTAGCGCATTCGCAGGTTAGTTCGTCTAAAATATCTTAAACATCTAAAATATTAAAACCAATTAAAAAGCTGCAACAAGTCACCTTTTTAATTAAGTTCCTTCCTGGAAAATAGGCGATTTCAAAACGTGCGGTTTACAGAATACCCCTGAAAACCTTTATCAAACAAAATCTATACCTTTAACCTTTATCAAACAAAATCTATACCGTTTACACAAAAAAAAATTTTTTTTGACATTTCTTATCTGAAACCTAAAACAAACTGAAATTTTTCGTAAACTACAACCAAGCAGCTGCAATATACTTAATTCACACACCTTTTTAAGTACATCCGTTAATTTTTTTAGAACAATTTTGAAAAAACCCCATAGTTGCATCACTAAGTTCTACTGCACCTTTTGCAGTTGTAATTCAAAAAGCGTCAGTTGTAATGCGGATTAGTTAATTTAACTTCAGAAAGCGTCAATTATAGTTCGGATTAGTCAATTTAAATTCAGAAAGCGTCAGTTGTAATTCAGATTAGTGAATTTTAATTCAGAAAGCGGCAATTATAATTCAGATTAGTGAATTTTAAATCAGGATCGGTTAATTTTAACTTTAATTCAGAACCAATCGTTGTAAAATCATTTTATTTGTATCACCTAGCTGATAGAAGCAGCCCTTTAGCTTCTTCCGGGCCGGTGGTATGAAATGATTGTCAGTTTATTAAACGAATATTGGATTCATTTGGTGTCATGAAAACAAGTCCGTTTTGTTGTTTTCGTATGCAAACATGTTCGATGTTGTTTACTGCATATCTAATGCAAGTTTTTTCAATTATGGTATTTGTGCTAAAACATTCTTTAAAATACGTGTTTTTAATAAAAATCACATTATAGTAAAGAAATAAGAAGCGGTGATTGAGTATCAAGTGGATACCAAGGTATGCAAATATTCACTGCGGTAAAAATCACTTCCGAGTCTTGAAAAACTTTGGAAAAATTACATCTTTTGCAAAAATAATAGAAATTTGCTAAAAATTTTAAATTTTAAACAAGCCACAATTTTATTAAAACTTGATATAACCCTAAGGACTGCTAAAATATCCGGTACGAAACGTGAAAATGACAAAAATTTCCAAAAACTTGCTAACAGCAGAATAATAGCAGTCCAATACGAAAAAAAACTGTTAAGCAGCAGAATACTGGCAAAACTCGCTTTCATCGCGAACAATGCAAAAATTCGCGAGAAGGTGCAAAATTGGAAACAAGCCTTACCCTACGTCTCCACGAGCCTTCAAGTTGGTCATGACATTAACATGATGACGGCAGAGCAACTATGAAGAATTCATCAACTTCTTTGTTGTGGTGAACACGGGCAATGTCCATGTTCAGGCATATCAAAATATTTTGCGGCAGCGCAATAGAGATAGAATATTTACCAATTTCGTTCTGCCTCTTTTTTTTCTATTGTAAATGATTGCGGACGGCGAATCTCATGGCGAACGTCGTTGCTCAGACATAATGTTCGGGCATCCATGTCAGAGCATGGACATGAGCGGTCTCCATTAGCCATTTGCGATGCCCGACATGATGCCCATACCAAGTTCATGGCTAGTGGAGACCGCTAGTTAAAATTGATTATAAATCTCCAAAATTGTTGAAAATAAAATCAACTCGCAAATAACGCGAAAAATCGCAATTTCGCAAAAAAAAATCCTAAATGCATTGAAGAAATCACTTACACTGTAAAGAATAAAAAAAAGCTAACATCGCAGAAATTGCAATGAACTGTTGGAAACGATTAGAGCATGTCTGTTTAGAAGTATAAGCTATTCCAGATGATGTACTCGAGTTTACGGAGCGCTTTATATTTCCAGAGTAGGTGCAACTTTATATGAACTCTAACAAAAAGGTATTTTATGCATTCCCCTATTGAAGATAAAAAATATACTATTTTTGACCAATTTATCAACTTTATTTTGCTTGCACATTCACTAAAAATCAAACTGTTGAAAAACCAAAATGAAACATGGGCATTTAGCTATTTTATTTCCAATAAAAAAAAGGCAGATGTAAGCTGCTTAGTTTATTTCCAATAACAAAGCGACAACATTGGTTTCTACGACACCTACAACCGACACTAGTTCGTATTCGAACAAAAAAACCGACATTGGATTTCATGACATCAAAGTAATTTTTTGGTCGGTTTCAAATCCAATTCCGATAAGATTTGTTTTTATGATAGCCCTGATTATAGTTATTTGAAACAATTTTAATTCAAAACAAAAACGTTTGTAAAAAAAAAGCTCACATCAGCCAAAAAGTAGTTTCCGAGTATGAAACATGATTTTAGTTTTAAAGACAAACATTTATCTCTCCATATTGACATATCTTTAATTAAAAATTACTACTGATATATGTTTTATTATAAAACTATAGTTTTATTAAAAATTACTACCGATTTACTTCTTCTTTTCATTTTCCAAGTTTTCAGCGTTTTCACGGGCTTGCTTGGCACGGATACCAACAAGACGAGCATCAGTACGAGCCTAAAATAGAAAAATAATAATTAATAAAAAAAGGCCATAACAAAATAAGTTTCAGACGTTACCTTGCGCAAAGTAGCGAAGGCTTTGAATTTCTTCTCGTCCTTAGTAACTTCACGGAATTCAATAGTAGGTTGTTCTTTCTTAACAGGCATAACCTTGCCCTTGAATTGTGTAGCCAACTTGCACTCTTCAAGAGAAGATTCACCTTTACGGATCTTCTTCTCGTTGATGGGGAATAAGATCAATTTACTTCTATATTCCTTCAATCGTTGAATGTTGCGTTGACGGGATTCGATAGATTTGTTTTTACGTCTGCGATCAACGGCAATGCCAACAGTTTTTGCAAAACCAGCAGAAATACCGGCACCCTGGAATAATAAAAAAAACATTTTATAATAATAATTGCTTTCAAAAATATATAAAACAGCTTGACTTACCTTCAATTCTTCCAGAGTGAAACCACGACCAGCACGCAATTTAGTGTGATAACGGATGGTGGGGCATCTGACTACGGGTCGGAGAGGACCAGCCGCAGGACGTGGGAAAACTTCCTTAGCTTTCTTAATACGGTTATTACGTCTACGAATTTTGCGTGCAGGCTGGTTGAACCATGTCTTAACATGCCGCTGCCACCACTTGTGGAAGTGAGCATTTGGAATCATATTATTTCCTTTACCCATTTTTGTGGTTTAGTCTGTCAATGAAGCACGAGAAAATATGCAAATATTTAATTAATTGCCATCTACTTTTATTCTAACCAAAAAAAAAACTAACTTCACACTTATTGTTCCACACCAAATTTACCACGTGTTTTTTTTCACATAATAAATCTAATTTAATTCAGGTAAAAACCTATCCAATGCACATGATACTAAGTTTCACTTTCTTTACATATTTAGTCCATTCACTTTATAAAATATTTTTAATTAAATGTTTTTTTTTACAAAAATCATTACCAGAATTTTTTTACAAACCTTTTCTCCCCAACAACGAATTAAAAAGGAAAAGTGCAGCCAACTTAGCAATGCCGAAAACAAATTTTTTCGAACACAATAGTACTGGTTTTATACTACGAAAAATACAACAGTGAAGGTAGTCCATACACCAAGTGTTGCCGTCTTACTTATTTATAATTAAAATTGCGTGATATAATATTTGTTTTCATCATTCATGAGTTCTCGTCCACACTAGAAAACATTTGCTGCAAATCTTTCGAGTTTGTCAATAAAGGGGAAAAGAGGAATGGAAAGGGGTATTCTGTTTCATGTACATGAAGTTCTTGTTGAGTATGTCATTCTATTCTCATTGTCATGAGAATTATATGAGAAAATACTAAAACCACAAACGAGCAGGGACTGAGCAATAGATCCCTATTAGACAAGCAAAGTTTACTTTGCAAAATCTTAATTTAGCTGTGTGAGAGACAGAGGGAGGAATACTATTTCTTTCAGTCTCTCTCCCAGCTGAATTAAGACATTGCAAAGTAAAGTTTACGTGAGCATATGGGGTCATACATATATTTCATTACAATGATTATCATCTATTGACGTAAGTTGAATGCATTTTAAATATTTTTTCGATTCCTTAACCATTTTTATTAGAGTAAAACTACATAATTTAAAATAAGTGCCAAGAAGATTTCAGCTCTTATGCTCTCTTGGAATATACTAAAATCGGTACAAGAAAAAGTTACCGAATTCGAAATTTGAAAGATAATACATATCATCGGTTGGTTATTGGTGTAATCAAAATACATTACGACTGCAGCAAACCAATAACCAACCAACGATATGTGAATCAAATTTTGTTTGCAATATACTAAAAGCAAATAATCCGAAAAATGTTTTGACTAGAAAAAAAATACTCGCGCTATAAAAATAAATTCATGCAAACTTTTTAGTATAAAATTTTTTTTTCGTGGTAATAGCAACTAAATCGCTTAGTCCCGACTAACTCTCGTAGTTCTTGATAGTATATTGTTAAGTGTAATACGTTTCTTTAATTTTATATTCAGATGAATGCAAGAATTCCTTGTGGTATAAGATGCTACACAATGTGCATCATGTCATGATATTCAGCAATTCTGTGTTTGGCTATAAAACACTCGTTTTCATGCCCATAATGAATTCAACAGCAAACTCCGTAGTTGACAACACTTACGATATTGATAAAATTCGATGACGCGATTGCAGACGAAAAATAATTATCTATTTTTCTATCAAATATTTGTTGACAATTTAAAAAAATAAAAGAGCTAAATATTCAAAAAAGTAAAATGTCGGATCCCTTGCAAGATTCTGCTGTGGCTCCTCACATATCACATCTCAAATTTGCTAAATTGCATAGTCCCAAAATGAAAAGTGTCTATTGGCGTCATTTCGGTTTTCCAACAAATGAAGATAACTGCATCATAACAAAACAAAATGTTGTGTGCACTATTTGCCATAAAGTATTAACCAATCACGGCAACACCACAAATCTACGCGCACATCTCCAATACCGCCACAAGGATGTTTTCAATCAAATAATACAGGAAAATGGCATTCAAGTACCACCTCGGAAACCCCAAACCAAAACGACTACGAATACCGTTATGAAAATTAAACGTGAATCTGGAACCGTAGAAAGAAAAGTTAAGGTTGAATACAGGAGACCCGTGTCAGAAGATTCCTTTTCGAACAACCTTATGGTTAGTGACAACGATGATCAATCGGTCCTGTACGAAACTGTTGTTCCCATGACATATGATGATGATGATGTTATTGATAGTAATCATTTTACTAAAGTCGAAGTATCCAATGTTAATGATATTAAACCTTCCACTAGTGAATTTATAAAAGTAAATAATAGACATGCGGAACGCAATAGATATCGTACTACGGATGTCAATAATATGGGAAATAATTTGACAGTGGTTGATAAATATCAAGTGCAAGAAGTCCTTACTAATTTGGTTGTCGAAGATATACGAAATGTAGAGAGTTTATATGATGCCGGTATGAATAAATTTATACGAACTCTCTGTGGTAATGTGCCAATACCTTCAATGAAAAAGGTGATTTATATATTTTAAAAGATGTTTAATGTCGGCATAACCAGTACGATTTTTATTTTTAAAATCTACAGATTGAAAGTTCGATATTAAAATGTTACTATGTATATATTGCTGATTTGTTTAAAAAGAGGTCTTTAATTTTAGGTAGAATTATATATTAAGGAATTGCACAGTGATAAGTTTACAACTCTTTCGGATCAAATAAAAATCCATTCACAAATTAAACCGTACTCATTGGGTTTCGAAATGTGGAGTAATGTTGAACACAAAACCTTTTTATCAATATTTTTCAACTATGCCACTGAAGCTCCTGAATGTAATTTAGTTAATCAAATCTATTGCACTGTGGAATATAACAAATTTACAACAATAGATACACTTTTCGAAGAATTTAATTTTCAAAATTGCACTGCGGCAATAATAAATTGCGATAATGAAGATTACGTAAAGAATTTTCTTGAAAGCAAAGGTAAGTATTGTATTTAAAACATAAAATTTTATTTTTATTTTTTTATATTTATTTTTTTAATTATTTTATTTGAAGATGTACCATATATTTTATCCTATGATGCAATAGTTGATCATTGTATAAGAAATGTCGTTACAATACCAGCGGTAACTTCGATAATTGAAGAGATAAAATATACAATGTTGCGTTATAATGCGGAAATTTCTGCAAAGGTTATATAATAATAATGATCATAATTCATCAAATAAAACTAAAAGTTTTAAATATTTTAGGATGTTGACATCCCTATAGTAAGTGATGAAAATCCTTGGACTTATTATGAACTATTAAAGTTTTTCTCAGAATCTTTATTCTGGCCCGAAGACGCAGAAGTTTTAGTATGCTCAGCTAAAAATATTTACGATATTTTAAATACACTTTCTGTAAGCTACCTAATTTCATGTCAACATAAACAGATTTCTTAGATGATTATAAAACTTTTCATTTTAATTAGGTAACATTAGATACTTTAAAAGGTGAAGATATACCTCTAAGTAGCATGCTTTCGCCAATAACAGGTAAAGTTTTAACGAAAAAGTTAGCCGTGGACGAAGGTGATGACAATTTTGTGGAAATAATCAAGACAACTATCAGCAGCACTCTGCACAAATTGTAAGTAAATACATACATACGTAAATGTTTTCAAAACTTTAAACGCTCTTTCATTTAAAAAAAGTGTTTCCCGAAAGCAGCGAGAAATATTTTACAAGTTATTTTCTATTTTTGTTTTTCTTTACTTTCCAGGGTTTTATCGGATGTTCATTTAACTATTTCAGCGTTATTAGATCCTAGATTTCATCGTTTAATATCCATAAGTAATTTTAGTACTTGTGTTAAGGTTTTAACAGAAAAATACGATAAAATAATAGATTCCCAAGGTATTTCTCCAAGTATTTCCTCACCCAAAACCTCACAAAATCGATCGAATTCTACAAATAATAATGTAGCAAAAAAATCGAGTATGTTATATTTATTGTTCCTAAACGAAATACGTATATAGCATATCTTTTTTTCCGTACAGATCTGGAATTATTTTTTGATTTGACTGAAAGCCCGGTAGAAGAGCCGACAGCGGTGGGACCTTACAGTGTAGAAAACGATTTAAAACGTTATCGCACCGATGTATATTGCAGTCTCGATGAGTCACCCTTTTCGTGGTGGAATCGCATGGGTCATATGTATGGTTCTTTAAAACATTTAGCCCAGCAGTATCAATGTGTTCCCTGTGTGGTTAATATGAATTATAGGAAAAGCATAAAGCAACAAATTTCTGATAGTCGAAAACGTTTTATGTTAACTGGCAATCTAATAGATGCTATACTCTTCTTGCATTATAATTGAAAATAACTTAAATTAATTTTTCTTATGTTAAGAATTTAGTTGGAAAATGTTCAGGTCATTTACTGCATATTTAGTTTACGAATTTCATGATTGTAACTATGTACTTTTATCAATAATTTTCCGTTTTTAGAGATATTAACATAAACGATCAAAAATAAATATCATCTTTTAAGTTTTTATTTATGAAATAAGCTGTAACTTCAAGTATTAATTTATATAGAAATAATATTTCATTGCGGCTTTGTCAGTATCCAAAAAGAAGTGAAAATTGCTAACTGTAGAAAATCAGCAGCCCAATGTCCTTTTAAAGTTCCATAAGAGTCGGATAAGTGGAGTTAGATAAAGCACAATCTTATTTGTGTATAGACGCGGCACTATGCACTTCCTACATACAAAATTTTATAGTCATTAAAACAGAAGTGTATTAAAATAGTTTCACAAAAATCTTACTTTTGATGTGCTAGTGCGGCTTATATATTTGAAAAAAAAAAAAATTGCAAGTTAATGATCTTGTGAGTGTTTTGATAAAAATCTGTTGAGCACAAGTATTTTAAAAATTACCCGTTTAATTTTCTGAACTCTATGTATTAGTTTAGGTTCTCGAATATCTCTGAACAAAATTGCATTTAAATCTATCCAGCTTATTCCATATATTGCAACTTTCACATTTATATTTGCTGGTTATACTCGTTTACATAAATATGTATATATTTGCAAGGAAGATTAATACTATTCATTATTATTGACTTTCATCATTTTGCCGTTTTTTATGTCCTGTAATAGCTGTAGTTTTAGTTATCTTTTCATATGGTTCCCCAATCGTTATGGGCAAACGATCTCCCCAACGACTAGCTTTAGCACATCTATAGGCAGATCTTAAATTATTTATTTATTAATATATGAATAGATATAAGAAATAAATTTTTACTTACTTGCCATGTTTGGATTCTGTAAATATTATCTCTTGTAACTTCCCAGACGAAGTGCACATTCTACAAATAGCATGCTTAGAACGCAATAATGTAGGACGCACTACTCTAGGCCAAACACGTGTATGATCCTCAGGTAGTCCCTTTTTAAGCACAACATAACTATATCTGGCGGTAACCATCCTATTATTATTTTTGTTTAACTGTGTTGGCACAAATTTAATTTCAAAATTACAAGGTGTTCGATCTTCAGTATCAATTATGCGGGGGCAAATGTTGTCGTGAGCGCACTGCAAATGCAGGAAAAAAAGATATAATAAATTTTAGGAGGCATGAATTTAAACTTTACGAGACCACACATCTTTGTACTTTTATTAAACATGATTGATTAAATTGACTTATGCTAAAATTGGCATAATGCCATCATTATGATTTCTCACTTTCTTAAATACTTTTACGAAGTTTAAATTTATTTTGTTTATTTTTTATTAATAGCTATACCAAGCAAAAAAAAAAAAGGTTTAGCTCAATTCGTTTCAAAAATGTATGATTTTGTATTTTAAATTGATATGCAAGACTTTAAATATGGTCCCATAGAAAATTAACAGATTTTGCAATAATTAAATTACATGTATTAAAAAAATACAACAAAGCAACAGATTCTGAGTTTTTCATTTAATTAAGGCACGTATTTCAGTGACTAATTTCTTATTAAACTTTCTCTTACATACCGGTGCAAATACATGTCCTATTGAATTATGTTCTTCCATAGAGAGGATGAAATCCCTTGCTTCATTTACCAATTCAAAACCACGTCTTGTTCCTTCTTCCACAATAATCAAGTAGCCATCACATTTTTTCCATAGGTTTGAAATTACTCTCAAACGATTTTCCGAACTAGATAATTCGAACAGTGAATGAGAGCAAACAACTAAATCGTATTTTGTCTGAAAGAAACAAAGTAATAAAGTAAAAATACTTTACACCGCATTTTAAATAAACTGTAACACCTCTAAGCTTGGTAAAAATTGTCTATAGAACACGTTTCGTAAAGTCGTTTGCTGATTTTCATTACCATCTCTTAAAATCAATTCTGACAATTCGTTCATATACTTGGAACCGTCTACATTGAAATATTCAAATATCGATTCTTTCCACAAACTACTTGCCGCCCACATTCCCGTACCAACACCGGAACCAAAATCTAAATAGCTCCGAGGTTTGAAATTTTCATCTCGCATATTTATCTCCTGTAGGATACGCACTAAAACACCAAACTCGTGAGCGCCTCTTGCTAAAGCATAAACAATTGATTCATATTTTCCGTATTGTATTGGCTTCCAAGCAAATGTTCTCTCTTTTAAACGTCTCTTTAACAATTGCTCTTTGCGTTCCTGCAAGATTTTGCTTTCCCCTTCGGATGGTGTTTCCAACTGTTCTGTCGGCATTGAGTTTTCTATTTCTTCCGTTATTTTCTTTATTTTAGTATTCATGTCTTCGACCTCAATTGGTGGTTGACGCGAAAAAATCAAATTATTTAATTTCTTACAATCCTCCATCAGAGCTTTTATGGGGTAATCACCTATAACCTTCTCAAGGGATTCCCTTATATTAGATGGCAAATGTGTTCGGTTGAATTTCATTATTCCGGGATGGAGTCTTGGTTTAATTTCTTCATTTTTGAGTTTTTGTACAAGAACGTCATCCACTTCTACTGCGATTTTACTAGTGTTTCGCACCAATTGCTTTAATACTATTAATTTAATAGGTTTTGTGATACTTTTCACAGACAAATTCATGATTTTAGTATTATTTCTAATAATGTTCTGTTGAGTTGAAGATATTAAAAACAGCTGGTGGACTGTGTATGTTCAATGTTGAGATTTTTTTACAGTTTATCAATAAATAGTGAGTACAACACATGCAATGCAGGATATAGACGTTACTAGATATCGTTCATGATGCGGTCACGAAAATCAAGTTGTACCATCTGAAAGTCATGTAGTGTCCTTAAGGAATGCATCAGGAAAATGTAATTATAAAGTTCTTCCAAAAAAGCAAAAGCTTAAAATTGTCTTCGAATGGAAGCGAACTTTAATTTCATATAAAAAACTAGCCTCGCATAAAATATGAAAACTTGGCATTCATGGTCGGACAAAAATCAGTACTAATATAATCAGTCCTGAATACACTTACGTTTAGTTTTCTTTTACGTAGAGTTGCCTCCTCTTTTGGAATTGCAAAGTTGTAAGGCGATATTTAGCTAATGTGTAATATGATACGAGTCTGTCAGTTGCAGAAGCGGTCAAGCAGTCCCTACAAAAATTACAGCAAAAGAAAAAACAACAGAAATTTTCTTTGGTGTAAAGCTATTTTTACGATAAAATATATAAAAGATTAAATAAAACTTTCGATAAGTAATGGGTATTGGTGTTTCGTATTTTATACAGACCAACTAATTCACGAACAAATAAGGGATTGCAAAAATTTTCACATTCATAAGCGAACATACATATGTACACCTGGCTGGATTGTCTTGAATAAAATTTCCTGTAGTAACAAAATTTTAAGCTGGCCTGAATTTATATGCACAATAAAACTATGCTATCCACAAACATAGTCATAAAGGTCTGTTTGCATATTTTTATTTAACCTACGTCTATACCAGATATATTCTTATCATGACAAAACGTTGGGTGGTTACTGGTTTGCCGCACAGTATACATATTAATAATATATTATAATCGCAGCGAACCAATAACCAACCGACGAAAAGTGAAATTCAATTTCGTTTGTTTTTCCCATGCAGAAACTTGAGAGCTGGCAGCTCTGTTTGCATAGACAGCTCATAACTAATTTGAACGAAAGTAAAATTTTTCATATTCCGCTACTCTCGCGAAAAAAACTTAATATTTTCATCCAAACAACAAATAGTCTTTGTTTATATTTAAACTTTTCACTTAAAATTTAACAAAAATGAATTGCAGTCGGTTCTTTTGTAGTAAGAGTGACAGATATAAAATTGATTAGTATAAAAGTTCCAGCTAGAAAAACTGCAGTGTATGAAACAAAATGAAAACAATAAAAACCAATACAGTGCCAACCAATTAAAAATATTACACCATTTACATTGCTAACAAAATAAAAATTATTAAAATCAGATTAACATTCTCTTTTTTCATAAATAAAATCTACGTTTAATTTATTTTTTGTTAAGAATTCTCGCAAGCGATAAAGTCTTAATATTCCAAATATACAATCGTATAGAACAACGACAAGAAAACAAAAACGTTCTCGACAGCAGCAGTATAGCAGACGTTGCAGTGATAAGCCAACTGAAATAATGTGTCAGAATTATTCATTGCGAAGATTCTGCGAGGAGTGGCGTATATGGATACGACCATTGCTAATTGTTACCTATGGCATTTTCGCAATTGTAGTGGTGCCTCTACTCATTGTAAACTCGGTAAAGGACGGGTTTCAAAGACGTGATCAATTGATATTAATTGGTGGTTTATTTGTTTTGTCGGCTGTGCCCATATCAATTTGGCACATTATACAGCATGTGATTCACTTTACAAAACCCATTTTGCAAAAGCACATTATACGCATATTGTGGATGGTACCTATATACGCCTTGAATGCTGTAAGTAAAGTTACGCATCATGTCTTTTAAAGTACAAATTAAAATTGCTTTTTTGTTTCCAGTGGATAGGTTTATTCTTTCCAAAACATTCGATCTATGCAGATTCATTACGTGAATGCTATGAAGCATATGTGATATATAATTTTATGGTATATTTGCTGAACTATTTGAATTTAGGCATGGATTTAGAAGCCACAATGGAGTACAGACCTCAAGTAAATCATTTCTTTCCCATGTGTTGTATGCGACCATGGACTATGGGTAGAGAATTTATACACAACTGCAAACACGGTATATTGCAGTACACTGTGGTGCGTCCAATAACCACATTTATAGCGGTGTAAGTTTATTTCATATGCATTATTTAATAGCGGTCTGATAAAGGTTACCAAGGTATTTTTTTAATTTTTAAATAGCTTATAGTAAGCAATTGTTATGTTCCAATTTTAAATACTGATGGAAAGATATACATACAATAAACATCGAAACTTCATATATAGAGGAAACTAGATTTATTTTTCATTATCCATTTATATAATACATCCAGTTGTTAAAATAAGCTCTTTTAAAATTTTGTCCGATTTGAAAAGCATATATAGAATGCTCTAAACAGGCTTTATACTTTAATTGCTCGTATAATAAATAATCGGAAATAACTCTCTTCCAATCAAAGTCCAGTCCTGCAATGGCTAGTAAGCCACAAGTATTACATAAAATTAATAAAATGAAATGAAATTTATGACAATGAAGAATCGCACTTTTTAATACCTTTGCACTAAAAGGTCGAGATATGCTAAGAAACATAAAATTTCCCGAAAAACTTGATTTGTATACATATTTCGTGTACAAAAGCAGAAATTTTGGTACAAAATGGGTGACTGTTTGGCAATGAAACATTTCAGATCCAATAATACCGTGTGACAGCATTTTTTTAGCGAGAGACTATACAGTCATTAATTTAAGCTCAAAATATATATAATCAAACTGCGTACTTCGTTTATCACTTCCACATCTTTTGTCCGTTGTACAAAAGGGCTTTACATTTCTTAAGGATGCTTTTTTTTATTTATTTTTTTTTTTATTGGGCTGTTAAAACTAATTAATCAGTTAATTTTTCATCTTTAACCTTCAGTATTAAGTTAGACTTGGTTTACAATGTGCCTTATTTATGAAATTTTTTAAATGGAATCTTATACATATTCCTTTCGGTGTTCGAGAGCCGGACTTCAAACCCTGGCCAGAACCAGGCATATCAACATCATAGATATTTCTGATATGCATTACTGTATATGCTAATGTATATCACAGCACCTTCCTTCGTCGTTATTTGTAGCAATTAATCGTCGGCGAAGTAAAATAACTAATAAAATGGCTACATAGCTAAAAGTAATAACCCTACTTAACTCTAGAGACGCTGCAACGATGCTATACAAATTATCAAATCGCACAATAGCAGAGTTGTAAAAACGAAAAAGCGAATAAAGCTTCCTGTTTCTCTATCTTTCTGTCACTTCACCATCTGTACTTACACTATCCGTTTCCTACTCTGAGGTAACACAAAGGGATCTGTTATTTGGACCCAAGTGAGCTGAAAACTCACTTTCTCTTCTCAGCAACCTGCTAACCTTTCTGCAATAAAAATCCCTTGTCCCTTTTTATATTATTTGCAGGTAATTGAAAAAAGCAAAATGGTTTATTTGCAGTTTAATACAACTTCAGTCTAATACAAACATTTTCCAAGGCATATTCCATATAAGGTATAGTCGGCTCAAATCGCTTTGAAAAATTTATACTTTTGATGGCAAAGTAATGTAGTGACAAATGTATGTTGAGATCTAAGGGATATTCAAATTACAAACGGCGAAAATAGTCACGTGGGCATTTGAAACCACCTATTATGGATTCGCCTTGAATTTTTCGAAAAAAGCAAGTTTTTAAAACATAAAAAATTGTTATATATTTGCAGTATTTGCGAGTTATGTGGTGTCTACGGAGAAGGTACTTTTGCAGGAAATGTTGCATTTCCTTATATTGTTGCCATAAACAATATTTCACAGTTTGTGGCCATGTATTGTCTTGTATTATTTTATAAGGCAAATAAGGTAAATATATTAAAGTAATCTAGATGATTTATGCATATTTTGTTACTAAATAGAAAATATTGATCTTGTGTGGGTTGTAGTCCTAATCGAGTAGATAATTTTGCAATTTTTAAAATATTTCAAACAAATTCAATTAATTAAACGCTACAAAACGAAACGCTATGAAAAATAAAAATACTTCTCAAAAAATTTGTTTTTCTAAAATTTTATAAAATAATAGATTAACTGCCTATTTCATGATGTCGAAAGAATTTTGTTCTTTCTTACAATTACATTAAAAAAAATAAAATTTTGAAATTTGGTTTTGTTTTAAATGTATTTGTAGGAAAGAAAGAACTCATTGTACATCGTAAAATAGACAGTTAATTTTTTCTTTAGTATATGAAGTTAAAAGAAAAAACTACCAATAAATTGACTTTCATATAAATACATAAATATTTACTCAATCAGACCTACAACCTACATTATTTTAAAAGTGTAAATTAATATGTCTTTTTTGCAGGAGGACTTAAAGCCCATGAAACCAATTCCAAAATTTTTATGTATAAAAGCGGTAGTTTTCTTTTCATTTTTGTAAGTAAACAGTAGCGACTGTTTAATATTTATATAATTTAATTTTGATATGTATATCTTTTTTCATTCAACTATTAGCCAAGGAGTATTATTGAATATTTTGGTTTATTATGAAATTATAACAATCTTTAAAGATGACGATTTAGGCGTATATTCAAATTTGGCATCAGTTTTGCAAGTGAGTATGTTTATTTAGTTCTATTGAATGAAAATTATTATTAATAATAAATTAAGTTTAAAAAATAGTAAAAATCAAAGTTGTATTTCAATTCAATTGCAAATGCTAAATGTCCTGGATTTTGTTTGCAATTCAACAACAAAATATGCACGCACGAAAAGTTTTGAAAGGAATTCGGAATATTTTTAAAATAGTTCTTATTCAGTAATAATTTCTTAATCGGGCTTAAGTTCAGTATCTTAAATTCTTATGGAATGAAATATTTTTATTAATTAATGTGAGTTTCTAAGGAAGAGAAGAAAAATTAAACTAGACTTTATTAGCTGGGAGAAATACCGTTATTTTTCTGTGCAGCCACACACTTCATCACAGGGATGGAAAAGTTGGTACAATTGTACTTTTTTCAGCACTATTTGAATGTTAAAACTACCGTAGCACCCCAATGACCAATTAAGCATAATTGAACATTTTTTCATATTGTATTACAAATTTTGTATGGAAATTTGATTAATAAACCTATTATAAAACAAAATTATTTTTTATGAATAAAGCCATTAATCTATAAATATTTTGTTTCGAGCGTTGGTTGATGTAAAAATTTATTAATGCCCTAATTCAGTAAGAAAATTTAGGACGTTTTTGTTTGAAAATACTTTTTAGTTCTTGTTTTTGAATTCTCTAAATTATTTTCTTCAAAAATAGTTGTTGTCTTTGATATTGAAAAATAAAAATATTTTTAAAACATAAAAATAACATTAACGTATTATACAATAGTTTGAAAAATATTGGAAAAAATATGTGTTGCATATAATGTTTAGAACAAAATCATAAAGCAAATACACGAACCTTCTAGCATGGACAATAAATAATAATTGTTTTAAATAATCACAACTGCGGCTTTTTTTCGTCCATAGACACGACGATACAATCGTCGAACAGAATTAGGGCATAAGTCCTTAAAAAACGACAACATATGTACCTTTTGCTTGAAGGTATTAGAAATAAAATAGTTAAGTAAATGAAGCAACGTTTTCCGCTATTTCAAAAATTTGCTAGAGGAACAATATCTCTTCCAAATTCATATCCAAATGTGAAAAGGGTATTTTTGTAACAAAGAGAGAAACATACTATTTACTTCGACTGTTTAAAATCGAATCAAAACAAAGGATGGAAAAGTATATCGTAAATGTTACTTTTATATTAAGGTCTAAACAACTTCTGAGATTAAAGATTAAAATTAATTAATAGTATTAATTATTTATATAATAATTGAGCTTCAAAGTGCCTTTTTGTTAATTGTTAATTTTTTAAATACATACATTACGCACAAATGCATTTAACGTGCGTTTTTAGTTAATTAAAAAAAAAAGCATAAAAATAGAAATATAAAGAATTTTCTGTACAATAGTACTGAAAAAATCTGAGTTCCCATCCCTGCTTCATCAGCATCCATGTCTATCTACTGAACTTAAGCCCGATTAAGAAATTATTCCTGATTGAAAATCATTCTAGTTCAATTAAATTTAAAATGTCTTATCTAATAGTTCTTATTCTTGTGCAAAACAAAAAAAGAAACGAATTTTCTGTGGAAATTTTGTTTAACGTACACTTCAAACATACATATGTACGTTTTTTTCCATGTGGAGTTAAAACACTTGCTCAATTCGCAAGCCTTGTTGTATTCCTTAAAATTGTATTTTAAAAGAAAATTTAAATCAAAGTGTTTAAACAAAAACAAATTGAAAAAAAATTTGAGAAATTTTGTTTGAAATTTAATTTTCTAATATTGAGTTTTCATTTGAGCAAAATCTAGTTCTTACGAGATTTTTTCCAAAATCTAGTAGATTTCCCACACAAAACCAAATCTATTTCGTCACTAGATTTTGTCAAAATCTACTTAAAATCTAGTAGAACTTAGTGATGCAACTATGTTTTATTTTAAATTTTTACTTAAAAAATAAGTCAGCCTGTGTACATAAAAAGGTGTGTGAATTGGCTACATCGCAGTTGTTTGGTGGCAGTTTTGGAAAATTTTCAGTTCATGGGTTTTGTTTTGGATAAAATATCTTGATAAATGTCGAAAAAAAACGGTATAGATTTCCAGAAATATTTTAATTGAAATCTGCTAGATTTTGTGCAGGTGTAAATGCCCTTTAATACAACTAAAGGCCGTGATACACTAGCCTACACGATCGTGCGATTTTTGAGAAAATACAGCCCTGGTATGATGGAGTCTATGAAAATTTTCAAAAGACAAAAACAATTCATCAGATCAGGGTTGTATTTTTTCGTAGATCGCGCGATTGTGTAGGATAGTGAATCATGGCCTTAACCAAACAACATGGCTTATGAATTGAGCAATTGTATTTTAAAAATTGCTTATATTTTTCTAATGATTCATACATTAAAATATATTTGTATCAAGTACATGCAAGTGCTGAGATGACTGATTTTTTTCATATATTTTTATGAACTGTTGTACATTTTTTATTTCCCTCATTTTTCTTTACGCTGTAATTGTCTGCTTTGGACAAACGCATTTTACTTTTACACAAACAAAATTACTGTTGTTCTTTGTATTGCTGTAGTTGTAGAGTTGCATGTACTTGATATATGTGAATATATTGATTTATTTATTTAATTTCGAACTAAGGTTGTTAAATTAAACAAATGTAGATATGTAACACATTAGATTAAACTAAAAAATAGTTTAATTGAATAAATACGAATTTAAAAAAGTTTGTTTGTTGTTGGTTAAGCATGTCTAGATGCATTTCGTTGCTACTTAATTATTTATTTATTTATTTATTATTCATTTAACCGAGCCCTTTTGGGCCATATATGGTTACTAGTATATAAAAAAATGTACAAAAATAATAAAATTCAATAAAGTACAAAAAGATATATTATATAAAATTTAATTTTAATTGAAATTTATAGAATAAATGAGCAATATAAGCAATTGGATGTAATAATGAAATTAATGCAATGAAAATGAATAAATGTACATGGGTTTAAAGAAGCATATACCAGCTAGGAAATATGTATGCAAGACAGAATATATTTACATAAGTATAAAACAATGAATGAAAAAAAAGATAATATTTACATATTAACAGTATTTACAAATTAACAGGGAACATTGTTTAAAGTGATGTTAAGTAGTTTCTGAAAGCAGATTTAGCTCTTGGTAGGGAGAGAGTAAAAACTTTAAGATTATTAGGTAGAGTATTCCAAATACGTGCGATTCTAACGATAAAAGAGTGCTCGTAAGTTACATCCTTATTATAATAAACTTAAGAGTTACACCCTTATTATTATAATAATATGCAGACAGAAATAGATAAAGTGTATCCGTAGAAATAAGTAATTACAACCGCTTAAGACATAAGTAAATACAATGGTCTAGAAACATTTATTATCACTACAGTAGTCCTAAATAAACAAATAATATTACAATGTATACTAAACAAATACGTTAAGTATTGCTAGACAAATGATAAGTATTATTAACATTTAAACAAACACAAAAATAAACCTAAACAAACACAAGAGATAAACCTAAATATTAAACTAGAGATAAGATTTATTATAAATAGACGCTAATCTACATTTTTTAAGTTAGTCTTAAGATTCATTTTAATATATGAATAACACCACTTAAATTGTGTTTCATTCATATAATTGGCGCAGTCGGTTCTAACTTACTAGCAAATAATAAAAATAAATCCAGAAATACATTTTTCGGAACTGATAGAAGTTTCTCGAAATTATTTTAAAAAGGAAAATAAAATTTTAAAACAGTTGTACTAGCAACCAACATATTTGTTTGAATACACCTGTTAAAGCAACAAACATTTTACACTAACTGTGGCTTTTGGCAATATATTTTTATAAAAAAAAATGAACCAAAAGAAGGAAAACATCATCGATGAATTGCAAAGAAAAGTATTGCAGTTGGAGGGAGCATTAAGGCAGCAGGAGGAGCAATTGAGTCAGAAAGATAGTCAGTTATTATATTCTCAACAGCAATTGCAACAGTATCAACAACAGCAACTTCAATCACAGAATTCCTTCCTTATGCAACCGAAGGATATAATTCAACAGTTTCGTCAGATTAAACCACTGGACGATAATTGTAACATCAATAGGTTCATTAAATCTGTAGAAATGATAATGAGTCTTTGCGGAAATAATATGGATTTAATAAAATTCGGAGTTCAAATAGTCATAAACGAAAAAATAAATGCAGAATTTGGAACCTATATAACAGAACTGGGGGATATTACTTGGGAGCAGTTAAAAACCAAATTGAAGATTCAAGCAAGACCAAGGACATCATATGCGGAAATATTTAATAAGTGTCGTTATGTAAAAGTAAGTAATTTAAGACAACTTTTTGATTATTTTGAAAATGCTAAGCATCAGATAAGTGAAATTTATGAATTCGAAGATAATAAATCAATGTTATATCAATCTGAAAATGTAGACAGGGATCTAGTTAATATTTTAATTGAAAAAATTGATGGACCACTCAGGATTCATTTAGATGACGGGCTAACATTAAATGAGATTATAAATAAGTATACAAGACTTAGATTGCTTGATGATAATAGGGCTATTGATAGCAGACATAAGGCCAATATAAATTTTAAAATTAATTCAGATCTAAATAATAATAACGATAGGAATAAAATCTGTAAATTCCAAAACCCAAACCATGACAGCAAGAAAGGAAAATATTATGGGAATAATCAAACTCAAAATTTCCATAGCAACAACCATAACTTTAGACAACAACACAAACACAATCAACAGAATAAGGGAAATAATGAATCACGAAAATTTTATAACAACAATTATAAACCTAATTCATCACAAACACGTTTGTCTCATATGAGTATTGATAGCAATACGAATTCGCAAAGGTCTAATAACTCTAAATATATGGAGGTTGACACATTGCAAGAAGCAGAGAAAGTAAAACCCGATGAGGAGACAAATTTTTTAGAATGGCCTCAAAACACAAGTTACCCATAGTTGTTTTATCCATAGGAAAACAAAATGTCAGGTGCTTAATAGATACTGGGGCTAGTACAAGTATAGTAAAACCAAATATATTTTCTCCTTATAAAAAGCAAGATATTAAAAAACCTATCTATATTAAAACCCTCAATGATTATAACGAAGTAAAACATTGCGTTGTTACACCAATGCCTTCACAATTTCTTGCCAGGGGTACACTTTTGTGGAACATAGTTGAATTCAGAAACGAAGATTATGATGCAATAATAGGACAAAATTTTTTAGTTCCTTTTAAGGCCAAAATAAATTTGGATCAAGATTTCTTGGAAATATTCGGAAATAAAATATTCTTCGAAGAAAATAGTTACCCACGAGCATTTGACAGGATTACAAGTCTTCAGCATGTAAAAATTAACGACATACAGAATAAAATTAAAATAAATGACTTAAATCAAAAAGAGCTGGACTCTGTTAAGAGTTTATTGAAAGAGTTTCGGGATTTGTTCTTTGTGGAAGGGGATAATTTAACTGCAACGACTGAAATATGTCACGAAATAATCACGACAACGGATAAACCCTTGTATTCAAAGATTTATAGATATCCGCAAGTTCATGAAGAAGAAATACAGAAGCAGATCAAAGAAATGTTAGATCAAAATATTATAAAAGAGAGCAATTCTCCTTATAATAGTCCCTTATGGGTCGTACCTAAAAAACAAGATAATTCAGGTATAAAAAAATGGAGAATTGTAATTGATTATAGAAAGCTTAATGAAAATACAATAGATGATAAGTTTCCAATACCAAATCTAAATGGTATTTTAGATAAGTTAGGAAGAGCCCAATATTTTACCACATTGGATCTTGCGAAAGGATTCCACCAGATTTTAGTCAAAAAGGAAGATCAAAAGAAAACAGCGTTTTCAACGCCTTTCGGGCATTATGAATTCATTCGAATGCCATTTGGCTTAAAGAATGCGCCCTCAACCTTTCAGAGGCTAATAAATTCGGTTCTTCGTGAACAAATTAATAAAACTTGTGTCGTCTATATGGATGACATACTAGTATTTAGCACATCTCTGGAAGAGCACATGATCTCGTTAAGATCAATTTTCACTACTCTGAGGAAAGCAAAACTAAAAATTCAAATAGATAAATGCGACTTTCTAAAGAAAGAAACCCAATTTTTGGGTCACGTATTAACCAACAAGGGCATTAAACCCGATCCTGAGAAAATTAGAATAATACAAAACTTAAAACTTCCAAAAACAACCAAACAAATAAAATCATTTTTGGGAATGACAGGATTCTATAGAAAATTTATTAGGGATTATGCAAAGATCACTAATCCTTTAACTAAAGCATTAAGGAAAAACGAAAAAATTAATACTTATGATCCTAATTATATCCTGGCTTTTGAAAAACTAAAGGAAATTGTTACCAATGTACCAATACTTATATATCCAATATTTACAAAGAAATTCAAGTTAACCACTGATGCAAGCAATTTTGCGATTGGTGCTGTTCTTTCACAGGAAGGCCATCCAATTGCATATGCCTCTCGAACCCTAAATAAAACTGAAACAAACTATTCAACAACTGAAAAAGAATTGTTGGCGATAGTTTGGGCTGTAAAATACTTCCGACCATACATATACGGAAGGGAATTTGATCTTGAGTGCGATCACGAACCTTTGAAATGGTTACAAATAAAATATAATGGTAAAGATATCAGCCCACGCCTCCAAAGGTGGCTGGTTCAATTGGGGGAATACAATATTCGACTAAATTATATAAAAGGTAAGCAAAATAAGGTTGCCGATTTTTTAAGCCGTATTGATTCTGGCACAAATGAAATAAATTATTTAGGGAATGGTTCTAATGAAACAAATGAAAAAGAGGAGTCATTATTAGTTCAAACTATCCATTCGCAGGAAGAGGAAAGCAATGACCAGGTACCTATTTTGGATACTGTGGTAAACCGCTTCAAAACACAAATTATCTTAGTAAAGAAAAAGAATATTACAGTACAGGAAATTTTTAGGAAGAAGCGAATATTTATCGATAAAAACGATTTTTTAGAGGGAAATGTTGTAAACATTCTTAAAAGAGAGATTTCAAATGGAAAGGTTGCAATATTTTCCGAGTTAAACGATCATGAATACTATAAATTACAGAAAATCATTACCAAAGAATTTCCCAAAAATAAAAAAATTAAATTTATTAAATGTTCCAAATTTGCTGAAGATATCGTTGAGGAAAATGACTTAAAGAAGCAAATTGCATTATTCCATAAATTCGAAACCGGTCATGCTGGCATAATTCCAACTTATGAAAAAATTAAACACAGAATATATAATCCCAATTTAAAAGAGTTTATACAGAAAGTGATTAATAATTGTGAAATTTGTACCTCAGCTAAATATGACAGGAAACCAATAAAGAATAAATTCAAAATAACGGAAACACCTTCTACCACGAATGAAATAGTCCACGTCGATACATACGTTAACAGTAAACATTCATTTATGATTTTTATTGACAAGTTTTCGAAACACGTGATTTCATTTCACTTACACGATAGAAATAGCGTAACACTAGTAGGGAAAATTCGAACATTTTTAGCCATTAAGGGCAAGGTGATTAAATTTGTATTGGACAATGAATTCAATAATGCAAATGTAAGGAGTTATCTAGATCAAGAGGGAATTCAATACCATTTTACAAAACCAAACAGCCATACTGGAAACTCGGATATTGAAAGATTTAATAATACCATTACGGAAAAAATCAGAATATTTAATATAGAGGAAAAATGTCCAATAAATGCCCAGATAATTAAAGCAATAAAGTTCTACAATAATAATTATCACAGTACAATAAAATGCAGTCCTCTAGATGTACAAAATAAATTAATTGATCATAGCATTATAAAAAAAAGATTAGAAAATGAAAAAGTCAGGATAATGCAGAAAAGAAATAAATCTAGAGAAAACTATGTAGAACATAGGAAAGAAGGCTTTATAAAAAACTATAAAAGTTTAAGACACAAAGAACAACCAAAATTTGTAAAGAAACCTTTAAAGAACATCCATACCGATAATATTAAACGACCTTTAAAATTTTCAGACTATCCTGATCTTTCTAACAATGGCGATCATGATTCTACCAATACGGGCAGTCTTGCAAATTAATCCGATTAATGAAGAGGCAGGTTATACCCAAATTAAATTAAGAACGGTAGAAGTGGTAAATCAAACATCAACAATTTTACACATAATAGATACTAAAGAATTAAGCAACATTGTAGATCAAATGGAGAATAATATAAAAAGTTTAAATTTAAAAAATAGAGAAATTATCGAAATAGAGATAAAAATAGTAAGATCTAAATTGAAATCAATCACTTCAGTAAAATCTAGACATAGAAGAGGATTGTTTAACTTCGTAGGTAATGCTCAGAAATGGTTAATTGGAGTTATGGATGATGAAGATCGACAAGAAATTTTTAAACACCTTGACATAATCGATAAAAATAATCATAATATTATAGATACAGTTAATAAGCAAATTTCTATAAATTTGCATTTTAATGAATCAATTGAAATATTAAAATCAGCCATAGAGGAAGATAGGCAAAATATTAAAAATACGACGAAGGAATTTATAAATAAGCACAATGAAGTCGTTCAAGGGCTTTTATATGCTGACCAAATGCTTAAACTTACATACTTAAAAGGAAAAATTGAACAAATTCAGGATAACATAGCATCCGCTAGGAATCATATATTCCACCCAGGTATTCTAACATCTGAGGAAATTGATAAATTTGAAATCGACTTTTATAAGTTAAAATTTATAAAAATTGACGTTCTCAATTACAAAGATGGAATTCTAATTATTGCAATTAAAATTCCATATGACTATATTCGGACAGAGTTAAGAATGCTTACAGCTTTACCTAACAAAAACTATATGGAAATCAACGAGCCGAACGGATATATTGTTGAAATTGATAATCAAGTTTTGGACTATAAGGAAAATGTATATCTAAAGCATTTAAAAAATAGCAAACATTGCACTATAGCAAATAATTGCAATTTTAAATACAATAACAAAACTGAGATCGAGGTATTTGAAGATGACATGATTTTAATTAAAAATGCCGTAGATTTAGAAATTGTACAGGATTGTGACGATAGGAAAATAAAACTTAATAAAAATTATCTCATTTTATTTTATAATTGTAAAATAAAAATCAGAGAGCAAACCTTTATAAATCAGCAAGTAGCTATTCAGGATAAATATTTTTATCCTAGTCAAAATCTCACGGAATCTGATATAACACCGGAAGAATTTAAACCGATTGAATTAGGGAATTTCAAAAATACAGAAGAAATAACGGAACTTAAATTCCATAGAAATATATCATACGGAATAAGTACAACATTTATAATTATCATAATAATTATTGTAACTATAGTTGTAAGAATTAAAAAGGATACAAATGTTATAAATAAATTAGAAGTAAGAAATGATGCTAGCAAAGGAGACATAGAAATGGGAAATTTAAAAAAAAAATATAATATAAAATAAAGTATCATACGAGTATATATGTAAATTCCGGAGAATCTGCCATCTAAGGGTGGAGGACTTGAGTCTTATAATAAATTATAAAAATAAAAACTATGTATCTTTAATATAACAAATGAAATTCAGGAGAATTTCAGTCTAAGGGTGGAGGAGTTACATCCTTATTATAATAAACTTAAGAGTTACACCCTTATTATTATAATAATATGCAGACAGAAATAGATAAAGTGTATCCGTAGAAATAAGTAATTACAACCGCTTAAGACATAAGTAAATACAATGGTCTAGAAACATTTATTATCACTACAGTAGTCCTAAATAAACAAATAATATTACAATGTATACTAAACAAATACGTTAAGTATTGCTAGACAAATGATAAGTATTATTAACATTTAAACAAACACAAAAATAAACCTAAACAAACACAAGAGATAAACCTAAATATTAAACTAGAGATAAGATTTATTATAAATAGACGCTAATCTACATTTTTTAAGTTAGTCTTAAGATTCATTTTAATATATGAATAACACCACTTAAATTGTGTTTCATTCATATAATTCGTATGTTGCTTTATAAACTTGATTAATTATTATCTTGGGAGAACGAGTAGAATGCGAAAAAACGAAACTGCTGTAAAGAAGGAAGGGTTGTTTTAAGTATATAACTTTGTAAAATAAAACACCGCAGATCATCAACAATGCAAATATCAGAATTACCCAACTTAATCCTCAGTAGTGACTTATTCCTCACAGCAAAACACATAGCTTTAGATTTGTTGGCGTTGATTTGTAAAAAGTTACTCCGCATCCATGACTCAATAATACCTAATGTGTGATTAACACGTAAGTTCAAGCTATCAAAAAATTGATTATCTCCAAAAAAGACTAAGTGTATGTCATCAGCATACAAAAAAATGTCAGAAGACGGCATACCAACCAGCTCAATAAAATCATTCATGTAGAGCATAAAAAGCAGTGGGCCTAAAACAGATCCCTGAGGAACGCCACTAATACATGTGAGCAAAGACGAGTCAATATTATTGATAGAAACAAATTGTTGTCTTCTTGAAAGGTAGGATATAATCAGTTTACATGAAGCCTTATCAAATCTAAATAATGAGTGAAGCTTATTGACTAAATTGTTATGATTAATACTATCGAAAGCTTTCGACAAATCCAGAGCAATCAAAACACTAATTCCCTTTCGATTTAGACTATTTCTGATCCTGTCGCTAAGGTTAGTAAAAGAGTGGTTGTACTATGGTTTTGCCGAAAACAATAGTGACTACTGCTTACAAGCCTATTTTCTTTTAAATAATTATTCATCTGATTGAATATCATGTGTTCGAAGATTTTTGAAAGACATGGGAGAATGCAGAATTCAACCACAATTCAAAAAAGCTTACAACACCCTAGTGTTTAACAAACAACAAACAAACTTTTTTAATTTATTTATATTGCTACATTGCTGTTTAGAAATATGATTTTAATGTTAACGATATTTTTTATAGATATTTAAAATTTCAATAATATTTCTTTCGCAGAATTTCATTATATGCATTGAAATGTTTATAGCAGCTGTGGCGCATATTTATAGTTTTCCCCATCATCCATTCCATATTAATTCTCCGCAATATTGGAATAATCCCAACAATAACTGGTGTCGAGCATTTTTGTCAATGATCGATATATCCGATATACAGGAAGACGTGTCCGAACATTTGGGTGTAGTCACCGGCTCGATAAGTCGACGATTCCAAGGACGCAGTACGTATCAGCCGTTATCGCGAGGACCCAGACGATCAAGCAGCGAATCTGAGTACTTAATAAATAGGCGACTCGATGGCGAAGCCGCAGGCGGTAGCCAGCTACTAGTTTCCGATGGTGACATTAATAATAAAACAGGTAATAAAAGAAATCAATATCAAACTCATTATGCTAAATCGCTGGCCAAGGCCAATCGCTATGGAGCTACAGATAGTCTTGTGCTACCCGTTTGTGATGCTGCAATAACCAATGATACTCAATCTCAATCCCAATTAGCAGGTAACCGTCCCACCACCTCCAAAGCTTCCATAACAACTAATGCCACTAATAATGCCGCCGCCATCATTCCTACCAACACTAATGATCATCCCTCGGCAACCCATTCCAATTTTGGCGGCATAAGCATACAAAAACGCGAATCGAACGTTAGAGAGTTTCCCACACATTATGGCGCGCCCGTGGCGGGTGGTACAAGTTTCCTTCAACCTCGTAATGTAACGACAACTCATGCTCCCAGTCCCATTCCAGAGTCCGTTGATGATTTTGCTTCATTTATCGGTTCCTCAAGATGACAGCGTTATGATAGTCAAAATAGTCCAAATTATAACCCATCTGCTAGTGAGTCGATTTCTATAGGGTTTTCAAGTAGTCTTAAATTGTCGACGGGTGGCAGCCTCAGTAACAACAGTAATAACTCATCTGATTGGCTCAGTTCGCCCGCCGAGGGCGCTGGTCGAAAGACATTAGATGACATTAATGATGATGATAACGATGATAACGACGACATAGCTTCAACAAGTTCTACTACACAACACCAACAATTTTGCCACCCACAAACAGAATCTTCAGAACACATTACTTAAATTCACTTTACTGACAATCAATACAAAAAAAAATACCAGAACCACAATAATATTTAATTACAACCACATAATTGTTAATGCTACGACGAATAGTAAAAAATAACATACTTAATACTAACTAAGACATACGGATCGGACGGGTGTACTACTACGAAGGACTATTTCCATGGTTTAAATAATATATGCGTTTTATGACTTAAATGTATTCATTGTGATTTTTTGTTTTACAAACGATATCAAAGTAGTCAAAACCGAATTAATATAAAGCTTTTCATTAGTTTTTTTTTTATTGATGATCAGTGAATTTTTTCTTCTTTTTATTCTTTACGTAACTGGTAAAATGCAAAAACCATCCTTTTGCAAATTAAATTAAAATCCGGAAATCTTATATTCAAAATTTTGTGAATTTCGAAATTAGAAAATTCGAAATCAAGGGTGAATTTCAGTAAAACAATTAGATGGATTTACAATCATAGACTTAAAAAGTGTATCGGATAGACTTGTGCCATTTAGTTCATTTCAGTGACCGGTCATGTTAGTTCATTATTTATAAATGAACTAGTTCGTTCATTTAGTTCAATCGCTCTTTTAGTTCAATGAACTAGTTAGATCTTTTTAGTTCGATGATTGTACAATTCTACATGCAAATGTATGTATGTATGTAGATATGTTGAGGTCTTTGACAGATCTGTTACTAAAAACTTTATGAAAACTAAAATTAATTAATTAATAAATTTGCTTTATAAAGGGTTTATAAAACAAATTAAGTTGAAAATCTTTTTCAAAAATCTCACAAATCCAAAGTATTTTTTGTGAGTAGGGTAGTATAAGTGTTTACTTGTGTTTTCTTGTTTATTGCATTTGTGGCAGTAGCCAGCGATGAACAAGAACTAAATAAACATACATACATACATATGAATGAGCATAGAAGCAAAGCAGACAAACAGTAAAAAATTAAAGCAAAACGTTTAAAACATTTAGTCATGGCGTCTGTGTTAGTTCATTTTGTGCCTTAGTTCTTAGTTCAAAAATTTAACTAGTTCAAAAATTGAACTAGTGATCGTAAAACAATTGAACTAGTTCATTTAGTTCAAAGTACTGAATCGTTCATTTGAACTAGTTCTTTCATGAACTACACAAGACTAGTATCGGACGCCGCAAATGTGAGCAAGATCTATACCAAAGCGGGAACTTTCATGGATGACCTGCAAGATCAACGTTTCCCATATGTTTATTACTACGGCCGAGTAAAACTGTTCTCAGTCATCTCAATTATCGATTAGGAATGAAAAAAGTCTATATAAATAAACGGACAGACCGATTTTACAGAATAGTATAGTATGTTTCTACTAAATACGTGTCTGAATCAAACAGTTTTTCATTAGTAATTAGTGGTTACGCTTTTTTACGCATGTGTGGCACATGGCACACATATGTAAACCCGGCCATACATAAAACTGCTTTACCATAAGTACCTTATGATGTGTTGAGAAAAAATATGCATGGCTGCTGAATGAATGAATGAAAGTAAAATTTAATTTTCATACATACGTACATATGTAAGTCAAAGATGCCTACCGAGAGAAACAAGATAGAAATGTATTCGCGTATATGCGTTCATTTGTATAAGAAGCCGATTGATGTTCGGTACTGTTCGGTGCTACTTTGGGCTGGTATGATATAAGTAAATGCCCTTTCACACACGAGAACAATTGTGCTGGCATAACATTCCAGTTTGTAGGTGAGAGAGGCAAAGAGAGTGGCTTTGTGGTTGGCATAATTTTTCAACCATATAAATACAACCCCACATCAGCAGCACAAAACCAATACATGAAATTAGAATAAGTAACGAAATTGAAATAGGTGTTAACAAGTTCCTGCGTACAATTTAACATTAAAAATAGGAACATAAGGCCTACGAGTTTCATATTTCGACAAAGACTACGACGACTTTGTACTAGATTAAAGATTGCAAAACCGCTGTAGTCGTCGAAGTCTTAATACGACACTCGCAAAAAAAAGTGTAGTTTTAACCCGCTATTAAATTCTATCGTGATTTTTAATATTCTATTGTATGGCAAAACTCGTTAAGGTCATGTTCAATTTTGCCACTTATGCTAACTTCATGCCATTTTTCTTCTTCTACATATATAAGGCCGGGTTTACATCTGTGTGTCATGTGCCACACATACGTAAAAAAGCTTAACCACTAATTACTAATGAAAAACTGTTTGATTCAGACACGTATTTATTAAGTTAAACAGTTCCATACATAATTAATAGACAATTTTATAGAATCCAACATGATTGGAAACAGTTTAAATCAATAAATACATGCCTGAATCAAACAGTTTTTCATTAGTAATTAGTGGTTACGCTTTTTTGGGCACATGGCACACCACAAATGCCAGATGTAAACTCAGTCTAAGGCTGATAGTAGTATTTCTACTACGACATTTTGGTCCTAGAAGGAACAAAAATGTTGCGACGTTTCTTTAATCTATTATAAAAACGTCGTAGTCGAAATACGCCAACCACTATACGAAGGAGTATTTTTGTGTTTGATAGTCATGATTGTATCCGCATGTGCAAAATTCAACATTTGGATTATTGCGAAAATAAGATAAACCTGTCAGGCATACAAACGTGCGCAGAATGGATGCTTATTTTAATATAAAAAACCTTTATAAAAAAGAGATCAAAGTACAAATTTCTCTCATAACCTGGAATAAGAATTGATCAAAACAAGTGAAACATGTTACTTTTATTACTAAATACGAGTAGTATCAAAAATAGTTTGGTATGTTATGTATTCTACGTGAAATCGTTCGGAATTGCCATAGCATTGTTGCCATAAATACATATTTCCAACAGCGATTTCGCACGTTTTAATTTCACGTGAAGTACAGAACATACCCGACTATCTTCTGATCAAGTTTTCTGTTTCTGACTATTCTTTTTGGCAACCTGCATTCGGCAATATGTATACATAACCCAATTGGGAAATTCAAATAGTAATCGTAAGTGTCATAGTTTCATAATGTTGTAAATTATTGTAGCTATGCTATTTGTTGGGCGATACAGGAGTTGGGACGTGATTTTCGTAACAAAAATAATTGACACTATTAAAGTCATAAATTTATTTTTGTTTTGATTTCTTTGTACTTAAAACCAGAGCACGAAAATAGGCGAAACAAATTGTTTGATTTTGTTTTGTTTCGTTCCTTGAAGTGAGTGAAACAAAGAGAAAACAAAAACAGTGAGAACAACTGCTCAATTTTGTTTGTTTTGTTTTTGCACATGAGCACATACTAGAGAACACAGCCGATCGGTTGTAAGCCGGCTAACAGCCGCCACCGGCCACAAACAATACATTAACTTATTCGTACGCCGCTAGAAAAGAAAATAATGGGAAATAAATGGAAACGTTTTGAAATATTTGCGGCGAATTTGACATCATCATATAATATAATTTTATTGCATTGTTATTTAACACAAGAAGTTTGTTTTATATAACTAAGCAGCGCAGCTACAACCGAGTGTCCTAAGACACCTCTCTTCTTTCTTTCTTAATATTATAATTGGTTTTACTTTTGGTTTTCTTTTTCAAACAAAAATTTTAAAACATTATGACACTTAAGACTACCCTTTGAATCGCCCAATTATAAAACACACATTTTCTTTTTGTGATGTGTGAAAAGAAAGGCATACAGCATTACATTACATTTATTCAAGTGTATAATATTAGGCATTTCCCTGGTATAGTAGTTCACGCTTAATTGATCCTCGCTTAATTGATTTTCCCGGTTAATTGCTCTAAGAAACCTTGAATGAAAATATTCCATATAAAACACATGGAAAAATAAATTAATTGACTCATAAACATAATCTCTTTTCTTAAATCCCAAACAAAAGTGCCGGTTAAATGATACTTGACAATTTTCAATTCAATTTTTGTTGGTAAAACTACTTAAAAAGATGTGCCAACTCTTAAAATCATATACATAATCATTGCTGAGTATTGTGACATGTTTCGGATTATTGACCTCAATGCTCAATTAAAGGGGTTTTCTTTTAATTGCGTTAATGGATCAATTAACAGAGTATCGGGTAAATGATTTTTCCGTTTAATTGCACCAAAACCCGGGCATTTTCAGAAAATCAATTAAGCGGAAATTACTGTATCTGTTTTGGTGATCTTCGGTGTCTGCTCTTTCACATGTTTAATGTGAACTTTGGTATTGTACGAGTATATACAAAAAATCTTGAAGAATCATTTAAGTTACCGACTGCAAACAATATTTAAAACACATATGTAAAAGAAATTCCCAATTGTGTACTAACTCTTGCATCGACTGTATTTTACAAACATTTTTTTTTCGTTTAATCAATCAATAGTTAGTACATCGTTGTGGATTCCTATACATAGTTCTACTTTTTATTTTAAACGAACTGTATCGATGTCAAGACTATGATTTCATATTTTATATATTATTTACTAAAATTTTTTTATTGTCTTTTGTTTACATTTTACCTATAATTTTTTTATCGCATCTGTTTTAATTAAATAAAAAATTTAATGGTGTTTTCTTTTCTAAAAATAAGGCAAATTATTTTTGCGTTTTCAAAAAAAAAAAAATGTAAACTATTTAATGTTCAGTAGGAAGTGAAATTTATTAGAAAGTAGTATGTACTTTAGAATTTGAAGTTATATAATATCTTAAATGATACCAGTGAATAAGTTCTTGTAAAACAAATTTTCCATTTTTTTTCAGAAAAGAAAACGCAATAAGTTTTTGAAATTTTTTCGATTTGATTTTGTTAAGCCAACCAAAGTAAAAAAAAATTAGTTTTAAGAAAACAAGACTTATATAAACTATGTGTAGGTAATTAAAAAAAAAATACTCGGGTCTGTTCTGTAAAACCGAATCGTTTTTAAATACGAGACATTTTCAAAAACGATTAAAAATGTCCATTTGGTGTTCTACAAATTGTTCGATTTGGAGACATTCGATATTAAGTTGCAAACACATATTTGAACGTCAAAGTCAGCTATTGATAAAAGAAATCACATTTTAAATTAAAAAATTAACATTTAAAATGTCGGCCCGGCTCTAAATCTTGGACAGAAAAAGTACTTTGATTCATACAAATAATTTTTCTTCATATTTGGAGCAAATGTATCAAACTGCATATAATTTGGTTATAATTTAGTTATGAAAGGCCTCAAACTGTTAATGCTAATTGTTTTTTGATGTTTCTTCAGTGATTTGTTGGAATAATAGCATATTCAATTTACTTTCAATTAGTTCTGTTTACTCGATTCAAAACCGAGTAAAACGTATGTGAATTCGGTTTAGAGAACACGAAAAATTTTACTTCGTTTTGAAAACGAAAAATTTGTTCGGATTCGATCAAAACAGCGCCAATAACTGCAGTTGGGTCATAAGCAAACGAAATTGGTTAACTTTATGCTCATAAATACATAAACTAGAAAGAAAGACATTTGCTAATGTTTATTGTTTATCTACATTCGGGTATGTTCTGTAAACCGAATCGTTCTTCACAACGAGAAATTTTCAAAGACGAGTAAATGTTTATTTGGTGTTCTATAAATTACTGGATTTGGTGACATTCGGAATTAAGTTGAATAAAATATTTGAACGCCAAAGTCAGTTGTTAATAAAAGAAATTATATTTTAAATAAAAAATAAGCATTTAAAATGCCAGGCTTTAAATTTTTGACAGAAAAGATGTTTTTATTCATAAAAATAATTTTTCTTCATTCATGGAGTAAAACTGGAAACAAATGTTAGAGTGTTTTTAAAATCAATTTTGAACACTTAAATTTATCAAACTGTGTAATTTGTAATTTGGTTATAATTTGGGATTAAACACGACAAATTGTTAATGCTAATTGTTTTTTTTTATAAATAATACCATATTCGATTTACTTTCGAGTAAAACTATTTGAATTCAGTTTAGAGAACACCAAAACTTTTATTACGTTTTGAAAACGAGAAATTTGCTCGGATTCGGTTTACAGAACAGGGCCGATTAAAAAGAAAATGCTGTTCAAATGCTTAAACATAAAGCATGCTTTCCAATTTTGTTCAAGGAATAACCCAACTAATATTAACTGAAAGTGGCCTTTGTTACAAAAGTAGTAACACTTCTAGCTAACTATCATAACAAATCTCATAGAAAAAAAGAACTTAAATTTTTATGTTAAAATGTCTTTAAGACAAAAAATATTTTCACCAGCTTTAATGTTGAAACAAATTTTCTTTTGTTTATATTTAACAGATGCATTTTCAAATTCTTCTTCTGAAAGTCTTTAAAGAAAACTGAAAAAGCAGTAAATTATTACTTATTAAAAATAGTTTCTCTACTAAATGAAGAAAAAAATATGAAAGGAAAAAATAAAACAAATGGATTACATATCGTCGGTTGGTAAATGGTTTGCTGCAGTCATAATGTATTTTGAATATACTGTGCCGCAAACCAATAACCAACCGACGATATACATGCATACATAAATAAAAAATTATGGAGATGTGTATATGTATTTTAAAATTGTGAAGTTTGACTTAGTTTTAGGTTAAGATTAAAAATCCATATTATATTTTTTATTTTGTTTTCGTATTTATTTAGAAAAAATATATATCTATATATACATGTATATTTTATTAATTAAAAAATAAAAATTACGATTAAATTTTTCGTTTTATTTTTATAATTTTTACTGCATAGCAAAAGAAATGCAAATTCTTCCCGCCTTTTACCTTTTATAATATCCCTTGTGGTTTCATTTAAAGGATTTCGTTTTTATCGTTTTGTAAATTAATACTTTATTTTGTGTTCTTCTAGTTTAATGAAGTTCTGTTTTCATGCATATTTTCAATATTTTATAAAAATTTATACTAATACATATTTTTATTGCTCGGGGTGTTTGTTTAAGTACAACTTAAGCAATTAATCATCATAATCGTCATTTGATTTGAAAAAACTTTCACTTTTTATAACAAAAAGAAGCAAAAAAAAAAAAAAAAACATTGTGCAGTCATTTCGTTTATACATAGACAAATAACTTTTAATTAACAATATTTCAAATTCAATTAAAGTAAATATAAAAAGGCACAATTTAATTAATTTATTTTTTTACCACCATTAAACTTTAAAGTATTATTTATGTCTTTTATTTGAGTACTTTTTTGACACACATTTAACTCAGCTAAACCACCCACCCATTTATTCAATATAATATGTAACAAACTGGTTCCTGTATACTGATAAAAACTCCTCATTTAACACTCCATTTATTGGTCACTAACGTTGTTTCACTAGTTATTGTAGTTTTGTCGTCCACCCAATTCTAACAGGAAACGATCTGGATGATCCATCCAATCAGCGGCTGTTAATTTAACTGTACGTTGTCGTTCAGCTTCTTTAATTTGCCATTTTTTAATATCCAACTGCACTTCACGTGATGTCTTATCGCCACAGCCCCATACCTAAAACAAATCCACAATGCATTTATATATATGTACATGTGTATATGTATGAATGTACGAGTACTATTATTGCTAATAATACTAAAAAAAATTAAGTACATATAAATAATTATAAATAAATGAAAGAATTAAAAGTAGCTAAAACTCCAAAAAAAACAACACACATTTTTTGTTTTGTCTGTTATGGAAGCTTTGATGCGTGATAATTATACACAATTAATAAATAATTTATACATGAGTGATGCATTTTAGTTTATCTTTTCTAAAATTGTGAATAATAAATTTTTACCTTAAAAAAAACTAACGAAATTTAAAATAGTTTTAAGAAAACAAAACACATACACATAAATGCAGATTAAAAAGAATGTTCTATTACAACTAATAAACTAAATATATAAATTGAAATATACATAAATAAAATATTGCAAAAATCTTGCTTAAAACAATCTTTATTTAGATTAGAAATTTATTTCGAATCCTAAATGTCTTCCACCATATTAAGAAAAAATATTATAGTTTATTTTCGTAAAACAAAATCACAATTTGTTTTAAGATAGTCCATAAAACTTGTAATATAAGATGCATGGTTACAAATTGGCAAAGAGAAACTAAATTCGTAGGAATGTGACAACAAAAACTTGAAACTTTAGTTTCTTGAAATAAAAATGCAATTGCTCTTGTTAAAACGATCAAATAAAAGAAAAATTTCAAAAAACCATTTCAAGCATACTTTCAGGAGCGAGAAATAAATAACACTGGAGCACAGTTTGTAACACAATTTCTGTTGATCTGGATTTCGATTTTTTTGAGTCTGATTGTTAACCATTGTAACTGCTTCTGTAACTTTGCGTTATAGGTTTTTTACGGGTGATGCCTTAGATAAGCAATTTTTTGTGCAAGAATCCTTCTATGAAAATATATGTAAGTTTAAGCTTCATTCTGATTTCAACAATTTCAAAATTTTTTAAGGGCCTGTCCAACGATGTCACCAACGTTCGAATCGTCGCATACTTATATTCAAAACAAAAACAAATTTTAAAATTTTGTTGTTGTTTGCAATGTAACTGTGCGACGAGTCGAACGTTGATGACATCGTGGGACTGGCCCTAAGTTTCGTCTGAGATCAGTTAAAAACAAACCTATTCTATATTTATGATTTAATTAGGCTAAAGTTCGTATCGTTTTGTAAGCCAAATTAATGTGATAGTTATTAATGATGTAGATTTTTGCTTTGTATACTGGTACTCAGTTTTTATTGTAAATGGAATATGTGAATGGTTTTGATTCATCGTATTACAATTTACTGCAAGCTTTTTTTGTAATGAAAGCTCAATTTTACCATCTCTAAATTTACAACAGTCTTACCATTGTCGTTTGTTCTTTTACTAATTATGCACATGTTAGTTAATTTGCTTATTTTTGTTCTACTTAAGACAAACTTTTTTACTTTACTTAATCCCAGCAAAAAAAAAAAAAAAAAACATGACAAATCATGTGTTGAATCATGGGTTCAAGTGACGACGCATTGGTTCGATTTGGTGAAACATGCATGATTTTTACATTAGCTTGTCATTGGACATCATGTGTTTGTGCGAGAATTTAAGTACTTTGATATCCATTCCAACGAATGAATTTAACCCATGCAAGTTCTCTGAATCGATTATGTTTTTTCACGTAAATGTAAAACAAACAAAAAATAAAACTTTTAGGATACGAACCGTGCTGTTCTCACTCTCAAGCCACACTCTCTACCACCCAGCTATTGTACTCTTATTATTTATTGGAGATAAAACTTGTTTTATGAAAATGTAGCAATGTGATGATTTAATTCCGTTTTTGCATGCCTTTTTCGCTGGATATTTATTTCAATATATTACACAGTAATATCGTAGCATGCGTTTTTAATGAGTTCAAAAACTATAGCGGTGATATTCAGAATGCATTCGAAGAATTAACTAACATGTGCATAACATTCACAGTTTGTATGAAAGAACTATCAGCCCAATCATAAACAAAAATTCCCCAAGAGTTTTCTCACTTTTCCCTTTTCTCCTATCATGAATTTTTTTTACCAAATGCGGGAATAAAAAAAATTCACTTGCTTTTTTCACTAAAAATCTTTCTCTTGCAAGAAGGGAGTTTGCATAAAAACATGGTTAATACTCCATTAAAACAAAATTTATATACATAAACTTGTATTTTAAAGTTCTTTTATTTGGAAAAACACAAATAATGCCCAAATAAATCATTTATAAACTTTTTTACATATTTTTTCAAGTTGGTGAATTTAAATAATTTTGTTTACTCTCTCACTTAAAAAAAAGGAGAAACAAAATGTCAACAAACAAGCAAAACAACGAGCTTCATAATGCGGTGATGCCACGTATTACTCTTTTTTTCTTCCCAAGGAATTTATGATTGGAAGAATGTTTTCTCGAGAAAATTATTTTCCGTGAGAAATAAATTGCAAGGGAATATTCATTATTGGGCTATACATTTCATATACATTTAAGGACACTTAAAATCCGGGAGAACGAATAGATTATGTTTGCATATTGTGATTCTCAATAACGCATTAAGTCTTACTATTAATATACGAAGTTTCTTTTAGCTAATTCCAAAGTCTTTTGGGTTGTAGTCTACTGACGAGTTCCATGAGCAGCAACGAAATGCATATAGACGTTGCGTAATAAAAAAACAAGCAAAAATTCTTGTTAGTGGTTTTGGCAATGGAATGTGATAAAAATGCATGAAATACACAAATTCCAAAAATGCTTAGCCCCGCATATTTTGCACTGTTCTTCTGGAATTATTCTTGAAAAAATTTACAATTTATTTTAGATCAAAAATTAAACTCGGTTTTCTTTTTCAATTATTTTTTTTCTTTTTACAAATACTATTGAGTATTCTGCAAAGTTCCACTTTTTTTAGCTACATTTGATTACAAAATGTGGTCCGAACTTTATTTGGAATATATTCCAAATGTTAACGTGGGGAAAATTATTTCATTCTATATCCTACGAAATTTAAAAAAAATTCCATTCAAATATGTGTATATTTGCGCAAGTCTACATATCGCACTTGTTCCTCAAAAGCGTAACAACTCAAAATTCATGAATTTTCAGTAGCGATCAAAAACTGTTTCTGTTAGTAGTAGTTATTCTAAAAACACAAAGAGAGTCATAACTGTTTTTTTTTCACGGAAAAGAAGACAAATCAAAGGGAGATTTTTACAGTGGGTAGATATGACCTCTGTTGTTTGGTTTTTTGCAAAAAGTGAAAATTTGAAAATTTTGGGTTGTTACGCTTTTGAGGAACAAGTGCGATATGTACTTTTATATATCGTCGCTGATTTAACTAACTGACCTAACTAACATTTTGAACATTTAACAGGAGAGCAGCTTTTATGGTTGTTTCATAAATTCATACATTCATTCTTATGGCCGCGTCGGAAATCTTTTTACTTATATAGGCACAACAGTAATTCTTACAGTCATGAAAATTTTAGACAAGGTGTATTATGACTTATAAAGTCTAGTAAAGCACTTAACTCATTTTTCAAAAAAATGCCAGTTAAGGTAGAGGTCCATAGCTCGCTTTTTGCGCGTTATGATTTACACGCGTTTCATCCTCTTGTTTCATTCTATACTTTGTTCGCGTTGAGTTACATGCACTGCTTTTCATGCGCCATTTTATTTTTGTTTTGATCAGCTGTGTGCGTTTGTTTATAAATACTTATAAAGAAAAAATGGAGAGTGAAATCGAGTTTTTAAAAGAATTTGTGGAGTTAGTCGAGTTTTTATATTTAATTTAATGTGCAAAAAATGAATTTGAACAATTTCAAAAAAGAAAAGGTTTTGGGTACGGCCGTTGTAATATTTAGAACGGAATTTAAGTGGGTTTTTTGAAACCATATTTAAAAAATTAAAAATTCTGACCCTGAGCAATTTCGAACCACGACAAGAATGTCTGCAGATGTCTTTGACTATTTATTCAGCATTTTAAAGATAGTCTTGAGAAGAACTCGGCCAGGGCTATTCCAGCAGATTGTCGGCTGTTGTTGACTTTAATGTAAGTAAATTGAAAATTACATATAAATGTATGCACATTACTGAGAAAAGTGTGGTGAAAAGTTGATTAAAATACATCGCATTAATGAAAATATTCACATATTTTATTAAACAAGTTTCTTTTTACTAAGAAATTTTTTTATTGAAAAAAAAAGAAAAAAATTATCCACGGCAAAATAATATTTATCGATAACGTAAGAAATAAAGTATTATTTAACATCTTTAGCATTCAAGAACAGCTGACTTTCTTTCATGGTGCTTGTAACGCGTATAAAAGTAGAAAGTAGACCTACTTTTTGCTTTGAACGCGCCTACGCGTTCTGCGGTTTTTGCAATGTAACTTGTCACATACTATTACATTGATTCTACTTTTTTGACAGATGCATAGAAAGCGTAACGCGCAAAAAGCGAGCTATGGACCTCTACCTTTAGGTCGGTTAGTTAAAACAGCGACGATATGTGCCCTTAATTATGAAAGTGGTCTAAGTCATATGCATTTTTGCTTCAAAATTTTAAATAAATTTAAAAAAAAACTTCAATAAATATTTCATGAATATTAAATAAATTTATATTAATCGAGGCTTCTACAACTCTAAATTAAAATTTTGCATAATATAAAAATATTTTTTGATTTGTTCAAATGTAATCACTAAATACGTCGACCAAAGAAATATATGACTTAGACCACTTTCATAATTAAGGGCACATATATGTATTTCTATGTACTCTTTATATAATATATATATCTAGGCTTGGCGACATTTTGCACTTACTTCAGAAAATGTATTAGCTTTGAACACACGCGATTGTACCAACCAAATTTAATATACTTTTAAATAAATAGATTTAGACTAGAATTGAGTAAATGTGTCTAAAACTACATCAAAATATGATTGAAATGTTTTGATATTTCGATCGATATCGAATGCCGTAATTTGCCGCCGAACTCTGTTAATGCAGTTGTTTTTTGTGTAAAATTTCGAAATTTATCTTCACAAACGTAAGTTGAAATTTATAATTGTTTTATAGGTATGTCTATATATATACAATATAGATAGATATTCATTTGTACTTTTGAACACATACATACCTCAATAGAAAGTAACACCGCTGCTATGCCTTTGCAATCTACATTTTCAAAATGCTCATCTACTGATAAAATCGGTTTCCTAGGATCTGAACCAGCTCGTAATCCCTTAGGGTAACCCCTTATACTTGTATTTAAGTATAAAATATTTGGCTTTTTTTCTAATATTGAAAATCTAAAAGAAAAAGAAAAGATAACTTTTTTAAACAATATACAAGTGTTTGTACATAAAAAAATCAAATACTTAGGCCACAATTGTAGAACACAGCTGCCCTCACCACCAATATACAGATGGGTCTCTTTCCATTCTGCTGGTGAAGCAATCAAATAAGTTTGATCATCTTCAGTATGTATTAAAATCAAAGTTGGTCCTCTGTAACCGAGAACGTGATGCAAGAAACGATTTGCTCCCAAACCATGTTCATTGGAATCGTACAACAGAGTCCAATGCGAAGGCATCATTGATAGTTTTTCTATGAAAATTTGTGATGCCGATGCTTTATTTGCTGCGGGTGAAGTTACTTTCTGTGGTTTTGAAAAGAGAGGTGGTAAGGCGCCGGCCAATAACCACGCTTGAGATAATGGCATTAAGGATGATGAAGCATCGGAAGTATCAGCAGGTTCAGTGTTACCGCTACTCAACGATGAAGATGACGACTTGTCGGTAAATGGATTCCGTTGCTCCAAAACTGGTGTTTGCAATTCGATTCCGCATGTCTGACCTTCTTGCTCGAGACCACGATATGCGGTTGATAAAGTGTGAACACAATATTTATGAACCAGTAATACTAAACGAATAAGGTTTTGTTCGAACCAACGGCAAACAAAGCCTATACTAAGGATATCGTGGCTGAAAAAGATCGATTTTGTAACCGAGCCAAATGTCCGGTTGATCTGAAATAAAAAGTAGAGAGTTTCTATAAACAAGAATAAAGAAGAAAGACATCACATCTTTTTCTTGTTGATTTTGTGAACTCTCAAAAAATATAAAAAATTTGCTAACAAAACTGGTTTTACTCCTTTTTTTTCAGACACAAATTAAGCTACTTTGCTTTTTGAAAAATTTTTTTACGTTTCTTTTATCTACATACGTACTGTTAAATTATTAATTTCACTTTATTAATTTTAAACGAATTTTTGCTTTTTTCGTTTTCTAGAGAAATTGGTAGTAAGTGTTAAGTTAGATTACAAACACTGCTTTTTCCAAAGAGAGTAAAAATTAGACCCTTATTATGAGCAACTTTCCATCTTCAGCTGTAGTCGAAACCGCTGATCGGACGAATTTTCATTTGGTATTATGACGAGCATTCGACAAAGAATGTATGTAAGTATTGTGTATATCACTCACGGCAACAATTTAAGATTTTAAGCTCAAAAATCATACATAATAATGGAAATTAAAATACAGTTGGTCCTGCACATCAAATAGAGGATTTTCCTCCATTACTGAAAGCTTTCGAATTGTTTAGTCTTTACGATCTTAGATCTACATAAAATTGACAAAAATAGGTTGTTACAATTTGTGCTTGGGTATCTAAAAATAAAAAAAAATTTATATTAAAATACTGCATCGAAAAAACCTCTGTTCGATAGAAAATTCATTGCTCAACTAAATTTTCGAATGCGACTCATAATAAGACCCTTTCAATGTTTCAAATTGAAAGTAAACAGAAGACTTTGATTGGCTTTTTTAGCTAACATATTGTTAAATTTCTTCGTTGAATATAAAATTTTACGAGACATAAAAAATGCAAAACGTAAAAAAAGTTTAAATCACTCTACAACTTACTGCTGGACATAGTACTGGATTACCCGAATGCTGCATGGCTATGGTATAACAAATGTGTAATAGACGTGTTACGCCTTCCTTATCAATAAAGTCGGGATTGTCATGTTGGGCATACATTTTAATATAACATTCCAAAGCCTTGGAATCATCCATTATTCCCAAATACCGCTCACACTGTTGCCGGAAAGCTACAGTGCCCAAATGAGCGGTAGTAGCTCGTGATGTCATGTGCATTAATGTAAAGAAGCGTTGACCCAAATCGGTGTAACGGGGAAACACTTGCGACTTGAGATTGGATATATTGACATAAAAGTAAACAATAATATCATTGATTCAATTAGAAAATATTTGGAGAACAAGGCAGGACATACAAAATTACATTTCTGCAGAAGAAAAACTTACAACAAAAACATCTGACACTATGCCATTGATGCCAAATTTATCTAAAGTTTTCTCTTTTAAAATTTCCGATAGCTTTTCCACTGGCACCAATTGTGTGAAATATTTCTCTGTAACATCTGAACCCGAAGCAGAACGACTCATAGTGCTTTCGACCTTGAGCTTAGCTGCCGAGGAGCCACTGCCCCCAGCACTATATTGTCTATTGGTTTGATGATGTACACTTGATTTGTTCCTTTTAGCTTTCCCATCTGGAACTTCACCACCTTCCCCACAAGCACTATCCGACTTTGAAGATGAGTTTCCCATGTCAACGGCAATACCTTTAGTTTTTCTGTACACTATGTATGGAAGTAGTTATAACTTTGTTTTTCTTTTACAAACGTGAGTGTCAACAATAGAATTGGTTGTCCAAACAAAGAAATGTTCCTAATTTTTTATATGTATGTATGCACTTATGTATATACTTACATATGTATGTACATATAAATATACTTTTATAGGAATAAAATGCGCAATATACTTATGAATAAAATTGCAACAAGACGGGCGAAAATTTGAAGAAACAAGTCACAGATAATTTTTGAAGTTAATTTATTACTTATCTCTACATATTCGTAACACTGTCGTTGACACAGAGCTGGAAAGTAATACGGCTATATAAGTAAAAGAGAGAATGCAATAAAACTACATATCGTCAGCTTATATGAAAAACCATATAATAAAACAATACTCGTTAAAAAAATGCACCATTGTAAATAAAAACACGCATCCACTATCACTTGCCTGAAATATTCATTATTATTATTCTCATTAACTCTAGATTTATACCTCAATTTTAATCTACACACATATCGCACATTCAGTGCCTATGTTCTGTAACTTTCCTGAGGCGAAAAGTTTGTTATCATTCTGTGAAACACAGGATGAGTAACAAAAAATTTAGTTCCCTGCTCATGTTTCTTATATTATATGTATATGATATTATGTATATCAACACAAAGTATAAAATTTGTACAGCAGTGGTCGCCAAACTTTCCTAAATCTGTATAACTAAATTGAAACACACTTCGCTTAACATTAATACTATTTGTAGTGGTCAACGGACCAAATTAGGCTTTTTTTGTCTTACCAGATTGGGATCAGCAAATAAAAAATTTATTAAATATAAATATTTAGTTATTGTTTTTTGGGCGGTTTGCTTTTTCTGTAACGATATACTCTCATACGTAAATGGACATAAATGCAGATTTTCGTGCTTTTCCACCTCTGTTAAAAGATGGGAGTAAATAGTGATGACAATGGGGTGGTTTTCCGTTTTCAAAGAACAACTATATACAATTATACAGAAACAAATACTTTGGGTTAGTTTTTCAGTTTTGAAAGCATTTTTAGCGCTTTGTCATAATAATATAATATATATTATATCGATGGTGTCAAACAAGGCGAATTCACAAACTCTTGTACAAGACAGTTCAATTTGAACGATTTAAATTGTTGTTTTTGCATTTGCACACCTACTTGAAGCTTGTTTGAATGAAATCAAAATATTTTAATTTGAATTCTAGACTTGTGCGAGCTATAAATTTTGTTTAGTTTTTTCATTCATTCTCTTTTGTATGATTTATTGGTTTTGTATATACCATTGCTGAAATTTTTTAATCTTAATAAAAAGTTGTCATCACTGAAAATAAAGAAACAACAACACAATGCAAATAATTCCCAGGGATGGGATTGAGAATTTTAATTTGTACCAAGAACTGTACTTATTTGACCTTAATTGTACTAAAAGATTTATTTAGTTCAAATTACATATTTTTATCTATTTCATTGTCCAAAAGTGAAAATTAACATATGAATTTGTTTGAAAATAAATGCGGAGTGAAACTGGGGAGATTCCTTAAATGTACTAAATTAACCATTGATGTATTATTGTACTTTTCGAGTTTGAAGAGTACCAAAATAGGTACAATTGTACGTACCAACTTTGCCAACCCTGGTAATTACTAATCGCTCACTACAACAACGTATTAACTCAAGAAAACTGGTTTTACGAAAAATTAGTTTAAAGTTTTCAATTTAGCACAAAAAAATTTTAAATTTATTTTTTTCTTAAGTATACAAGATAAAGATAAAATTTTTCCGCAATTAAACAACGAAATGATTAATTAATTAATTCTGTATTATTCAGGTATGTGATGGAAAACGTTCGTTTTCAAAACGATTTGAAAACTATCGCGTGTTGTATGGTTTAATCATAATTTTTGAGCTAAACTACTGACTTCTACAAAGCACACAAGAAGATAAAATATAAAAAAAAAGAAATTTATCAAAAATGTTTGGAAAAGTATTAAAAACCATTTTTTAAATTATTGACAAAACGACTGTATCATCACATACCTGATGAAAGAATGGTATTCTGTTAAAATTTGTGAAAAACAATGAGCAACATTAATTATTTCATACGAAAAATTTTACATGCAACCAATATTAACTAGACCTGAAACTATGCTACAATTTAATATGTTGTAAATACAATGCGAAATACATAAGGCCGAGTTTACATCTCGCGATTCATGTGTTGTCATTTTTTGGTGTCATTTTCATAAAGAAGTTTGCAACGCGCGTACCTCGCAAAAAGTTGAACATTCTTCAACTTTCACGCGTTGTATACAAAATGACAGCTAGTGTTGCCAGATTCACATGATAACATACACAAAAATTATTAGAAATTTATTTTTTTATTAATCAATAGATTAAAAAATGCATTAAATATTTAAAGAAAAATAAAAAGTAAATGCAAAACAAAAACTAGCCGGCAAAGGCTTGAAATTTTACAATTAAAAAAGCCACAGAAACGTGGTGTGTAACTTTGTATTTTTATAGATAGCCTTAAACGTTTAATAAGCCAGAAACGCGTTGCCGCCTAACGCGTAGTATGTACCTATTAGGCTTAACCTATTTTTATGAAATTTTCTATGTGTATTCGATAGGTCTGAGAATACGACGTAGTCTATTTTTTGTACTCTTAAGTAGGCTGTGCCACGCCCATACGAACGAACTATCTTATATCTTGAAAGGGGAAAGGTTCACCCTCAATACAAAGTAATTATAAAAATCATATATCTTGAAAGCTATAACAGCAAGAGTCTTCAAATTTGGTATGAGTACAATGAATATATGTAAGTATAGATTATAATAAATTTAAAACAATAAAAGTTTGGTGTTTGGTTTTTTTATATTCCGCCATCGCACTCCCTGCCTCTATCACTCATATACTATATCCTCACAAACTTACAATTAGTTAGTTATTATTTTCTACCCTTGAAATTCTCTACGAATAATTTCTGTGCAAAACAACGTTTACCGGGTCAGCTAGTAACTACATAATATTATTTAGTAATTATTTTTGTAGTAATTGAAAATAGGGCACATGCTTTCTGATATTTTTAAATTGATCCAAATATGTTGCGATAGTACCACGGTACCAACAATATCGAAAAATTATATAAAAAAAGTACAATTGTACCACAAATTCCATCCCTGATACATATACATATGTACATATGTATACATCTTTCAAGATTATTTTGGTACAGATTTTTGGAGAGGTAGCGTATTTTTTAACTTGGACAACTTTGAAAGCGGACATAAAAATGAACGCCTTAAGTTTATTGGAACTGAAATCTTAAAAGTTGAAAAGAAGATGTATTTAACTACAATACACACACTTGTATAAGTAAATTAATTTTTTTTTGGGTAAAGTATTTTAAATATTTATTTATTTATAACACAAAAAATTAGTATTCTTCATTTATTTTTTTTATTATATAAATGGATTTTTAATTTTACTTTGAATAAAAATATATGTTCCACAAAAAGTACCAAAATGTTGAAAAAAGTACGTACTCTTTTTGTTGACGGTCAGTACCATTTCAATTTTCCATCATTGATATTTATGTACATACATATGTACATAAAAAGGGTATCTCAATAAAAGTGCATTTTCCATATGAAAACTAAACTCGTATGTGCATTTTGTATATTTTGGTATTTTCTCCCTAACAACACATTAAAAAAGTTCATCATCTGAAAGATATTTTCAAGCCGCGCCCAATGGTGCAATAAACTTTAACATTCGTACCATCAGCAATGCCTTATTCCATAAAAACTAGTCTTGTGTAGTTCATGAAAGAACTAGTTCAACGATACAGTACTTTGAACTAAATGAACTAGTTCAATTGTTTTACGATTACTAGTTCAATTTTTGAACTAAGAACTAAGGCACAAAATGAACTAACACAGACGCCATGAACTAACGGCCTTATTCATAAAAAATATTTTAGGTTTATTACAGGCTTATTTGACAAATTTCCCATAGAAATACGTCAAATAAGCGCTTAATAAACCTGAAATATTTTTTATGAATATGGCAGTAAATGTTTTCAACGTTTTGCTTTACTTTTTACTGTTTGTGTGCTTTGCTTCTATGCTCATTCATATGTATGTATGTATATTTAGTTCTTGTTCATCGCTGGCTACTGCCACAAATGCAATAAACAAGAAAACACAAGTAAACACTTATACTACCCTACTCACAAAAAATATTTTGGATTTGTGAGATTTTTGAAAAAGATTTTCAACTTAATATGTTTTATAAACCTTTTATAAAGCAAATTTATTGATTAATTAATTTTAGTTTTCATAAAGTTTTTAGTCACAGATCTGTCAAAGACCACAACATATCTACATACATACATACGTTTGCATGTAGAATTGTAAAATCATCGAACTAAAAAGATCTAACTAGTTCATTGAACTAAAAGAGCGATTGAACTAAATGAACGAACTAGTTCATTTATAAATAATGAACTAACATGACCGGTCACTGAAATGAACTAAATGTCACAAGTCTAATAAAAACTACGTTTTGTTAAGCATTTTTATAACAGGTGCTACTTATACTAAGTGATTTAACTCATCGCTAACTTATTTATCTTGTTAGTTCTCGTAAAAGTTCGCGCAAGAAGAAAATAATAATAAATTAACAATGACTCAAATCAAACAATACTTAAAAAATAATAGAATTTATTTAAATATACATAAGTAGCACCTGAATTAAAAATGCTTAAAAAGCGTAGTTTTTTAGATCTAATCTATCGAAAGATGCAAAAAATTCGATTTAACAGAAATAAAGAGGGGCTTTTCTTAAGGTAACGATATGTATGTACATATGTACGTTTCGGAACTAGTTTTAGTAGGGCAAAATTTTTCATAATTCTTCTGTATGTACTTAACAAAATATTTTTAGCCTCTTCGTAATCTAAACAATGATTGATGAGAAAAATTTTGAATTATGTAGAAATAATTGATTAATTTTTAATAACATCGTTTTTGATTCTTATTTTAAAGAATTTTGCTAACAATTTACATACATATAGTTTAAAACACAATCTTTGTCGTAAGCAAGAACTAATAATTTAAAATTAAAGTAAAATAAGATAAATTAAAACTGTGTGTAGTGTGTAATTAAAAAACGCATAACTTTTCTTTTGTTTTTCGAGTAGCTTGTTCCTTTGACAATGACTTTTCCTCACGCTGTAATGCATTTAACTCCACATTTTTTGAATGGAGCTTCTGTTTTAAATGATCGTGAATCTTTGAGCCACCAGCATTACGCTTCAGTGATTTTTCAACTTCGGCAATTTCACGTTCCTTGCGACGTATATCATCGGCCAAACGTACACTTTCCACATTTAGCGATTTTGAGGAATGATTTTGTAAAGATGGTTTACTTTTTGGAGTTTCGATAGTTCTAGGATTTGCTAAAATATTGTCGTTGATAAAAGAGAAAACATCAACCGAGGATTTTTGAGATTCTCTTTCGTAAGCCTTAGAATTCAGTTGTTCTTGTTTCTTTTGATCTTTCTGCAACTTTTTCTCCACACTGAAAAGATCTTTGTCACCATTTGCGGCTTCACGCAATTCCATGCAGTGATCTAAGGAACGTCCTGGTGGTAGAATTTGTGCTGTAACTGGAGTTATTATGCCACGCCCATCAGAGCCTAGCCCGGTTCCGTAAACATAACCCATTTTAGCCATTAGTTTGGATCCAATGCCCTCCATTTCAAAAAAGTAGTATCATTGCAATATAACTGTTTGATAAGGTCTTGCTATACTTTACCCTGGTGTGTTTTTCCCAATTTCCTAGAGGTTGCGTTAACTGGTAAGTAAATAAATTATTAAATATCGTATTTGAATCCGTAGATGTTGCAGGACAAGCGTCGAAGTCACTGTCCGAATCACTTGAGGAGCCACTGGATAAATCTTCATCTAAATTTGAAGTTTATTTCTTATAATTTGAAAAATTGTACATAATTTGAACTGTAAACTTACCATGGAATATAGGCAGCAAGTCCTCAAAATTAAAATCTTTTTCTCGTTCTTTATGCTCTCTATTATCCAATCGCACACGACACATTTTTTCAACAAAGTTCGCACATAATACTCTGCCCCGATACCATATGCGATCTTTTTGTTTGGCCAAAACAACACAGTTTCTCGATAGACGTGAAAAATCTGGACCAATATACTCTCTTAATTCAGCTGCAGGGACAGTTTCTCCATGCGAGAAATGACAATTGTCATCATCAAATTTGCAACTGCCTTCAAAGTAGTAATTACATGGCAGCATTTCTCGATGTGTTGGATTAGTAAATAGAACCCTTAGCTTAACGTCGATATTGCCTTTCTCGTCCATGTAGGCTTCATCTTCTATGCCACATATTATGGCGTTATGATATGCAACAGCACCCCATGAATGCTTATGAGGAGCAGAGCACTTCTCACCTATCATAGCTTCAAATTTACGTTTCAGCTCCAGCAGCTTCGCATTATCATCATGCGATTCATCTTTGCTTATTTCATTAATCTCATTCATAAATTTTTGCATTTCATCGTCCACAGTTTGATCTCGGTTTTCATTTTCTTCTTGTGTAACTTGTGTCAATGCTATTAATTCTATAAGATTGTCTTTTAAAGTCTGCAACTCTTGTCGTGCTGTTTCGTCCTGGTTTAACAATAGGGCTTGCTCTACAGTAAGCAACTACAACGACATACATTTTATTTTTTATTTAGATTTTAAAATATCTAAGAATAAGATACCTGTAGTTCATACTCGTCCATTTTTTGTAAAACAAAATGTTTTTTAAATAAAAAAAATTTAGAGAACGAGTCCAAAGAATTTATTTTAAGAACGTAAACGAAACAATATTTCTATACTTTTGGTTTGGACTGAACATACTCTTGCAATTATATAAGTAGCCAGACTTTAATTTACTGAAATATCAATTTGAAATTGCTGAAAAGTACGGTAGCCTGAAATAATAGTTTGGGAGCTTATGATTAGAAAAACATATCCTTAGCCATAAATGAATAAACAGAATACCGGCATAAGCACATTTTCCATACAAATTGACACAAAAACGCAGCCGCAGAAAGCAGCCATGAGATAGAATCTATTTTATTTTATTTTTTTCTTACGCTCTCACATATAATGGTAGGTAAAGACTTAGCAACGTGTTTATGCAACAAGGCAGATTGCATTGTCGGTCGCATAGTGTGTAGTCTTGTTTGTGGTTGCGTTCGAAGTTTCGAAAATATCAAAATGTTTTGATGTTTATAGGTTGCATTGACGGTTGCATTATAGGTTGCAGTGTCTGTGTCAAACACGTTGCAAAGTGTGTACCCAGTATAAGTACTCATTCTCTCAAAAATGTTACTATACTTTCAATAAATTTCATACATTTTGTAAATAAAACTACAAAGAAAAATAAGCACAATGGAAAATAAAACAAAAATTAGAGAGCATTTGAAGTTACTGCCGACGATGTTATTATGGGCTTTATTATTTTGGGAGCGATTTTCCTGAAGTTGCAGACTTTATTCTGTTCCATCATTAACATTCAATCTTCGATTGAAGATTATTAGCACACTACTAATTCAACAACACTATAACACCATAAGATATAACACATTTATAATACTTTCAATGGAAGTACTTGAAGTTGGAGTTCTATCTACGAAGTATATTAACAAGCTCGCATTTGGCAGTTTGAGTTATTCAATATATTCTTTCATTTTCAGATAATGGATTTTAAGTAGTATTTTCCAAATAATTTAATTTTTTTACTAAATTTGGAGACCACCCTTTCATAAAAGTTATATAAAATACTTCTCATTCGGCATAAGATACATTAGACTCAGTACCGATTGCTTTATGCGGTCCGCCAGACTAAGAAATCTCCTTTAACAAAAACTGGATACTATGTATTATAATCAAAGTTACTGTTGTAAAATTATGTCATTTGGTGTTTGCTTTTTTACTTCTGATTTATTATTTTCGTGGACTTTATAACTTCTAGAACTTTTATACACTGAAATACTGCTCTCATGTGAATATTATTTATTTGAGAATGTTAAATACTCATTAACTTGAATTATTTTTTATACCTATGCAAACTAATGATATATTGAATAATAACCTATTTTAATTCTAATATGAAATTAATCTTATTTTGATATTTGTGTGTTCATCAATATGAATTTAAAAAAATTCTTTTTTTCTGCCGAACGTAGGGATCGCCTTTTAAAAGTTTTCGATATAGGTTCGGCGTTTACAGCCGAATTTTAAATTATTATACATCGAAGCACACTTTTGGACCTTTCTATTTACTAGCATTCTATTATTACAATTATACTGCTGTTTACTGTTTCAGTTGTTTCTACTAAGAACGTACAAACAATAGCCTTCTCTATTCTCTCCCCATCACTCTCATCTAATGAACAATTGAGATTGTTTTCGTTTTTAAATTGTAACGGCACTTCACAGATTTAATGAGGGCAATTATAAATAAAATTCCGCGAGAAATTTTATTTATAATTTCTCTGAATAGCTTTGAACAGATAATTCCAATTAGCATAAAATTTTAATTTCTATGTTCAATATTCGTATTAGAAACATATAGCCAATATGAAGCTTACATTAAAACAAAATTTCCATAAAAAACCGATTTTAACGTACCCTTCAAGCACATGTTATTTTTTGCATAAGGGTGTTACTATCTAGTGTTTCATGACAATTATTTTTGTTCTCCAATTTTTTTACACCTCTAAAATATTTTGTGGTCATGTTACATATTATTTAATTGAATTTGGATTTTTTAGATTATGGTATGTTATATTTAATTTTTTATTTTAATTTATTTTATTTTGTTTATTTTAAAAGTTTGACTTGTTTTTATGGTTAAGCAATTGTCTATAGGGATTTCGTTCCCGCTTTTGGAACTCATCAGTAGACTTCAACAAAAAAATTTTTGAATTTATTTTATTTTTATTATTTTATTTTATTGTACAGGGTGGGCCAAAAGTTACCATGGGGTTTAAAAGTTTAATAACTTTTTCGTTTATTAATTTTTTTAAATTTTTTTTCTCAGATTATATAATATACAAAATGGAAAATTTTTTTACACTAAGTATGAAAAATAATGTCTCTTAAATGACCACCGTTTTCAGCTTCGCACTGATGGGCGATTATGATTATGAGTGATGAAGCTCATTTTCATTTGAATGGCTTTGTTAATAAGCAGAACTGTAGGTTCTGGGGTTCTGAAAATCCAAGAGCCATTCATAAACGCCAATTGCACCCCATTAGGTGTACAATATGGTGTGGGATCACATCTGAAAATATCATTGGGCCTTACTTCTTCGAGAATGAAGATGGAAGTGCTGTAACCGTAAATGGAGAGCGGTATCGGTTTATGATAGAAAATTTTTTACGTCTTGCTCTTGAAAACATACCTGGTATGTGGTTTCAGCAGGACGGAGCCACTGCCCGCACTGCCCGAGACACAATGGCACTTTTAAGTCAAATTTTTGGAGAGCGAATAATTTCCAGAAATTCGGAAATAATTTGGCCCAGCGCGATCGCCAGTTTTGACAGCACCCGACTATTTTCTTTGGGGTTATTTGAAGTAGCGAGTGTATGTGAACAAGCCAGAGACAATCCTTGAACTCAAGGCAAACATTGTTGCAGAAATTTTGGAAGATATTATGGAAAATGCTCTAAAACGAAAACAGTGGTAGACATTATTTTTCATACTTAGTGTAAAAAATTTTCCATTTTATATATTATATAATCTGAGAAAAAAATAAAAAAAAAATTAATAAACGAAAAAGTTATTAAACTTTTTAACCCCAAGGTAACTTTTGGCCCACCCTGTATATTATTTTATATATTTTTTATTTTATTTTACTTTATTTTATTCCATTTTACTTTATTTTAATTGTAATATATTTGAATTTAATTTAATTGAATTTAATATAATTAATTAATTTAATTTAGTTTAATTTAATTTAATTTAATTTAATTTAATTTAATTTAATTTAATTTAGTTTAATTTAATTTAATTTAATTGAATTTAACTTAATTTGTTTTTTTTTTTATTTTATATTATTATTTCATTTCATTTTAATTTATTGTATTTTACATATTTTGTGTTTTTTATTTCGACTTTAATAGTAATAAGATGTTGTCCTAGTAGATTAAAAAACACTGCGATGTCTTTCTTTAATCTATGGCAAAAATTTCGCAGTCGAATTCGAAATACAACAAAGTGAATGCGTATGGAAGTATATATTTTTTTTAAATTTCAAAATACTTTTGTATGTACATATATTAAAGCAAAATGTTATTCCTAAAACTATCCGGACAATAGTTTCAAGGTCGAAAACTTTCGTCCTATACCTATATTAATTCTTCTTTTTATAATCATATGAATTTGTTCAAAAATACAACTTAAAAAGAAGAAAATAAAAATCAAAGATATGTTAATTATTTTCGCTGTTCTAACATTTACGGCATTAATAAAATTTAATGGCTTCTTTTCTTCATCCCCAATATTGGAACAACTGTCGTATTAAAAGTTTCGATGCTCTCCGTTCGTTTAGGTGTATTGGAAATATTTTATTTGTAGTGTAATATTTTATGTGTTCGTAATTGTGTGGCGGTTGCCTTTTAGAGCTCCTTAATATGTTTTTAAATCGCCGTTGGTTTATTTCTATTTCCTAAATAACTATTTTGCTGGTTGGTAAACACACCTTGGTAAGGCCAATCCTTAAATGTCCAACCATTGACACATACATACATACATACACACATATGCACAAGTACATACACTCGTGTAATTACTGTTGTGTCAATTTATGAAAATGTTGTCTTTTTAAACCTTTTCGTTACATAATACATGTATCCATATACATACGTAGCATGTATGAGTGCATATGTATGTATGTACGTAAATAAGGCCGATCCCAGAATTATCCGCCTACTAATGATATGCGAAAAATATGTGGTGAATAATTTTTGCTTATATGTATTTCCCTCATAATTATGTAGGTATTTAAATACGTTACAAAGAGACTCGAAAACAGTTATTGAACGCATATTTCACTTGCTTGTTGTTTGAAGCATTTGTAGTACACTTACCCACAGTTTAAGATGTTAAAGCATCTTAGTTACCTTATTATTGTAGGTCAAGCCTGGTGTACTTCGTTACATCCATTCCTATAATATTTGGGGTATCCTTCTTTATCGTGATCGATTGTAGTGTAAATACAGATTTCGTTTGTATGTTCTGTTATGTTATGAATCAGATGTTTTGTTTCTGTTCAATTGAAAACCTGTACGTGCGGTTTGCTTTTCCTTTTTCGTCCTGTTACGAGGACAATTTATTGAAATTTTAACATTGGGGCTAAGTCAGTTTCGCAGTCCGACTCCCTTCACATTTATTTACGTATCTCTTAAAGTATGGTATACTGGTATATAAATATATTCAGGGAAATCATGAATAAAATTCCGCCTGAAATTTTTCCCGGGGAACAATTCTAACTAATTAGGGAAAACAAAAAATTCTAATTGGAAAAGGGAGAAATTTCGCGCGGAGTTTTATTCCTGATTGCCCTGATTACCTCTAAAATACTTTTAGTATTATGTATACCTTTTAAACTAATTTCGAATTAAAAAACAAAACAAAAATTGGGAACAAGTAAGAAAAATTGGAATTCAAAATTTTCACTTCCGGTGTGTTACGCTTGCAAAGAAATTTGTATAACTCGTACAGCTTTGGAGATCCCGTCTTCAAGATTTTGCAGTATAATAATAATAGTAATACTCTAGGCTAATTTTGCTAAAAGAATAAAACAAAAACAACGGCTCAAAGTTAAAAAACTTTTAATGTGAATTGGTCCTTTCAGGTTTTGTAGTGCGCTAGTGACGAGCGTAGAGAAAATAACTCATAAACATATAAAGATTCCATTATCAAACTTTCACAGTATAATAGGAACATAATAGGATAATTTGATAAAAAAATAAAAACAATCGAAGTTAAAAATATTTTAATGTGAACTCCTCATTTCCGGGATTGCACGTGAAAATTGTTTTTAGTATTTTTTTTTTAAGATCTGACGACGATTTTCTATAAAAATCACTTATTTAAATTTTTTTTAAAATTCTTTAGCTCGAAAAAATATTAAAAAAACGGCAACACTTTACCGCTTTACTTTAAAGCGGTACATGTATGGTTTCAAAGTAAATTTATATCAAGTATATGCAACTACTCAGGTGACTCATTTTTTTCTCGTTTCGTGGCAATGCCTGAATGTCAAAAGTTGTTTACAATGTTCGTACGCCATTTTGTTTTCTTTTGCTTTGTTATACACAATTGTGTATACTGAAAACGTATGTATGTGAAAAAGTTTAAATAAATTTTTACTTAAAAAATGTGTTACAAAACATTTAAAAATAATTATATTTAATTATTTAATATTTTATTATACTTATTTCACATATTAAAGGTTTATCAATTAATAAATTTACTTTGGTTTTGTCTATCCATACATTTCCTTTTTGTTGTATGCAGATCTGGGACTATTGCATTAAATAAGCAAACGCATTGACCATATGTATATAAAAACATACGTACATACATAAATATGTAAATTTTTTCCTATGTACACCCAATACGAAAAATCATATCACTACGTTTTTTATAATTTTTTCGAGAGATGTAATTGTTCCAAGCGGTAGTATTTTTCGTTTATAAAATCACCATTTTTTAAGATATAACTACAATAAATGAAAACCTAAGTTCTGATCTTTTGTCAATTGCACGGTTTTCTATATAAGGTCAAGATGCAACGTACTTGAAGTATGAAACTTTTTAATTTTTTCAATTGGTTCTGAAATCTAGTTTGTATTTATATTGACAGTTTTCCTTTTCTTTAATTTGTACGTACATACTTATAAAGGTGCCCTCAATGAACTTTACTGTATTTTTTATTTTATTATTTGTGCTATCTGATAAAATAGGTTAACGTTTTATTCAATATTACTGTGTACAATATTTGATAATGCAATAATATTGCATTACTTCATGATGACTAAGCACATCAATACAAAATCAGTGCATTTTTCGCCATGCTAATACAATATTAATCTATTACTTTTAAGCGATTTTATTGAAGTGAAAAAAATAGTGCACTACAAGCATTAAATTTAAATTTGCGCTAAAATTTTTGTTTTTCAATCAGTGCTTATGCAAAAGTAATGCAAGTTGCCCAGGTCTGGTTGTATTCATCTGTTTTTGACATTCATCCATTATTCTTACACAAACAAATCGCCTGTTGTTTTTGTACTTTCTTAGTTGTTGTAGACCTGCATATACTTTATATAAATATGCTTTGTATGGTTTGATGTGAGCTTGATGAATACAAGGCACATTTACTACAGGTACATGCATTAGAGAAAACAGTGTGGCAACTCTGTGCTTCTCACATAGTTTTACAAAGTAATTGTCAAAATATTGTATGCATCAAACAAGGCACAAAGTATTTGTCAAATGAATTCTTCGTTATAAACGTGTAAACAAAAAATCAGCGGATGAGCAATTTGCCCGATGCATGTACCTGTTTGATATGCCTTGGATGAATATAAAAAAAAAATTTGATTTTCACTACCAGCGCTGCAGAAATTTGAAGCTAATTTGATCTGTGTGCGCGTAATTACTTCAAATGTCATTTTTGTTTAATTTTCGCAGCGACAACATTATCGTTTTTGGGTGACGCAGTGTGAAACACGAATGGATGAAAAAAATTTAATTTTGCATTTGCAACATCGCAGTTTGCCTGCTTTATGGCAAGCTAAATGTAAACAATATAGTAATAGAACAGAAAAAATAGGCAGTGCGAAATTTTATTTAAAAAATATCATAATGTGGAAAAAAGATGTCGCAAAAAGACGTTCGTTCCTTTTTAAAGCAAATTTGAAATGAAATTTGATGTGTTTCTGTGATAGGAAAAACAGAACTTTACCAAAACATACACAAATTTGATGCATCAGTTTGATGTGTGGGTGTGCCGCTTATCTCGACAAATAAACATAAAAAATATTTAGCGTACACATTTATGTCTACTAGAAGTATAGTTATGCCAAATATCAAGGAATTTTGGCAAAAACAAATAATAATAATAATGTATGTGTATGGACACAAAAATAAAACTTCGACATTTTTCTTTTAAATTGTTTCCTCAAAAGTGAAGAAAATCGTGGTTTTTGACAACGTTATGAAGAAAACACAATAAACGGCCTGCAAACTCGATTTTGGGCGAAAATTTGACTTTTGCGACCTTAAAATATTTTCCAAAACATCTTCAAAAACATTCCAAAGATACTTGACTATATAAGCTTTCAAATGAGGAGCTGGCGAACAAAAGTATACATGTCCTCAGTAAATAATTTTTTATTCTTTTTTCGGGCTCTCCAAGTAAACATCTGTGAAGTCACAAAATATTTTCTTTCAAAACCAGTTCGATTCTGCATTAAAATAACGAAAACTGACTTTTCGTTGCTAGCCTCTATCTTCTAGGTAGTTCAGTTATTTGCCTCTCCTGTAAAAAACAGTTAACGGGACTAGTCCGGTTTCGTTCGCTAGCTCCTCCATGCATGCATGAGCACCCATGAAAATTAATTTTTTTTTGGGACACTCTAGTGTACACTGAGTCAAAAGAACATTCTTCAGAAGAATTTTGGGCTTCTGGTTTAAAAATGCTGTATTTATGAAAATTATTTTTCTTCTTCGTATTAATATAGGTATAACATTTTAGTTTTTATAACGAATCAGTTTGAAAATAAAATCAGTTCTTTTTAATAAAAATTAAATTGTTTCTTCTTGATTTTAAAACCATTTTTGGGGGTACACATGGCGCTTGTTCCTGTAAGGGATCAACTTAAAAATTTACAAATTTTCAGTATAGGCAAATATGTAACTGTCTTTATTTTCATAAACTCTTACATACATCACAAAGAGGGATACAAGTGTATTTTTTTGGAGAAAGAGTAGAGAAAATGATGGATGTAAGATTTTTACAGTGGATGGATACATACATACATATGTATGTCCACTGTATACTCGTATCATTTTCTTGCAAAATCTGAAAATGGCAAAATTTTGAGTGAGGACCAAGTGCGATATGTATCTATGTGTACACAAGATCATGCATGTATACATGTGTACTGTACATGTGTGCAAAATTTCCCTACAGAAAACATGAGGTTAAGTGTCCCCAAGTCACCACTTTTGTCGCCTATATTGGTGACATTGTCAAAGGAGCGTCTACATATTAACATTGTTTTTGATGCGTAAAAAACATTTTGTCAGGTACACACAACTATGCTTCTTCTTAATGTTTTATTGGTTTGTTGAAAATACAAGTGGCTTAAAGCAAATTCAAGTTTTTATGAAAATTAGTTTACGAAATCAATATAAAAGGCAAATAAAAAAAATTTAAAACGAAATAATTGTGGAAATTTTTATGAGCCTACAGGCCTACAGATTTTGTGGGATCAGTTAAGAATTTGCTGTAAGTCCAGATTCATACGTAAGTGTTTGATTTTAATAATTCGACGAAACCTTGAATTTTTCATTTATATATAATACAAACAGCAAACTAAAAATTTTTAGTAAAATATTCAGTTTTATTATCATTAGAATTACTAAAATGTACGAGTGACTATCTGTTTCCAATGTCTCGATACGGTCCCAAAAGAAATAAATAGTACCAAAGTCAGTAGTTGCTTTTCAATGACACGCACATGCTAAATGTCTATAGCAAAAAGCATTGTATGGGGTATAATTTGTCAGTAGTACTGGTGACAAAGTCACTAGTAAATCACTACAATTTCACTATTCGCATTTTCTGCAGGGTTATTATAGACTAGAAATTTATTCCACATCTTCTTTTACAATTTCGATGTTGTTAATTTGTATTAAAAGGGAGAGTTCTTTTCACTTGACAACATCAAACAATACAACAATAACTACAATTTATAATGTTTTTTGCATTGTTTTTCTTTTTATTTCAATTTTTTACTCAATTATTTGGTTTGCATGCATGTAAAACGGGGATTGGCCGTTCAGCTTAGTTAACTGGTGTATTTTCTCTAATACATACATACATATGTACGTACAAATGCATACATAGTTATGTACATTTGTAGACAGTTCCGTCTAATGTTCTTCTTAAGGAGAAAAAAGTCGACCATTTTTATTCCTTTTACACGTTACATAAAACGATTATTTATGATACACTTGATTCTAATTCTATTCTTTATATCGAATGCGAGTAATTTTGTTTTTGGCGAAGAAAATGAAACAGTTATCTGCAGCGTTCGCCACAGATGAGTGGGGTATACCGTTGACGTATTTGAGCGACATTGGCATTATGACATTTTCATAGATGAATAATCATCAGAAAATTACAACCAAGTTGAAATTTGGACAAAATTATTTTGAATTAAAATTTCATTGGTTAATCCACATGTGTCACAGTACTAAAAAAAGTTGAAACTTAACGATATTTTCTGTTATGATTCGACAACCAGCTGAATGATGCTATAGGTCACAGACGACTCAAAGCGATATTCTCAGTCATGAGTTTCTGAGTTACCCACACATATCATAAAAATTTGATAACGATTAACGATGATATTGTCTATTGTCCAGCAGCTGTCATGTGAAGACGGCTTTAGAGAGAGAGAGTTCTCTTTTGATCTGAAAAAGAATCTATCATCAGCTGTTAAGGGATGACAATGGTGTGTGCAATAATAAAACTATAAAGAAATAGATTATTCCAGTTGGTTTGTTACCTAGAAGAAAACAAGTTGAATCCTGAGTTCCGTTTTGATAAGGTTATGTCAGATGTAACTAAACATACGCGTTTGATTTACGTCTTTTTTGCCGAAGGATATTCTTTGGCAGAATATCCTTCGGCAGCCTATCTGAGTTATCGGAAATTGAGGTCAAAAACTTGAGCCTTTATATAAGGAATAGTGGCTGGTATAGCCGCTAACTCCCCCCCCTAGCTAAACTAGGAGCCACTATCACCTCACCTAACCTCTATATATAACTGTCATATCTTTTCACCTCTATCCCTCTCACCCTCCTTTCTCTTTCTCTCTCGTCCTTTATCCTTTTTATACAGGTAGCACAAAGGGATCATTATAATGGACCCAAGTGAGCTGAACTCTATCTTTCAAATCTTCTTACCAGCAGCCTGCTAACCTAACCTAACGTCTTTCTGACTTGACAAGTATGCCACTACAAAATTTATGTCATATGTACCTACATATATTAGGTATGGCATATTGGGCGACTTTTCGATTTCGTCATGCAAGGACATGAGGTTAAAAAAATATATTTGAGCCAAAAAATGGTGGCGGTCAAATGGGGGCAAAGGTCGCCGCAGCGTGCTCAAAGTTGAGGGTAAAAGCAAACAAATTTACAAAAAACCATCTAACTTTCCCGAGGTCAACAATAGACGAATCAAATGTATGACCAGCTCCCATTAACTTTCTTCTATGGGAGCCCCCATACAAAGGGAAATCTTTTTATAAAATTTACTCGCAGGGCTCTAACTGGCATTGGGGCGTAACTATCGAAGTCAAATGTATAACCGGATTTTAATATTTTTTCAATGCAAAGATTTTCTCTAAACATACTTATCGTCTGTCATCAACCATTAAAGTGGTCCCCAAAAAAAAGAAATTTTTTGAATATTTTTTTTAAGAAACCTGCTTGTGTGGTACCTACCAGGGTACCCTCCTGAAAGTAATTTTCAATCTTCAACATATCCTCCGAACATACATATGCCCTATCTCGACTCCTTAAGGGGCTCCCATACAAAGGGTAAATTTTTATAAAATTTACTCGCAGGGCTCTAACTGCCCCTAGGGCGTACATATCGAAGTCAAATGTATGACCGACCTCCGATATTTTTTCAATACAAAGATTTTCTTTAAGCATACTTATCGCCTATCTTTAACAATTAAGGTGGTCCCCATACAAAAAAAAATTCTTTGTTGAATCACTAATTTATTTTTGGCATGTGTTGGATTTGTCTTTCTATTTTGGGCAACGACTTGAAGTAAAAATATTTTTTCTTCTTCGTCCTGGTACAACGCACTGCTGTATTGTTCTATTAATTTTACGTCTCTTTCGGCAGCGTCGCTGACAACATGCAGTTTTTGTAATATATCTAGCGCTTGCTTATAGTCTTCACGTTGTTCCCAGGTTTCTGGATCGCTATCTAAAAAACTTATTGATAATCCAAAGTGTAAACAAAGTTTCTTGTCCCAGGTATTACGTAGTGGCTCAAATCCTTCATTATTTCTTGGTGTATTTCTGTGGGAGCTAAGGTAATTCGCTTCACACCTGTGAAGCCAATGACTGGGTGAGAACGACCTTCCTCTCCACTGGCGCCGCTATTTATTTTGTCGTCTTCTGTCTACGCCGCTAAATCAGAAAATTTCAATCAGTGCGTGTTATATTTTGATCTGTTAGATCATCTGATGTTGTTGCTATGACAATTGAAGGTTATGTCAGGATTAATTACACATGTACGTTTGACAGCAACAATTATAAAACTGAAAACTCCCATGTAAAAAATCATGTCCAGTAAAACCAGCATTAGCACTAGTGTACGTTTCGCCGGAATGTACAAAAACGATTACATTTAAAAAGTATTTACGTATTTAACGTTTGATCTTTTAATTGGATAGATTCAAGATTTGCTACATATATTTTGTTTGTTTAATACTAATACTAGCATCTGTCAACTTGATCATACATGTCCACAATTAAAAAAAAATTGCTTGAAAAATTAAATATTTAATCGTATAAAAATATATACATATATGTACGTATGTATATGTATTTTAGCATTCCATTACCTCCTAACATGCCACTACCTCCTATACGCAGGCTTCAACGTCTTGTATATGAAAAAAGAAGAGCTAGGGATTGGCAACAGCACATATCACCCCAACATAAAATAAGACTTAAAGAGTGCACTAAACGATTTCAAGAGTTGCTGGCATTGGAAAAAATTGCATCTCTTAAAAACTACATATCTGGAAAATCTCGATGTCACACCAGCATCTAATTCTGAGCTGGCCAACGTAGCACCAGAGTGCCGAACATCAATCGGCTTCTTATATAAATGAATACACATACGCGAATAGATTTTTCTTCTCTGATCTAATTACTCCTAAGCACCCATTGAGTTTAAACCACTTCTGCACACTTCTACCGAAGGTTGTGCAAGAAGTGATACTGAAAAAGGTAACATATTTGCTGAGCGTGTAAAATCCGTATTTACCCCAAACTCAGTTACTGGTGCCGAGTGTAGTTCCTCTACTCCGAGTGTCTTAAAGTTTAAGATGCATGATGTACAACCCGAAGAAAGCTGCAGGTATTGATGGAATAGTAACAATATGCTGATGAATTTGCTTTGTATTGCAATTAGAATACTGCTATTTATTTTTAATGCCATATTACGACTAGAGTATTATCCACACCACTGGAAGCTTGCCAAGGTAAAAATTATTCCAAAACCGGGAGAAGATCTTATCAAGGCTGAGTCATACAGGCCAATAAGTCTACTATCAACAATGTCAAAACTTTACTCATGACTAAATTGTCCCCAATTTTAATTGGTGGTGGTGCGTCCCAGACCATCAATTTAGTTTTAGAAGTCAGCATAGCACCATTGAACAAACGCATAAATTGGTTCAATTTATAAGAAGAACATTTGAAGAAAAGAAGTATTGTTCTGCCCTGTTTATTGGCGTTTCTCAGGCATTTGATAAAGTGTGGCATGAAGGCCTTATTTCAAAATTAAAATCATATCTACCAATAAATTTTCTGAAGCTATTGGAAAGTTACATTACTACACGGAAGTTCACGGTTGTGGCAGGAGCCTTCATGAGTGTGCCCGAATCAATATCATCCGGTGTGCCACAGGGAAGCATACTGGGGCCAGTTTTGTATTTGATACATCTACATTTGCCGATGATACAGCCTGCCTTAGTGTGCACAAAAATCCTCACGAGGCTTCCCGATATCTTCAGGAACATATTACATAGCTGGAACTATGGTTAAACTTATGGAGAATTAAAGTAAATGAACAAAAGTGTGTTCAGGTAACATTTACCCTGCGAAGAGTTACTTGTCCCCCAATTTGAATCAACAATCAAATTTTTCCTCAACATTCACAAGTGAAATACCTTGGTAGACACCTTGATCGACGGCTTACATGGAAAAACCATATTGACTCAAAGCTAACACAAATGAAACTTAAATTAACTCAGATAAATTGGCTGATAGGTAGAAATTCAACCCTTTAATATACAAGTCGCTTTTGAACCCAGTATAATGGTATTGAATTCAGCTATGGGGCACTGCTTTAGCTTCCAATATAGAGAGAATCCAACGAAGGCAAAACAAGATTTTAAGGCTAATAACATTTGCTCCATGGTACATAAAAAATTAAAATTTACATCGTAATCTAAATACACCACCTGTGACTGCTGAAATTGTAAAATACTCAGCTAAATATTTAACAAAACTCGAGTCACATCCTAATTCGCTTGTTCGTAATATCTTGAACTTTACTGAACACATCCGCTTAAAAAAGAGGGACACTAGGGCCCTAATAGCTAACACTCCAGATGCAACTTCTTGAAAATATTTTTGTGCTTAATACGACATTTATGTTTTATTAATTACTATCACTGAGTTTATGTCCGACACTGGTTGGGCCTAATTATTTACATTCTAATTATTATACATTCACAAGTGAAATACCTTGGTAGACACCTTGATCGACGGCTTACATGGAAAAACCATATTGACTCAAAGCTAACACAAATGAAACTTAAATTAACTCAGATAAATTGGCTGATAGGTAGAAATTCAACCCTTTAATATACAAGTCGCTTTTGAACCCAGTATAATGGTATTGAATTCAGCTATGGGGCACTGCTTTAGCTTCCAATATAGAGAGAATCCAACGAAGGCAAAACAAGATTTTAAGGCTAATAACATTTGCTCCATGGTACATAAAAAATTAAAATTTACATCGTAATCTAAATACACCACCTGTGACTGCTGAAATTGTAAAATACTCAGCTAAATATTTAACAAAACTCGAGTCACATCCTAATTCGCTTGTTCGTAATATCTTGAACTTTACTGAACACATCCGCTTAAAAAAGAGGGACACTAGGGCCCTAATAGCTAACACTCCAGATGCAACTTCTTGAAAATATTTTTGTGCTTAATACGACATTTATGTTTTATTAATTACTATCACTGAGTTTATGTCCGACACTGGTTGGGCCTAATTATTTTATATAGATTTAAGATTTGAATACTTATTTGTTAGTCCATTTTTGAAGATACAATAAATAAAATAAGCGTGTAAAAAAATATTACATTTATTTTACTAAAATTTTTAGGTGGTTTTATTGCTTTGTTAATGCTAAATAAAGTATCTTTACGTATATGTATCGTATGTATGTATTTGCAAGGAAATATGCTTAAGGTGGCGTAAAGAGCAAACTCGATTTTTATTATCTTTACAAAATACCCCGTTAAAGATGGGATCGGGAGATATAAATTTTTCCTCAGAATCAACTTTTTAAGCCTTTCATAAGGCAAAAATATATGAAGTTGGGCATACATACATGAGAAGTCGACTATCCTTAACCTTACCCTGGGATGTATAATCTCAACATGTTTTTACGGTGGAACATGATGTCGCAATAAAGCTGAAATGAGTAAAAATGTCTTTGACGAATTTAATTTTTTTTATTTATTTATTAATTTTGTTCTATTAAAAACGAAGAACTATTGGAAATTTAAAACTTATAAGCAAACGAATATAAACAAGAAAACAATGACACTACAAATTCAAGGTATACATATAAAAAAATGGTTTTATTGGGGGAATGGCACAAAAAAGGAATTTGTTCTTGTCTGCTTTCCTATAGGAGTGCATCGAATGCAACGGCGTCGCGATGTGCTATCCGACAGGTTTCTTGCTCCCTCCGCTATCACGTTTTCAGCCCATAGGACTATGCAATTTGTAGCTTGTTGCATTTACACACAAAAACACAAAGCATACGCATTTTGAAAAATACTTTATTCCACTACTTACTGGATTTGTTTCTAAAAAACAACTCTTTTTGGCCGATGGGATCCACCATCATCTGATTTTAGTTGGTTATGACCAAAGTACAATTCACATGCTTCTTGATGCAATCCTTTTGCTTTCTCAGCAATTGAGCAACTTTGGTTGGTGGCATTTAGACATGCACAATATTTCCTTAGATTCCACCAATCTTGCCGCCGACTGCTGCCTTACTTGAAATTGACTTTGTCAACGATACAATTGTCTTTCGAAAACTGGTGTTTCTCTGCGTTATATACAGACAATTTGCAAGTAGCGTAGCTGCATAACGAGTAACCTTATTGACGTCAGCAACGGCAGTAACAAAAAAAAAAAAAATCACCAGATTGATCATATGGGTCGATTATACTATCTTCTTCCTTGTCACCTGATCTCGTAAAATTGGATTCGGAGTCACTGAAGTTAGTACCATAATTTTCGCTTTTATTATCTCTTACCCTTTGCTTATTCGACAATATCTTCCTTTCCACCTTTACGAACAAAAAAATAAAACTTGTATTTGTAGCACATATTGGGATAATAAATCGCACTCGAAAATATTATTGGGACAATATGTCCCATAAATTAAAATTAAATTAAATTTCTAGCATTTTAATGTTTGAAAATTTGCTTGCTGAAAAATGTTAAAAACAATATTCCATTGCTTATTTTTTGTTATTGTATAAAATTGTGAATAAAAATGCAATACCTGGAGCTGTACTTATAGAATGATGTCTCGGTCAGCGACAAAAAGGACGTCTCATGTTTATTTAATTACACCACAGATAATGCTTCAAACTTTATGGGGATACATTAGATATTAGAATATAAAGCCTACAAAAACATTTACGACCTAAGGATCATTGCTGGGACATATAATCCCAGTAGGGGTGAAAGGGTTAAAACAAATATAAGGTATAAGAATCACAAAATCCTATCGAGTAGTTTTTTTTTTTAAAGTATGTTAAAATTCAACATCGAATTACTCAAAATGCATTTTTGGCACGTGGGGCACTTAAACCTCCGGACGACGATATGATAAAATTTAATTTTATAGATCCTACTTACTTTTTTTACATTAACTGCAATTAATGATCGATCACACATTAAAATCAAAATTCAATTCATAAAAGTTAAGAAGAAACCTTATTAGAGCTACTCTTCGTACTTTAGCAGGAACAAAAACAAAACGACTGTCATTTGTTAAAAAAGTAACCCTGGGCTCAACTGCCAACTATTTACTTAAAATATGTAAGTATATTGGATTTTAAACAACTGACATTGTACTTTCTTATTTGAAATATTTTATTAATTTCCTATATTCATCATAGTGCTAGTGTTTTTGCTGTAGTTTTTCCTTAAGAATGATGTTTGCTTTGTATGTAAATTGTAAGGCACGATGACGTAGTCTGAATGCGATAAAAGTTTATAGGGAGCGTATTTATTAGTATTATATCACAAGGATATGAAAACACACACATACGCAAATTACACATGCACACACACATACATACATACATACATATGTACATACTTTCGTAAGTGGAAAAGACGATAAGTGTCACATTTTGGGTTTGGCGCTTCACATTTCACAGGGTTGAAAAAATAAAACATGATGATACTCAAACACAATTTATTTTTAGTTATTGTTTTTATTTTTCTATATTAAACAAAGTCAGCTAGTCGATGTCGGTTAAGAAGGTGCGACCGACCATTTCATAATACTTGGGTATAGGTGAATAGCTAGATATGTATGTACATATGTATGTTTGTGTGTACATAGATGGCTAAAATGTTTCCAAAACTTAATGAACACAAAGAAAGCATGCGCCAAAGCGCAACAGCAAAATCTCAAGCCCATGGACAGTTAAACTAAATAATAAATAGACTGGCAGAGAAACACACAACTTATCTATTTGATATTTTCTAAAAGCATTTCAATCAACAAATTCTGATACCGCAAATTTACGTGCAAATTCAAAGCTGCCAGACATATTTTCTTTCAACATCAAAAATTAAATTGTAAAAATCCCCTGTTTGAGCTTAAGCCGGCCACTCACGTACAGTTTTAACTGTCAGTTTCAACTGTTCAGTTATAACTGACAGACTTAACTATGAACTGAGCAGAACGATTTGGCCGCTCTCGGTGTACTTTTTCTAATTTTACAAAAAATAAACAGCGTAAACAGTGGTGCAAGAAGTGGTTATTACAACGAAATTTATCTTACCAAATTAGTTTATTGAATTTGATGTCCTTGGGGTGTCTTGATCATATAGGAAATCAAACAGGTCGTAGTACCAAAGTACCGGCTTGTAAATGCTGTCTGCAGATGCTCCAGACTTCTTTGATGCCTCAAGTTTCTTTTTTTCTTTTCGAAAAGCGGATCTTAAGCTGTTTATTTTTGACAAAACAGATTTCTTTTCCGCTTCAGGTTCTACTTCTTGTAACTTCTTCGCCAGCTTGTTGTAGGCAGCATCTTTTTTGGCGCGATCATGGTACTCGCTAGATTTAACTTGCCATAGGCAAGGTTCAGATCTATATATTGCAATAAAATCAACTATCGCTTGGTTCTGTTTACGCGACATGATACGCACTCTCGCTCGACACAAATTGAACTGAGAACGGTACAGTTGAACCCCCACACACGTTCACTTCAGTTGAAACTGTCAGTTAAAAATATAAAAATTTTAAATTTCTCAGTTAAACTGAACAGTTAAGTTGAACTGTCAGTTATTACCCAAATACGTACAGTTTTAACTGACAGTTTTAACTGAACAGTTGAAACTGACAGTTAAAACTGTACGTGAGTGGCCGTCTTTATATACAAGCATACGAGACCTTAAAATTATCCGACCTAACAAAGAAAGTATAACAAATTTGGGAAAAATTTTCTTTTTTTCTCAACATAATCTCCTTTTAGCTCTACATACTTTTCGTAGCGATATTCAATAGCTTTGATAGCGTGTTTATAATACGAACTACGAGTATCTAGCTATTTGAAATAGGCATCAACCGTGGGCTCCACGGTGTTTTTAATAGAGTGACATAAGTTTAACATAACCCCAAAAAAAATAATCCAATGGGGTTAAAGCACATGATCTTGATGGCCAATTAATTGGGCCAATACTTGAAATTATTTTTTCATCAAAATTTTCTTTAAGTAAATCAATTGTAGCGCTAGCTGTGTGAACAAAAAATTTCGAATCATGTTCCTATACCGTTCACTATTGACAGTAACATTCTGACCATCATCGTTTTTGAAGACATATGGGCCAATGACTCCGCCTGCCCATAAAGCGCACCAAACAGTAATTTTCTGTGGATGTAGTGGTGTTCCGACAAAAGCTTGTGGATTTTCCTCACTCCAAATGCGACAATTCTGCTTATTTACGTACTCATGCAACCAAAATTATGTACGCCATAAAATGGAAGAAGTGCACGATGAGTTTGACGAATAGAACAATTATTTTGATTAAAAATTTCAACCATTTGCAAGCGTTGCTCTGGTGTTAGTCGATTCATAATGAAATTTCAAAGCAAACTAAGCAAAAGGCAACTATCAGCTGTTAAACAGGTGCTAAAATAAAGCAGTGATGCCAACTCAAAGTTGTGACACTCTAAAAAACACACTTTATTTAACCACAAAATGATTTTTTTTAGGTTTGGAAATGGAAAACAGTCCGATGGACCTTATCTGGTGAATAAGGTGCGCTATGAAACAACTGGAACTTTAATTCATTTAATTTGGCCATCGCAATACTGAATGTGATAACTTGGGCCGAAGTGCGCAACATTGAGTTTTGAAGTGTTCACCAATTTCAGTGTTCACAATTCACCGCATTTTTTTTCCAGTGATAAATTTTTGACACTAATTAATATTCACTATAAATATCAAAATAATTCATTTAACAAGTGAACACTGAAATTGGTGAACACTTCAAAATTCATCGTTGCTCTTGATGAAACAATACTTTATTTATTTAATTTTATTTATTTATTTAAATATGTATTACAAATACAATTACAAATTATATAGTAACTTATTTTAAAGCGCATAGCAACAAAGACATAAACCCGTTGTAGTGAAAACGATCAGGGAATCTACTCTGTAATTCGAAACGAAAGCAAATGCTTTCGAATTGTAATATTAATAGCATACAAATTCGTGTGTTTTTTAGAGGTATAGAACTTCGAATTGAAATAAAACACAAGAAAATCGTTTTAATGTCCATCAATTTGGCTTTATTGGAAGGATAATTTTATGCCACTAACGTTTAAATATGATTTCGGGCATGTGGCCGCCGCGGCTGGCTCGAATAAAGCCAATTCTACAGGTCCAATTTTCAAGTTGATGGACAAAGCTCCAATTGCTGTGCACGGTGGCGAATCGATTCATTCGGGTTCTCTTCAACACTTTGCTCTACAGCGGCAATTGTTTCTTCGGTGCGCACTGTTCGACGTCTCTGCGGATGCGTATTATCACATAGAGTAAACGTAGTGCGAAAACGATCCATGGTTAACCGAATTAATTGCTCTGTCGACCATAAAATGGACGGAGCTTGCGGTAAACTTCGCGAACTGAACCATTATTTTCGAAATAAATTTGCACGATTTGCAAGCGTTGTTCTTTTGTCAACCTGTTCATGATGAAATGGCAAACCAAACTAAATATTAATCGCTTGACAGCTGACAAAATGGCCGCCAGTTAAAAAAGTGATGCCAACTTAAAGTTCTATACCTCAATAAAAACACCCTATATATGTTAACATAATACTGGCCATTGATTTTGGCAAATCGTACCCCAAAAAGAGACGCCATAATCTTGCCTGCAGATGGAACTGCCATCGTATTATTTGGACACTATTCTCCCTTTCGAGTCAAGTGCTTCGACTGTTCCATTGTCCCAGATGTGAAGTGGTGGATCCATGTCTTATCCATGGTTACGGGTCAAGCTCTTGCGCACAGATTTCTAGTCTTTACATTTTCTTTCAATATGCGATGTATCACACTTTTTGAAATGCCTATAATTTCAGCTGGCTCATGCACATTCAACCGGCTATCATCTAATACCACTTTCTGGATTTTTCTTATCTGTTCCTGGCATGGACACCTCAAGGATCACCACGGTATTTTTCTTGCAAGCTTGTACGGCTTCGTTTATACCACCACCCAATATTCTATAGTCGCAAACGAAGCAGCAGACTTCCCCAGAATCAGTGTTGCCAGTCTGTGTAATTACACATATTTAGTGTAATTTGTACTTGCCCGTGTAGGCCATGTGTAATTAGTTTTATGTGTAATCTGCATGTAATTTTACTTTGGGTTATATTTCTGTTAATTTTTTAAAAATTTTAACCTACACAAAAGATGTACAGTAATTTCCGCTTAATTGATCCCCGCTTAATTGATTTACCCGGTTAATTGCTCTAAGAAACGTTGAATGAAAATGTTCCATATAAAACACTTGGAAAAATACCCGTTTAAATGAGTTCCGTTTAATTGCGTTACCCTTTTAATTGACTCTTAAATAAAATCCCTTTTCCGAAATCCCAAACAAAAGTGCCGGTTAATTGATACTTGACAATTTTCAAAAATGTTTGTTGGTAAAACTGCATAAAAAGATGTGCCAACTCTTAAAATCATATATTTTTATTTACTTTTAGTAATTAAACGGGCTTTCTTTTAGTTGCGTTAATGGATCAATTAACAGAGTATCGGGCAAGTGATTTTTCCGTTTAATTGCACCAAAACCCGCGTATTTTTAGCGAATCAATTAAGCGGAAATTACTGCATAAAAATAACAATTGGAGGAATGATGTCATTGCAATATGCTATAATTAGAAAATGACATAAGCCTGGTTGCATTGTGACTTTTGGAAATTAAATTAAAGCATCACTTACAGGTTTTAATAAATGCTTTAACATCTATCGATTATTTCCTGTCAGTCGCGTGAAGTCATTGGTTTATGCTGATAAACTAGCGAAAATTGACGACTTGGAGACCAACACTTTAGTCACATACGTGACATTCGGCCAGCGATGCTTTAAAAAATGGCACGAGTGGAGTCAAGAACTCACTTCGTTCCGAACAGCCGCGGTGGCTACATAATTATAATTATTTTCAAAAGTTAATGGCTTTATTGATCTTTCGAATAAAAAAAAAAATTTGGATTAGGATTTAATTTTTTGTGTATTTTCTAAAATTTAATGTTTTATCAGGCTTACAAAAAAAAACTTTATATTAGTGCTTGTATTTGTTTTTTTTTCACATTTACCAGAAATCGATTTCACTTTTTTAATTTTAACGATTTCAGATAAAGAAATTTTGAAATTGTACTTTATATTTTTAATTTCGCAAAAATTAGTTTTTTTCTAGTCAAAGTCTTAAAAACTTGATTTTCAAATAATCACAGTTCGTGATCTTCGAGATGATTAAAATATTATTAAGTTACGAGAAATACTCGTATGTACAATTCTTTACTTCAGGGTGCTATAGCAATTAGTTTAGATAAACATCAAGACACAAAAATTACAATGCTTTTCCGTAGATCTTTTTCTTTTTGGCGAATCGTTCAAAATATCCCCCAACACTATTTTTAATATCTCAAAATTTGGGATTGCACAGCCAAGTGTGGCAGCCCTGCTGTGCAATAATTCTAATGCTCGTGGCGTATGGCGTGTACGTTTGTGTTTAAATATATTTGTATTATAGTGGGTGGGTCATCCACTAAACGTATTCACTAATTTTAATTTTCATTAAAAAAAGCATAAAAAATAATATACATTGAAAAGATGCGCAAGTTCCAGTTTCAATTTCGTCCGTCTGTCATTTTCCTATTTTCAAGTCAACCTCTAAACTCAGTCAGTTTTGTACATCAGTGCTTTTATACGTGTTGTGGAGTAAGGTTCCCTTAAATTACTTAAAAAAAAGGAAAAACTCCTAAAAAGTATTTTGAGAAAATTGCTCTGAAAAATTTATGAAACATCATAATGATTTATTTCATTCGCACCTGTATCTTGCTGAACCGTTTCTTTAGAGATTTCATTTCCGGTTGAGCAAAATTTCAGGTGTGTGAGAAATTTATCTTGAACTCAACATCATCTAATGAACGAGTGATGTATTATTTTAAAAAGTTTTAATATTGAAAGAAGCTGTAAGAAACTAAAATTTCGAATGCGGTCTATAATTTTCATATTTTATTTCGAAAATGAAGTCATTAATTTTTCGTTATTCTTGGTGAAATAATAATTATCATAGTGGTTATTTCTGCATTGATTAGAAACGAAAATTTTGTGTTTGTGCTTTAATTCAATTAAAATTTTTATTTAAAGCTGTGTTATAACTCAATTAAAATTTATTATAATTCTCATTTGCATTTGTATGGTTTCCTTAAAGTGCTATGTACAAATACTCAAAGAACTTATGTTTTAAATATAAACAATTATTTTTTCCGCAAAATTTGGAACTACAAAAAACACTCATTTAGGGCCTAATCACATCAGACGTCCCATGTATGTACATATGTATATAAAAAATAATTTCAATAATTATGAAAGGCAAAGCAACGTTTGAATATCTACACGTTTCTGTAAAGAAAAACTTGTGAGAAAAAACACTTTTAAAAATTTTGTTTACATTTTTAAAATGTTTAAAAACTTTTTCTTGTTTTCCGTAAAGTTTTCACTGTTTTTGTTTTTTTTTATAAAAGTTCTTCATTGAAGAAAAGCAAACGAATGCAAGTTTTCTAGGACTTTCATAGTTTTTAGAAGTTGTGTGAAAAACAAAAATACATTTTCAAAATGTTGCTGTTATTTTCATGTAAATATCACTTTGGCGACAAGATGTAAGCACTACATTTTGTGTTCTCATTTAAGATAATTTCCAAAAAAAGAATTATTTTTTAAGTGATAACGCAAAGCAGAGGTCCAAGTTCGGTCTGTCACCTATTAAAAATTTGCGGATGATAGCATCACACGCTGCACGAATGCAAACTGATAATATTTCACTTAACCTCTGCGGAGAGCAATTTTCAAGATGCTGCCCATGTCATATTTTTAGTGAACTCTTTGGCCTCCAGGATGTACCACTTGGAAGTCTTTAGAAAGTCCATTAGATTTAATTTAGAGCAAAATGATGGCCATTGTTGTTTGCTGTGTAGAATATTGCTGAGTCTTGTTGAAAAGTTCAAGGAAGTGTGCTGAAACTTTTAAAATCTATTAACAGTAGATATGTATGTTAACTATACCTTCCGCAGGTCTCAATGAAAACGAACAGTGAGCTTTCTGTAACAGTTGCCGCGACTCAAACCATCACTGCTGCATACGCACGTTAGTCTAAATTTTTATATGATTGCAAGCCTCCAAAGAAATAGCACCCAAAACGAAAATGAAGCAACACCCAAAAAATTCCATATATTTTTGGAGTTATTTCATTACGAAATGTCTGTTTTATTGTTTTGGGAATAATTTAATTCCTTTCTTATAATTATTTGAATTCTTTAAAAACATTTATATGAAATAAGTCCAGAACGAAAATTGTTTTCGTGTTATTTCGTCGAGAAAAAATTAGGTACTTTTTTATTTTAAACTTATTTAATTTTCTATATTTTAATAAACGGAAATTTCTTTTTTGAGATTTGTCCAATAGCACTATCCTAGCCTTCTGAAGAAGTTGTGCATTTACAAGGGTGCGAAAGGAAATTGTCTCTACGGTATGTCGAAAAACGGCGCGAATATTTCCTAATCTCTCGACTTATGCCAGCTGCAGTTTCTAGGGATGGTACAGATTTTTTAAATCATTTATAGGCTAAATGAAGTTGTCCTAATTGATATCACTAGATTTCTAGTAACAAGAAAAGCTTACTAAAGCTTAGACGTTTAGAATATTCCTTCAAACATAACTTTCAAAACTATTTTGGTACCTTTCTCTCTTAGGACAAAACTTGCTTTTGGGGACAGTATCTTTGAATGGATGTAATATTCCCTATTCGAACGAAGTCAAATACTTGGCCCTTACTCTTGACAGCAAGCCACTAGGGCGATTTGGGCGGTGAGGAGTTGTGTCGGGTGCACCTGCGGCATGAGCCAAAAATGGTCATGTGAAACTATACAATGATCGTTAGATCAATCATTAAGTACCTGAGATTAGCTTAATCAAGAGCATTTGGTCCTTTATCGATCGTAATCGTCAAAACTTTAAAATTACAACAAAATATGAGTTAAAGAGTGCCATAGAAGACATTTGCTCTAAAATTACTATAGATGATTATGGTAACCTCATGAATTCTACTCCATAAAAATAAGATGTGTATTAAAAGCTATATTGAGCTAAAGTTAGAAGCGAGATACGAGTATAATTTTGAATTACTAATTTTAAATGAACTTAATGAAAAATTTTCTTTTACTTTTATTTTCCTGCTTTGATATGAGTTTTGCTTATAAATTAATAACACTGAATAAAATTTATGGATTAGCACAAAAAATTTTGTTCGCTTTGACCTTTTTTTAAATAACGTTGGAAAGAAAAAAAAAAACATTTCTTAAGTGCATTATTGAGCAGTTTTTTATAAGCAAGTGCAAAGTGTATGCAAAATTTTTATAAACAAAATAATAATTTAGAGTGTTTATTAAATTTAGAACTGCTTCGGTTACTTTGTTCAGACTACATACATACGAGTACATACATATGTATATAGGCGAGTCATAATTCTAATTAAATTATTTTTATTTTTCCCCTTCGGGGTGACGATTGATGAAAACAAATCAAATACTTATAAATTTTGCCAAGTAATATTTAAGGTGTTAATACAAATATTATACGTTGTTGTTTCTATTGTTTATTTTCGAATTTGCTCACCAATGTTTTATAGAATATCAACAAATTTGGACTTTGGTCCTACGATTAGAAGTGACGCATCATAGTGCCACCAAGAAAGCTTTGTATCAGTGTTATTTAATTGTTGTTTTTTTTATTATTTTACAGTGTGCATACAAAAATACATACACGTGTACATAAATATATACATACATACATACGTATATAATTAACAGTATGTAAATATAAAAATGGGTTCACTTAAATAGGTATATTTGCATGTAAACATGTGTGCAATAAGTATGTGGTTCATGGAAAACAAGTGCAACGTATCCCAGCGATAGCATTCAATAAACAGGAATTTTTGAAGGCATTCTTACTTCATTCTTTCCTTTATACTATAAGATAAAGGAAGAAGCGGAGGAAAGTAGGCGTGCGACGAAAATTTGCAAAACTTCTAAAATCATGTGGAGCTCCTATGAACCTAAATCGACTAAATTCCTTTTATCACTAATCAGAACTAACTGTAGACTTGTAGTGGGGGTATTAATTGGACACTGCTGGACGGCTTCGTACGCCGTCAAAATAGGACAAATACTTGACAGTACCTGCAGGAAATGTAAGGAACCCGGGCTAGTTGAGAGAGTAGAACATCTACTGTGCCACTGTCCGGCTCTAAGCCGCACTAGATATGACTGTCTTGGTGAACACACTTTTCGGAGTTTTGAACTTGTATCGGGAAAGGAAATGTGTAGGTTTCTTGTCATCTGCTGGTATCGCTAAGGATCACTCCTGGTCTATGAGGGGTCCTTGACCACCCAGACTGACCTAACCTAACCTAAAACAATTTTTGATCACAGCAACAATTGCTAGACTGCGTTAGAACCGTTACAAGAACTAGATCGCATTAAAACAAAATAATAAAAAATAATTCTGCCAAAAAAAACCGACTTCAATGCAAAGATCTGATAGAACATTTTCGAAAAAAATTTATGGGATATAAAATTAAATTTTAATGGGCGTGACTCCGCCCATTTTTTCAAATGGAAGATTGTGTATATTTTTGAGCTCAAGGTGTGTGGTAAGTTTCGTAAAAATCGGTTAAGTAGAACCACGTGAAATATAATAATAGATTTTAATGGGCGTAGTTTTTCAACTTTAAAATTTTTTAATTACAAGAACCAAAAGTGTTTGCTAGGTCTCGCAGCAATCAAATAAGTAGAATATCATAAAATCAAATAAAATAATTTGTGGGCTTGTCCCCGCCCAATTTTTACAATCGGTATAATAAGAACCAATTTATAAAGTAACACCGCCAAAAAGAATTTAAACGAATCGATAACTTCCTCCTTGTTTTGAAGTCGGTTAAAAATAGAAATATTCTCGTTTGCGATTCGATTAGGCCAAAGTTCGTATCGCTCTGCAAGACAAAGTGCATGTGATAATTTTTAAGGTACAAATTGCACTAAAGACAATTGTAAATTATTATGAAAACACATTGATCATCAGTGTTCTTGTGTTTGGTTCACTGTGTGTGGTGTTAATTAATGTAAGCTTCAGTCCCATTTACTTACTCGTATGTATGTATGTATGTACATATTTTTCAATTCAAATGGAATATGTTAATTGTGTTGATTCATCGTACTCAAATTTGTTCAAAGCTCAACATCACTTCTTTGGTCGCCAATGACATCGCGTGTAACAAATAAATAAGTATGCAATGGGACTAGCAGTCCTTGTGTCTGCTAAATAAGGCCTTATATAAGGCCTAATTACTCTTTCTATTTACCGCTAGGATGTGTGAAGAAATATGAAATACAAAAGGGCTAATAAATCAGTGCAAGTTAATCTATATTTTTGGTTTAAAATGTCTTTAAACTAGCAAACTTATAAGTAAATACATTATTTAAAACATCTGTAAACATAAAATTGGGCGTTTAAACTACCAATACAGGCCATATGGTTTTGTTGCTTACGGACCATCAGCCTTATCATGAATTCCACATGTGAAAATTTCCGAATCAAATTTTTCGTTCACAAAGATTTTAATTTCGTTTAATCAATTCCAATAAAATTAAAAACTAACATATTTCCACTTTTTCCAAAAGACAAATGTATGTGAATGATTTTTTTCATAAATTGTCAGATTATTTCGCAATCGTATGAAGTTTTTTGATACCGATTTTTCACACGTTCGAAAATTTCCATGTGAAATTTTATTTAGGATAAGCCTGCATGTTTTTTGCATTAAAAGAGCACTCAACTTTTTCTTCAGATCTTATTCGATCTGTTTTCTTACACTCTATTATTCTTTTATACTATCCAACTTCGCCAAGCATAAATATAATTCCTTTCTCAGTAAAATTTAGCGACCTTTAATTGCAATTTTTTAACTTTTTCGCATTTTTGATTGTGCAAAGAATTGATAGCCTGCTGCAAACCAGCTGTTTTTTTAACATTTATTCTAATGCTGCTATAATATTATTTTTTAAACTACACTGATTTACTCCTATCAAGTTTAAACTACATATAAATTTGAGCTTAGTTTAACAAAACCAGAGCTTAAGCTTTGACTGATTTATTAGCCCTAAGGTTCTTTCGCAATAATTAAATATGCTTACACATATGTGTATGTATAAGTACGTAAGAATATCGAACCCATAATAAAAGCATTTCGTAAGTACAACCCCACGAACCTTTATGATCCAAGAAATAAATATAAGGTTCTGTATCAATATAATGATACAGAACACAGACACGTTTCCATATACGTGTGTCGGGGGGCAGAAAACTTGTTTTCCTCAAAACCAATGCTTTGCTACATGTTTTCCCATGCATTTTTCATATCAGCAAAACACCTCATCTGTTTTCCTCCAAAACATGACAAAATTTGTCAGTGCAACACTGTGTTGCTGACTGGAACTTCAAAAAAAAGTCACAATATGCTGATAAAAGATGGCGCTAATTCAGAATATTAAATTTTTTAAGCAATTGCACAAACCACATCAGTTTTATTTATATATTGTTTATAGGGAAATGGGTGAAAAATTTACTAATCTAAATAATAAGGTTTGCGACCTTGATAACAAAAGCATAATGGAAACACTTCGAAGTGTTCTGAGAAAAACAACTTGTTTTGCTCATAGTGGAAACGTACTACAATTTGTCATATACGAGTATGTGTAATATCTATAATACTAATAAAGAACGTTTCAAAAATATTCAAAACAGCCTAACCGCAGCACATCAGTGTGCAAAAACGAAAAATTTATTCACTAATTAATATATTCAATTAAAAATTTAATTGATTTAATTAAGTTTATAACGTTTCATTTCAGATCAGTGTAAATATTGAAATGATATCAATTCACTTATATTTCCCAGATTGTTATTTATACAGGAAGACTGCACGCAGCTGTTCCACAATTATCACCTAAAGGATATTCACGGTCCTTTGGCCCTCGCTAGATAGACATTGGAGTGAGTAGCTCTTGGAAATCAGTCACTTACACTTCATCACAAGGCTCATGGCTTGCGCAACAGTACCTATCTAGTTTCCGGAAAATATTTGATACACTTTCCCTTTGACAGCTGGGCACTGAAGGAGCGCAGACATGGACTTCTAGACAACCGCTTATTTATGTACAAGATTCTTAGGAACGTAGGTTATAACTGACAATCTGGATACCAAATGGCATTTGAGTGGTCTTGCTTTATATGCGTTCAGTTCCTTGGGAGTTACCCAGTTGGCCAACTTGTCGCAGAGCGCACTTTCATCAACGACTGTTTAAGGAAATTTCGAAATTTGTCATGCTCGATATTGGTCGATCACAGTTTCCTTTAAGACAATCTAACAGAAAATGTTCTCAATGACTGGGTAAAAGAAAAATCAGTCATCTGGTCATCCATTAAACTAGTTGGTGGATATTGTCCGTTCAATTTCAAACTGTGTACTTTCAAATTAAAAGACATATTATTATTAATTAAAAATTTGTTTTTAAATACATATAAGTAAAAAAATTCTAAGTTTAAGGAATTATTTCTAAGTTCAAGTAAATTTTTACAAAAATCTAATAAAAATTACTTAATATGAGCAAAAAATATATAGTTTATGTCATTAAAAATTTTTCATAAAAATACACAAAAAATTTCTCACATTTAAGGAAATGTTTACTGACTAAAAGGAAATATTTACTAAAAATAGGAAAATAGTTTATAAGCTTAGGAATGAATACTGCATCCTAAGAACTAGTCAATTTCATTTGAAAACAAAAAAATAATTTTAGGAAATGACTTACTCCTGATTAGTTCATAAAATTTGACTTAAGCCCTGATTAGTCCTTACTTTCTATTGCTGTTCTGTGATGTGCCGTCATTTGCAATTTTTAACTTAACAATTTTTTGATTTTCATAGGTTGAACCGAAACAGAACAGAACGAAACCGAAAAACTAACGACTTGTATAAGATTGCATAAGCAAAAAAGAGTCAGCTGATACTTAAAAGATGTAAAAAGTTATATTAAATTTTAGAAAAATATTTACCAGTTTTAAGTATTTTTTCTTAAAATTATAGGATATATTATTTATTTGCATTTAACAAAACATCTAAGTAAATTTTTCATATTTTCAGGGAATATTTTCACTTAATATATTTTCTTGTTAATTAAATTAAATTTTAAAATTCAATAATTTGCCCGAAAAATCTCACAAAATAACTGAGATTTTTCTCATAGGTACTTTTGAATATGAAGATTACACTAGTGACATTAACTCAAAATTGGCTTATCTCTATATCTTATCACTATAGAACTTAAATAAAAATATAAATAAGTACTATGCAGAATTAAAGACATAAAAAAAACTTTGGAAAATATACTAAATTTGAGATGACAGATGAAAAAAATTTTCAAAGTTTTAGTGAATTATTTTTTTGAGTGTATAATTTCATTAATGAAAATACTATGGAAACTGTCATTTCTACAGGTACATTTATTCTAAAATGTCCTCAATGAACTGTTTGAGCTGTCGCCAACAGGTCCTGCACGCTTTAACATTTTCCAGAACCCGTCTTGCAAGATGTCTGAAAGACATGGCCAACTGGGTATAAGCGCTTAAGGTTACCACTAGCACATGTGTAGTTAAAATATATGTATGGATGTATATGTGCATGTGTGAATGCACAGTGTTGCCAGAAAAGAAGAATGGAATTGTATGTTCTACAGAGGAACAAAATAAGGTAAATTTTAATTTCGTATTACTCGTATTATCAAAGTTCTTTATTTACATATCTGCCTTTGGTATTTAATGTATTTCTATTCCTATTATATACATATATGAGGCTATCAGCGCAGAAGTGGTGTAACCCACATTCGATTTTTGGTTGCTGTCCTGCTGATAAATACATAATTTACGTTACCAACTATCAAACAAAATTAGAGTAAACCGCATTTTGGTATTCTAAAGAAAATGGAGCTGAAAAATCGTTTTTGCACAGATCATAATATTGCAAAGTAATTAAATAATTAAAAGGAGCAATTGTTTAAAAAACTAGATGTGGGTTACACCACTTCTGCGCTGGTGGCCTCATATATATGTACATGCACATGTTATAAATTCATAGTAACATAAATACTATGTACTCGTACATACAAACATATTTACATTGTAGTATGTAAAACAAAATTAAATAAATTTTAATTTCTTTAATTTTCTTTTGTTTCGTGCTGTAAAATTAAAAACAAATCATTTGAAATTTGAGCGCTTACTATAAACTTGCAATAGCAAAAGAAAAACGTAATAACAATATATAAAATCTGTTTGTGAAAAACTTAATTTTTTCATATTAGATATGGTGCAGTTTTTCGACAAAAAATTATCAATTCAACGTTATATTTATGGAGTAAGTTTTGCTATTTTGCATTTATAATTGAACAAGTGACCATGTGATTATGTAGAGGTGATTAAAAAAGAACAGACGTATAGGGCCTGCCCCACGATGTCGACAGAAAGCGTTCGATCGACAGCTTCTATTGAAAACAACAATAAAATAAGAAATTTTTTTTGTTTTCAATATAAGTAATGGAGCGAACATTTTCTATTGAAATCGCGGGACAGCCATATAATTTTTAAATACTGAAATGACTGCGTATTCATCTAAAATCCAAAAGGCCGTAACTGCCAAAAATTCAAAATTTGCTTTTTGATTGATAATGGGTGCATTCATAAGACGTAGCTGTTGCGCAACCGATGAGTGCTTGTCTTAGTAACGCATAGTTGAGTATTTCCAATCCACTCAACAGTTGAGTAATTTTCCATCATAAAATTTTTTCGCTACCTATAGTCAACATGTTGTGCTCAGCCTGAACAGCTGATCGAAGAGAGCTATGCCTTTTATATGTTTTGTTAAGAGGCAGGAGCAAATATTTATTAAATTTTACATTACAAATGCGATAAACTAACGAAATAGAGATATAGAATTAAATTATATCCATCAAGCTGTTTCTAAGACGTGACTGTTGCGGTCAAGATGTAACAGCTGCCAACAGTTTCACAACTGTTGAGCTCAACGCCCAATGATGTAAATAACAAAAATACATTATTGTTTAAAATTTCACACGGATTCTGTAAAAAAAATGACGATTTTATTAACGGAATTCAAAAGACCGTAACCTGGAAATGCATCACCGTTCTGCATCATATGAGATAGCAAATGCAATACAAGTTCGACGACGATCTTGTTTTGTAGTAGCCACGTTTGTACCTCATGTTTGACATTTATTTGTGCGTTATCTATGTATTTCAGCGAAGTACTTTGGGACATTTAAATTTCCATCTGCAGCTCAATGATGCATTTCCTAATGGGTCCAGTAACTACACTTTTATATAAAAAAAGTTATAACAAAGGTTGCATTCGTAATTCAAATACATACATAAAACATTTAAGTGTTTATAAAAATTATTTCAAGAAATAAAATGAAAAGGTTAATATAAATGTATTGAACAATAATTAAAAACATAATACACAAAAAAAAATTAAAAAAAATCAATAAAATAATAATCCATATTGTATACAAATAGAAAATGTGAAAATTGAACAGTTTTAAGTGAAAAGTACCTATTATGGAAATTTTTGTTTTGACCCTTAGGAAGATTTAGTGCCATCAGGTAAAGATTTGTCATATTTTCAGATCCATACGTAAGTGTTTGACTTTACTAATTCAGCGAAACATACAATTTTTAATTTACATATACATACTCGTATGTACGTATTTAATAGAAATGACAAACAATTTCCTACATGTGGTGACAGCCTCTGTAGTGAATTAGTACAGTTTTACTACTGACATTTCCCACAGTGTGGTGATATCGTCAGTACAATCTTACTATTGAAATTTTCTCCATATGGTCCCACAAGAACTACCTAGTCAGTATTGACGCAGTCTACTGGTACATAGCATTAGTATGGGTATAATTTGTCAGTAATACTGGTGACATAGATAATCAGTATAATCTTACTATTGACATTTCCTGCAGGGTATTTTCATTTACTTTTTAAAGCTGTTGCCAATGATGCAAATTATTGTTTGATGAAAATAAAATTTAATTTAAAAACTATTTAGCACTAGTATTTCAAGATTTGCAATTACTGTTTTTTGCTTTCCAGCAAATTTTGATAAATTTGGCACATTCTGAAAGTAATTTTCAATTTTACTCTCATTATTGCAAATTTGCATGAAATGATGTATGGATTAGATTAAAAAATTTGTTGCTGCTATTTTTGATAAAAAAATTGCGATAAAATAATACAATTAAAATTTATATGATTCGAAAAAGCTCTATTCCATTCAGAAGTTTGACCAGTTTATTATATTGAATAATTGCTTAAAGCCTGATTTATTTGCCAATTTAAATATTAAACACGAATTGGTTAATTAAAAAGTTTTCTTTAGAAAAATATTAATTTTATGCGAGGTTAAAACAGTGTTTAGGTTTTTTATATATTCTTTGGATTTTTATAACCACCGATTTTTTTAATATAATTACTGAAATAAAACTGCTATAAATCCACGTTTATTGCAAACAAGGTAATATTAAATTCATTAAGTTATTTTTGGAATATTTTATTTGATTTATTTATCACAAAATATATTTGTTGTATTGGTGTGTCACTTTTGTTTTTCTTATTTGTTAACTGGCTGGTCTTGTATTATTTGCTAAACATCAAAAGAGATAAAGAGCAGCCTTTCTTAATAATCTAATAAATTTCGGGCAGCTTTTCTTAAAGCATATGTAAGTCTAATAAATGTCGACTTATTAAACGAATCATTTCTCAGTTAATAATGTCGTTTAATTTGTTAAAATTGTTTGAAAATTTTTTAATTTCATTTGCTTGAAATTTTTTTTTACTTTTGCGGCTTCCCAAGCGCTACCTAAACGGTGTTAAGAATCTTTCCTAGGAAGTTCATATGTTCTAGAAAGTTATTTATTGAGATCTTAGATACATTTTGGTGGTTGATTGTTTCCTTGAATTTTGAACTGGTTTGCTACCTATGGACCTAAACAGGGGGAAAGAGGTAAAAAAATCTAATTTGTTGAAATTTTTTTGCGATTTTGATCTTGTTGAAGATTAAGTTTTTTTGATTTTATATGTTTACAATTTTTGTTCTTTATGACAAGAGCTACAACTTTGCCTCAGAGGGTAAATCAAAATTCCGGTTTGCAAGATATGAGCCTGAGAAAATGCAAAAATGACACCGAGGCCCCAAATCTTTGGGGGCCTATAAAAAAAGTTCATTACTTGGGGCAAAACTGGGAGACACGGGTCTTTTTTTTTTGTCTTTTATCACGTAGTGGTGTCCGTTATATGGTTATATTTTTTCGTGTTGCACTGTGTTATTTAACTATATCCAATTAATAATGGCCGTGGCTACGCGTCAAGGACCATATTCTTTTCAATAAATTTTCTATTACCAATTCCCACATTTGAAGCAGTATGCCCTTGAATGCGCAATTCCTAAGATCGACTAGAAATGGAAAAATCTGGGGTTTTCTCAACACTATGGGCTGCAACCGCAATATTCTCAGTTGTTCTAGAGCGACGTGAATGAACTAATTAATTCTAACAGCTCAAATTTTTTCTAAAGGCTTACAAATATTGGCCGACAAGGTGCTTCACGACGAGCCAAACAATTCTTTAGTCTTGCGAACTGTGAACGCGAAATTTTAGCCGTTTGTGTAGTGAATTTTAATAGTTTCAATGCGTTGTTGAAGCGCATGTTATTTTATTTTATATTAGTTGTGTTCATTTACTAAAAATTTTTACAAATTTGTAACAATTGTTACTAGTAAGCGTTCATTAACCCAAAAAATTTGCAACGAGAGAGCGTCGAAAGAGCGTAAAAAATTGAGAGACATAAAAATTCTTGCAAGTTTTTACAAGTAAAATTTTTACTTGCAATAATTATTCAACCAGCTGTTTTGCGTTTTGTTTTTTTCAAATTAATTATTTCAAAAATATCTGAAAAAGGAAAACTAAAAAATGTGAATTTCTTTATTGAAAAAATATGTATACGTATGTAAAAAGAAAACGTATTTTCTTAATTTATTGTTTTTCTTTCATTAAGCCACATAAATGCAATTTTATTGTGAAAGAATTTTGTTTGTTTATCATATTGGATCAGAGATGGACAATGGGTTTTTTGTATTTGTTAATAGAATAGAATTAAAAAATAATGAAAAATTCATAAAAAATAGTAAATAACACATGAATCTGTGTAAAGTATTTCATATTAAATGTCGATTTGTAAAAATTTTGTAATTTAAAATATTAACAAACAAGATTATCCAAAATACATTAGAAAAAGTACAATTGTATCATGATTTCCATCCATGGTTCTGACATGAATAATAATATTTTCTTGCAAGTTTTTACAAGTAAAGCGTTCATTTACTTTTTCGTATCTGGGAGAGTAATTTTGTAAATTTCTGCCTTGCTCTCTCGTTGTAAGTTTCTGCTAGGAAAGTAAATGAACACACCTATTGATGGCTAAGCTTTGAGTCATGAGTTATGACAACTGTCACAATGGCGGGCTATTCAAAATAAAGCGTCTTAATGGAATACCCTATATGTATGTACTTGCTTGTAAACATGTCATTGCGACAAAGCAAAATGATTATTCCGTCGTTATTAGTGTTAGTGGTGATATCTCAAAAGCAAACAAAATAAAACATTAAACTAGCATTGCTTTGTGTGTTATACTCGTAGTTATGGTAGTTTTCTTTTTTTTAAAGGAGTTAATAGTTTCATTTTAAAAGTATTTAGCGGTTGAATTAAAAGAACAAAGAACCGCAACATTAACATTGACAAATTTAATTAAGTGATAAGAATTTAGAACGAATTGGTCACACAATTTGTTTTAATTCAACAACTTGATGAAATTCATAAATTTGTTCCCTAACGAAACTTGGGTAAGCTTGCTTTTTGTAATATCGTGAAAAGCTGTGATAAAACCGTATACAGTGTACATATCGCTCATTTATTTCAATAGTGACATAACTCAAAAAATGCTTTTTTGGAGTTGATAATGCAAACTAATTCGGCATTTCGAATTTTATCTTGTGTAAAAATTTCATATAAATAGCTTGTACTACCACCTCGTGAAAGAAGAATATTTTTTTATGTCTTCATTGAGTTGTATGTAAATTGAAAACGTTAAACGCGTTTTCTGCAAAACTAATTTTTTTGAGTTGTGACACTATTGAAGTAAATGAGCGATATGTAAATATAACATAGAATTGGCTTGAATAGCTATTCAAGTACAACATTTTTCAGCTCATTGAGTTGGAACTCGATTCTGAGAATTGCACTTGAAAGTAGCCTCAAAAATAAAAACTTCTGCTTCATTCGTTTTTAAAAGTTGGCTGTATTAATAATTTCATGGCCATGCGATTTTTTTGCTCAAGGTGGGTGAAGATGTGTATTGAAATATGAAAAATCTTATGTTTTTGTTTTAGTTTTTAGTCTTAAATTTTGTTTGCTCTTGTTGCTCTAAATGTCGTCTTTCACTCCATATCAATTTTAAGCTAAACGGTCAATTGGTTACCGAGTTGTAGGCCGTTTTCTGAAAAGTGGGTAAAAGTAAAAAAGAAAAACATGGCAACACTGGGAAATTATGTGAAAAGCGCCATTTTACCAGATTTTTATTTTTTCAATTTTAAGTACTCATAACTTGGTAATCCATGGACCGTTTTGCATAAAATTAGCATTTTGTGAAAGAGGACATGTAACGCAAAAAATTTTACACTAAAAACTAAAAGTACATGAGATTTTTCATATTTCAATGAACATCTTTACCCAGCCTTTAGTTTACAAAACGAAAGATGCAGAAGTTCTTATTTTTTGGGGTTACTTTCAAGTGCAATTCTCAAAATTGAGTCCCAAGTTGTAGGAAATGCTATTTTTTTATAACGAATGTAATAATCGGGCAGAAATTGAAATTTGAGAAATAGAGGCAACACCATTGGAAAATATAATTGATTTCGAGATGATGAATTGGGCGAAGTAAACCAACAGCAGACCGTGAAATAATAAAACGGCGAAAAAAGCAACCAACTTTTTTTTAAAGGGAGCTAAAAGAGTACAAAATAAGCTGTTTACTTAAATGGAAAAAATACGAGTTAAGTAAAATAATGTTTGTATGATCTGACAAGTATCGGGAATTAAAACTTCATCGAATAGGACTTAAACTAATTGGAGGACATGTGAGCAAATTATAGATGGAGCACTACCATAACAGATTTCAGACTTTCAAAATTCCATTATTTTGGAAAATTAAGGGCCACTATTACAACTTGGCGTTAGTTAAAGGTATGATTTTATAGAACGTAGAAAAAGTTTTTCATTATTAAAATTTTACTTTAACCTAACCGATAAAGTAATACCTTTAACTGTGTGCAGAAAGGAAAAAGTTCTTAAGTCGAGATAAGCTGATTTTGAGTTGATGGTACCCTCGTACTCTTAATATTCGGAACTAACCCTGGTCAAAATCTCAATTAATTTGTGCGTTTTTTCAGGAAGTTATAGCATAACATAACTTGCGACTTATCTTTCTTAGACTTCTAATCTCATTTGAAATAATAGCTTAATATTACCTAAATATTTTGGTATATTTCAACTTGAATGTATTACTTATAGTGTGTAGAACGATGTTTGCTTAAAAATATAAAGGTTAGCGAGAATTTCCCAATTTGACTGTAAAAGAAATAAATTTCTGAAAATCGACTTGAACTCTTAAAAGTGATCTCCTGCAAAACAGTAAAACATGACTTAAGAACTTTGTCCTTATTGAAACAGAACAAATGCCAAATGTAATAATGCCCCTAAATGGGAAGCCCGTAAACCATTGAACATTTCAAAATTAGCAACGGATCAGTAGTAGTCCTAGTAACTAAAGTACAGCGATTTCTATGACAGTTAATCGCACATGAGTGTTTCTCTACTTCATCGAAGCAGGTACTATGGTGCCTATTGCACAGATTAACTAGACGTTCTCACAAGCGCCCGACTATGCAATGATAATGAGGATAACATGCGAAAAAAAAAGTTTAGGTTCTATTTAGTCCTACCCTATTTCAGTTAAATGGAAAGCACCCGTTCCATTTTCTTCCACGATCAGACTTTAATAAGATTTGATAAATCAACCAATATAATGTAGATATTTGGCACTCGAAAGCTTCAGACAATCGAAATAGTTTATTGGGCATTGTTGCTCAATTAGAATGACTTAAGAATATACTGACGACGAGGTTTACGAAAGATTGTGGCCTAAGATGCCATTATATGCAGACTATGTGAACTGAACGATGATACTTCAGAATATTATTTAAGATGCAGGACAATCAATTTCTTTATGTTAGCTATGTTGACTTCTAGTGAAGTTCTTAGTATTATCTCAAATGTTGCGCGTTTCGTTTAAAAAGAATTTGGCACAATTGTCTACATATATCGCTTTCCCCGGAAACATTTTAAAAGAAGTAATCCAAGATATTTTTTTTTAATAATATGACCAATTCACAAGCATTGTTTTAGCGGTTTAGTTAATCCATAATAAACTGGCGAACGGATATGAACTCATATGATAATAGAGTTGCCAGATCAGACAAAAGTATTTCTCTCTCTCTCTCTCTCTTTGAAAATGGAATCTTAATAAAATCCTTATAAAGAGTTTGAAGTCTACATCTATGGATAGGTATAAGACTTGAATTTAGTCTCCTCTTTTTCAGTCTAACACAATATAAGCTGATCATTTTATATTTTGAGTGTATTTTTCAACAAGATTTTGTTCCAAATTTTTCATTACAATATGCAAAGTTGGGTAGAATCGCATGAAACTTATTACTAAGTTTCTATTACTTTTCTAACCGCAAGATTCTTTAATTACGAGAACAAAAATTTGCAGGAATCGGTTGGCTAAAAGTACATACAATTTATCGATAGGTTTTATAAACATAAAATTATACCACTTAGAAAGGCCGTGTGCAGTTTCGTGGGAATCGTAAGCAAATATGAAGAATTATTGGGTATAACTAACCTGACCAGACATCCCGCATTAGGCGGAATTATCCCGCTTTTCACAGGTCGATCCCGCCTCGAATTTCTATCCCACTTTATCCCGCTTTTCACAGTTTTGAAATTTTCAATCTCTAAATCGATTTTTATTAAAATGTAACTGATAAAAATTCATTCCAAATATATTTTTAAGTGTCGTTAATGCTTAACTAGCCAAAAAACTGTGTGCCTCGCTACAACCCATAAATATACGTTTTGAGATGAAAAGAAATAAATTTATAATAGAAGTGCCACGCTTGCGATTCAATCTTCACTATTTTTTAGAATACAATTCTCATTATTAGTATAAATAGTCATAAAGTTTCAAAATTCTCACTGCATTAGTTTCCAACATATTTTTAAGTAAACATTTTCTCTATTTGAGAGGAGCCAAGCTCCCCTGCCCAATCCCGATTATTTTCTATCATCAGCAAAATCGACAGAATTTGAAGTTTGTGTTTGTAGCAGATACAAAAATATTAATAAATTAATATTTAATTTACTTAGGAGGTGACACACTATTTGCTCCATTGCTGACTCCTTTTTAAATACTTTTCGCATTATTGGCGTTACTGCTTACGAAAAAATTTCAAAATTTCTACTGTTTTGGCTTAAAAGATACCTTGAAATAAATGATGCTTCTATTCAAAAATTAATAGCCTATTGCTCCTTCTAGATCATCAGTAATACAATGTGGACAAATCAGCAAGATCAGTACACTGTTATTATTTTTTAATACAAACAAAAATTTTCCATTTATGAGAGGCACCACGCCACTTCTGAAATTATTCCCAGAGACAATGCACATTACCAACAGAGTTTTTTCCTACACAATTTCAACGTTCTCCCTATATTAGTTTTCTAGATATATCTCTCTATGAGAGGTGCCACACCCCCATGTTCAACGTGCGTTATACAATCGTTACTTGCACAAAATTTCACGTTTATTGCTGCATTGGGTGCAAAGATATTCTAAAATGAAAAAAAATATATTCGAGGTGCCACGTCCAATTGAAATTGAAAAAATTGGACAAATCCGTTCTCGGATTTTAGATTAATTAAAAAAGTGGGCGTTACCACTTACGACAAATATTAAAAAAAAAAATAGCTAAATCTGTGCAGCCGTTCTTAATTGATGCGATTACCGACAAACGACATTTGATTTTTATTTAAATAGAAAAATATTTTTGTTTATAAATGTTTTTGCTTGTTTAAAGGCATTTTTGAGTTGAAAACTGTGTTTCCCAAGTACAAGTACGAAACTGTGTATGTGTATGTTACACATCCCGCTTTCCAAAAGATATTTATTTTAAAATCCCGCTTTTTGGCGGTATTTTATTTTAAAATCCCGCTTTTTGATCGATCATGTCCCACTTTTTGCAAAAAAAAAATAACTTCTTGAGTCTCAAAAGTTTTGGATTAATACTGCTTACGTATAACAACTGTAATACGCTGTAAAGAAAACTTCATATAAATTTATATGCTTATATTGTTTTTTTAAAGAACTAATATGTAAAATATTAGAATTGAAAATACTGAACTTTAGACCGATTAAGAAATTATTCCTGATTAATATTCCTTAAAAATAAAGTGCATTATTTCCTTCATCTCAAATGGCTAGATTACTCAGAGTTCGTTATAACCGAACTCCATTGTATTCATATAACTTTTATAAAAAAAAGCAGCGCAAGCTTTAAATTTAAATTCTTTTTTGCTTTTATTAAAAACAGAAAATAAAGACATAAATTACAAGTATGCATAAAAATAAGAATAATTTCAAATACTATTCCACACAACAATCGTTATCAATTGAAACATTTCGAAATTTTGATATAGAACTTATTGTTTTAATAATGAGTTAAAAATTCGATAAGTGTGGACTCTAGACTGTCAACAGCGTCGTTGCTCGGTCGATATTTACTTTACGTACATTTCGCGGCGTTTCTGCTTAAATAAAATGTTAATATGTGTTTTTATTTAATTTTATTATAACTATGTTGCTTTGGAAATCTTTTAGAACTCAAATCTATTAATTATTCATTATCTTTATTGTTTGTAGTAGTTACTTATTGCTAATATAGTAGGGCAGGCAAAGAAGTAGTTTAACAGCTGCAGCAACAAGTTCAAAGAGAGTTTGTATGAAATAAGGCTTTTAGTTATTGTAAACTTTGGAATTCAAGTATGAAGTTTATCTGTCAGCAATATTAATTTAAGGTTCGAAAAATAATAATTAAATTAACTAAAATTAATAGCTATGGGCTTGTGGCAAAAATTAAATAAATACACTTAAAAGAGAAAAACTAAAAATGTTTGTCTTAAGGCTGGTACTCTGTTCAAAGTTGTGAACAATTTTCAGCACCATTGATTATTTCGCGTGAAAAATTTGACATGTACTAAATGTAGCCCAACTCGCGGTTTTTTTTTATAAATTTCTTGCTTTTATTGCTTGAAAGTATGCAACATTGTTAAAATTCCGTGCGAAAAAAGCACTGCTCATGTTGTTTCGCAGCTAAACTAAAATGATGCCAGACTAATTTTGCATGGAAAGACATGATTTTACGTGTTTTTCACAACAAGAACAGAGTACTACTTTTGCGAATTTATTTCGCAAATATTTCAAACCAAATGCTATATTTTATATGTAGTTTGACAGCATTTCGCACGAAATTGTGAACAGAGTACCAGGCTTTAAGTAGCAAAAAAAAAGCGAATTAAGTGACATGTACATAATAAGTAAATAACAAACGACAATGGCAAGACTGTTGTAAACTAAAGATGGTAAAATTGAGCTTTCATTGCAAGAAAGCTTTCAGCAAATTGTAATACGATGAATCAAAATAATTTACAAATTCCATTTGCACCGAAAACTGAGAAATCTACAGAAATCTACATCAACTGACACCACATACAGTGGACCAAATACAAAGAACGCTGATGATGAAGGTGTAGTGGCCTTTGGAAACAGCTAGTTGTTCCGTTCTGCTAGTGTTTGTCAGATGATTTACAATTAACTTTGGTGTTATTTGTTCCTTAAAAATTATCACATGTAATTTGGCTTACAGAGCTTACCACATTTTGTAACACCTATCTAAGAACACTTAGGCTCTTAAGATGAATATAACGATACCTTAACTGTCGAAATACATGCATACGTTTGGAAGATACGAGTCTTGAATTGGGGAAATCTTTATTAATTTATTAAAAATACAAATTCTTAAAACAAAAAGATTTTAAAATAAGTATATATGTATATTAATTGAAAATAAATTTACAAAATGTTAGGCAATCAACCCATTCGTACTTTGGACCTAAATCCTGGTACTTTGTTCAAGATATCATGTGAAATTCGATTAAAATACATATTAAGAAAAATTGGAATGAATTGTTCATGAAAAAATTTTGTAGAAGTTGTACTCTGTTCATCTTGGGAAAAACATATGAAACATACATATTTTCAACATTCAAAGTTTTCATGTGAAATAATATGAGTCACACTTGTTTCGGGTGGAAATAAGGACTAGTTAATATTGTTTGTATTTCAACATTCATTACTAAGTAATGAATGGTGCTCAACATTTTTCAAAAGTTTGAACAGACTAGTCTTAAGTAGAAAATACTGCCGCATAAAATACACTGCATTTTCTTTTTCAAAAACTGAGAAATATTTTACTGCCATTTCTTTTCAAAAACTGAAAAGTATTTCCAAACACCGCTGGATTTTAGTTTCATTTTGATACTTATGAGACCTTATTTATAGAAAAGTTTTCCGCTTAAATTTGAAAGCTTTGATTAGAATGCTTTTCTTGTAAGTATATGCATCTTTTTCATGTTTTGGACGTTTGGTAATCGTAAACTATTTTCGTAAAAGAAGTACAAAATTTTTTGGTCTTAAGTATTCGCTTGAATTATTCTCATACATTTTAGCGAATGCAAAAGCAAATGCAAATAGCAAAAGTAAGCGAATAATTTGCGAATGCGAACATTCGTTACGTCTCTTAAGTTTAATAAATAAAATGGAAAACAAACCCATTTGAAGCTGTTCAAATGTTTCCGTTTCCGTAATGTCATTTGAAAAAAGGCGACGTATAATGTGCGGCGAAGTATATGTGACTCGGCCATTTGTTCTGAATTTGCGAATGTTAAACTTTACTTATGCCTGAATAGTGCGTTGTTAGTGCACTATGTTTATACGCGCACTATTTGCAAATAAAAATATTTGCAAATAAATTAACTTACTGTTTATACAACTTTGTAAATGTATAAAAACTTGGTAGCACTTCTATAGAAATGTTACAAAAAAATTGTGTAAATGTATAAAATAACAAATAATTTTTTTTATTGTCATTATTTTCTTCTATCAATGTTTTTTGTGCAATATTTATCAATTTATTTAAGTCGCAATAACAACAACAATATGGCAACAACTTACAGTTTTATTTGCAAATAAACCATGCGTATAAACGTAGTAATACACGCGTCTGCTACCTAAAGGAATTAGGTAATACTGTTTTCACACCGAAAGTTAAAACCTGGTTTTAAAGTTAAAACCATAAACAGCTGATTTTGCATTCCCACTGCAAGTTTGATAAATTCAGGTTTTAAACAACATACTGTCTTATAAATTTGTCCCAAATAAAATAAATGTACTGTAGAAATGCGTGTATTTGTTGCTGTATTCTTTCAGCTTTTTATAATACTTATGTGACACCCTGTACAACGGTTGTTTTTGTTTGCATGAAAAACTCGGAAATTTTACAATGCACCCTAAAATAGAAATTATTTTGTATTTTGTAAATGAACATTTTAAAATTATGTAACTACTTATAAAGCGTGAAGAAGTGCTTGGAAATCAAATTGTTATATAAAAAATGCACAAATATATTATAAGCTTAACCTTTTTTTCCGCAGATTGATGTCAGTCATATCGTCTATTTTCAATTCCCAGAGGTCAGTGAAAATATTTTCGTTGTTTTCCGTTCAAAGGATACTTTTGCTTCACATTTTTTTGATAATTATTGCCGCTGCATCTATTTTTAAGTTGAAAATGTATCAATTGGTATCTATTCTTTTTCACTGGCATAAACATTATCAGCTGCTTCCGGTCATTTTAACTCGGCAGCACTGAATTTAGCACATCGAAAACAAGATTGCATTTCATAAAACCAACTTAAAACCAATTCAAAAATGGTTTTAGCAGTTGGTTTTAACGTTAAAACCAACTTTTATTAAAACCATGTCAGTGTGAAAACACTATTAGATACATATTTATGTACGAGTATATACAAAGGTCCAATAATTTTTATATTTTATATTATTCTGCATTAACCCAAAAATCCCACTTCTTGAGCTATGAGACTATTTAAATAAATGAGCTATATGTACGCATGCCTTCATTTACATATTTATTACTTTTTTATATTTTCATGTTTCAAAACTACATACATATATTTCTTTTCGTTTGGGAAGATTTTTTAAACCGCCTAAATTTTTTTGGCTATAATTTTCCAACCCTTAAAACCAAATAATTCCTACTTTTCTCTCAATAACTTCAAAGAAATTTTAACCCTGTACTCGTTAATATGCAGCCCTGCAAAAAAGAAATAGAAAATATTGGGCGAAGAAAGAAAATTATTGTTATTTTTTGTGTTGTTGCTATTGCAATAACTGATATGAATTAAAAAGAAACAACAACCACAATTAAGCAACTAAGAAAATAATACTTACATACATACATACATACATTCACTAACACACATGAACACAATGTCAAATAAATTTTTTGTTGTATATTTACACGTTACGATCATGTCCAATCATCAAATAATAATAATAACAACAACAACAACAATAATAAAGGCACTAAACGGCAACAGTTGTTGTAGATGTAGATTTTAGAGTAAAACAGTACTTCCATGTTATTTTGTTTCGACAAGACAAAGTGTTTACTACTCTCGATCGGTAAGGTTGGACTATTTTTGTGTGAATTTTTTTTTGTATTTTAAGTTCAGTTGATACCAACTTGATTCATTCATTTATTCCTGGTTAATCCTCTTTCTGTTCATTCGCGATTTACAATTCGTACCGTGCAAACGATCAAGAAATGTCTTAAATAATAAAACATAAATAAATAATAGAATTAATAAATAAATTTATTGAATAAAAATATAGCAAGATTGTTAAGTAATTTTGCAAAATATTTGCATACATTTAATTGCAATTTTGTTTTTTAAGAAACAACAAATAATTTTTGAATATAACGGTATGTAAACATTATGCATGTGAAAAGTGTATGCGTGTGTGAGTGTGTGTGTGTGTACATTTCTTGGTGTTTAAGTTATGTGGGAGTCTGCAAAGATGTGTGTGCCATTATCCATCCCCTGGGTGCTAGTATTCAAAATAGTGTTGTAGCACATTTGATTGTGTTTTGTCATGATATCAACAAAAGTTGGTAGGAATTTCGCTTAAAACCAGTTTTGAATAAATTGCAAATAATCGAAATCAAAATAAAACCACAAAATATCCAGTTTTTAATTCAATGTATGTACATAGTACATATGTGGATAAATACATAGTATACAAAACCAAAAACAGCATCTCTGAACAAGCAAAAAAAAAAAAATAAATAAATAAAATTAAAGTAGCATTGATAATACGTAATAACAAGCCATCCAAGTCAGCTGTTTTATGGAAAACAAAGATAAAACGAGTTTTTACAAACTCAAATATCTGTATTCTTATTAAATAAACCCACTAACATGAATAAAATAAATGTCTTTGCACACAAAAGGTAACGCAATTTTCCCAAAAAGCTTGAAAGTGCGACCAGAAATACATATTTTACGAAAAGACTTGAAGTGTGCATATACATACAGTAGACTCTTGATAATTTGAAACTCATTAATGCGAATCTCTCGATAAGTTGCATGTGCGACCGTTAAGGCCATGACTCACTATCATACAAAGTCGTGCGATCTACGAAAAAGTACAACCCTGGTGTGATGAATTCTTATTGTCTTTTGAAACTTTTCATAAACTCCATCATACCAGGGTTGTATTTTTTCGTAGATCGCACGACTTTGTATGATAGTGTATCACAGCCTTTAACTCCACCTTCTATAACAAAGAAAGAAAATTAAATAGTTGTTTTATTTTATATACAATGCGGCAAGGCGAATTCATGCCAGGTGGTCTCTACTTGCAATTCTGTCAGAAAATTTCGGAACGTTTTGCTTGATTTTACACAAGGGAAACTAACAGCTGATTACCATTTTCTGAAACGAAATCACCTGGTGTGAATTCACCTTACTTACATTTAGGGTTTGGGAAACGAGAATTCCCGGGCGGGAAATGTTTGCCTAATGTTCCCGGGATATATTTGATATTTTCTCGGGAAAACGGGAAATTAAAAGTACACGTTATTTCATAAATATATAGACTTTTGTGACACACATATTAATAAAATGGCGTAGTAAGCGACAGTCAAATTTATTTTCATTCATATAAGTAATTTGTATTTTAATCCTGGTTTATATTAATATCAACATTTTAATTTTTTTTATATACGAGTGTAACAAAAGTTCGTTTGAATGATTGTATGACTAAATTTACATGATGAAATTATTTAAGGTCTCTATCAAGAATGTACGCTTTTCATCGTCTGTTTAAAAAAGGAAATTATTCATTTTAAGCAAAATCAAATATTAAAATTTTGTTTTTGTTTCAAATGTAAGTGTAAGAAAGAAAGAATTCCTTTTACACCAATAAACAAGTAGTAAAATTACCATAATTTTTTTTTAAATAGAATAAAAATCTGAGCTGTTAAAATTTATACGGAAATTTCATAAAATTGTCATACATACATTTCTCCAAATTCACATGCAAGATGCATTTAGTAAAGGCCGTTTCAGATTTTAATACAAGTATTAACACTGTTGTGGAAAATGAAACTCTGACATGCTGAGTTGTTATTGTTTTTTGAAATTTTTAAAACTAAAATTAGATCAGCGAGCCATTTTAGTCAAAAGTATTAATAGGGTTATTATAGTCTGAAACAGCATTAAATACTGTCGTTTAATCACTATAACATAAAAAAGTGGAATACTTTGTATAAGTATCAATTATTGCAATTATCAAATCGTTTCCTAAAGTAAATAATTCGATGTTCAACAAACTTGAAGTGATTTTTCGCGAATTAGTGAACAAATTTTGGAAAGCGTAGTGAAAATTTTGAGCTCATAGAAGCTGTAAAAACTTTCAGTTGACAATAATTTTATTGATTATCAGTCGAAACTGTTTTTGAAACCCTGAAGAAAATATTTTACGAGAAATAAAATGAAAAATGAAAGACATTTAGATAGACTGTGGCTAAGGGTATTTAAAATTGGGCAAAATCTTTCATTTGTGTGAATCTTTCATTCTCTTTCAGAAAGTTACGGTGAAATAATTCTTTCTTTTCTTTCATCTTTCTGAATGTTACACACTTTTCAGAATGAATTACCAATGTACAGTAGTTTTCCTGTTTAACGAACCTTCGATTCTGCGAACATCGCATTTAGCGAACACACAAGTGCGCTCCATAGAGTACCTTATATAGCGAATAAAAAATATTTTTTGTGCTCAATTTAGCGAACAAATAAGATTCATAATACAAGAAAGAGACTTTTTTTTAAATAAAAACTAAAAATTGTGCATGATTACCAAAATGGTTTGCGAGTTGTAGATTTGTGTTAAAAATATGGCTTAAGAAAATCGACCGTATGTACAATTTAAAATCAGAACAAAGTCTCATAAAAAATGCAGGAAGTGCAAATTTAAAAATAAGAAAGCCGTGAAACAAGGTGAATTTCCAAGAAAAGAAAAACAACTTTTTTTTGGTTTCTACGAACAAAATAATGTTAATTTGTCAACTTAATTGCTTTTAAAAGAACTTCGGGAAGATGTCACAGAACAAATCTTATTTGTTCCAAAAAAAAAAGAAAACCAACATTACTCAACAAAATTTTTATGTAAAATTTTTAAGGAAATTCAAGATGAATTTGAATCTTTTTTCATTCAAATTATTTTATGTTTTATGCTACCAGTGTAATGAATTGTACCTTGTTTAATTTTTTTAATATATTATTCAGATCTCTAAACATATTTCAAAATAAACGACAAATAATACAGCTCTAGTTATTTATTTATTCATAACATGGGTACTAGATATAAGTATGGCATATAACGAACTTTTCAGTTTAACGAACAGGCCTGACAAAGTACTGGTTCGTTAAACCGGAAAACTACTGTATCTCTTTTTGAAAATGTTTCAATTTGCGTGAATTTTTATTTTAAAAACAAAAACATTTTTAATATTGATTTGAAATTACATTTTCTCAAGGCAACTAGTTTTTAGTTCTTTCAGTTCAAAAACAGAAAAATAGGAGCAAATATAAATATGGAAGTAAACAGAAAAATTAAATCGAAAGATGAAAGGAGTATAGAGAAAATACAGAAATATTTCATTCTTTCACTTGAAAGAATCATTCAGTTTAAGTAATTCATTCAAGAATGACACAAGCGTAGGCGCAACTGAGTATAGTACTGTAAGTTGCTTGAACCTAGTGGTAAGAATCCTCCTGGAAATTTTTCAAGAAGAATGAGAAACAAACAATGCAAATTCTTAATAAAACTATTTGGAGGCCTTATTATAAAATTTTTTAATAATTGCGGCAACGGTCGTCAACTAGTATTTATATAATATTTTACTGTGTAATAACTATATTCTATTTGCTTGAATTCACTTAAAAATTCTTAAAGTTTTGTCTTAGAACTGCTTTTGTACTAACTTTTATTTAAAAAGAATGCTTACATTAATAAAACAGTCGAAATTTCGCCAACTTTCATTTAATAAATCGTCGGTTGGTTATTGGTTTGCAGCACAGTATATTAAAAATACATTATGACTGCAGCAAACCAATAAGCAACCGACGAAATGTACTTAATGTAGAGAATTAGTTTTTCCCGGGAATTCCCGGGAACTCGATTTTTTCATTCCCGGGCAAAAGTCCGGGAAATCCCAAACCCTACTTACATTGCTCGGTATATAGGAATGCCATCTTGCTTGCCGACTTTTTGGTTTTTCTACACTCTATAATTTGAACTGACAATAACTGTCACCGTTAAATAAACAAATTTAATATCAAGTTTTTATTATTTTTATCGCTTTTTTCCCCAAAATTAATATTTAACTTGTTCAATAAAATATTAATTGTTTTTTTTTTTTTTGAAAATACAGACATTAAAATTGATTACTGAGGAGTTTTCTGGATCTTATGTGCATTTCATTGTTGCTAGTGCAGATCATCAGGGAAATTTTACCCAAACAATCCCTAGGACAACCAGAGATATTTTGAGTACGACTACGACGTTTTTGTAATAGATTACAGAGCACCGCAACATGTTTTCTTTAATCTAGGACCAAAATGTCGTAGTCGAAGTCGAAATACGTTGAAATAACCAGCTGAAATAAAGTCAGCCAATGTAGTAATGATAAAGTAAAAAAATAAAAAATAAAACATGTTCATTATTCAATTTTTGTTTCAACTATGATGTTAGTTAAACTTCTCATTTGCTTAAATAAAAGTTTAACATAATATCTCTCGCTGTTCTAAGAAATTTTTGGGTAAAAGTTCCTTTGGTGACCTGCATTAGCAACAGTGAAATGCGGACAGGATCCAGTTAAACCCCTCAATAATCAGTTTCAATGTATCTTCAAGAAAATTCTTATCCTTACTAATAATATAAATGTGAAAGTGAGTTTGTTTGTTTGTTACGCTTTCACGCCCAAACCGCCAAACCGATTTTGAAAATTCTTTCACCAAAGTACCAGTGTCAAATATGGGGTATTTTTTATCCGATTCTGAACCGGTTTTTGTAAATTTGGTTAGGATTTTTCCGAAAAACACATTTTTGGACTGGTTGGGGTAATTTTTGTTCCGGGTTGGATTGTTTACCCAGTTTTAAACTGGTTTTTATGTATTTTTTAGTAATTATTATTTTATGGAACAAATTAAAAACTAAATATAAAAAGAAATTCACAAAAAAAGCACAAAAAATAATTTCAGTGCTTGTTTATTTTTTCGCTTTTCCGAATTTGTGGAATTTATTGCTTAGCGGAAATGGTCTTACTCAATTGCAAATGCAAAATACTCGTATTGTAGCTTTTTTATTACCCTAACGGGCAATCTTTGTGTTTTGTAGTTGCATTTTACGATTGTTAGGATGTTAACAGGGAAAATAATTTTACATTTCGAACACTGGATATCACTAAGCCGTGAGTCTTTTTTCCAACGTTTGTGTTTCTAACTAAAATTAGTTATAAAATACTCTTTTTTATATGAACTCTCGATTATTTGAACGTTTTCTCTGGTTACTTGAATTTCAAATTATCGAGACTCGACTGTATTTGCATGCATACACAGATGTACATATGTATGTACACATGTGTGTCTGTATAAGTGCTCAGGAGCTTATTTTTTATAAATACAACATCAACCCAACTGACTTTCACCACAAAGGATTTAAATTTTAAATACATATCGCACACTAAATCATAAACAGTCACAACTCCAAAAATCCCAGCTGTTCAGAAATGATAAAAAACATATCGCTCATTTGCTTCAATAGTGTCACAACTCAAAAAAACTAGTTTTGCAAAAAACGCGTTTAAAGTTTTGAATTCACATACAACTCAATGAAGAAATGAAAAAAATATTGTTCTCTCACGAGGTGGTAGTAAAAGATATTAATATGAAATTTTTACACAAAATAAAATACGAAATGCCGAATTATTTTGTATTATTAACTTAAAAAATGCACATATGACACTATTGAAGTAAATGAGCGTTATGTAGTATAAACTGTTCAAGAAGAAACTTTTGCGGTTGTTAGATATTTGTTCAGTGAACTGGCTTATGAAAAAACAAAACCATTTTCATAATTTTTAAATGTGACTGTTTATAGTTTAGTACGCGATATGCAAGAATTTATTTTAATATTTAATTCTATTGTTGGAAATTTATCAAATCATTAAACAAATTAGCAAAAAAAAAAAAAAAAATGGTTGTTATCAATCAGATATCAAGAACATTAGATTACTGAACATAAAATTTTTTACTATCTAACTTTTTTTGTGATAACAAATACCAAAGTTTAAGTTCGAACTTGTCAAATTATTCAAGTTTAAAGTTGGTCAAATAAATTTTAAATATTATTCGAACATTCGAATAAATAGTGATTAAAAAAATATAATCGAATAGTTTTTTCCTAGAATTTTCCGAGCTGTTTTGTTGTTGTCATTTATTTAATATGAAATTAGGATTGATCAGTAAAAATGATCGCTGTTATAAAAAAGAAATCATTGAAGATGGTTGAAATAATTAATAAAATGGGTAGTACATGGCTTTGTTGTATCTTTAACACAAACATATAACAATTTTCTGTTCATAATGAATTTCAGATGTAGCCAAAGAAAAAATGTCTTACAAATTCGCACCAATTTGATGCCGAATTATGTAAAATCAACTATCAGAAGTTTTGGTCCGAAGAGATTGAAATCTGAACATTGTATTAAGCAAAACATTTTCGAGATTTTGCGATGGATGCTCTTTTAATGGCTTAATTACTTATTTTAATACTTTCCAGTTACTAATGAAGTACGAGTATGTATAGACAAAAATTTATTGATCGTAAAAATGAACATAATATGAGGGAAATATACAATATTGTATGGTCAGTACAAACCGGTCTCAGAAAGAGATTTTTTGAATTAAGGTTTAAGATAGTCAAATTACACACACGACAATTTGTATGCAATTGCAGTCTCTTCTGATTTTAAATAGATTTATGGCCGAGAAGTTGTCAATAGGTTTTACTACTGCCCCTATCACGGTTCTCAACTAAATTCAGTTTGGTCGTTTAAGAGTAGACCAAACTTACACACGACCAAACTGTGTTTTATACTGGGTACACACTTTGCAACGTGTTTACGTAACACGTTTATATTACGTGTTACATATTTTGACACAGACACTGCAACTTACAATGCAACCGTCAATCAACATCAAAACATTTTGATATTTTCGAAACTTCGAATGCAACTTCGAACGCAACCATAAACAAGACTACACACTATGCGACCGACAATGCAATCTGCCTGGTTGCATAAACACGTTGCTAAGTCTGTACCTACCATTAGTATTATGAACCACAACTGTTTTTTAGTTGAAATAGTCATCGCGTTGCCAACTTAACATATCAAGTCTGACAGAAAACAATTAATTTACATACGTGCAAATTAAAAAAAAATCAAAGTTTGAGAAAAAATATTGTTTTTAATGTTTTAGTTCAAAGAAATCATACCAAATGGATACAAATACGAGTATGTGTAGATTTATTTTATGACGACGAAGACGAAGTCGCAAATACGTATCAAAACAAAAATTCGTGATGATTCCAACCCTCTTAAACTACCCAATGCAAGTTATGGAATAATCAAAATAGGGAACGAGTTCATAAAAAAAAAATTTTGGAAGGTTTTTTAGTTATTTCCGGCAGAAAAAAGAAACGTTTTGTTATTTGTTGGATCACCTAAAACCATACACATATAAAGTAGGGATGGAAACTGTAAAAAACATCGATGTTTTTTTCGATGCCATGCATCGCAAACATACATCGATGTTTCATAAAATACATCGATGTTTTTTATACATCGATTGTTTTTTTTATTACTTATTATTATATTTTAAAAAAATCTTAAGTTTAAAAAATATGGGTAAAATTTAAATATTTAAATGTTAAAAAGCCCTTATTAAATTGAAAATAATGCTCCAACGAATCAGATGTATGCAAAATTAACTCAAGTGCCATTTATTACCAGCATGAACACTTTTAACATCGTTTGTAATTTGATCTTGAATTACGTGATTTCGTGGCACGCTGAACGGGCTATAAAAAGCAGTTGTGTATACTCAACGTTTTTCACAACCAAACTTACGCAGAGGTGTAAATGACAATACCAAAACACAAAAAAAAGTCAGCTGTTAATTTAGTGGAGAATGGCAATGCAAATTTATCAATCCCCACCAAACTATTTTAAAAGTTGAAAACCGTGATAGGGGCATACATGAAACATTTGCATGAAGTTGTTCCCACAATTGTCCTTTATACATACAAATATTTTCGTTGTTAATGATTTCTGATGCACGACAACTTATACCACTGTCTTGTCAGAATCGTCTTCAATTAAATATTATAGACGACATGTTGCCTGAAAAACATCATTGATGAAAATGTCGTCTACGATTAAATTTTATAAAATTGTTTTCTGTAATTAAAAATCGAACTTATGGTATAATCTGTATCAGCACTTACATACTTGCATAAATGTAATTTGAATCAGCACAATATAAAAATAAAAAATAATAAAAATGCTAAATTGCAATTAATCGAAAAAATAATCAATAAGAGTATATTAAGGAAAAATATAATAAAATTGATATTTATTTTTCTTACTGGTGGCAAAAATAAACAATCTGTATTAACAAAATTAAATCAGTAGAATGCATATCTTTACGTTTTATTTCAATTTAAACAAGACACTGTTTCAATGCATAATACAGATTTAATTAAATTCCATTTTTTCAAAACCTCTAGGTTAATTTTCCTTCTACTTTTTTTTATACAAAACACAACCCGCGAAGCGATTAGCTTGTCTATGAAAAACACCCAGAGTCTTTGGTGGGAAAAGAACCCACGACCTGTGGACTGAGAGGCTAGCATCGCTGCCACTCAGCTACAGGGGCACACTGGCTACTCGAATAAAAGATGAAAATTTACTTTTATTCGATTAATAGATTCCAGAAAAAAACGAATTCACAAATATTGTGATCCGAAAGTAGGGCATATGGGAATTTCCACAGCAAATTTCACCTTTTGTCACGTTACGTTATTTGATGACGTAGTCTATTTTTCAATGAAAAACTTATGTTTTATGTACTTTTTTGTATGTTGATTAATTGCTTGGTGACGTATCATGACAAAAGTAGGAAAGGAACATACAAATTTTTTTCGTAATTAAACATGTAATAAGCGAGGCCGCGATGTAAAAACTGATCGATTTTATTAATGAATGCATTAACTTCGAGATTTATAATGCTCGGTAACAAATTTTCTGTAAATATAGGCCATTTTGTAGGTGCATGCGAACTTAAAATGATAATACAAGACAGAAATATTGTTGCAATGAATTTTTTTTATTTATATAGTAGTCTTCTTATTTTGGTATTCCTGAGAGTCAAAAAAATTGATGCCCAAAACTTCCCCAAGTCCGCAATTTATTTATTCATTTGGAGAAGTTTCAACGAATGTGCTGCCTAGGTATAAGTGGCGCTATGAGAACTACATCCACCAGAGCATTGGAGACCATTCTTTATGTCCAACCTATAGACATTCGTATTAGATACGAAGCAGCTCTTGAGCCCTAGAAAACACCCGTGGGAGTGCTACACAAATGGCTCGAAGCTAGGGGAAAGGGTGGGCCTAGGTTACTTCATAGAAGAACGGGAGACCGAAATTTACTTCCGCTTACCTGACCATAATACAGTTTTACACGCGGAAGTTCGTGAGACAACGGAGGTTCTAAAATGGATCAGTGTGAATATTAGGGCCACAGATGTCAATATATTTACTGACGGCAAGTCGGCAATTAGGGCAATCACAAACCAAAGAGTAAACTCTAGGACAGTTCAAGATTGCAAGAATATTATTAACGATTACGCAGTAAATGGCAACATTCGTCTTGTGTAGGTGCCGGACCACTAAATGGACGGGCGAAAAAGGCCAGAACGTTGCGGACAGTAATTTTAATTAATGCAAAGCCTTTCAGCGAAGATTGAGTTACAAAAATGGGCGAAGCCCGAGCTAGGAAAGTTTACTGACATCTTAACGGAGCACTGCGAGGGCATTTGTACCGGATTGGAGCCACGAATGACAATGAATTCAGGAAATTCATGGAGGATATGGAGACAATGGAGCACTTCCTTTATCATTATCCGGCCTTCACCCAGCTGAGATCGCGTTATTTTGGGGATGACTCCTTACCGGACATTACCCCTCTTAGAGGTATTGACTAAAAAAGTTTGAGGGAGTATGTGAACTATACTGAGTTCCCATAAAAGTAGGGTTCGTTTTTAATTCACATGAGAGCGCACAACAGGCCTGTACTGGCTTATGTGTATGTATCCGGACATGAGCGTAATAACTCCTCTTTTTAACCTATCCTAGGCCGGATTTTATTCGAGTTTTGAGCTTTGGGATGTTCAAAGACTCATAGTAGAGTTTTATGGTGAATATTTTCTTTTTTGAGAATCTTAACCCATTATGTGCTGATTCAGCAAAATGTTTCTTGTAGGATTTTACACAAAACTACTGAACACATTCTCCTATATCGCCTTTACAACAATTTCTGGTATTACAGTTTAAATTTAAGCTTTGCTATACTCACAGACTTATATATGCCTTTAATTATGAAAGTGGTCTAAGTCATATGCATTTTTACTTCGAAATCCTTACTGATATTATAAATTTGAAAGTGAGTTTGTTTGTTTACTTTCGCTTTCACGCCAAAACCGCTAAACCAATTTTGAAAATTCTTTCACCAATGGTAAGTTACATTACCTGCGTCAAATATAAATGTCGTTTAATAATACTTTCTTACTCCCTTTTTTGAAAAGAACAAATAAAACACACATTTGATAAGGGTCAGATTATTAAAATGTTCCACAAAAATATGGGTGGTTAAATTTTACACAAAATAAAAGTTCCTAAAATGTCAGAATACATCGTTTTTAATAACGGTCCACCAACACAATCAACCCCTTTCTCAATAACACCCATTTTAAACTTCCAAATCGTCGATATGAATTCGTGGTCTCCTCTCATCAGTCGTTAGAACCCTCTTAATTTGGAAAGGTTTGATTTTGTTGTATAGTATAGTGGTACCTGCATCAAATACTTAACTTAATTTTAAATACAAGCCCCCTTATGCAAAAAAATTTATTTGTAGTTGAAGAAAGATTTACTATTTTTTTTTTAATAAGGAAGTTGGACTTTATTGCAAGTTTTTAGTTCCAGAAAAGCTTTTAGTTTTAAAAAATTTCAATTAAAAGGACCGTATTTATAAGTAGATAACCAGTATTTTTTTTTTCAAATGCAAAATGATGCACAAGCCCTGATTCTAAATTTTCCCATTTCAAAAATTATTTGCATGTTCTTAGGTAAAATTCTATCTCCCTTTTCACTTTTCTCGCCATCTGTTTAGAACAGGAGGGCTTTATTCTCGAGAACAATTTTCCGGGATATTATTGAGTTATTTTAAAATAAGCAAATATAAAAAGTATGCAAAACATATAACATTTGCAGAAAACTTTTTAAAAAAAACAAGTAAGAGTGCTATATTCGGCTGTGCCGAATCTTATATACCCTTCACAAATCATAAAATGTAGAGAAAAGACATGCGTGCATATGTACGTATGTATATATATACATACGTAGATATGTAAACATGCAATTAAACTGCAATATGCAGCGCAAAACTGCATTTTGCTCAGCAGCGAACTTGTATTTTTGTCATTTATAATAGAATATTTTTTTCCAACTTCTAACGCTGTAAATCGTGCAATTTAAAAAACCAATTATTTATCTTTCATTAATTTTTTAAAATCACCGTGTTTTGACATGTCGTGATTTGCAGAACAGGGCCTTATGAATTAAGTCAAGTGAAACTGAAATATAGACACTTTGCAGCAATATGCATGGGTATAAGGGTTAAAATATATGTGTTTTATATACATATAGGACACAATGGGGGCTATTCTGGAATACGCGTCGAATTGGTGAAAGTTACATGCAAAACAAAAACAAAACTGTGTAAATGTAAAAAAAAATTTTTTTGTTTCGCATACAAAATTAACCGTTTTTAAAAGAGAGAGAAACGCGTTGAAATTCTCACGTTTATTTCATTTTAGAAATGTATTACAAACAAAAACAATTTTCGAAAATTTGTTTTTATTTTAATGTAAAGTTTCACTTTTTCGACGCGTTTTCCAGAATAGCCCCCAATATATTTTAGTTTATAAAACTTTTTTCATTTACTCTTCCGATAAATTTTTTAAAATATGTACATTGGAGCGACTCACTTGAAAAAAGTTTTTGTTACCCCTCAATATAGTTCATTTTAAACTTTAAAGTATTCAATTTACACACAACTTAATGAAAATTTAATTTTTCTCTCGATAGTTTAGTATACAAGCTATTTGTATGAAATTTTTACACAATATCAATATGAGGATTAATTTTGCATCATTAACTCAAAAATCTCATTTTTTGATATGTGATGTTGTTTTAGAAAATGAGAGATATGTATGTATTTTTTTAAGTTGCAAATAACCTACTAGCCTACTATGTTCCGTTCAAAGTTCTTATAATACCTAAGACAGTTTAAAAATAAACTTTTTAAACATTACTGCTGCACTTCTACCAATGAGTAAACATAAGCACCAATAAAATGCAGGAATACAAACTGGCTTTAGATATAAAAGTTAGCAATTTTCTTTTTTTAAAACCAACACTTCTCTATAGGTAAGTTTATTTAGCAATCGAATAATTAAGTTATTTTCGGATCCAGCAAAAACGACATGAAAAAGAAATAGTTAATGCATGGGTTCAATTTAGGTGCAGAACGCAAGATTTAAACACAGGCGAGTCATTGACGACCATGTGTTTACATTTAACAAAACTGCTCGTCATTGAAATGAGTGCTTAGAACCCACGAAAGTTCCCTTATTCGATGACGTTTTTCACAAAGCTAAGAAAAAAAGCATTTTTCTCTGCCAGGATACGAACCTCGCTATTAAGACTGTTAAGACATACTCTCTACCATCGACCTAGTGTGTACTTATTATTTCACGCAGATAAAACTGGTTTTATGACAATATGTCAATATGATGATTTAATTCCGTTTTTACATGGCTATTTCGGCGGATATTTATTTCAATGTATTAATTACCCAGCAATATCGTATGCGTTTATGATGAGTTCAAAAACTATAGCTTTATTACGATTTGCACAAATGCTAAAGAAAGCATGAAAACTATTAAATTTTGAACGCATTAATTTTTTTTGCTGGGGAAAACATTAATAAATTTATTATTTGCAATAATATACATACTAAGATACATTCATGTAGGTATTACACAAGAATGATAAAATAATTATTTTATCATTCTCGGGTATTACATACATATTTATTTACATATACATATGTACATAAGCAGCTACATAGGTACATACATATGTATGTAATTAACCTAAGTTTTAGATCTTTAAAATAAGTGCAAAATGCCAATAAAACAAAATGTGAATAAAACATTCGTTCTGAAAATATGAGAACGTGAGTTCATATTCTCATCTCAACATTTATGTTTTTTTTTCCTACGTATTAAAAAATATTTCTTTCATATACTACCACATACATATGTATGTATTTACATACATACATATGTAAATATGTTTTTCTGAAGAATTTTAGAAAATAATATAAAATAAAAAGATACCTACATTAGTATACATATGTACCTATTTGTATATTTTTTTAAAAAATATAGGTATTTACATACATATGTACATATATACATACATACATACATCATAAATTGAACTCACCCAGGGAATCAATCCAGCTTAACTAAGCAGAAGTACTTTTTAATACATTTATTGAAAAAAAAAAACAAAAACCACATGAATGAAATAAAATAGCAACAACAAGCACCCTCAAACAAACAATCTCGTCCACTTTAAAATATTTATAAGACATCCATGATCTTTAGCAAGGGCTTACTTTTTTTCACATACATATACAGACACATTTATATTTATTATATTTACTTAGGCATATTTATATACATATATGTACTCGTATGTATGTATCAACATGTCTTTAAAAAAATTCATAAGTTTCAACACAACAACCAGTGTTGCCAGAAAATGATGGTGAGAGAATGCCAAATCGGTCAAAAAATTCTGATTAAATGTTCTACAGAAGAAACGTATAATGCTAGATTTAAATGTAGAAAAATTATTGTAATAGCTTTGAATTTCATGTTTATATGAACTTATTAGTATTTACAAGTATTTTTATAGGAAATGTTGCAATTACGTTTAAAATTTTTAACTAATAATCCACTATGACAACAAAAAGCGCTTGGGATAGTTTCATTGTTGCCATTTTAGCATTTCCACTGCTAGGTCTGGAATTTCCATTAGTTAAGCAGCATTTAACTATCAAAAAATTCTGCTAAATGCTTTCTAGCAGAGTTTCTTGCAAATAAGAAATTTTAATTTCTTAACAAAATTCTTCTGTATGGAGGGTTTTTCTCATAAATGTACATGTATTTCAGGGTAAAGGTTTCCTGATAATCTGCACTAGCAACAGTGAAATGCGCATAGCATCCAGCTAACCCTTCAATAATCAATTTCAATGTACGTATTTTTAATAAACAAATATTTTACTGAATGGGTAAAATAATAATTTGAGATTATTAGTGCGTTAAAGTTTTTTTAACGTAATTATAACATTTCCAAAACACACCAATTATTAACTATTTTATGTACTATAAAAATTCATGTAAATACTAATGAGTTTGTATAAACATAAAATTCAAAGCTATTTTAATATTTTTTTCTACATTTACATCTAGCATTATACTTTTCTTCTGTAGAACATTTTAGCAGAATTTTTTTGACCGATTTAGCATTCTCTCATCAGCATTTTCTGGCAACACTGGATGTATTTACAATAGTATGCATGACAATGTGTACGCAAACCACTACTTTGATACAAAGCGAGCACGTTACTACCCAGCAGGAAAACTCAGAATATCTTGTTACTTCAGGTCTTATCAAATCAATTACTATTTTTATCTTACTGCTAAAGAACGCCTTATAGAAGGTCGCTACACTTTTGCATAAAAGATAAGATACACATTCCACATTTCCTTTTAAGAGAAGGGGGAAGAGGAGCAAATTTTTTTTTTTTACCAAACGAAAATAAAATCTATTAACTTGAAGACTTTTCAGAATGGCTGGCAAAAAAAGCGAGAGGGAAAAGCAAAAATGATATAAGAGTGGAATGGAGCGAGTAGGCCTTGTACATCCAAAGTAAGGAGTACAACGGCCTTCTAGAAAGTATCCTTGCTCTTTCTTTTTCCCGCTGGGTAATTGGGAATTTCGTATTTGCAAACATGTGTATGTATGTACATATGTATATACATATCGAAAACAAAAAATATAAACAAACTAGGAGAAGTGTTCATGCAATTTCCTTGCAAATAATCTGCGTAAGCAAATGATGCCGATTTTTTAATTGTAGGGGACGCATACATGTTTTATTGTTGTACAACATAGATGATCAAAAATAAAAATGAGATGTATTAGCGCTCGCTCTCGCAACCCTAACTCCCAGCAAACATATTGGCAAACACCTAAAACAAATTTCATAATGATATGAATAAAAATGTCTTTTCAAAACGTTTTCATTTCCAGCCTTAAATATTTTGTAGCATAAAAGGCATTGAATGTTATGAAAAGCATCATTTATCATAAAATACCGTTCACATCTCATTTCGTAGACGTGTAGCTTTTATTTTTTTTACTTTGTTTTTTGTGTGTTCAATTGTAATTGAATCGAGTGTGTTTACTGTGCTTTGTTCAACAAAAACCAACAACAATGCTTAATAAATTCCTGAAAAAAATGACGATACTCCGACGCATGTGTTTTCGTCGCTTGCTCAACGATGAATGAATGAGTTTTTAAAAGAGCGTAACAAATGTGTATGAATTTTTTTCAAACAATTGTTGTATGGGCTGAACATCTATGTTGTACAATTGCAAATAGATATATAAGTATATCGATGCACACCGAAGTCAATATTGCGCTAATAAATATCTATACATATATAATTGCAAGGCTTAATTTTTAAAAAAATTGCCTTATTTATAAAAAATAGTTTATATTTTTAAGAGCGCAATTTTCATCACATGTAGTACATATTATGTCCATGCAAAAATAAATGAAAATGTATCAGACTTTGGAGGTTTGTGTGATCCATCCGGCTCATTTCTTGCAGTTTGTTAGGCTGATTTTACATCTTTCATTTCTTGTGTGCCATCTGCCAAAAAAAAGCGTAACCAGCAATTACTAATGAAAAACTGTTTGATTCAGACATGTATTTATTGATTTAAACTGTTTCCAATCATGTTGGATTTTCTAAAATTGCCTATTAGTTATGCATGAAACTGTTCAACTTAATAAGTATGTACGTGTCTGAATCAAACAGTTTTCATTAGTAATTACTGGTTAGGCTTTTTTACGCATCTTCGAAAATTTTTGTTTAAATTACAAAGAAATCAAGAGCTGTAAAAGTTAAGGTTTGAAACCAGTAAAATTTTAAATAGCACTTACATAAGTCTTTAAGTACATACTCGTATGTATGTATACCTGTCTGTGAATATAATTAATAAATAGTTATAAGTTAGCAAGCATAAGCTTTCGTTTTATTACATCTTCGTTTCATAGATTTATACCTACACATACATACATATGTATGTATGTTATATATAAATAATTGAATTTTATAAAAACAATTTCACTGTAATTCAGTGCGAGTCGCTATAGTTTAATTTTTACAACAATAAAACACATGATTTTACCCTACAATAATTCAAGAAGGCACATAATTTTACAACCAAAAATGTATATCTTGCAGGAGCTACATAAGTGCCATTTCAACTTTTACAAAACTTATATTAGGTATTTATGTACCTACCAAAAATAAAAAAGTATCTTAGTATATCGAACACAGCAATTTTAAACGCAAATGCAAAATTTCTCTGTGATTAAAGCATTTGTGTTTAAGATGTTTTCGTATATACATATTAAAATATATTATGTTTATATAATCTATAGGAGTTTCACTGCAAAGTTCCTTTTTGGCAGTATTTATAGCAAATACACGTGTTGAAATAATTGTTTACTTGTATGGCTGTGTGTACAAAGTACCGAAATTTTATAAATATGTACCTATGTACACATTTTAAAATTTTTGAATTAAATTGGGTGAACCTGGAATATATGTATGTGACTAAGATATGCATAAGTAGGTATAAGGGTTAAAAATGTGTAGGTATGTGTTTTTACTAAAACAACGCCAGATATCAGTAAATGAGTTCAAATTTTCATAATGATTTCACCATGATTTTTCCATTGGAAAATCCCTATCATTTGACAGCCATATCATAAAAGTGTGAAAAATATCGGTTCGCCGCTTTGGGGCGGCTACCACGTTTTTTGGCTACGGAATCTCCACACGTTGATCCTGTCGTAGTAGTTATATCCTATATGTACCTATAAGTTCATAGTGTGTATGTATGTAGGCATATGTATTTTTTCCCACAATGTAACTTAATTTAATTTCTGTCCGAAAAAGTAGAAATCACAAATTGACTTTGATTTATTCTCGAAAAAATAAAAATCGGAAAATAATTATTTCTATAATTAAAATTTAAGTAGGCTAAAGTTCGTATCTCTTTATAAGCCAAATTACATGTGATAATTTTTAAGGAACAAATAACACCAAAGTTAATTGGAAATATTCTGACAAACACCAACAAAACAAAACCACTAACAATTATTTCTGCTTGAAAAAAGAAAAATCAAGAAATAACAATTATTTCCGGTTAAAAACAAAAAATCCGGAAATAACATTTATTTCTGCTTAAAAAACAAAAATTTAAATTTTAAACCCATTGAAGTTTAGAAAAATCTAGTTTAGAACAATTAAAATGGTGTGGTTGTCCACGTTGTTTGATGTTTCCCTTCTATACAGTTGCTTTTTTTTAAAGTTCGAAAATAATGACTATTTTTGGTCCCCGATTAATTTATTTTGCAAAAATACATACATATGTATGTATATTGAAAAAAAACTTTCAAGTGTAAGTTCGAAACTCAACAAACGAATCATAACAGGCCGACTTCTAACTTATTAACCATGATAGCCATTCATTTTGTTGCAAAACATATTCAGAAAACAAATAAGCAAATCAAACAGATTCAAACAATCCTATCCCCTTTTGTATGTGTGTATGTACATACATACGTATTTACAATCATACATATGTGCCCTTAAGTATGAAAGTGGTCTAAGTCATATGCGTTTCTGCATCGAAATATGAAATAAATCTCTAAAAAAATTCAATAAACATTAAATAAACTTCTATGAATTTATAAATTAAAATGTTGCATAATATAAAAATATTTTTTAATTTCTTCAAAGTAATCTATTAAATATCTCGATGAAAGAAATATATGACTTAGACCACTTTCATAATTAAGCGCACATATATTTAATATATTTTATCAACACGCATTCATTAGCACAATACTTTATTTGTATACAAAAAAAAATTCCCAGTTCTTACCACAAACAACTTAATATTCTTCTTTCAATACGTTTGCTAGCATATTGTTGCTGTGCGTAGAGTTGACTACATACACACGTACAAACAATTAAATATTCTTCTCTGAATACTATTTGTCGCATATTGTTGTTGTTGTAGTTGTTCATATGAACACTCTTATGCACATACATATGTATGTGTGTATGTACGAGGGAATGGTCTTCATGCTAGCGTATATTTATACATACATATCTACATAATGTTTTTTGCATGAGGCTACTGATTGTTATACACATCCATTCATATGCATGCATACGAAAAAGAATGTGCCAAGCAAAAATACAATAAGGCAAAGTCTATGTATTGGTGACAAAAAGGGGTTTAATACGAAATAATACAAATTAAAGCAAATGTTTAAGTATAGTAAATATTTATCGCATTTAAGCGAGCTTCAGCAGCAGAGTGACTAGTGTGGTTGATTAGAACTTTGAATATGCTTGGTTCTATGCGCGGTAGGTAGTTTTTTCATGAAATTTTAAAAATGTATGATAAAACCATATATTTCAAAATTTTATGAACCGATTATTTTTTTTTGCTGATTTTCATAACCAATTGTGCTGAGGCAAGTGCGGTCGTTTCAGTCCAACTCCGAGCTCTCTAACTTGTTTGGGAGCTTCAAAAACCGCGTTTCACGCCACCCATATAAAATCCGTACAGACAGACGGACAGACGGATAGACGGACAGACGGACATGTCTTTTTTTCATCTCCTGTTCATAAGGATTCAGAATAACTAACTTTATCTGGCAGGAAATGAATATTGTAGAAGTTACAAAAATCTGGACAAACCTATATATACCCTTTACCATTTTTGGTGAAGGGTATAAAAAAAAGAATAAAATAAATAAAAATAAAAAAATACTATAAAAAACGAACGCTAATGGTAGAATTAGTAGATTCGCATCGTGACTTTACGAAAATCTGTAACATAAATAAAACATGTTTAATTTGTATCGTATCGAAAATAGATTTTTACGGAGCAAACGTTAACTTCTCTCTCACTTACATACACACACATGTATAAAGCAAAAACAAATACAATACAATACAACTTCACATATTTACTAACTAACATACAGATTTAAACGATACGACAACTTCAAAAGTAACACGATACGAATCGACTAATTCTACCACAAGGAAGGAATAATAATTATAAAAATTTACCCACTAAATTCCAGGTTTCTTAAAAACACGAAAACTTCTTCAATTAGAGTATTCTGACTTATTTTAAATTGTTGTAAAAACATTTTGGAATTCCAACTGGGAAAAGACAAGCAATCAAAATTTTTACACTTAAGAAACTAGCAACTGCTAAAATGAAACCACCTGATTATGAATTCGCCTTGACATTTAAGATATAATTACCATGATGCCAGATCTATTCTCCACATTAGGACTGCCACAGTTTATTTTACTTTGTATTTCATTTGTTAGCTAATTTTACCCATTTCCTTATATCATGTGGCTTTGCTTAATTTTCTAGTTGCTATACAAAATGAGTAGAAGAATTAAACAATTATGCAGCTTGATAAGAAGCAATTTATTCCATTTAATTAATTGTACTTTTAACGATAATTTTTTTTCTACGCTAATACATTAGTTAATAAACGGTCAAGGCATAAAATGAAACAATGAAAATCGAAAGAATGTAAAAAATCAAAGGCTTGCATGTGTATTTGGACCATGAAATTGTATGTGCATGAGTCATGAATTGTAAGCAAGTTAGCCCTAACGGCAAACCAATACTGGTAAAAAGGAACTACCGCTTTTATTACTTCGGCATTATCATTTTAATTGTTACCATGCCGTTTTGTCTACTTAGACTAAATGCAAAGTTTATGCATACCACGAGTATAAACTTTGAATTATTATCATATACTGCAGCTGTTTTATTGTGTTGGACACCAACCAGCAATTGCTACAAATCATAATGATGTAATTTGATAACGATTTTCCTTAGCAAATTAGGTTATTGCACTTTGGACCTAAATGATTTATGTGTTTAATTGTTTAATCATAAATATTATTCAGAGTTAGAAGAAGATTAAGGTTCCTTTAAAAATAAAACTTTAATAAGTATTGGGTAGGGAAGTAATTCTCGCAGTCGTGATTGATGTAACTTAAGACTCAAAAATAATTTCGATAGTGTATAATTTTCGTATGATATTACTCGACAGGAAGAGAGTCGGCTTATTGTTTTATTGTTTAAATAAATTTATTTCAAGTCCTCGGTCTTGAAAGTAGAGGTAACACTCCGCTGGGTTTTTCTTAACGTATGCAGATGAGTATTGAAACCACTGATCTTTTCAAATGTAAAAGTTTCGTATATAAGGCAGAAATCTACATCAACTGACACCACACACAGTGGACCAAACACAGAAGAACGCTGATGATGAAGGTTTAGTGACCTTCGAAAACGGCTGGCTGTTCCGTTCAACTATGTGTTGTCAGAATATTTATAACTAACTTTGATGTTATTTGTTCATTAATAATTATCACATGTAATTTGGCTTACAAAGCGATACGAACTTTAGCCTGATTAAAATCATAAATATATAAATAAAATGAAAGTTCGAACAATAATAATTAAAATTAACTAAGTAAAATCTAATGGTTGCACATCATATGTGGAAGGATGAATGTGTCACTCCTGGTTACAGACTTTGGAGAGAGGCTGAGGATGAGACGAACAATTAATAAATTGTTGAAAGGCTATGGCTAAATTGCTATTACAATTACAATTTCCTCTATGAATTTGGATATTTTCACTATATATTCAAAGCACTATATAACTTCGGCATGATAAAAGGCAGCTAAATGGTTACTTGTACTGAATCGGTGATTTTGTATGAAGGCTCACTTGAGTTAAAAGAATCAAAAGTTGTGTTTTGAAAAACACAAGTTGAAATCGAGGTGAGTATTTTCATAAAACTATTTTCTGACTATGCAAAAGAAGACATCAGGATGGTCTTGGGTTCTAGAGCAGGCAAATGCTCAGGAGTACGAAATGTCCGATGAATGCTGCCCGTCTTGGGGATGCCACGTGAGATCACTAATGAGATCGAAGGTAGGGCTCTGAAAAAAAATAGAATTGACAAAATTGGGACTCCGAGTGGATGTGTGTTACAACACTAACCTTCCAAACCTGACCTAGACTGTGAAGGAATTTTCGAACTCTTTCTTTGGAACGATTTTCCGTCATTCCATCCCCAATTTGGGAAATATACATACATACATAACAGTTTCGCCTTGCCCCATCTTCTGTGTTCTCTTGAATACTAAATCAATTTTTTATTTGATGCCCATTGTACCCAGCGTTACCGCTGATGCTACTAAAGCAGCAATTTGCCACTTCTTCGACTACTTCGATACTATTTTGCACCCAAATGTGATACGTTTTGTAATTTTTGCTACTCTTTTCATACTTTTTACTAAATGAAGAGATATTTTTTTTGTAATTTCTGTCTTATTAAAACTCCTAGCTTGAATATACAATTTTAATATGGATGTATATGAAAACTTAATGTCCTCATCGGTTTGACCAATCGCTTTTTCTTCTAGTTAGTTTCTGTTTCTTTAATTAGTTGAATTTAAGATGAGTAGGGGATTTTTTTTATCAGAAGCTTTGTAGTGGAATTTCATCAATAATTAACCGAAGTGATAAAAGATTGAGTGTATCAAAGTATTTACATCCGGTATTTCTTAAATTTCTCTTGCGCAAGTTTCCCTAAATGTTTTTTAAATGTGTCTCTTCCTCTACATTGCCACTTTCTTTACTACTATGTTTGTATTTACTATTTTATTAAGTGGGTGTTTATATAGCTTAAATTAGACGTGACATAAACATAACCATACAAAACAGCTGTTCGTACCAAACTAATGGGCAACACTGTATTGTATAACCATAACCATATAAACCAATTGAATTTTGGTTTTTGTTATGGCTATGGCAGTCTTTCTTGAAGCAAGTCTGAGTGTATGGGAGAGAGAGGAAAGAAGATAGAAGAGGGGTACTGACTTGCTTTGCCCGGAAAAGTTACTTCAATTCTATTTTGTTATTTCATTCGCTGCATTAAAACAATAGGAAAATTGAACAAGAAACCGTCCGTGTGTAAACAAACGAGCAGTTTTAAAAGAGAATTGAAAAGAACTGCTTCAAGAAAAACTGCCGAGTCCAAAACATGACTTACCCTAACTTCATGTCAGTTTTTCGTTGTACATGCGGCTGTGGATGTCTATACTATTTGTATATTGAGCACTGCAAGTCTTGTATTGACGAAGAAGAACCACAGACAGACAAGTAAAGATGAAAGTTGTTTTCAGGTTACACAATTTCAAGGAGATGGTATGTTAAATGTTGCTATTTATCAGGTATCAAAATGACCCAAATGGCAACAGAATTGCCTAGTATACCATAATCTCAAGAACATCGTAGGAATTTTGAATGTTCCTGGTTCTCCGGGTATCAAAATATTTTTATTTTATTATAAATGTGCAGGCATACATATTCATCTTGCAATACTTTTAAGGAAAATGTGATGAAAATGTGATGACTTTTTTTAATTTTCAAGCAGCAATTAGATGCATTTTCGTCGAGAGTATTAAACTTTAGAAGTGAATTTGATTGACTGAGAATCTTCAATATTTGGCGATTATTGCTGCTTCCCCAAATATACTTATACATAGCTTAAGATTTTCCATTCAATCTTAGGAACTTTAAATTTAATTTTTCTGCCTTTAGTAAACGGTGTTTTGCAGTAATTAAATCGAACTATAACAATAACAATTAAAAATAAACATTTTAATATACGACATAAGATTACAATTCAATGCGTACGTACATTTTTTTTTTATTGCATTTTCTTTTTTTAATTCAAAACAACAACAATAATAGATTAATTGAAAAAAAGATCAAGGTACAAATTATCAAAAACAATAAACAATAAACTGAAGTGCCTCCTTTTCATCATTAAAAAAACAAAGCTCATGTATGCATGTAAATATGCACATGTATACAATTACATATATACATATACTCGTGCATCCATAAAAATATAACTCACAATAGCAGACACACACTCACACACATACATACATGTAGATGTATGCATGCACTGCATCTCTCTTCCCTTTACTTATAGAAGTACGAGTATGATAGAAATAAAGAACAAGAATATTGCTTATTATTTAATCTTTTCGGGTTTCTGTTCAATTTGTGACGATTTGGTTTCAATTGTCGTTTTTATCTTAATCCGCATGTACGTGGACATATCTATTAGGGTGATTGATTCGGTTTTTCAACCGGTTTTTTTTCACAATACGGTTGTTCGTTTTTTCAAAATGTTGATTTTTCGAATGTCGAATAGTCCGGTTTTTTTACAATTTAAAAACCGGCTGAGTCGAATACTTTTCGATTTGTAATCGTATATTTTGCAATAAAATTAGTTTTTACTCAGGTATGTGATGGAAAAAGATCGTTTTGAAAACGATTTCAAAACAATCGTTTTGAAAAGGTGTGATGAATTCCGATCGGTTTTAAGTATAATTTTGGAGATAATTTTAAACTACCGACTTCTAAAAAGTACACTAGAAGATAAAATATAATTCACACAATAGGGTTGTGAAAAGAAATTTGTCAAAAATAAGTTTTAAAATTATTGACGAAACGACTACAGGAAACGCATCACACCTTCTATCGTTTTCAAATTGTTTTTGTGTCTAAATCGTTTTTCATCACATACCTGACTATGTTAAAACTTTGACCAACGTGTTCTGTTGATTTTCCTAAGTATTTTTTTCAGTGTAAATGTTGTAAGCGTTTTTTGACCATGGCAACACTTACTGAAACATGAAATTAAAGCGAAATTATTTTATGAAGTGGTAGCAGAGGCGAATTAAATTGGCCTTATTTATTGTGTGCAATGGATGTCAAAATTCATTTGCAAGTGTTTTTTAATTTTGCTGACATTTTGCTTCATATTTTATATAGAGGTAGATATCCACGTTGTCCATACATTCATATGTATATATGTATATTATATATATGTACTATACATTAGTACATATATGAAGTTAATTTTTATGTTTTACCTTTAATTTTTGTATTGTTTTATAGTATTTACATGAACTGTTAACTCTTTTTTTTAATAAAGCAATTTAAAATCAAAACTTGTGTATAATAATTTTCTTACTTAAAAACACCGGTTGACCGGTTTTTCCTGAATTGTAAAAACCGAAACTGGGGTTTTCATAATTTCACATACTCGAACTATTCGAAAACCGGTTTCTGGAAAAAGTCGAATAATCGATCACCCTAATATCTTTGCAGTATAATGAGCGGAACACAACTGGGACGAACGACGAATTCCTCGATAAGAGTTCGCTGCGTAAATTCGTCGAGTGCAGCACAACAACGAATCCGTCATACGTTTAACTTCGTTTTTTTCAACTGACAGCTAAGTTGAAATACATGGTTTCTTATGAGGTCTGTTACATTCAGTACGTGTCCGTCAACGCAAAGTACATAAATTGGTCAACTTTTAACTTTTGGCGTACGTTGATTAGTTTGACAGATATTGGTTGGTTTTTTTGGTATGTTCTGATTTAGGTTTTTGTGTTTTGCGGCAGCAAAAATATAATAAAACAAAATAAATAATCGAAATAAATGAAAAAGTTGAATTTAATTAATAAAATAGAGAATCAACCTATTGAAGCTGTTCAAATGCTTCCGTATATAAAGTACTCATTGTGCCAACCTTCTACGTCTTTCCGTTAATGTCAGTTGAAAAAGCGAAATTTAACGTATGACGGATTCATTGTGCCCCGGTCTTTATAATTGATAAAGTTGTTTATTGTGTGTGCAAAGACAGAGATAGAGAGAGAGAAAAAAATTGTATTTTCGTCGTTCGTCGGCGTACAAAATAGAAATAAATCTATCTTAGAGTTCGTCACGCCACGATGAATTTTGTTCAACGGCGGTGTTGTGTTAATTTTCATATGCACAAATGTGATTTATTTTTTATGACAAAAGTTCGCACCGAAAAATTCGTCGTTCGTCCCAGTTGTGTTCCTAGCATAAGTTCAAATATACTCATATATGTGTGTGAGTGTTTGCATTTGGATTTTATTATCTGTATACGCTTTGTTTGAAACAAAATAAAACTTTATTAATCGTTCTTGTTGTTGTCATTAATACTTCATGCTTTTCTCTTGTTCAATATCAGACATCAGAGATGCATCATGGAACGATTATAATAATACTGGACTGCAATTTCAAAAGTGCTCGCTCGTTCTATTGCTTATTTTTATATGTATTGCTGATACGCCTGTAATATTTCACTTATATATATGTATGTACTTTTTAATATTCAGGGCTATTCGGGGATATGCGCTTCACTTCTTCATCCTCGAACGTTCACTTTCGATAGTTCGACGTCGACAGATTCTAATATACGTGCGACAAAATATCGTTTGCTGTAGTCGATTTTTTTTATCTCTTATAGAAAACATAAACATAAACAAAAAAGTTAAAATAAAAAAGGATTTACAGAAATAAGTTAATAAAAAACTAAACAGCAGAAGTACCAAGTAACTTAAAAATAAACCGACAGTGAAAACTCAGTGAAAGTGAAGTTATTTAATAATTTTCTTTTGTTTAAAAATGTGTTCATATCTTTGGTCAAGTAAATTGTAAGTAGAATTGTATTGTAGAACCTGGTCGTATTTATTTTTTCTTTATTTACTTTACCTTTACTCGCTAAAATTTGGTTTCGAACGAAAATGAAATTGAAGCTTCCTGAACAAGTATTTTAGAATACATCCAATGTGAAAAAAAAATATATATATTTCCTAGCACTCACAACTCCAAAGTAGTATTTAAGAGAATAAAACGCGAGTATTTGTGGTGAAAGTGACTTTCCGAATGGACCTGGGCTCGAATCATCATATCCGTGAACGTGGAACTCATCACGTAAAACACCATTTTCGGATTATGACATACGTGAACGTACTGAAATTCCATTCAGCTTATACGTTTGACGTTATCACTTAATTTGTTTTCGTACGATTGTTGGTGTGATCACGGATGTGCCCTAATTAATTCTTAATTCATTTTATTACTTAATTCAAGTGGTGACATGTTTCATTCTGAAGTTTAAATATTCGCTGGCAGAAATGATTATTTTTCAAAGTCTCCTGTGTAAAAATGCAAAATATTTGGAAGTACTTTTTTGCTAAAGCTATTCTGTAAATTTTCGACAACGTAAATTTTTCGAGCATTTCAGAATCTTTTTAAATTAGACCATAAATTGGAAAAACAATCCATGTAAACTGGTCTTCTCGATAGGCTTGTGTCATTTTTGAATGAATTAATTCAACTGAATGATTCTTTCAAGTGAAAGAATGAAATAATTCTGTATTTTCTCTATATTTCTTTCATCTTTCTTTTTTATTTTTCTATTTACTTTCGTATTCTTGCTTGCTTTAATTTTTCTGTTTTTCTGCTAATAGAAATCAAGACTATGGATTTCCCTCGAGAAAATGTAGTTTCAAATAAGTATTAAAAAAGTTTTTTTGTTTAAAATAACATTTCACGAGAATTGAAACATTTTCAAAAAGAGATAGACATTTCATTCTGAAAAGTGTATGACATTCAGAAAGATGAAAGAAAAGAAAGATGGGATTTTTATGAGAACTTTTAAAATTGCTATTTGTGCAATTGTACAAATTTGCCAAGCTTGTTTCATGAAGCCCCTTTTCAACATTAGTGGCCCTATGCTTTATAGGGAGTGAGACGAAGAAGAAGAATTCTTTCGAGGTCGTTGAGCAGGCCCAATCTCAAGAAATATTCTGAGAAGCAATTGCTTCTTAATTTCAAATAAAATTTATTCATTTTAGTAAATGAAATTTAAAATTGCCATGAATCCATCTGATTTTGCTATAATTTTCGTTAGTTCGTAAGCTTATTGTAAATGAGTTAGCAAAAAGTCACCTATATTTTGAGCTAGCTAATGAAAATCCGACTGGGACAAACTAACACATGTTTCAAGGTGATTGTGTGATTTTGTCTGTGTGCGCGTGTAAATTTGTAGCTAATGATGTTGTAATACCGGTATGTAGTAATTAACAGGTAGTAAATTATAATGTTAAATTAATTATCTATTTATGTAGATATTATCAGCATTTCTAATTGTACGTAAAACAGTTTTAAGATGTTTTGTTTCTTAATAAGTGGGTCAAAGGTGAATATGAAAATATTTATATATATATAAATACTTTACAAAATAAATTTGCAAAGTATTGTTGCACAAATATGGGCGGGGTAACTAGACCATATGCCCAAGATGTTATCAACAGTATTTTAAAAAAGTTTTTGTGACTAACTATACACGATCTATGCCTTCACATAGGAAGTAGCAACGCAATTCCACAAAAGAATCGCAAGATTATACGGTTAACCATGGCGGATCAGTCAACCAGTGCGAGCGAGACGGAAAACTCTCGAATATGTATGAATTGCTTTTAATTTCCTCAACATCTACGATAAGTAAAAGGATTTTTCCAAGTCATGTTTTACCAAAACTAAAGAGGAGAATCCCTTAAATGCAAAACATTTAAACCAATTTATTTTTCTGAAAGATTGCGTTAGAAGATCTGTTTAAACTATATAATGACTTCACAAACTTGTTAATTTTTAATAAATACATATGTACTCGTACTCGTATTTATGATTTTTTTATTTAGTTTAAGAATTATTATGTGTGTTTTTTTGTTTTACTAATAAACTCAAATTAATAAATTTAACCGATTAATAAACTTTATTAATCGGTTAAATGGTTAATATCGAAATTAACCGATTAGGCAAAAACTTCGAGTAATTAATCGAGCGGTTAACCGATTAAAGCAAAACCCTAATTAAATGAATAAGCACGTAAGTCGTCTTTTGTGTATACATATGTATGGAAAAGTAAGCATTAATTACATAAATAATGGGAGAAATAATGTATTATTTTCCAAAGCAAGACTATGCATTCCTTTAGAAACGAGAGGGTTATTTGATCAAACACCATAATTACACAATGATTACCACGTACATTACCACATCGGCAGAAGAAGAATGTATAGTTTTTTTTCTTGTGACAAGTGTTATGAATTACCGAATTCATTCCTCGGACGTATTAAAATAATTCATTACTTTCCTAGTACATGTGCTGTGTTAACAGTAATGAATTCTGGAATGAAAAATTATACATGCTGTGCATTACCTTCTCCTTTACTATTCATTATCTTTTTCCACTGGGAATTTTTATAATATGAAACGATCTCCGCATATTTAACTAAAAACAAGGTAAATTCAGAGTAGATGTTGGTTTAAAACAGTTCTTTTAAGCGGCCCATCCATTATACAATATTATTGCATATGTTGTAGTACATATTATTGTCGTTTTGACCTATACCATGCAATAAATGGCACAATATTTTCAAAGAAAATATTGCACAATTTTCCGGGCAGTGAAAAAGTAAACAACATTAAACAATGTTACCACAACATTACACAATTGTCTTGATTGTACAATAAAAATCAAGTCTTTTGATATTTGCCAATACATTGTGCCAACTTCGAATATGACATACACATTGGCGATATTATTATACAATACGAAAAGTTGCACAATTATATTGCAAGTAGGTGGGCCGCTTTACAAATTTGATCTGCAATCTTATGATATTTTTTATTATTTACAATATCGCTAAGCAAAATCATTAAAAAGAAGAAAAATTTACTGTTTTGCGAAGCTTGATTTTAAGACATAGGCGGTTGTGCATGAAAATATCTGATATTACAAGTTGATTTTTAATTATCACGAAAATATTTGAATAAAAACCTTAAATCAAATCCCCACATACATATGTACATAATAAGTATATAAATAATTCACTAGTAGAAATGTATACTAAGCATCTCTCAATAGCAGGTTTAATTCTAGTTTCTAAATTAAATTATCACTTGTTGTAAAATCAAATTACATATGTATGTATGCAATAAAAAATAAATAGTCCAATGGTCCAAAAATTTTTATTAATCAATGAGGTCAGCGATCCTTATTAAAATACAACTTGTCAACAATTTTTAATGGAATTAACACATTGTTACATCACAGCAGTTGGTAAGGGTCATGTAAATAAATCATATACATATATATATACATACATACATACATACGTACATATCGCTGTTAACAAGTAGAAAGGCCCTAACTAAAATAACTGTAATTTTACAGGAGAAGGTAAAAACAAAATAATAAACAGTACAAGTGCTTGTACAACTGCTTTGTAAAGCTGCTTGTAAAAGCGTTATTTTTTAAACTATTGTAATAAATTTTTGTGACGAGGTGTACTCGCATTTGTGTGAAATGTATTGGAATCGCCAAAAACTCAATTTCGTGTGTGTGAACATAGTTCTTCGGCTTGAAATTAATTTTCCAAAAGTTACCAATATTTTCAATGCCTGCAGTTTTCTTTAAAGTTTATGCATGTATACAGTCAGTCATTGGCCCATTCTACAAAACAACTTATCAACTTTTCACTTTCCACTTATCAAATTTTTCGTCAATTTGCAAAACTTTTTGTTCCTCAAATTTACTCTGCAAATTCACAAAATTAAATTCGCTGCTAAATCTTCGATTATTTTCACACATAATAATCATAACAATGTTAGAAAAAAAGAAAAACAATATTTGAGCTTTATATTATACTCGTATGCGTATTTAATTTATTAACTTTCAAAATTAAATTTAAACTTTAATATATATGTTCTAAATATTTACAATGGATGTTTGTCTTGCGTGAGTGCAAATGCAAAATATCGTAGCTTTTCTTTCAAATCCAACAACAAAATACACACACAATCCCAAGAAAATCTACAATATTTTGCATTTGCACTTACGCTAGACAATTTGCATCAAACATCGAATACCGCCATTAATTTTATAAAAAATACTTATTTTAATGTTTTGAAAACTAGCAAATAAAATATCTTTTTTTTAAACCACATGTAAAGCTATGCACAGACGATTGTAAGATCTTACAATATTGTCAGATCAGGCAATGTGCTGACTGACAATGTACTAGCAATCAAAAATTGCCAATTTTTGCCAAAAATTGTCAGTTCACACGGTTGCATCAAATTTGTCAGAAAGTCTTACAATTTATTGCCAGACGTTTGTATGACAATAAATTCATCTGACAAAATCGTCAGTCGAAAAATTGTCAGTTCACACTGTTGTCATATGCAAAAATATTCAGATCTGTTGTTATGCGTTGCCAGACTCAAATCATTTCTTAGAAATTTTTGAATATCAATCCTTTGTGGTTGTGTTAAAAGTGACAAGTAATAATATAAATTATTATGGACCATAAAGAAGCAATTGCAAAAATTTTGTCTGCATATGTTTTATTATATATTTTTTCTTTAAAATCAAGGCAACACTGCTTATAGAAAAAAATTTTAGAAAGAAATGTCTTACAATGACGCCATTGTCAGATGCATAAACTTCGCACATCTCACAATATTAAAATGTCTTACAAATATGCGGCAATAATTTTACAATGTGTTCACACGATTATAGAATGTCTGACAATTTGTTGTCAAATGCTGGTCTTGCAATGGCCTGACAATGCTTTTTCTGACAATTATTTCAGACAATAATTGCCAGTTCACACGGTTGTAAGAAATTTTTTAGCACATTTGACTTACAATATTGTAAGATCTGACAACCGTCTGTACATTAGGGACGTAACGAATGCTCGCATTCGCTTTCCCATTCGCGAATTATTTGCTTGCTTTTGCTATTTGCATTCGCTTTTGCATTCTCTAAAACGTATGCGAATATTTCAAGCGAATACTAGAGACAAACAAAAATTGTACTTCTTTTATGAAAATAGTTTGCGATTAACAAACGTCAAAAAAACGAAAATTACTTTAAGGCAGCATAAACAAAAAAAAAAAAAAAATAAATATTCTCTTTATTAGTATTATCAATACTTTTCATATACATTACATTACAATTAGTTTATAACATTTTCTCTATTCAATTATGCATTAAATTTTACAAAATTAACAATGTGTCTTCTAAATATACTAGAATTATTTTCAAATTTTACATAATTTGGTAGGGAGTTGTAAAGGTGTAGACCTTTGTAAAAAAGCGATCGCTGCATCGATGTTTTTGATACTCTCTCAATTCCTCAGATTGTACGGTTGAGCCTCTCTCACATATACTATTTGTTCAGTTAAGTACTCTGGTGCTTCTCCGCTTCTGATTTTTTGAATGAAACTGATAGTGTTAAGTTTTAGTCTTTATTCAATGTTGAGCCATTTCAAGGATTCCAGCATGAGACGAATAGATGTATATCTGTTGCACTTCAATATAGTTCTCATTGCCTTATTTTGTAGTTTCTGAAGCTTTTCAATCTGATTTGTTGTACAGCATGTAAATAATATTGTTGAGCCGTACATACATATACTTACAAGTAAAGCATTCTAATCAAAGTTTTAAAATTTTAACGGAACTTTTCTATAAATAAGTTCTCATAAGTATCAAAATGAAACCAAAATCCAGCGGTGTTTGATTTGCGCGAAAATATTTTCTGATTAAGACTAGTCTGTTCAAAAGTTTGAAAAATGTTGAGCACCATTTATTACTTCGTACAGAATATTTTAAATGCAAACATTTGTTTGTTATGCCAATACGTTTAAGTAAATCACTTCAAAGTGTTTCCACCGAGCTTGAGAGTGATTTGTTGTTCGAATTTTCGTGTTCAATTTATGCACGTGCTGTAATGTGAATTTTATTCACATGTAGTTGGCATTTAAAATTGATTAAATATTCCTTAATGTCATTTTTTCGAAATTGTCAATCAGTATTGATCGATGACCCAGGGATGGAGTTTCTAATTTTAAAAGCATACATAAATTGAGTCCGAAAAATAGTATTTTCGACATTATTTAAAATAAATCAACTACTTTGAGGTGATTTATCCATATGCAAAATGTATGGTAAATCATGTATGAATTAACATGATTTGCACAAATCATCGTGATTTATCTAAATCATGCCGGTGGAAACATACTATAAGGTTGGTTTAAATTTTAATTTTTTGCTCGAATATTTCCTAAACTGGAAGTCTAAACAATAAAAACATCAGCTTGACATATGTTTGAATTTTGCATTAACCCGATGTGGCCCACTTTAGGCCTGGCTATGGTATTTTCTGCTCTGTGGTATTTCAAACTCCTCCGCCTGGCTTATAAAACTTTCCATACATACATTCCATGTTTGTAATTGATTTAATCACTTTTGCAGTTAAGTATGTAATTTTTTAAATTTATTCCGTAAAATTAGAATTTAAAGTAAGGAGAAATGTAACAATTTAAAACATTGTTCATTTAAAAAGTATCTATTTGCAAGCAATTTTATTTAACTTTTTACGAGCACAATAAACAAGTTGTGCAAATTAAGTTTCCTAACTAAATACCACATTTTTATAGAGTGCAAAGTTTGGATTAAAATAGTCATCAGAACAAAAAAAAAAAATGTCGACTTCATTTTTTTATATTACTGCAACTATATGTACATTAGGGATATAACTTTTTTTGATTAAAAATTTTACACGCATTACGCTATACGGGAATATTGCTCAGATTATATAAAAATTGATATCTTAAGCCAGATTTTAACCAAAACCAAATGCGATTTCTAGAACCTTCCAAAAAAAATTTTATATGTTTTTTAACAATTTTAAAACAACATAACGCATAAAAATAATTTGAAAAATGATTTTAAACAGTGTCAAAAAATGCTAATTCCAAACTTCATCGCGGAAAATTTTTTAACGATTGTGAAAAAGTAAAAACGCAGTTAGGGGCCATCCACATATTACGTAACGCAATTTTTTCCGATTTTTGACCGCCCCTCCCCCCCAGTAACAGATCGTAACAATTCTTAGACCCCCCCCCCCCCCACAATAACGTAACAAGAACTTTAAAAAAATTTAAATTGTTTTAAGTTTTTATTAAAAAAAAAAATTAAATTTAATTCATACACATACATATGTATGTATTTTTAAATAACTTTTTGTTTGAATTGAAGTAAATTTCTTTATTTAGTTATTACAAACTAATATACAAATATTTTTATGGCATTTTCTTAAGTTTCGTTTAGGATTTATGCATTTATTTATTTTATTTATGGGAAAATGCAAGTAATTGAGAATGGACGAATATTCGGGAATTCGAATACTTTATTTTTATTTTCTGTTAGACTAACACAGTGCGTAGACAAAAATCAAATAAGCTTGCAAAAAATAAATAATAACAATTATGTATTTATGTACATACATATGTATGTATATGCATATATTTATATCTATTTAACACTCATGATTCTTGATTTATTATGTATTTCTTTGATAAATTAAATACATAAATAAATGAAAAATCGAAGTGTTTTTGTACGAAACTAGTAAAATTTATGTTACGTAACAATTTTACACACACCCCTACCCCCCCCCCCCCCCCCCCCCAAAAGGGCGTTAAGTAATATATGGATGGCCCCTTATTCACATTTTCCCATGCCAGGGAAATTTTAATATTTGCAAAAGATACAAAAGTTATTTCCCTAATGTGCATATGTACATAATTGTATATTTGATTCTAATTTGATTTAACAGAGTTGGAAATTAATTGATACTTTTCCGTTTTATATAAATTTTAAACATTTTAAACGTTTGTGTGGTAAAAAAAAATTAAAGTCAGTACGTTTACGGCTGTGAGCAGTAAGTAAAAAAAATTTGCTTTGATTTGAACTTCAAATTTGAAATTAATTAAGAAACAGATAAACTCTTTATAGTGCAGATATGTACATACATATGTATGTATGTACATACATATATGTATTTGTATGTATGTACATAAATGTATTATGTATATTTGTATGTTCATGTTGTAGTTAATTGCAGCTTTTTTAAATGTTTTGCAAATTTAATGACTTTAGTCAAAGTCAAGGTTGCGATTTTTTATTTTTAATAGTTTTATTTTGTGGCATCGCAACAAAGCCTGACTTGGAGCTTGTTAATATATTATATGCAGCAAGTTTGCACAGTGCTAAATGTGCTAAACATATTTTGTTTTTTTAATGTTGAAGGTCTATTCTTGAACTTGTTGTTTATTTTTCTAGATCAAAGATTTTATTTAAAAAAAACCATATATTTTTGCATAATGAAAGATAAGAGCAAAAGAAAATAATAAACAAGTAGTAATTAAAAAAATCAAAAAACCCGACTGCGACTAACTTTGAACCATTAAATATCCTAAATAGTCATTCCAAATAAAAAATCATAAGAGAAACCTAAACATAATTTTGAAATAACTATTGAAAGATACCCGTTTTGATATAGTTCGCCAACTTTTTATTTTTTCCGTGTTTTCAAAAGGTCGCAGTCGGGTTTTTTAAATTACTTCTTGTTTCCTTTTTTATAAATTTACTCGTTCTATCTATCGATTATACATTTTTCTGTTAGGTCAGTCATAATATTACATAAATAATGGGAAAATTATTCTCGTACTTTGAGTCGTTAAAATGGGAATCCACGGTAAATATAAGTCGTTAACAATTAATTTAACAAAAGGTGTAATGGGCTAGAAATGATACTTGTAGATAATAAAGCTACATTTTTGCATATGCAAAATGAAATAACAATTAAAATTTGGGTTATTAAAGGTCAGTCAGTCGTAATTTCGCAATATTAGTTTTTAAGGAAATACATTAAGAAATATGAACGTAAAAATTTAAAATAATATAAAATGATTATTGATATAATGCTAAAAATAAACATCAATTTTCTGATAACCTATATATAAATATGTATATATACGAGGTTTGTTCAAAACGTATCGCAAATTTTGGATTTTCGCGGGTTACGTATATTCGAATTTTGATTTTATTGTGGCGTTATGTTGGTACTCATGTCTCTCACTTATGCCGACAATTTCGGCCATTTTGAATGTTCAGTTAATTGTTGTCAGCTAATTTGCTTGCACGTGTTTTGACTCGTCTTCGATTTTTATCTTGGTTCGTGCGGCAGCCTCCATTGAGATGATTGAGCTTTGGTTTCCACGTCATAACCATAAACCGACGATTCGTCACCAGTTATGACCCTCTGGAACAAATTTGGATCGTCCTGGACAGAGTCCAATAGCTCATTAGCAATGTGCATGCGATGCTTTTGGTCGAAAGTGAGCAATTTTGGTACAAATTTCGCGGCGACCCGTCTCATGCCCAAATCATTGATAAAAATCGAATGGCACGAGCCAATCGATATGTCTAGGTCCTCAGCAACTTCTCTAATGGTGATTCGACGATTGGCCAATACCATTTTCTTCACTTCATCAATTTTTTCGTCTGTTGTTGGAGTGCTCAGGCGTCCGGCACGCTCTTCGTCGTTCACATCTTCTCGGCCTTCTAAGAAAACATTTTGTACCACCGATCAACGTTCCAAGGTAGCTTCTCCGTATGCCACAGTCATCCACACATTCGGAGTGCATCCGCGCACTTAATTTCGCTTTTCACACAAAAAACTTGATACAGGTTCTTTATTCCATTTTTTTTTTAAATAGGTAAAAATCGAAGACCAGCCAAAACACATGCAAGCAAAGCAGCCATCAAAAATTAACTGAACATTCAAAATGGCCGAAATTGTCGACATAAGTGAGAGACATGAGTACCAACATAACGTCACAAAAATATCAAAATTCCAATAAACGTAACCCGCGAAAAATCAAAATTCGCGATACGTTTTGAACAAACCTCGTTCATATGTAGGTGTGTTGCGGTACGCTATCAATTAAGTAGTGTAAAGTATTGAATACTAAAGATGCTGAAAAATCGCCCAAATAAATTTAAACTCTGCTCAGAGGCATTTTTAAATTTGGTGGTTATAACGGTATCATTATCTCAATTATAGCTTAAAAACTTTTTCCTGGGCGCAATATACCAAATCTTGCTCTTATAAAATAAAAAATATTGAATAATTTGATTCGTATTCATACACATATGCGGCGCCCAAGGTTGAAATCAAACCAATTCGCTGTAACATAAACATAAAAATACTTTTTATACATGCTAATCTTGAATTCGCTGTAACGATTTTAAGCGTTTACCGTTAATATGTACATACATACACATATATTTAAGGTGTTGCCAAATCATTAAAAAATACTTAAAAACTCACGATTACCCTCGCTCACACCAAAACGTTATCTACATATTTTTATTTATCTAATATTTCTCTGTTTGATTTTCTAATTTGAACTTTTTTTCCATACAAAATTACAGAAGTAACAAAGGATTTTTGCAGTGCTACTGGCCCTAGTTATAAGTTTTCCTCTTCTTAAATTATTTTACAAATTCACACATGTTATCAGCCAGAGATCAATTCTTTTCCGGCACGGCGTCTACAACAGCGTCTATGGGTTTGGGTTTGGAAGTAATAGGCGAAAGCCACCAACCACCAGTTTACAAAACAACGACGATGCCACTGTTGTCTTCCAACGGATACCTCAATCAGACAAATGGAGGCCGAACGCCGGCAAATTCCCCAGTTGACAGACAAGCACCAACAATCAAATACGAAACAGAAAAAGATGATGGACGATTTTCGAATTTACCTGCACGCGAACCCATCGATATGGAATTTAAAAATTTATCACTAACAGTAAAACTGGGTTTTAGACGAGGTGAGTAAATCTCTAATATAGGAAAAAGAATTACGGTACATTTTATAAAAAAAAATTAAAGGAAAAAAAGGTTGTGGAAAATGAAAAATGTATAAAATGGCATAAATCAAATAAAGATGCTTATTTTGTGAAGATTTTTATTTGAGGCTTTTTGCTTATTCACTTTTGTTCCAGTTGTCGACATCGACGTCACTTTAACACAATATCAACGAATTGGGGCTTGTGTACACGTTGCGAAAACAATTGACTCCTGTTGGCATACTTATGCTATTTTCTAGACCTTAGGGAACGGAAATAGTCAGTTGCACAAAATTGTTCTCGAGAGCGAGTAAAGTAAACAAGCCCCAATTTTTTTGGTATTGTGTTACGTCGACAACTGCAATAAGGGTGATTATGTTTGTGTATGTGATTCTCAATAATGTATTAAGTGTCTTAATATAAGCATACATACATACGAGGTGTTTTTTTAATTATATAAAGTCTACCTTTGAGTTCTTTAGGCAGGAACGAAATGCATATAGACATTGCTTAGCATAAAAACAAGCAAAACTTCCAAATAAATGTAATTTTTTATTGTGTTTGCGACATCTATTTTGTAAAATTTTAGTTTTGCATGGGCTATAACTTTCGCAGTTATAAGTTAAATTTCTTTACTTAATTTTTTTACTTAATTCACATTTGTTGTAATTTATCTTTGCATTTTCTCTAGTATTATCAATTTATTATTTATTTTGTTAAACGAGCAAAATTCTTTAAATTTATAGTAAAAATATGTACATTGTTCAACATAATGACTGCTCCCATCTCTGAATGAAATACACCTTCTTCAAAACATATAACCCTTTTAGACACGCAAAGTTTACTTTGCAAAGCCTTAATTCAGCTGTATGAAAGACAGAGAGAGGAATACTATCCCTTTTCGCTTTCTCCCAGCTGAATTAAGAATTTGCAAAGTAAACTTTAAGTGTCTAAAAGCGGTAATATGAAATGAAATTGTATTCTTTTATAACATTTTTTTATGGAAAAATATCAACAACAAATTTATATTATTATACCCCTTTTAGACACAAGCTTACTAAGTCTTAAAAAGTCTTAAGTCAGCTGGGAGAAAGACAGAAAGGAACTGAACTACTACCTCTGTCTTTCACACAGCTGAATTAAGACTTTGCAGAGTAAACCTTGCGTGTGGAAAAGAGGTAATACACACATATGTACACATGTATTACCCCATTTATACACGCAAAGTTTAATTTGCAAAGTCTGAATTCAGCTTTGAGAAATTCAGAGGGAGGAATACTTTCTGTTTGTGTCTTGCTCCCAGCTGAATTAAGACTTTGCAAAGTAAACTTTCCGTGTCTAAAAGAGGTGTACTCGTATGCTTAAAATGATTCTTTCTTCACTTAAAAAAGCAAATGTTACTGGAAAAAAATAAAATACATGCAATGGTTTATTTAATTAAAAAAAAAAACGAATATAAATTATAATTATATTTATGTATGTACATATACTAGCATACACATGTACTACTTTTTAAATTTATTTAACAGCAAATTTCAACTGCTATCTTATCGCTTGAATAAGTTAAGAAATTTCATCTATAATTTACTAAATGGCAGGTGATAATTTTAATCTGATTATTTGGTTATTTTATTGCACTACATCTTCAAGACCAAATGAAAAGTTCGTCACTCCGTTTGCAATATTTGGAGAAATAAAGTATATTTGCGCCAAAAATGTGTGCAAATTAAGAAGTGCTTATAATCGATAATTACGTATTATATACTACAAGTGAATGCATTAATCTGTACATTTATCAAAAGATTGATCATATTCAAGTCTATTTCGAGTGGAAATGCCCGATCAAAATAATCATTTATGAGCTCGTTTTCGAGTCGAAAAAGACTGCCCCTTCTTGAGAAAATAGTACCCTAGTAGCGACTTTTCTGAAAGAGTCTTTTACGACTCGCGTTTCTGATCAACTACGATTCATTTTCGAGACAGTTTGTGGTTGCAAGCAATTGCAAATCTATCTTTCGGCTGATTGTTATGATAAGGCTTTGAAAATTTGTAGGGACATGTGTTTCGATGTAATACCCAATAATTAATTAAAAATGCGATTTTGAATTTGTTGTTTATTACGTGGTTTTGCCTTTCAGCTGATGATTTTTGGTTTGGGGAAAAACAGTGTAAAAAATCGATTTTTTTGTAACTGGCCTTCTGAGCACACAGAAGGAGAAGTCTTCACATTTTTTAGAAATTCGAAAAGAATGGTAAAAAAGGTATCCATTTCCTATACAATTACGCTATACAACAAATGCAGACTTTTGAAAAAACCACACGGAGTAGACAGTATATGTTCGACAGTACTATCAAAAAATAGTAAAATCCTATACTTAGTTTGGCGAGTTTGGTTACCTATTTTTTATGGGACTCCAAACATTTCGAAAATGCCCTCAAAAATAGTGTCTTCAATTTATGGGCTGGAGCTTATTCAGACTTGGTGATAGCTCTAAACTATATATGGTAATAATGTAGCTAAGAGTCTACAAAACAAATCTTGTTAACATCTTATGCCAGAAAAATAATTTCTTCGTGTACAGTTTTGTTGGAAAAATTAAGGAAAAATAATTTTTTTTCACTTTTTTTCATACAGACTACTTTTTACCTAAAAATTTCGTTTCGTTTCGTTTTTTTCACAAGAGGTGTAAGAAGATTAGTGGAGGCATCTAGTATATCTAAATCACAATGTCACTTCTCGTCTAGAATTTAATGTAGTGTTCATTCTAATGTTATATCGACTATAAAACAGAGATATTCGTATCATAACATATAGCAAAGGCTGCTATAAGAACTTTTACAGGTATATACAAATTCAAACCTCCTACTAGAATGTCGTACGTCTCTTAATAAGATGTAGGATAATTCCAAAATCACCCTGAACTGTTTGCGAGGATATGAAATCCATACCGGAAATTTAAAAGCGGATCCCGCTCTCGTTCTATTGGAAACGTGTCGAGGGTGTTCTTTGAACAACAGTAAAAAATTTTGAACACTTACGTTTTTGCGGATACAAATATGAGATCTCGAGACTACGATCACGGATCCCTGAGTCTTCACAACCCACACCAAAAAGGCTGGTTATACCCTAGATGAAGACTAAGAGGAGGCACTAACAAACCTTCTATCTCCTGTCCTGTGTTAGAAAGCCACAGTCCTCGCCCTCTGGGTAATAGGTATTTTCAATGACTTTAGAACTATCGAAGATAGCCCTGATAAATTTGCACTCCTTCATTAGAATCAGCAGATGGATCTGCCTCTTGAGTCTTCATCTATCGAGCTACTCACATCCTTCAACGGCACTTCACAATTTCATGACTGTCGCATCTAATAATACATTGCCCCCTTCAACACAAACTTTCCACCGATTCACCTTTGATATCGCTTTCAAGGAACACAAAAACACCGCAATTATTTTGACATAAGTAAGCCGAACACCTCTTCACTTCTCGGAAACATGTTAGCCTAAACTCATGTAGTTCAAATGAAAGGTTTTTGAGATCGAGCACCAGAATTAAAATCCAATTGTTGCTTTCTTCACTCTGTCTTAACTTTTTATTTTTTTGGTTACAGTACGAATAGACGAGCAATTTTTATTTCTGAACATAAAAGTTTGTGTTCAAACTTATTTTAAGGGGTGGCTAGACTTACAATGCTAAAACTCAAAATTTAAGTTGTCGTATGCTTACAAAGTGCGCCACAGAGCATATATTGTGTGCTTCTGCTTGATTTTTTTTGTAATAAACTTATTATTTCTAATTTTCCGACATTATTTTCTACGAAAAAGGTAAATTTGACATCTTGTGTTCTAACATAACTGCTCAGACTTGTGTTTAAGCAATTACGAGGGCGGATCAATAAGTCAGTGACTTTTTGAATGAAACACAGTTTTTTTTTTGCAAAACAAAAATTTATTTTTCAGCATACTCGTAATCTCCTTTTAACTCAATACACATAGTCCAACGTTTCTTCAGTTTTTGTATCCCTTCCAAAAAATAGGAATTTGTTTGGTCAATACTTTCATCGTTGGAGCTAAATCTCTTTCCACCGAGCCATTTCTTTAGGTTTGGAAATAAGAAGTAGTCACTAGGGGCTAAATCCGGAGAATATGGCGGATGAGGTACCAATTCGTAGCCCAATTCATAGAGTTTTGCCATTGAGACTGCACACGTGTGCACCCATGCATTATCTTGATGAAAAAGAACTTTTTTCTTGGCCATATGAGGTCGTTTTCTTTTTAAATCCTCATTAAATCGGTCTAATAAGTTGGCATAATATTCGCCGTTTATTGTTTTTCCCTTTTGAAAGTAATCGATGTGGATTATTCAGCGTGCATCCCAAAAAACTGTTGCCATCACCTTATTGGCCGACAAACTTACAATGGCCTTCTTCGGAGTAGATTAACCTGGTGAAACCCATTGTTTAGACTGCTGCTTGGTGTCCGGAGTACAGTAATGGATCCATGTTTCATCCACAGTTACAAAACGCCACAAAAACACATTCGGATTGCGGTTAAACAACTCCAAACCATCCTTTGAAGTTGTCACACGTTTTCGGTATTAATCAATTGAGAGCAAACGCGGCACCCATCATGCAGGCAACTTTCTTAAACCCAGCTGATCACTTAAAATCAAAACCACACTGCCATATGAAATGCCTATGTCATCAAAAATCTCACGCACTTTTACTCTTCAATCGGCCAACACCATATCGTGGATTTTTTCGACATTTTCGGGTGTAATAACCTTAATTGGCCGTCCAGAACGTTCAGCGTCATTTGTACTTGTGCGACCACAACGAAAGTCGGTAAACCACTTTTTTTTAGCATTGAAATCGTATTTATTGAGCTTTTCCTTGGTTTGATTGACGGTTTTTTTTCGCAAAAAATAATGTTTAATGAGCACTCGAAATTCACTTTTTTCCATTTTTAGAAAAATACACGAGGTTGTATGTTTTGAAAAGCTGTTAAACGCAAAGTAAATGACAACACTTGCTCAAAATTTGACAGTATTCTATTAACAGGTGGTACTTGATGGGAACAGTGTTGCATTTCACACAACTACGAGGGAAGTTCGAAAAGTCGCGGACTTATTGATCCGCCATCGTATTTCCAAACATGTGTTCGAACACTAGCATTTACGGTTTACACAGTAATTTTTTGTGTTAGCAACAGATTTTGACAATTGCCAACACAAAAATTTCCCAACTTATGTCTTGTGTAAACTTACTGTTATAACAAAAATGTTGCCCTAAACTTACATATCGTGCCATAACCGCAAATAAAGCTTAAGCGACATAATTTTCAAACTTAATTTTTTGAAGGTTATGGCTCGATATGGGTGATTGCACCTTTGTTCACATTTGGATTTGTTTATGTTATGTTTCTCGAATTAGATCTTTATTGCTTGTAACAATAGATGAATTTTCATGTTTCAATAATCATATGTACACCATGATATTATAGAATTAAAAAAAAAATTATTTATATTCCAGGAGAAAAAGAAATTTTACACAATGTTGCGGGGAAATTTCCTGGCGGGCAATTAATTGCAATTATGGGTCCTTCTGGTGCTGGCAAATCAACGCTTTTAGATGCCTTATCTGGTTTTAAGACAACAGGTGTAAATGGTTCCATATTGACCAATGGCAGACGTAGAGATTTGGGTGAGTTTTAAACCCTTAATTTAATATTTCTGCTTTATAAAATAACTCATTTAAAATGGTACTATTGCAGCCACCTTCAGACGTATGTCCAGCTACATAACACAAGATGATCGATTGCAATCTTTGCTGACAGTCAATGAAAATATGCATATTGCAGCCGATCTAAAATTGGGACCAAATGTTTCATATCAGGAAAAGGAAACCAGAGTTAGTTTCATTATTGTTATAGAGTTCTGTTGGAGGAAATTCTAAAGTTTTTTCTTTGTTCTGTTTAATGTATTTAGATTGAAGATATTTTATTATTATTGGGCCTGTACGATCACGATCAAACCTTGACAAAACGTTTATCAGGCGGCCAAAGAAAGAGGCTTTCCATTGCAATGGAGCTTATAAATAATCCAACTGTGATGTTTTTAGATGAACCAACTACGTAAGTTTTTTATTTTTTTTTTATTTTATTCATTTATAATTATAAATATAAAATATTAGTACATACATTACAGGGCCATTATTACAGCTGTGTAAGATTTTATCGGGTGTATCAAAAGTTTTTCATTATTACCAACTTTACTTTAACCTAAAGTGAGGGATAAGCTAAAGGCAAGTTCATACTACCTGGTATGTTGTAATAATGGCTCTAAATATATTAAATACAAAGTGGGATATTTTAGAAATTTACTTGTGGAAAATTTATTCACAAATGATCCAAACGCACTCGTCCTATGACTTGAAAAATGGAAGTGTTACAAGAGTAGGAGTAGGGTATAGTGAAAAAAGTCATATCGTGAAAATGGTTACATATTCACTTCAGTGAATTTGATTGGGACTTTCTTAATCTTTCGAATAATATCAACTAGCTTCTGCATACTTTCATATTAACTAATATATTATTAATATGTTTTGTGCATTCTCAAGAGGTCTAAATTATCCGAAGCACTAAATTTTTAACGTTCGGAATTACTTTTTAAGTTTGCTTTTCTATCTCAGAGGTCTTGATAGTAGGTCTTGTACAAAAAGTTTTAGAATTATGCTGCAAACACAACTAGGGCGAACGAAGAATTTCTTCCACGGCGATGAATTCGTCGATAAGAATTCGCTGGCGAAATTCGTCGTGTGAAGCTACTAAGCGAATTTACTAAGCGTCGTGCGAATTTACTAAGCGAAATCAGCTCTTATAATTAATAAAATTGGTTATTGTTTGTGTAAACAGAGAGATAAAATTGTTTTTTCGACGTTCATCGGCGTAAAAAATAGAAATAAATCGATCGGAGAATTCTGCACGCACGGTGAATTTGGTTCGACGGTGGTGTTGTGTTCACAACGAAAAATTCGTCGTTCGTCCCTATTGTGTTCCTAGCATTATGTGAAAAGTTTTTCTATTATTTTGACATTTTATATGTAGAGATGCCACATGATAAAGAATTAAATGGTGATAGAAAGCATCACTGTACACTGTCTTAAAAAAAAGATATTACATAACGACATTATTGTTACTGCAAAACGAATAAATATATATATAAATATTACTGAATCGCACTGAAGGTCTAAATTTCCGAAACGCACAAGTCGTTAGGTTGGGAACTACTTTTTAAGTTTGATTTTCCATTTCAGAGGTCTTGATAGCAGCTCTTGCACCAAAGTTTTAGAATTATGTAAAAAGCTTGCTCAACAAGGACGAACCATAATTTGTACTATACATCAACCCACTGCCAAATTGTTCCAAATTTTCGATCAGGTGTATGTCTTAGCCGCTGGTAATTGCGTCTACCAAGGCAGCACTGAGCAATTGGTGCCATTTTTGCAAACTGTTGACTTACCTTGCCCAATGTATCACAATCCTGCCGATTACAGTAAGTTTGGAAAATTATAAACAAATTTCAAAAATAAAAATCTTGTTAAAAATATTCCTTACAATTGCAGTTATTGAATTAGCCTGCGGAGAATATGGTCAAGATAAAGTGGGAACTTTGGTATCAGCCTCTGACAATGGCAATTGCTTAACGTGGTTCAGTAATCCTGAAGGCCTAATGAAATCTGAAGAGTTGATGCGCAAATATCCCATTCCGAAAAAGACGAAAAAACGTTCATTAGAAGATACCAGCTTTTCGAATCAGCTCGCGGTACTTATGCATCGTGGCTACATCAAAGCTAAACGTGATACAACTTTAACACATTTGCGTATTGGTGTCAATGTGTTTGTGGCCGTTATGCTGGGTGCGGTATATGCCAACTCCGGCAAAGAAGGCTCGCGTGTGATAGATAACTACAATTTATTATTCATGATATTAATTCATCATTCCATGACAACCATGATGTTGACTGTATTAACGTGTAAGTAGAACACATTCGCATTTATTTCTGTGTGTATTTTCGCGTTTTACTCTTTGATTCGATTCCAAAGGAAAACTATATAAATTTTGTCTTATAAATTGAATTAATTAATTGGTATTGCCTGAAGTTCTTCTTGTAAACTTCGTCAACGGACTTTTAGGGATATTGGAATTTAAAAATAAAAATGCGGTATGAGAATACTGTTTCTTAAGATTGCCGTTCAAAAATGTTTTTGGTTCAAATTATAGAATAAGCCCCCAGGTAAACATATGTAAATGGAATGGTGTTCCAAACAGAATACAAGACACAGATAACTAATTTAAACGGAGTTTTGAAATTCGAGAAAGAATGTGAAGATATTGGTAAAAAAAAAAATACAAAAACAAGGACGGGTCAATGAGTCCACGACTTTTTAAATGAAACAGAGTTTTTTACATAAAAAATTATTTGATTTTTCAACATAGTGTCCTTTGAACTTTATACACTTAGTCCAACGTTTCTCCAATTTTTTTATCCCTTCCGGAAAATATGATTTGTCGAGGTCATCAAAATATGCATCCGGAAATCATCTCAAAAGCAAGTGAGATAATTTCGTCGTTGGAGTCAAACCTCTTTCCGCCTAGCAATTTGTTCAAGTATTAGAACAAGAAATAGTCACTCGGGTCTAAATCTGGATAAAAGGCGGAATCTGCATATGTGAGCTCCCTTGTATTGTCTCGGTGGAAAAGAACTTTTTCCTTGGCCAAATGAGATCGTTTTTTGTAGTTCCCCTTTTGAAAGTAATCAATGTGGATTACACCACGTACATCCCAAAAAACGGTCGCCATGACTTTATTGGCTGACAAACCTACTTCTGCCTTCTATGGCGCCGATTCATACCGGGAAATCCATTGTTTTGACTGATTTTTGGTCGCCGGTGGTTGAAACGGCACAAAATCTCGTTCATATTGCGGTTGAACAACGCCAAACATTCCTGCGAAGTTGTCACACGGTTGCTGTGTTTGTTCACAACCGACTACAAACGCAGCACCCATCTTGCGGAAAGCTTTCTCATAACCAAGTGGTCATTCAAAATTGAAACCACTGAGCCATGTGAGTTGCCTATGGCTTCTACAATCTGTCTCACTTTCAAGGCTCAATCAGAGGTGCCATAACCATAACCATAAAAAACAGCCGTTCGAACCAAACTAATGGGCAACACTGTATTTGATTATAGGTGACTCGCCATAACGCCATAACTCTCACCATAGAAACCAATAGAATTTTGGTTTGGTTATGGCTATGGCATTATGGCTATGTCACGACTAATTTAAGCTTCAATCTACGATCAGCTAAAGCCATATCGTTAATTTTTCAATTGTTAGAGGCGTAGAGACCTCTACTATGCGTCCACAACCTTCTGCACTTTCTGTGTTTGTACTACAATAACGAAATACAGTAAACAACTCTTTTGCCATTGAAATGTGAAGAGACCCCACGTATTTATCAAGCTTAATGAATAAACAGAATACCGGCAGAAACACATTTTCCATACAAATTGACACGAAAAAGCAGCCGCAGAAAGCAGTCGAAGAGTCGTGAGAATCTATTTTATTTTGAGAGCGTTTTTTCTTATGCTCTCACATATAAATAAATGTTCTCTCAAAAATGTTACCATACTTTCAATAAATTTCATGCATTTTGTAAATAAAACTACAAAGAACAATAAGCACAAAAGAAAATAAAGCAAAAGTTAGAGAGCATTTGAAGTTACTGCCGACGATGTTATTATGGGCTTTATTAATTTGGGAGCGATTTTCCTGAAGTTGCAGACTTTATTCTGTTTCATCATTTAGCCTTGGTTTGGGCGATGGCTTTTTTTTCGCAAAAAATAATGTTTAATGAGCACACGAAATTCACTTTTTCTATTTTTTTTCTCAAAACGCGCAGTAGTCTGCTATCAACGGCTGTCAAACACCAACTAAATGACTCAGCTTGTTCAAATTTAGACAGGAACCAACTGACAGTTGCTTGTTGACAGGAGCAGTGTTGCCATTTCAATTAAGAGGCGGGAAATTCAAAAAGTAACGGACTTGCTGAGCTGCTCGTATATAGGAATTAATTAAGTATTCGAAATTTGGAATTTTTATTTAGAAAATATTTTTATCATAGATGTCTTATAAAGTATGTAAAGTTTTGAAATTATTCACTAAATATAATTTTAATTAGAGTAAAAATTCAAACATTAACTAAGAAACTTCCATGATTTAGTACTGCAATACTAAACCACGATATTTGCATTATTAAAAATCATCATATTAAAAAAGTTTTTGAAGAAAGCTTCTCTGGTTTGATTAGAGGCAAGTGAAAGATTTCAATAAAACTTTTTACACAGTTTTCAACCAAAAACGCACCGAAAATTTTCTGATATTAAAATTTCGAAATAACTTTTCACCTACTCACTTTATATATTTTTTCAGTTCCCATTGAAATGTCTATTTTACTGAAGGAGCACTTCAACCGTTGGTATTCCCTAAAAGCCTATTATACATCAATAACTATACTCGATCTTCCCATTTCGGTAACGCCCTGATTTTTCATATTTTTTCAATGTTTATAAGATCAATTTTACTTTTTTTTAATAGATTATTGGTAGCTTCCTATTTACTGTTATTATTTACCTGTGGAGTTATCAACCCATGGAATGGTTTCGCTTTGGAATGTTCTTCTCCATTAGTGTTCTCACCGTGTTTGTGGGCCAAAGTTTTGGTTTAATGATTGGTGCCTGGTTTGATGTCGTAAATGGTACATTCTTAGCGCCCGTTCTAACCATACCCATGATGATGTTTGCCGGCTTTGGCGTAACACTGCGCGACATGCCCTACTATTTGAAATGGGGCAGTCATATTTCCTATTTGCGCTACGGTTTGGAGGGATTTGTAGGCGCTATTTACGGTGAAAACCGAAAACGTTTGGATTGTGATGAGGAAGCCTATTGCCATTATCGGTAAGCAAACTAATTTTATATTATTCTTAACAACAAGACATTGTTATATTTTATCTTTTCTTTTGTGCAGCTATCCTCATAAATTCTTACAAGAAATTGCCATAAGTGGTGATCAATTTTGGAATGACATTATTGCCTTGAGCATAATTGTTGTTGTATTTAAAATCGCTTCATTTGTAATACTTAGAGCCAAAATAAAATCGGTGAAGTGATTTTGTTTCCCCTTTGTTATTTATTACCATATTATTTTTGTTATTTTTTACTGTCTCCATAGTATGTATGTATAACAAAATAGTTAATGCAATATTTAATACGTACATACATATGTACATACTCGTATACATATTTATAACTGTGTTTGTAGTTTTAATTAAATTTTTTGCAATCATGTATAGTTAAAATTTTGTATCTCTGTGTGTTTTATTTGTAAGCCATTATTGTAATGATAATTTTAGTTCGAAATTGTCTTCATTATTAATAAGTTAATAAAATTACGCATACTCGTATTACGAATGTAAAAGGTAAAAACAAATGGGTATGAATATTTTTTTTTCAAGAAAAGTCGATAACTTAACTGAACATAGAGCATTTTTAACTACTCGGACCTCATTGGTAAGTAATGTGCGTCATAGATTCTAGCACGATCTGGATTTCAAAACATATACATATATTTGAAGATTTGCTTGTTTTTATGTCTATATGCATGTTATATGTTTTAAGTCTATATGCATTTCGTTCCTGCTTTTGGAACTCGTCAGTAAAAAGGTGGTGGAAAATAAAATAGATAGACAATCGAATAAAGATGCTTGTTTTGTAAAGATTTTTGTTTGAAGCTTTCAAACTTATTATGTTTGTATACTGTGATTCTCAATATAGTATTAAGAGTCTTACTATAAACATACGAAGTTTGTTAACTAAATTCAAAAATTTTTTGGGTTGAAGTCTACTGACGAGTTCCAAAAGCAGGAACGAAATGCATATAGACAATTGCTAAACCATAAAAACAAGCAAATCTTCAAATTAAATAAATAAAGACTTTATGTCAAATAAATATACTTCGGTATTTCAAACATATACATATATCATTACCTGAAACGCAAAATACCCTAACTAACATTTTCCTAATTTCACAGAAGGAGGAAAACATACGTTAAAATGGAAAAATTGAGGTGTTAAAATATAATTTTTCCAATGTAATGAAATAAATAAAATCGTTATTATTGTTCGCGCATATTTATTTTTTGTAGCGATTATTTCGGTGAAATACAAGAGAATTTATAAAAAAGTCGATTATCAACTTTTTGTTAAATAGGACGTATTGCGTTTTAGGTAACGATATGTATGTAGTTTGCTGGGTAAAAACCAAATCAAATGCAAGAATTCAAAAAATCATGGTTATATGTACATTAGTGTTTTTCATACGGGATTTCCCGGGAAAAATTTCCCGGGATCCCGCACAATTTCCGGGAAATAAATCCCAGGATATATTTGCGGGAATTCCCGGGATTTTTTTGTTTTGATTTTATTATGGCAACTATAGTCCATATCTTCACATTCCTTGATGAGTGTCGTTATTCACTTATGAAGGTGATGGTACTAGCACAATAGCTAAAATTTTACAACAACAACTTATATTGTGTTGATTTTGTAGTAAAGAAAACGCTGTTTCGATTCAAAAAAGAAATAATTTTCATTAAAAAAGGAATTGCAATTTTTTGATGGAAAAAAAACTGAAAGTGTCCAGAGATTATATAATGCTCTTCTGACTATAAAGCCAACATCCGTAGAAAGTGAACGTATTTTTTCATTAACAGGAGTTTTTTTAAATAAAATTAGAAATAGACTGTCGAACGATTCTATTAATGCTTATTCTGTACTAAAGTCCTATTTTCAAAGCAACATTTTGTAATATTTTTTTAATAATGTAATTTGTTTTTTTTTCTTTGCGTTATATCAATGCACTTGACTTTCCATTTACATATAATATTGGTATTTATGCATTACTATTATATAAAGAACTGAAATTATATTAGTTTTTCGACTAATGTGTTTATAAAACGTTATTATTTAATCGATCTCATGAATTGTTATTTGTTTTTTGTCGAAATCAATTAAATTAAAAAATATTTTGTATAGTTTTGCACTGGGCGGGAATTCCCGGGAAACTGAAAAGTCGTTCCCGCTTTCCCGGGAAATGAAAAAGTCCGGGAAAAGAAAAACTCTAATGTACATACATATTCAAAATTGAGGTTCATTTAAAATCAAGACGCTACACTTTACCTAAAGAAAACAAAGAGTACTTGTTTTGTGTTAAAAGCTGGAAGTTTATTACCTGTAAGTTGAAAGTAGTGGAAGAAACGGGGGATAGGGAATAAAAGGAAAGATATAGATGAAAACTTTCTTGAGGATAAGAGAGAATAAAAGAGAAGAGAAGTGGGTCAGGAAAGGGTTAAGTGTATACATATGCCATAGTAGAGGGTTAACGACCATACTAGCAGCTGCTCCTAATCTATAGACTTAGGTTTCTGAGTCTTATTTCCGATAACTCGGACAGGCTATTGAAGGATATTCTGCCAAGCGGGGCAGAAACAGAGGAGATACGAAATGCTTTCCTCCTCCTCTTCATCATCGCAACTGTAGCAGTAATCATTGCACGGGACACCCATACGTTTAGCATGGCTTCCGAAAGTGCAATGGCCGGTTATTGTGGCCAAGAGATTCCTCAAGTGCTTCCTGGTGAAGCTAATGAGGTTTTTAGTTCTGTTGGTATTTAGGCGAGTGCAAAGGGCTCTCGATATAACGCAGGTAGGCTTGATGCGCCATCTGTCTTGAGCTGAATTGAGAAAGGCAGCATTGAGAGAGCGAGCCCGCAGAGATTGTCGATATCGACTACTCTGAGTAGGGTTCCCCTATTTGCCAGCTCATCCGAAACTATGTTGCCTGAATTAGTCCTGTATCCAGGCACCCAATACAGTGTGATGGATGAGTGCTGCGCAAGCTTATCTAGAACTGTGCGACATTCTTGGACAAGGAATGATGTGGAGTACACACCTGCGAGGATAGTTCTGCGTAGTAGCAAATTTTCTACGAGTTGATAAATCTCTCGGTCAACCCCCCGAAATTAAGCAAAATGTGTCTAAAATCCTTCACCTTGGTGTGTGATGTCTTCCCTTATTTGGGAATAAAGATCTCATTACTTTTAGTCCATGAAATTGGAATATATGACCATACTTACTTGCCTTATATATGGCAAGTAACCATGGAATTAATAAGTCTAAGTTATGTTGAAGATCCGCAGGAATAGTACCATCCGGTCCTGGAGATTTGAACGGATGGAAACGTTTAAGGACCCATTTCACTTTCTCCACAGTAATGTCAATGGATACATGTGTCTGGGCAAGAGAGGAATATCCTTGTGGCATATTGCTGTGAGGTTGACATCCCCGAAAATGGGTGTCCATTAGGACCTTAAGGGAATCGATACTCTTTGTGGTCCAGTTTCCATCATTATTTTGGACGTATCTGGGTATCTACGGCTTTTTGGCTAGGATTTTACGCAGTCTGCTAGTCTCGGAGTAAGATTCTACATTACTGCAGAATTCTTCGTTCTTGAATTTATTCTATGAAGCTTTGTAAAGTGACCAGTTTCCTGTCCTGTTTGCTTAATTGAAAAGTTGCCTACAGTTTTTCCGAGTTTCTGCTATGCTTTCAGACCACTAAGGTAGTCTACGAGTTGGGCTTTGTATTGATGCTTTGAAGGATGAACCAGTGGCTACTTTGAACGCATTTGTTACAATGTCTACAGTTAAGTCAATATCTGCAGCCCTTCTATAATCGGTGGGCGTGCAATCAAGTTGGTTAGGATTTGGTTCTGAAGAGACGCTCAATTCACGAATTAAATGAGCGTGTGTCGCACTAACCAGAGTTATGTCTAACACCTCCTGCCTATTGGAGACTACGAAAGTGGATTCTGAACCCTGATTTGGTACTACTAAGTTGTTATCAATAATAAAATCAAAAATATACTCACCTCTTGCATTATTATCCATATCCGGTGATGTGCATTGACGTCAGCACCTATTATTATAGGCGTACTGCATTTTTTGGCTCCTTCGACTAAATTTTGGAACATTACATTGGGTGGAGGATCCATATGATCGTGGGCCATGTAACAGTACAGAATCCACATCGTGGTATTCCCTGTCTCCCATGACGCAGCTACTGTATCTAAATCACTAAAATTATATAGAATGAAGATATTTATGTTGGTTTTAACCATAATATAATATTTTTGTCATTTTTACCTGAACTGTTTACATACAATAATTTGTACTCTTTTGCGCCAAGTCCAAGAATTTTGCCGTTGGCAATCCACGGTTCTTGGATAAGCACAATATCCACTCCTCCTTCGAAAAGTCGGTTAGTTAATGCCGCTAAGGCTGCTTTCTGGTGATAAATTAATTTGGATTATCTTCACCATTCTCAGATGTCTGGGTCATGGTTGAGAACGATGTCTGCGTCTACTGGGTTTGGGTCCAGCAGAGCGTTTTTATTGTCTACGAAGTCGTCTTTCCAGGAGGTCACCAATCAGAGAAGAGTCTGTTTGGGAGTACCCCGAAACGACTGAATCCACAGGTTCAACTAAGGCCTCCACGTTAGCCTTGTCTTCATTATCAATATCTACCCCTTGCGACCGCTCTGCTGCAACGGGGTTTTCGGGATCGGGTTTGTCACCACCCCGGTAGATGCGCAGTCTGATGGCTCGTCCCCTATCCACCGTCTGGGGACGCGCCCGACAGGAGACTACTACTCCTACAGCATTGATAGGTGCTAAGCTGGCACTATACAAAAAAAAAAGAATAGAGGTGTCTTAGGACACCCGGTTGTAGCCATGCTGCTTGGTTATATAAAACAAACTTAATGTGTTAAATAACAATGCAATAAAATTATATTATATGATGATGTCAAATTCTCTGCAAATATTTCAAAACGTATCCATTTATTTCCCATTATTTTCTTTTCTAGCGGTGTACGATTAAATTAATGTATTGTTTGTGGCCGGTGGCGGCTGTTAGCCGGCTTACAGCTGTCTTCTCTGGTTTGTGCTCATGTACAAAAACAAAACAAAAACAAATTTAGCAATCGTTCTCATTGTTTTTGTTTCTCTCACTTCAACAAAAGAACTAAACAAAACAAAATCAAACAATTTGATTCGTTTATTTTCGTACTTTTCTTTGAAGTACAAAGAAATCAAAACAAAAATAAATTTATAACTGTAATAGTGTCAATTATTTTTGTTACGAAAATCACGTCCCAACTCCTGTATCGCCCAATAAATAGCATAGCTACAAAAAACATGTTTCAGGCGCCTTGGTTTGTATGCAGCTAATCAAAGTATTTTCGAAACACTTTCTATTTTATAATACATAGCTTTATTTAGAAATGCATGCAAATAATTTTTCATCGTACATGCAGGAAAACTGTAAACAAATTATGTAGTTTTAAAAAATACTTTTACACTTAAATATGGGTAATGCCATGTCAAATCGATTAAGAATTAGACACGACCCTTTCGATTTGGAGGATATTTGGTCATCCTATAACATACATACATATGTATGCCAACGGAAAAAAATTAGAAATTTATTTTCAAAAGTTATGTCATATTCAAAATTTGAAAGTGTTCAGTTTATTTTTTCAATATCTCAGAAACTAATCGATTTGACATGGAAATACTCATATATTAAGCATGTAATTTAATTATAGTTAGTAAGAAAAAAACCTCAAATTGTAATATCTAATTGTTTTTTTGATGTTTCTTCATCTATTTGTATGTTTATACGATTTAAAAACGAGTAAAACTATGCGAATGCGGTTTAGAAAACCCAGAAGTTTACTCACATTCAACTTCCAGAACAGGACCGAATGGCTTAGAAAAATTTTGGAAATATATAACTTGAGGAATACTTTTATACTTGAAACCACTTTTGATATTTGAAAATATCTAAATCTCTCAAATCTTTGCTCAGTGGCATTTACGGAATTAATATCAACTGAGTCAGAATTTTACTAGCGACACAAAAATATTCTACATAATAAGAATTCAAAATAAAACTTTTATTGAACACTCAGCAGGTGGAAATATCAATTGCATCAATTTTTTCTAGCCCTATATAATTAACAATTACATAGACCGACAGTGAAATTCCTTTTTGAGAAAATGTATTATTGTCACAGTCTTCAGTTTTTTCCTATATCCTTTAGTTTTATTCTTGTCGGCATGCTTAATATTTCCGCTATGTGCGTGATTATATTTCACATTAACAAAATGATAAAATTATCTCAAAACTGGTTTAGTTTTCTAGTTATTTAAAATTTAAAGCTGTAAAAATTTCATCTGTTTTGGCATTTGGTTGATCGAAATCTGGTGATAGTTTTCGAGTCTGGGTGAAATATATTGATGTAGAGGCTTTATTAATAATAAGTGAAGTGCAGTTGAAACAGTTAAAAAATAAAGGTCTCTAAAATATACAATAAAAAATTGAATTAAATACAAATATAGCAACAAAAACTTAACGACCCCTTTATATTAAGTTTACTATTCCAGGTATTCAATATAAATTTTATATAAACACCAATTTTGAAATACTATCGTATATGTATCTATATGTATATACATTTATATCGTATGTGACATTTAAGACTTAATACTACTTTTAGAAGGCTCTTTTATATCTAACACTGACATGTTGCAGTCATTAACAGCGTTCTTTAAACTTTCGGGATTAACAGCATCAGTTGAAGATATCTTTAACGAAAACATATGGTAAAAAAAGGATAAAATTCATGATATAAAAAAAATACTAACCAATTTCACTTTATGATCTAAACACTGCAACAATCGTAGTTTTAATCTTAAAATAGCTGCATTCTCTTGAGAAAAGCGTAAAGTTTGCATTGGAGTTATAAATTCTAAAAATACTCGACTTTCGGGGGAAGTGGATAATTGGACGTGAATACCTGGTATATTAATGCCATTGATGGGACACGAAAGATTCGCAGCGGTCACTGTTTCTTCTTTTAGCAAGTCATCGATAATCTTTTGATAAGGTATATCTTGATTGTGTGAAAGATGGGAAGGTATTTTGGCTTTAAGATTAAAAGCTTCAAAGCCCTTTATTACAGTTGAACTCCAAGCAGGTTCTTCAATTTGAGCTGCCGACAGTAGCACAGTCAGACGGCTATCCACTTTTGGTTGTTTGCGTTTAACATTTGACTCAGATTTAAGTTGAACAGCTGCCTGCAGTAGCTCTTTGGTTTTGTAGCCCAATATCCATAGGGACAAGCAACACTCAACTAGTTGATCCACAAAGTAATTAAATTCACCGGCATTTAGTTTTTCCAAGAGACTATTTTCTATGGTTCGGAATTGTATGGACGACAGGCTACAATTCAATTGAGCACAGGACCACAAAAATGTTGAAATATCTTTGCCTCTTATAATTTGACTATAACATCCATTTTTTTTGCGCGACAGAGTCAGTTGCTCAGTCATTGATTCTATCAAATTTTGAGTGCATTCCTTATTATCCCAGAGATTTTCAGCCAAATAAGCAAACAAATGAACCTGACCTCTGGTTTGTAGTTGTTCAAGTTTTTCGGAATCTTGACACATGGTTTCAATGTATTCACAAACTTCATGAGAACGTAAACGTTGTAAACGCATAGACTTTATAAAGGTAACCAAAAGAGCATCATTTCCATTGGAAGTGTTGGAAATGTCAAGTACTTCCCTCAATAATCGCTGATTAAAGTCATCGCTTTTGAGGACGGTAGATGTCTTATAAGCAGCATTACCAACCAAAGCCAAGTCTAAGCTTTTCAGTTCATTAACATGTTGTCCAAGATGAGTATCCAAGAGAGAATTTAATAAATTACTGACGTTAGATTTTGTTTGTCTTTTACTCAGGCCCATGTAAAAACACAACTGAACAAACATTTCTTTTGTATGATTTTCTTGCTTGTTGAACTCGTCGAATAAACGTTGCATGGCCCGCCCATAGAAATCTAAGCGCGTCATCCAGTTTGGCATCAGAAAAAGAAACGCATACATTGTCCTTAGAATTGTATCTGCACTCATTTCCTCAACATTCTTTACAGCATATCTATCGATTTCATTCAATATGATAGCAAATTTATGGGGATCAGCATTAGATCTATAGGTGAACGCAAAAACTATGACAGCCGCTAATTGTTCCCTGTCGGTGTTTTGCAATTCTTTTTGGAAATATTTTACATCGCTTACGGGAAAATAATCAGCATATCTTACTTTGTTGGGGACTTGTTCACAAATTTTTTGTCGTTCCAAAGCAACATGTTTAGCAAAACGCGTTAGCAAAGTTCCGGCTTCGTCAGAAGTTTCATAGATAAGATCTTTAGCAGTGAATGTTGCGTAATTCTGTAGGGCTAAAATTTTATATATTTGTTTGAACGGCTGGCACCTCCATATAGTTTTTGCACAAATATTAAACATGTTTTTTATTAATTATTTTAAATTTTATATAAGATTAATATTCTGGTGAATGAAAAAATACAAAACAACTGATGAACGAAGCATGTGCTAAAACAGTTGTTATCAGTGTTGCCGCAATCCAAATTCAATTTTACTCAGGTAAAACATCAAAATTATCCAAAATTCTATATACACTCGAATTACACAAAGCAAATTTTGTGTTTTATAATTAAGGTAGGATCACACGATTGCCGCAGTGCACCAATTATTGGTTCATTTTATACGCCAATCGTGTGATTTCACAATTTATTGCCTCATACGACAATCGAGAACAAATTGTGCTGATTTGCCGCAATCAAATGCAACTCTGGTGCGGCAATCGTGTGAACGGTTGATAGGCAACCATGTCCCAATAAAAATGTTAAATGTACACCAATATTTATTGTGTTCTCGAACAACAATCAAAGTAGCCAATATACGAAAATTTTTTAAATTAATTTATTTTTCATGTGTTCCAAGTGCTTTCATAAGTACCGTAAAATTAAACTTACTTTATATGTAATTATAACTTATTCGAAACGTTAACGTAGAACTGTAAGCCAATCTTAACCCATAAAACATGGCCTTATGTATAATCAAAAACTGGTATGAAGTTAGCATAAATTAAAAATCGCCGCATAATGTAGTTTTAACATACGATTACAGCCTAGCATGATTTTTAATGTAAAATTTTATGGCAAATCACGTTAAGACCATGTTCAATTTGGCCACTTATGCTAACTTCATGCCAAATTTTTGATTATACATACATAAAGCCATTAGTTTTTATTCGTTTAAATTTACTGAAAAATGTATTTACAAAACATTTCGAAAATGGCAGAATAAGAATATATCCAAGAACAGTTATTATCCAACAAAAACACAAAAATAATCACTGGAACAAGTTCCAGTTGTCGACATCGACGTCACTTTAACACAATATCAAAAAATTGGGGCTTGTGTACCAGTTGTCGAAAACAACTAACTCCTGTTGGCAGGATTATACTCTTTTCTCGACCTTAGGGAAGGGAAATAGATTCTCATTATCACAAAATCGCTCTCGAGACCAAGTAAACAAGTCTCAATTTTTTGGTATTGTGTTAAAGTTACGCCGATGTCGACAACTGGTATAAGGGTAATTATACATTTGTTTGACTGTAACTTTACGGAGTGAAATGCGAGTGAAAACGTTTGATTGAAAAATTTACTTGTAATTGCACTAATGTTGAGAAATCAAATAAAAATTTCTTGATCCATAGTCCAAGAAATTTTTTTTTTTTTATAATTACATAGAAATCGGCAACGCTGGTTGTTATATAGTTAGCTTGCACAGTGGGTCAAGAAGTATGAAATGAGTTCGTCTACGTATATGTATATATAGTATAATTCTACTGCACGTGTGTATGTCATTGAACTCCTCCTAAGCGGCTGGACCGATTTGAATGAATTTTGGGTGGCGTCCTGAATGGGTTAGATTCATAAAGCTATGATCCGGAGGGCGATACGGGGGAAGATTCTGCACTTCCGAAACAATCAAACGGATTTTAATGAAATGAAGAACATAGATAGATTTGTGTCTAAAAAATCACAAAAGCTATGTAAATTTTGAAAAGTAGGACCAAGAGGGCGATAGGGAGAAATTTCTGCTCCTCCGAAACAATCAAAACGATTTTAATGAAATTTAGAATACAGATAGATCTGCGTCTAAAAATTCACAAAGTGATCACAGCCATTTGAAGTCTACTCAGTTTCTTTCTGGATGCGAACGAAGTCGTGGGAAAATTCTAGTAAATATATCAAATTGGTCTCACAAATATGAATTGCAATATGATTTACTAAATAATGAGTTACGTACTTATGTATGTATGTGTGTATGTATATTTTTATATGTATGTATGTACATGTTTACAGCTCAAATTCTTCTACATACATACATACATATGTACAAGTATATTTTAATTTGATTCTTGGTATAGAAATGCGAAGAAGTAACAAGTTCTTTTTGGAATTGTTCCAGAATTTGATATCTATCCAAGGTCTCCACCCTTTTACAATCAACTGTCTCAATCTTTTCATAAGTTCTGAACAGTACAACTGGTAGTTTCATAAAACTTTTAATATGCTTTAAATTTAAAGATTTATATTTATAAATGAAACATTTAACATTTTCCCAATGTCAAAAACATTAACATTTTCCCAATGTTACTTGCTTATTTAACAGTGCTTTAAAATCATCTTTGGTATAATTTTTGTTGCGTTTGAAAAGATCATCCAGTACCACTGCTTTGCATTTCCCAACGGACATTATCGAAAGCCAATCATCATTATTTGTTGCCTTGTTGGTCATGGGTGGATAAACTGGTTCCGAAGGACACTGGTAATGATGCTCATTAGCAATATGTTTATCAGTTTGGGATTGTTCATGTATGTAAGAACAGATTGCACATTCAAAGCTTTGAAATTGATTGTCACTGTACATGGCAGATTTACGATGTCCTAATTCTTTTAAAAGCCGTTCATTTGTAATAGGATGTAACATATTATATTTATGATTTAAATAGGAATTATAAGCTCCATCATTTGTATTTAATTCCTTTAAATAAGACGCTAAAGCTTCAGGACCGCTAAAGTTCGAGATGTCGATGAAAGATTTTTCATTGGGCGACCAATCCTGAAAAGTGCATAGGGAGTTTTACAACTTAATGAAGTTTTCTTTACTTGCAAATACCTACTTTGATACTAGGCGAACCAAAATAAATAGGTATAGAGCCAGCTATTAGAGGCCGCCAAAATTTTTCTGTAATATAATCTTCGCAAATGCCATTTTCATAAGCTATAATAAATTTATAACGGGCCATAAACTTTAAAAGCTGAGGGGCATACAAGTGGTTCAGATAATCGTGTTGTATTTTTTGCAAACTATATTTAGCAGAGGAATAAGTATAATTAGTCGTTTCTACCTTATACATTGTATGTATTCATTTTACCTTTCGGGAAATTGTTTGTTTTTCAAACATGCTCCATATGAATCTACTCTTATATGTTTCATCAATTCCTTAACATAGTCATCACGTCCTGACATTGTATCACAATCTGACTGCATAAATAACACAAGCGCTTGATCTTTATGTCTAGATTTCTCTCCTATAGGAACAGTATAGGCTGGAGTAGTTAAATTATCAATACTTGGTAAATAATAGGTGGTCATGGGCAAATCACTGTAACGGCTAAATGTCGAGGTAAAATTAAAGTGCTGAAGCCATTCATTATGCGGCATAAATGCAACATTGCGGGGTGATTCTTCGTGCATTATCCCCCAAATATGATGGGGATGACGTGGTAATGGAAAATCGTCAATCTTAACATCTGATCCATAAAATAAAAAAGCCTTAAATGAGAAATTTAGCAAATTAGTTAATTTATGAATTGTACTTATGCCCTTGCTCGTTTACCTTCGCTTTATCTTTTTCTTCCCTATTAGTTGTGAATTTGCAGAAGTATTTATCACACACACGGCTTTCTGCATAACTACTTAGTAATGGTGTCCACCATATTATTATTGGACCGCCATTTACCCATTGCCATTGGCTGTAATACTTTTTCGCATCAGGATCTTGCAAGAGTTGTCCTATTATGTACACCAGCATCGCCAATAGGATGACAAAGAACAATATCTTTTTCCATTTAGTAACACTAGTGCTTATCATTTTTATAAGCGACTTTTAAGGTGGGATAATTCTTATTCACTTAACTACATACATATACACTACATTATGTTGTAGTGTGGGCTTTGAAAACAATGCTTGAGATCCGCGTTAAAATTGATTATACATTCTTACCGTATTATCTGTATGTTTAAACAAACAGTCTTTAATTCTTAATAATTTCCATTTCCATAAGAATTTCTTATCATAAAATTCTGTTTATCTGTCTCCCCTTCATTTGTTTTGATCAGCAAATTCGTGTTATTTCCATGCTTTGTTCATTTATCATCTGCCACAAACAAAAATAAACAATTCACAATTGTGAAACATCTGTTCGTGTTGTTTTAATCCGATTCACAGTAACAGTTTTTACCTAATTAGATTTGTAATTGTATCAATTCATTTTATTTTCCTTTTGTACTAATAAAATAATGTCTAAACGAGCTGCTGGATTTGTTATATTCCGTCGCTTGCAAAATGAAATAGAATATTTATTGTTAAAAGCATCATATGGCGATTATCATTGGAGCTCACCAAAAGGTCATGTTGATCCAGGCGAAGACGACTACACTACAGCTGCCCGTGAGACAAGGGAGGAATCTGGGTAAGAGGTTAATGCACTAGAGAAACATAATTTTTTAAGCTAACATACTTATAAAACCTTTAATAACGACAATTATAAAATTACTAATAACTATCAAATAAATACATTGATAATATAAGTAGATGAACAATACAGCCAATGGAAACTAAATAGCACTTCGGAAATTGTTATTCTGCTATTCATACACATGAGAGTCACAAATCAACAAATTAGTTTTTTTAATTAATATGTATTACAGAATAATGAGTTTTACCTATGAACATAAGCCTTGAAAAAGGATTGAAAATGTATTGAAAAAGGTTACCGTAACAGTTGTAGAAAAATCAAAACAGAACCCTCGTGATAATGCCTATTACATGTGTAGATATAATCAATTGTACAATACTAGTTTACTGTAAAACAATTTTTTTTTCTTATGATTCTCCTGCAGTAAAAGCTTCATACGTATGCGTAGCCATTTTATATTCCATCAATATCTGAATTAAATGAATTTCCATTTCAGTTACACGGAAGATGATATGATTATATACAAAGATGATCCAATATCCCTGAACTACAGTGTGAAAGGCAAGCCCAAAATTGTAATATACTGGCTAGCTGAATTGAAAAATCCTTCCAAAGAGCCAAAACTATCCGAAGAGCATACTGAATTTAAGTGGTTAAATAAAGATGCTGCTAAAGAGATTGTAGGATTCAAGGATAACCAAGAAATGATAGATAGATTTCATGAAATTATTATAAATAAATTTAGCAAATAAACAATGCATTCCTTGCTAAATAATGATATACAACGTAATTATTTAATTGATACGTTAAAACCAAAGACTATATATATATATATGTATATAATCTGTTAAAACATTTTACAAAATATGACATTTGACTACCGTTAGAATCCCTCAATAATTTTATCATTTCTTTGGGCACACTTATTTAAGTATATTTAAATATTGGGTTAAAATGCTATATACCTTAGAAGCGGGTAGATTATTTACATATCGCTCATTTACTCAAAGTCACAACTTAAAAATTTATGAACAGTAATAGAATTAGGTTATATAGTTTTTTCTTGTGTGAAAAGTTCATACAAATGGTTTAAACGACCAAATTTTGAGAGATGTTTTTTCATCTTTATTGAGTTCCACGTAAATCCAACACTTGAGTTACATATAACGTTGGTTGAATATAACGATAAAGTATGTATTAGTTGTCATGGGAACTTCGTTTTATTATGCAATGATTATTACTTACGTACTCCTAGGGTTAAGACATCCACAGCTGTTTTATGTGTCTTACCTCTATTGTGATTGACTAGACCTTACAACAACTCTATTGACATCCTGTGTAACTATTGATTTTACATCAAACAAAATTTTCTGTCTACATCAAAATGAAAAAGTTTATGCAGAATCTCTAAGATCAAATAATTGAAAACATGTTGCGACAAGAAAATTTAGCAGCTAACTTTTGTGGCTTACTGGCCAGTCAAGGTTATACCGGTAAGTGCCGAAATATCAATTTTGCCAAAAATACGCTAATGTAAACAAAACCGATATTTTCTTCTACGGAAGACAAAGCAATAGAATGGCGTGTATTGGGTCAAGAACAAGATGGTTCTATGTTAGCTTCTTGGCAATTTGAACACTTGCACACCAATGTACGTGAATCATGTATTGGACATTTTAATGCCGTGAAGAAGACTCTGCAAATTCTACATCGTTTCGAGGAACAGATGGATATCGTCCAGGCCACTGTTAACAGTTCCTTGAGTCTACTAGCATATGTGGTAAAAAAACCTTGGTCAGAGGACAATGAAAACATGGACGGCAAAAAACCCCAATTACATTACGTTCCATACATTGTGGAAATACGTGGAGGGGATAATCAGGAAGATTCTTTTCTGTTAAAAGAGCCGAGTCGGCGTCAGGTAATGACACAGTTTTTATGGCGTTCTGAAAATCGTTTTGATAAAGTGTGGCAAGATAAATTGTTGGTGATGACACATGGGCAAAGTATGTAATACTTTTCTATCCAATTAAATGACTATAGCATGTATTCGTTTTATTTCTTTGTAGATATTCTACAGTTTACTTGCACTATTAAGTCGAGAATTCCCAACGTAACAAATTTAGATTTTTCTCAAGAAGATACTTGGTATTTTGATAGCACAATCTTAATATCCGAGTGTTTGGCAAAAAGTTTTACATGGGCACAATGGGACAGTGATAATCAAGCTCTCTATTATATACACATGAAACCTAAAGCGAAAAGTATTAGCCTTTTAGATCCCGAAAATGAAAATGATGTTATTGAGAATATTATGAGTCCCACTTTGTCAGCATTTCAATTTAATGATAAATTGCCTACCGAAACTGTAGTAAGTATTACATACAAAATGAAATTTTTTCAGGTAGGCCTAATTTATGAAAACGTTTTATTGCAGCTTAATATTCCCTTAAATTTGCCTAAACTACCAACGGGCTCTTTTAATGAAGATGATCCCACTTATGAAGATGATGTTATGCCTCTTCGAGTACATGATACTTCGCTAAATCTCATTATATTGGCAGATCCCAGTGGCATGCTGTTTGTTTGCCATTACTATTTGTATCAGCCCATACAACCGAAGAATGTTGACGAAAGAGACACTCCTTCTTCGGGTAGTTCAAGTGCAGGTTCGTCTGCCTCATCGGCGTCAAATGGCAGCAAAGTTGATGTGCATTTTGCTTACTCAGTGACATTACTGCATCATGGCTGTGTCGTGCACTGTGTAATGCCTGGGGTACCTTGGGAAAAGGCTCGTCTACTTAAACCAACTTTTGCTTTACATGGCTCTCATAATTTGCTAGTATTTCAACCAGATCTCTTTGTACACCTGTTGGATGTAGGATTGACTCATGAACCTTGCTGTCATATAGTATGTCCAGCTCACAATCGCAATCCCTTGACTCAGCTCATACCCTGTCGCAAATGGGGCTCATTGGCTTATGATGCGGCTACTTTGGATTTAGTTTCATTAACAGTGCCGCGCTCGCATTTAATAGAAGCATTCCGCAATGATACTTCCGTAGACAATCGCTTAAGTATTATACACAATTTTTTGGTGCACTCGTCCAATGATCAACTAGATGTTTTATCGGAGCTATTGAGTATTATAATGGAACGTCCCTTGTCATTGGACAAGGTAGCTCTGCTAAAGGAGTCGCTTGTAGCTGGTAGTTATGCAGCGGCTTTGCGTGGTCTACCCTCGGAGGCACTAGCAATGTGCAAATTTCTTCCTTTAACTACAGCTGATGCCACAAAACCAATACAAGCTCGTGTGGCTGATATAAGTGTGGGTATATCACACGAAAGTTTATACAATACCAGCATGATGTTGCTTTCGCCACAACAAAGGCTTTCACCGTATAAGGCTGATATATGGACACGTCTGTGGGAGCACCTGAATGAAGCCGGTCAAAAGGAGAATACAAATTGTGCCAACAGACGTTTTACTGTCGAGCAAGTTAGTGAAAAACTGATGTTCTCTTTGGCTTGCTATCAGCCGGAGGCACTTTCTCGTTGCACTACACCACAAACGCCCAGTGCAGGCGGTAATAGTTTAAACGAATTCTCCTCGACCAGTCGCCGCAACTGCTGTGAAATTATGCCATTTATAGAAATTGAAACATGTACAGCTACTAAGCAAGAGCATGTTATGTCGGTGGTTAGTTTTTGCTGTTGCAGAAATTGTTTTCTCTATTTTAAAAATATTTTTATTTCCTTACAGACTTTGAGAGAGTTAAGCGTACACTTGGTTAAGAACTCGTCCAAGCCAAATACCGGCTTTCGTTGGCTTAAGGAAACGTTCTTTGAAAGATCACAAGCTCCTGCTCACGTTCATGCTGTGGCCTCCCAGTATGTAACCTCGCAACTAGATCTTTCGCGTTCGCTGTGTTCTCTAGTATGTAGAGCAGCTGGTTTAGATGCTCGCCATGAAACCGCTCGGGGTTTTCAGTTGATGTATAATTACAATTTCATAGATTCCCCAATAAAATTACATATTGTATAATATCTACATTTAATTTTAGTGATCAGATGAGCAATGGACAACAGTATTCATTGTTTCTTATATTGGAACGTTATTGTTTAGCCGTTGATTCCATTGCATTTCCCTTACCTCAAGGTTTTGCTTCATTCTTTACTTATTTGGGATATCGTGCTTTGTCATTTGATATGTTCTTGCAATATGTCCAAAATCATGTTTTCGAATTACAAGTAGATGTCATGAAAACTATTATCAATGGTAAGTTTTCATTCAACTGGATCATAAAAATATGGATTTTACTTACAACATATAAATTTTATATTTTATTTCCTTATACATAGACATTGATGATTCCGAAGAGGGCATTGAAAGGAAATTATCGCTGTTGTCCGCTTTGCCTAAACAGCGTGCTCAACGCTTATTAAAAAATTGGCATCACCCCGAAAGTCTAATGATACGTGGGCGTGAGCATGCGGCCAATATATTGTCTGGAAATCCGGTGCAGCAACGAAAGGGCAGTGTTTGTAATACAAATGCCCAAGTTCGTTCTAATATAATGAGTGGTAAGTAAACAAAGTTTGATGTGATAATAAATTTATATTGCAGATATTCAGGTATGCGATGAAAAACGATTTAGACACAAAATCAATTCGAAAACGATAAAAGCTGTAATGTGTTTGTTTTCTGTAGTCGTTTTGTCAATAAATGATAATGTGATAAATTTCGTTTCACAGCTTTATTATATTGTTTATATATATTTTATCGTCTTTTTAAAAGTCACTAGTTTGCGATTGGTTTAAAATGATTCTCAACATCTATCGGTAATCGAGTTTTCGTCATATGTAACCGTTTTGAGGTTTTGGACCGGATCATCAACAATGATTTTTGAAGTGTTCACAACCGCACTTTTTCGAGTGAAACAATTTTGGCTCTAATGTTCACTATCGGCCATGTCACAGATTTCAATTCCGTTCGGAAACGGAATTCAATCTACACCATTTTTGTAGGCGATGGTGTCTAAAAAGTAAAATATGGGAATTTTTCAGGTCTGTCCAAACTGTTGGGGGCGCTGGTATGCTGGGTTATACTCCGGCTAGGGCTCGACATTTTGAAGTGGATTCAATTCCGTTTCATTCTCACCGTTGCCGTCGCAAATATCAAAAGTGAACATTGAAATTGGTGAACACTTCACTTCTGACTATTTTCGTGATGATGTCCGTATGGATATACATATCGTGCAATAACCGCCAAAAAAGCTTAAGCCACATAATTTTCGAACTTGACCTTTTCACCAAAATCGATTATTTGCTGTCGTAAATAATCGATTTTCGTCAAAAAACGAGGTCCGAAAAATGTGGCGGTTAAGCTTTTTTTGGCGGTTATGGCTCGATATGTATGTGTAGATATGTGTGTGTGTATCGAAAATTGATTTGATAAGAAATTAAGGAGTAATAAAATACAAGTATTTTTTCACAAATTTTCTACAACGATTTTAGAGGCATCCGATACACTTTTTAAGTCTACAAAAATCAGTGAATATCTAAAATAGATTTGACGAAGACTTTTTAAGTTATTAGATAAGAACTAAAACTTTTTCGAAATTTTTCGTCACCGATATCTTTCGATTCGATCTAATTAATGAAATAAAATGAAAATGAAATCACTCGACTTTAGCCTTTTTGAGGTTAAGAGCCGATTAGATTTTGAAATTTGTTTCCAAAAAATTGTTTTGTGAAAATTGTATAATCGACTCCCAGGACCTCAAAACTTCGTAATATAATGAAAACTAAATTTTCGAAAATTTTGGTAAAATCTGGGGATGTAGCAAATGTAATTTTAGCGAAAACTAATTCGAAGGCGAATATTAAATTTTAATAAATTTTGGGAAAGCGAATGCAAATATGTACTTACAATACAATCAAAAATTATTTATTAACTTATTACAAATTTAAATTCTTAAAAAAGAAAGATATATGCAGGTGTGTTATGTAAAACGCGGGTTTTGAAATCGTGCGATTTCCAAAACGAAAAACAGTGTTCTTCTAATCGGACGATTTAGTGCATTCGAACATTAAAACATTAAACATCTAAAACATTAAAAAAATTAAAAAGCTGCAGTAAGTCACCTTTTTAACTGAGCTCTTTCCCAGAAATTAGGCGATTTCAAAACGCGCGATTTACAGAAAACCCCTAATGATATTATATTAAAATAAATATAAATAATAATTAAAAATATATCCACAAAATATTACGGAATCAATCCACTCGTACTTTGGCCCTAAGAAGAAACTATTTTCGCACAAATCCAATACTTTGCCCTTTCTTTTTTAAGAACTGAAAAATATTTTCAAACACCGCTGAATTTTGGTTTCAATTTGATACTTATGACAACTTATTTATAGAAGGGTTTTGCGCTAAAATGTTAAAGCTTCGTTTAGATTGCTTAGTCCCGTTCCACAATTGCAATTTTTTTGCAGCAATTCTTGAATATGTGTGAGAGTGTTGAAATGGAAATATATGCTTTTGTATTCCTCTCTCGCTGCTTTTCACTAAAAATAAAAAGTTGCTGCAACAAAAATTCCAACTTCGGACCGCTACTTACTTTTAAGTACGTGTGTGTACTTTTTCGTAATTGCTTAAAATTATTTCAGCATTTTTAACGTTTGTTAATCGTAAACAAAAAAAAGAATAAACAAAATATTTTGTTTGTGTGTTTAGTATTCGCTCAAAATATTCGCATAAGTTTTAGCGAATGCAAAAGCGATTGCAAATATCAAAATTAAGCGAATAATTAGCGAACGCAGACATTCGTTACATCCATAGTAAAATCCATTAACTTCCTAAAGCGGTAAGCCAAAAGTCATCGTTTGAATGTAAAAAGTTTTTGGAAACAACTTCTACAGAGAATTGAAAATAAAACGTTACTTTTGATTCACTGTATGAATTTGCGACTTAAGTGAAAAAGTTAAATTGATTTAACTGCATTTAAATAAAACTTTTTTAAATGAAAATTAACTGGCCATAAGATTTTCGTTACCAACGCAAAATCACATTATTCAAATCACAATTGATTTTAAAATTAATAATGATTTTAAAATAATGTACGATAAATTTCTCTCGGAAATGATATTTGATATTCTATACAATAGAAAAATTTAAAAAGAAGTGTGAAAAAATATCTGCATGACCAGTATTACTTTTAAAATCACATGTGATTTGAAAAATATGATTTTCAGAACATGCCTGAAAATATAAATTTATTATCACATCCCTTTGTTTTAATATTTACTAATTTTTTATTTTTATTTACTTTTTTAATACATACATTCATTTCATCAAACTTTATATGTGTATAAATTTTTTTCCTTTAGATATTAAAAATGCATCTGTATTGTTCTGTCATTTCCTATCGCTTTTAATGCTAGTTGCATTTTTAGTTGCTTTCGTATTTTCCATTGTATTACTTGTATTCCAATTTAAAAAAGAAACTATCTTAAAAACATGATTGATGCCGAAGTTTCTGGTAAGAGACATACATAAATGTGGAATGTCCGTAAATGTTAATTAAAGTATTTAATTTAAACCTAAAGTTTTGGAAATTAAAGTTTTTCTTCCTATCTATCTATTCACGCACCGCTGATGATATCTAACAAGTGCCTCCCACTCCACTCCTTCCAAAGAATTTTTCATAATAAAGCATGTTCAATCAACTGCCAATAAACTTACAGCCGTATGTAAAAAGAAAAACTTGATGTCAGTCGAGCATAAGTGGCAAAATTGAACTATGGTGCTATGTTTTCATAATTGTACGATTGTGGGTAGGAAAATTGTTAAGTGGGATAAAAGATAAAAACACGACGACTGGCTTCGTGTAAATATACACACACACTGAGTGCTGAGGCCAGAAGTTGGCCTGGCGCACTACTGTGCTCACAGCTTCGCATTGTTTATCGTTTTGTGGATGTATTGTAATAACTTGGAGTTTATTTATATGTTTTATATTATTTACATATACGAGTTGTGTTCAAAACGTATCGCGAATTTTAAATTTTCGCGGGTTACGTGTATTCGAATTTTGATTTTTGATTTTTTTGTGGCGTTATGTTGGTACTCATGTCTCTCACTTATGCCGACAATTTCGGCCATTTTGAATGTTCAGTTAATTGTTGACAGCTGCTTTGCTTGCACGTGTTTTGGCTCGTCTTCGATTTTTACCTATTAAAAACAAAACGGAACTAAGAAACTGTATAAAATTTTGTGTGAAAAACGAAATTAAGTGCGCGGATGCATTCCAAATGTTGACTGTGGCATACGGAGAAGCTACCTTGGACCGAAGCAACGTTTATTGGTAATGCAAAATGTTCTCAGAAGGTCGAGAAGATGTGAACGACGAAGAGCGTGCCGGACGGAAAAAATTGATGAAGTGAAGAAAATGGTATTGGCCAATCGTCGAATCACCATTAGAGAAGTTGCTGAGGACCTAGACATATCGATTGGCTCGTGCCATTCGATTTTTATCAATGATTTGGTCATGAGACGGGTCGCCGCGAAATGTGTACCAAAATTTCTCAATTTCGACCAAAAACAGCATTGCATGAACATTGCTAATGAGCAGATGGACTCTGTCCACGACGACCCAAAATTTGCTCCAGAGGGTTATAACTGGTGAGGAATCGTGGGTTTATGGTTATGACGTGGAAACCAAGGCTCAATAATCTCAATGGAAGCTGCTGCACGAACCAAGGTAAAAATCGAAGACGAGCCAAAACACGTGCAAGCAAATTAGCTGTCAACAATTAACTGAACATTCAAAATGGCCGGAATTGTCGGCATAAGTGAGAGACATGAGTACCAACATAACGTCACAAAAATCAAAATTCGAATATACGATACGTTTTGAACACACCTCGTATACATATTTTACATGTTTTATGTTATATACCAACATATTTTTTTGTACATTAATTAGCTTTCCTACATTTCTTCCTTTACTCAGGCATTGCTGCTGAAAAACTTTCGCCCTTGGATTCATTTTTGGATCTTCTAACTGCCAAAGCTAGTCTTAATGACTTGGACTATAATTTGCTTATTGAAACTACTGTGTCATCCATGCATCATTTAAATGTCGATTAAAGATCCCACGTGCCATTTGTTGTATTTAACTTAATGTGCTAAAAATTAATCACCAAATTTTTTATAATATTTATTAGTATTCAACACAAACACTTGTTAATATTTTTTTTCCTTTCATCTTTTTTCCTATTTTGAGGCTATTTATTCATAATTTTATACATGTATAAGTTTTCAAGATTATATTTAGTTCATGTTTATAATATTATTGATTTTATAATATTATGTATTATCTTGTACTTACAAACGTGTACTTTTTCAGTTTACATCAATATTTAGGGGCGAAATGCTCTTTTCCGCAATTGAATTTTTTTTAAATTAGTTTATTTAATATTGCATTTATGTTTGATATTGTGAATTTTGTTTTTTTTTTAAATAAACAATTTGAATGCAAACCTTTAAAATAGCTTATGGTGTTTTCTATTCTAAAAAAATAATTGCGCATTTCAATGAAAAACAAAAAATTCGCAATAAAATGGTTTTTGTAATTATTGAATTACCCCTTACGAGTATAAATTTTTGCTTTAAACGAACGCTAAATTTAATTTTTCTTATGGAAAAGTTAAAAAAAACGTTGCACTTTTTCTATACAAAAAACGTCATTAAATTATGTAACAATCAAAATGAAAAAAAAATATAGTGATTGTGGACAGATATTTAAAGGAGGCGTGCAAAATTGTGTTGTTAAAGCGGCATGGCCACACACCAAACTGTCGCGTCAAATTTGTGTATGTGGTGGTAAAATTATGTTTTGCCTATCACAGCAACACATCAAATTCATACCATCAAATTAGCTTCAAACTTCTGCCGCGATGGTAGCGAAAATCTAAATTGTTTTGATTTTCGTCAAACTCACATCAAACCATACGTGTGAGTTTTTTTTTACTAACACTATCAAAGAAAAGCAGAGTTTGACGCGACAGTTTGATGTGTGTGGCCGTGCCGCTTTAGAATTTTTTCTGAAGGCAGAAAGAAGTAGTTCATGTTTTGCACGGCTCGGATAAAAATTCCTGAAACAAGCGGGAAATACATATAACATTCCGGTGCTTATTTAAACTTTTTGCTCTAAATAAATTCTTATAACGTTGTTTTACAAAATTATTTAATTTATTTTTAAATTTTTGCTTAACTTCCCTTTAAAACGTTTGGGTAGAAAACTCTCAAGAAATCTCCCTCTTCTTTATATTTAGAATACCTATTTTTTCCAAGATAATTTTTTCCCCGGGAAAATTTACATTTATAATAGGAGGAATGGGAAAAGGGAAATTGGGCTAATTTATTTTAATCCAGAATAATTTCTTAATCGGACTTAAGGTCAGTATTTTAAATTTTTATGGAATGAAATATTTTTTTAAATTACATAATTTAAAAAAAATTATTTCGTCGTCGAAAATCCAAAAGTATGTACGTACCTATCATCAAAAAATTAAAAATCGTGTTTTTGATTGATTATGATGTCATTAACCAAAATACATATTTTCTTAAAATTTTACTCACATATGTAAGTTCAAAAATATCGATTTTATTCATTATTCAGTTTGGCACCTTACAAATAAATAGTCTTAAATTTATAAAGATTTTTGTTTCTCCTGTAAAATTATAATTACATATTTTTGGATTTTCGACGACGATTTGTAGTTGGTTTAGGCACTTCTACATGCATATTGCTATTTCTCGGCAACACTTCAGTAGACTTCAATCAAAATTCAATTCAGCTTACAAAATTCCGATGTTTATAGACAAACTCTCACTAAATTATTGAGAATTACAAAACTACAATAACAACAACAAATTAATATTATATACATATGCAAATTCTTTTTATTAATTAATGTGATTTTCTTAAGAAGACAAGAAAAATTAAACTAGACTTTAGCTGGCCGCCACACACTTCGTCAGCACCCATGTCTGTCGACTTGGACAGATATTGTTTGTTAACATCAGCTTTTTAACATGGATTTTCAATGAACTGGAATACTGCATCGGTAAATGCATTTGTAAGTAGAATTAATTATTCATTTTCTATTTTTCCGTTTTTTTTATATACATATCGTCCGATGGTTCTTGGTTTGCGGCGCAGTATGTTCAAAATACATTACGACTGCAGCAAACCAATAACCAACCGACGATATGTATGTACATATGCGTCTATGTCACAGAGTTCAATTCCGTTCGGAAACAATCCACCCCATTTTTGTAGGAGATGGTGTCTAAAAAAGAAAATTAAAATACGGAAATTTGTCAGGTGTGTCTAGACTCTTGCGGGTGCTGATATGCTGGGGTATGCTCCGGCTAGGGCTTGACATATTCAGGTGGATTGAATTCCGTTTCCAAACGGAATTGAACTCTGTGACATGGCCGATGTATTTAATTTTTATATATATATATATTTTTTTATTATTAAGTATATTCTTACATTGTTTTTCGAATTTATGCAAAAATAAAAATTGTGTTTGAGACCAGTGTGTAATGGTGGATGCTATAAATGTTTTCATTAGCTGCACATACAAATTTTACATTCAGTGAAACACATTCCACTAAAGGGGAAACATCTTGAGGGATTCATTGGAATAAATTTTATTCCATGATTTCGTTTAAATCATTTCTCCATTTATTTTAATTGTTATACGCAAGCATATTTATTGAGTTTCTTAAAAGGAGAATTTCTCCTATTTTGATTAAGTATTATTATTTTTACCAGAGATGGCGCTTGCTGTGCTAAAACATTTTTCCCTTGCATTACAAAAATGAAGTTTACAAAAGAGAATCCAAATGAGAGATGTTTAATAACTTTGTAATAAAAGAGGGGAGAATTAATGGGCTTAAAATGCATTTCCATTGCCTCAATAAAACACAAAAGGAAGACACAGTGAAACTTTGGTATAACGTATATTAAGAAGAACGAAAAATATTTAATTTTAACTATTGATTCGTTGTACATGCATACTTATGTACATATCGTCACCAAAAATGCAAAATAACTTAACATAACTTTTCATAAGTTTACATGAGAAGCAAAAAATTCATAAAATGGAAACTATTAGAGATATATATGGTTTTAATAAAACAACAAATTCATTTTGTATACAAATTATCCGTTTATCAAGGTAAGCTTAGTGTTATGTGTCTTATGTTATTTTGAATTGTGGTTTTCTGAAACAAAATAACGTATCATCAGCTTTCTAAACTATATGAAAAAACGAAAGCTAAAATAAAATTAAAGTTTTTATTAATAATTGAACACAGTTTTTCGTGTTTTTACCATTGAATATTATGTTGACACTACTAATAAAAAAATGTTCTTAAACTTTCATAAGGACAACAAAAATAAAAAGTATTTTAATTTATTAAGAGAGAATAAGTTGATAACAAAAATAAGGTAATCAGCTATTAATTTACTAGTTACTCAAAGGATACATATACTATCATAGAAGAAACGACAGTCTGCTGGAAGCAAAGATTTTAGATCTTGCATATGTTGGCATTTCTTTTTGGAAATGGTAAGTAAGCCTTTGCGAATGCAATCGCTTAGGTTGCTGACTTCCAGAATTTCTGGTAGTCCTTTGTGGTAGAAGCTGATGGTCATCCTTAATATTGGTTTTCTAATACGCCAAAGCATACATATTTTATTGATTTCATAACACTTTTTTGCTTTTCCTTCCGCTTTTGAAAAGATTTTCAGAACTATAAAAGTTTGTACTAAAACTAAGATGAAATTAAATTGAATATAGTACATAAATAACCCCTAATTTTTAACTTAATATTAAAGTGTGTAATTAGATAATTTTTACTTAAAATTAAGTTATACATATATAAATATGGTTTAATTTTTTCAGGGGTTAATTAAAGTTCTTATTAAATTACGTTGAACAAACAAACAAACAAAAAAGTTAGGTAATCAACATATTGAAAATTGAAATTGCATAAAAATATATTTTATGAATCCAAACGAGCATCAGAGTGCATTTTTCTATTTATTTATTCCATGATATGAAAGTATGTATTGTATATGTTATATAGTTATGTAAATTTAAAAAAAACTTAAGTATGATTTAAGTACACAAGGTTGGGCTTTTAAGTATAATTTAAATATGCACTAAAAAATAATAGAACTTAAAAATAATTAGAACTTGATTTCTAAGTGAAAAATTAGCCTAAAGACGTCATTGCATACTTCAATTAAAAACAGGAAAATAAATGTTCTGTAGTTATATTACGTTATATTGTTTAAGTAAATCATGCACTTGATCATACGTTATTTTGAATTTTGCTTATAGCTTTGGTATATTTTATATAAGACCTGAAAAATTTTGTACACGTATGTAATATGATGTAGTGAATCGTAATCAATAAAAAAATAAATTTTGAATTTTTTGATGATACGTTATTTTGCATTTCAGGTGACGGTATGTATGTATCAGTAAGACTTTGATATGCACCACAAAATTTGAAGATATACGACAAAAAATTCGCTGTAATTATAGTTGTTTTTTAAAAATCGATATTCTACATATCGTCGGCTTAGAGTGTAAATCAGCTAAATCCACTTTTTATAACATATGACATTTTAATGCTGTTCGAAAGAGAAAGAGACGCCTCATCGACTTGCTAAAATATTTATTTCAATTTGACGCTCTATATGTCGAAGAAACTTAATGTATTAGGCTAATTTCTTAAGCTTTGTATAGAAATCGTTAACAGTATTTTGTCCCACCTGTAAAATTTGCTGGAAGTGAGTTAGCAGGCTTACACTCTAAGCCGACGATATTTTTCTTAGGAATACATGTGTATAGTCTGTAATGTTAACAGTAAATGAAATACATAGATAACTTTCCTCGCACTTTTGCGCTTTAAGGACTTCATGCTGCAAATAATCTGCCGAATTTTAAAACATTGTAAAAAGTGGTTTATTAAAGTCTTTAGCTATTTGTTTCTTAAATTTGTCAGCAAGATCAACGTCATCAATTATTGCATTTTTTCACGCCTAAAAATCTACGCTTTAATCCACTCATTTTGGCAAAATCAAAACAAAACTGTCTACGTTTGTGGCGCATTAATTGCATATACACTTGCAGAAAAATTTAGACTTCGTTTTTGTGATGACGAAACTTTGCTCAAAATTTATTTTTGTTTTACTCTGATTTCGGTTTTGATAATGGAAATTTGCTTAACTAATTAATTTTTTTAATCTGACTTCGTTTAATAAAGACTTTTGAGTTAATACTTCGCTATATTGAGGCTTTATAGCTAAAAATTTTTTTCGTTATACAGCATTTTTAGAGCATCTTTATCTGAAAAACTTTTTTGTATTATAAACTTCGTTATAGCAAAGTTTCACTGTATCAAACACACAACACTGTAATATTAATACACGTGCATGTGTTGATGTGGTTACTTTTCCCTTTGCTCGCTGGCGCTAGTTTTTTTTTTCATTTTCTTATTTCTTTCGGTTTCTGGTGGCTGGTTTTGACTGCTCTGCCTTTCGCTCAGATGCGATTTGTTTATTTATCCAGTTGACAGTTCTTGGAAACTCGTCACGGTGTGCATATTGATAACTCGGATAATCGCAAAGATGAAATTTGATATAAAATAATTCAAAATTTTCGAAAATACATCTGCATATGTATATTTTACACGAAAACGAAAAAACAAAGTCGAAAGTTGAAAAAAAAATTAAATAACACGACTACAAAGTCATCAGCTTCATTAAAGTATGTAGTTGTCAATATTAAAGTTGTTAATTTTTATTGACGAATTTTGAAGAAACGAAATAATTTTTGCGAAGTTTATTTGAAATAAAAGGAATTGTACTATTAAATTTTATTTGGTTAAATTTAAAATTTGCTATGGAATGCAATTGAACAAAAATGCATTACAGTGATTTTGAAAAAAAGCAATAAAAAATTATTCCTTGAATGAAAATATAAAAAGTGTTAATAATGCTGCAATAAATTTCAGAATTTATCTCAACAAAGTTTTAGAAATAAAATAGTGATATATCTTAAAATTAGTGTTTGAAAAAATTTTTGTTAAGCAAAATATTGCCACAATGTATACCACAGCCTGCTTTACAATTGGATTAATATTTCTGGCTCTAAGCTCAGTTACCCAGAGTCATCTCAATGTCTATCTCAATCTCCATGAAGTTATGCGTCTTATAGGTAAGTCTTCTGGATCATACCGGAAACAACTTAATGTAAATTTAAAACTTATTAAAGAAAGTTGTGTTGAAAAGGCTTAAGTGTCATGGTGACTTCCTTGCTTGTTCTTGTATTTTTTGTATAAAAGAAATGAAAGTTACGTTGCAATTTTTTGCATACCTTAAGGCTTCTAAATTTTTTTTAATATTTTGCATATTTTTAGCCATGTTTATTTTTATGCTTTGCCATAATAATAAAAGACGAAGTGCATTAAAGTTATTTGTTTTCTTAAATTTAGCAACAACAAATTAATTGTCATATTTTTATTATTTGAATAATTTATTTTTTCCATTACATTGTCATAAATTTATCATACATTTGTATGTACATTCAAATAATAGTTATAATATTTTTAAACTTCCCGCTAATAAAGTTGGGATTTAACCCTGATTTTCGAAAATCAATTTTCATCAGATCTTCATGGGAAACCATTCTGACTATTTTTGAGATGATGTCCGTATGGATATACATACATATGTATGTATGATATACATACATATGTATGTATGTATATGTATGTATGTATATGTATGTATGTGTGTGTATGTTTATGTATGTAAACCTTATATAAAACTTAAGAATGACCTCGCGATATAATGAGCCGATTCGATTCGGTACATTGTGAGAATTTTAAAAAATATTTTTTTTAAACTGTTAGTCCAACTGTGATATTAGAACTTTAAGAAAATCTTTATACTGTGATATTTACAAATTTTTTATTACATTTGCAATTATTTTTAACATGTAGTAATATTGTCATTTATGCGGTAAAACTATATTAACAAAATTTGAAGGCAAATTTTATTAAAAGAAAAAAAATATATGTATTTCAATAAACGAAATAACGAAACGTAGGATAAGAATAAATGAAACAAAATTGTGTGGTTTTCATGAATAACAGACCATGTCCAAAAATCAAAAAAAATCAGTAGAGCTAAAAAAGTTCTTTTTGAAGCTTATTTAAAAAAAGGTAGAGGTTGTGTTGTTATTTTAGAAAAAAATTTTGTACCTACATACATACGTTTATATTTTTAAAAAATTTCTTAGAACTTTCTAGAAAACATTTAAAATATAATAATTTGATATTATAAACTAGAAATGAGAAAAATATGACATAAGTTGTTATTAATGAAAACCACAGAATTGTCTTTTACTATAAAAAAATCAATTTCTTTTTAAATTTTAAAGTAATGGAATTATAAATCTAACTCTTGAAACTGAAAACAAAAATAAACATCGAAAGATGCAAATTTGATTGAAATCGACTGATTCGTTCACGAGATATCGTTGAGGAAAATTTTCGAAAAAAGCGCTTTGTCTTAAAAATTCCAAATTTTCTTGTCGAATTTATTTTTAAGATGAATTTAATATTAATCAGAAATAATTTCTTAGTCGGGCTTAAGTTCAGTAATTTCAATTCTTATTGAATGAAATATTCTTTATTAATTAATGTGATTAATGTGAGTTTCTAAATAAGAGAAGAAAAATTAAATTAGACTATAAGCTGGGGGAAATACCGATATTTTTCTGTGCAGCAACGCACTTCATCAGCACCCAAGAAGAGAAATATCGGTATTTCCCCCAGCTTATAGTCTAATTTAATTTTTCTTCTCTTCTTTAGAAACTCACATTAATTAATAAAAAATATTTCATTCAATAAGAATTGAAATTACTGAACTTAAGCCCGACTAAGAAATTATTTCTGATTAAAATTCACTATAGTTCAACTAAACATTTAAAGATGAATTTAATATTTTAATATTCATAAGCTGCATCGAATACCGCAAATTCAATGTAAATCGGTTGAATGTTTCGAGAAAGAATTTTGATTTTTTTTTCTAAATTGCTCCAAAAATCTATGGACTTTCCGCCGCTTTGAGGTTGAAATGAGCCGAAATTTTCTGGGACTGTCTGCCTGCAGCTTCCATCTGGTCCCATATTTTTTTAAACAAGTTTAGCTTAAATTTTTGATGTAATTTCTTTAACAAATGTTTTATTTTGTTATTCAGTAATACTTTGTTTTTAGTATACAGATGTATTTGCAAGAGTTTGGAGAAGACTTAGTCCATTTTTCAAACCCAATAAAGAAAAAACTGTTCCATGCAACAACTTTCCATGTAATCTTTTTTTACGTAACTTTATGTTTTCTAAATTCAGCGCTAGATCCTGCAACTAATTTCATGACAATTTTTTTTATTGAAAATTCAGCCAAAGTGTAATAATTGCTTTGGAAATTTTTATTAAAAATAACTCTTTCTTTTTAACCGAATTAAAAAAAAGGAGGAGGTTATCCATTCGTCTGTATTTTTTTATATTGTTACTTGAAAAAAAATTCTTTTTGTCTGAGAGGGTATAGCATCCAATTGGTCCGATTGTAAAGTGGGCGGGGATACGCCCACCATTTTTAAATTGGATTTAATGACATTCTGTTTTTATTGCTGCGAAACCTAACAAACACCTTTGGTTCTTGTAATTACACAATTTTAAAGTTAAAAAAATCGGTGGGCCTACGCCCATTATTACTATATTTCACGTGGTTTTACTTAACCGATTGTTACAAAACTTACCTCACACTTTGAGCTCTAAAATACACTTAATCTTCCATTTAATATTTTATTTTAAGTAGTTCTACTTTACCGACTTTTACAAAACTTAACACACACCCTGAGCTTTGAAAAACACACAATATTGCATTTAAAGAATTTTGGAGGGGGGTGGGGGAGGGGGCAGAGGCACGCCCATAAAAATTTAATTTTATATATCACATACTTCTTCTTAACCAACAGATATTTAAAATTTTGTTTGTTTGAAAGAGTTTACTTCCAGTTTAGTCTCATACTTTTTTTTTCGAAAAATTTCAATCAGATATTTGTTTTGAAGTCGGGTGTTTTTTTTTGGCAGAATTATTGTAAATAAAATCAAAAAAAAAAACTGTTCAGATTAATATTATTGGTTTCGTTTTTTATATTCAAAATTTAATTTGTTTTTCATATAAATTGCTGCCGAAAATTTTCATTTTATTTCCAAAAACAGACTGTACAGAAAAATAAGCAATCCTATACAATAACCCACTAAAAAAGAAGAAGTCATGAAAAAGTAGATCATCTCTAATGATATTTACATAGGCTTATCATTGCAATACTCTACGATTCCTAATCACCGCATTGAAAACATTGTCAAGAAAAATTTAATTTTTGCCGTACCATTCGAGTATGTTCTGGCTTCCGAGTCGTTTTCACGTGCTTTCTTGTGAGTTTAGCAGTTAAAACACATTTTACAGCTGCTTAAGTTAAAATTTAGAAAATACTAATTATTAGTATGTGCTCTATCATACATATCGAGCCATAACCGCATAAATAGCTTAAGCGACACATTTTTTGGACTTCGTTTTGTTATGAAAATCGACTATTTACGACCGCTAATAATCGATTTTGGTCAAAAACTGAAGTTCGAAAATTATGTCGCTTAAGCTTTATTGGCGGTTATGGCACAATATGTAGAAGAAAAAAAAATTAGAAATGGATATTTAAAATTTTTTGATTTACTTGTTTCGTTTTACTTTCACAAGACTGTTCACAAGTGATAAGAATACGAACTTCTTTGCTCAAAAGTGAAAACGACTCTTTTTTTTATTTTTAATAAAAAAATTTCTTTACGGTTAAAATAGAACTAAAAAGGATATAAACAGTGTTGTCAGTGTCCTTGGCGATATTTTTGGCGATATTTTTACGATTTCAATAAAATAGAATAATGTTAAAAACATGAAATTTTTTCTACAACATAAAATATTTCGAGCATGAAATTCTAAATGTTGTGACTCTTTATCTCAAACAAAATTTTCTGAAATTCAAGAAGTTTAAAAAATATGGCCCACAAAATCTCATTTGGTGTTTATAAAACACAGTGGGGAAAACTTTCTTTTATTAATTAGAACCAACATTTTGATAATGAAGCACCAAAAAGCCTGCACGAGTTCTCGCCTATGCCAGCCACACACTACACAAGTTAAGTGTTCAAGTCTGGCACTGAGTAAAATAAGCTTGTGACGCACACTATACAAGTAAACTGTGCAGTTTTTATTTTAATGCTCCATAATGCAGGCGATTCTTTGTATAATTCTAGGACCTCTGTCCAGAATATTTTTTCGGCGCTCATTTCTAGTTTTGAACTCTTAAAAAATCACGACACAACTGAGCGTTTGCAACATGCACTACACAAGTTCACTGTACAGTTTTACAAACCTGAGGAAATATCAAAATCGTTTTGATATTTAGTCAGGTCACTACGTAAATAGCACAACCACCCCCATACACTACACAGACCCACTGTGCAGTGCCAGACGTGTGCAGTGAACTTCTGTAGTGTATGGCTGGCACTAGAGTGTATGAATACAACGATTCTGATGGTACTTACCACTTCAAGGACATGATATGTGTACTTAAATACACATTTAAGTAAATGTTACTTCAGTTTTATCACACGCTTTATATGTATAATAATTTTTATCTTGGTGTTCAAGTTCAATTTATCCTATTCGGATTGATCTTTTGGAATAAGTTATTTTTAATTATTTTTTGTATTCCACTGTTTATATGTTAATGTAAACACTTTTCTTAATTTTTCTTATATAGTATAATTTTTATGTTTTACGATAGACGTTACCTGCTGAATTTAAAATTTAACAATATTTGTAATATAATTACAAAATGAAAAAATAGTTTTGTAGCTATAATTTAATGTTTTATTAAATTGGCAATATTTGGCGATATTCGACAAGTCATTTGGCGACAAGGGTCAAAATAAATCTGACAACACTGGATATAAAGTTTGTGTGTTCTTTTTATTAATGTTTTCAAATAATTTAAAGCTTCCTCAATATTTTTAATGATTTTTACTTTAGTAAAATTTCTAATATTAATAGAAGATTATCATTTACTTCAGAAATGTCATCTAATTAATTCTTCATCGTAGTTCAGGTCGTTTGGCGCAATATTTTCATCACAAAGTTATCGTAAATCTCGAGCTTGTTATTTAGTCATATAAATACCGAAGAAGCTATGAAATGTAAAATATTTTTTATATAAAGTAGTTGAAAATTTTAAACTAATTTTTTTTAAGCCATTTTTTTCCATTTCTGACTATACGAGTATTGCCATAAGGGAACGATACAGAGAGAATTCCTGCAAAAAGTTAAACATTTATCGAGCAGTGTCATTAATTCTAATTAAACAAATATTTATGTATTTAAGTGTTAAATGTAAACACCACAACAATAATCATCATTATGCATGGACTGTCATCATAAGTATATATAAAACCAAATGACAATAATCATGTTGCTTATAGTGGATGATAATTATGATGTTGGGGTTTAGTGATGGTCAGTCAATGCTGTGCTGTATGTTTTTGGTTTGATGATGATGTTATGTAGCTGCTGCTGTTGTTGTTGCTTTATATTTTGTACGTGATTTGCATGCAACATCAACCGCAAATTACACAAACATAAATAGGATTGTTCAAATAAATACCTACAATCGAACGGCCAAATAAACTATATGTATATACTCGTACGTACAACTAAATAAATAATGTGATGATTGGTTTTTGTTATTATTTCATTTTTAGCATCATTATTTTATAGCATAAATTTTATTTCTATATGTATTAAGATAAATATGCGGTCCACGAATGCAGCTTTTAATGATTATTGAAACAAGTATTTTCCAAAATCTGCATTCAAACCATTCAATATTGCACTAGCAAATCTCAAGAGATTATGAGCACATAAATCTAAGCATATTTAAAATTTACATATATGCAACATATTTAGTAAGTAAATACGAGTTTCAAAAAGCTAAATAAACAATATGACATGCACATGCAGCTTAAATACATAAATATTGTAACAAAATTTTCCATGACTGTATGTAAATATGAGGATTGTGCCGCTACAAATACGAGTACGAGTATGTATAAATGAAAAGGCACGCAAATGGAATTGCAGAAACTAAGAACATAAGTACATATCGCACATCCAGTTCAATAGTGACATAACTCAAAAAATTAGTTTTTTGACTTAATAACGCAGATTAATTATGTATCTCGTATTTTATCTTGCGTAAAAATTACATATAAATAACTTGTACTATCACCTCGTGAGAGAAGAATATTTGTTCATGCCTTCATTTAGTTGTATGTAAATTGAAAACTATAAACGTGTTTTCTGCAAAACTGGTTTTTTTGAGTTATGACACTATTGAACTGAATGTGCGATATGTGTCTATACAGTAAATTTCTATAAAAAAATTAATTAAAAAAAATTCTTAAATTTAAACATTTTCTTCATAGAAGAATTATATTAAACTTAAGCAGAGACACAAACCAGAATTTCTAAAGGACCAACTATAATATGAATAAGCTGGCTTAAGTTAATGTCAGAATTGAACGATAAGCCTGTCAAATCCTTAAACATTTCAGAGGTGACTTTTAGGTGGTCATAATGTACTTACATGAACTTAAGCACTTCTTAGCCATAGCTGCACATCTACGTATTGTTCATAATTTTGCAGTAATTTTGTTTCTTCTCATAACTCTACATGTTTTATTTGCTTTGCCTACTAAAAAGCAGCAACAGCAAACACATGTGTATGTGTGTATATGTATGTTGTAAAAAAATAAGTGCAATTAAAGTTTTGCTTTATTTTCTGAGTTTCAAATTAAAAATCAATGAAAAAAAATATTTAAAAGCAATGAATATTTTCTGCTGCTGTCTATTTGAGTTTAAAAAATGCAAAATTTTCCGTACGGAACGTGCGTTCAGTTTGGCACTTTACTTAAGCAAATGACATTTGACGAAACTTGACGAAAAGTTTCATTAAGTACATTATAGTTGCACACATACGTGTTGAATGTAATCGCACAGTTGCTTAAGTTTGCTTATTCATATTATAGTTGGGCCTTAACACAGCATATTTTGCTTATAACAGAGCACCAGCGTTGCCAACTCGGTGCGTTTCGCACAATTTTGGGTGCTTTTTGAATTTTTTTTTGAGAAAGATTCCTTAGTTGGTGCATAGCGCGTTTTTTTTAAATTTCGGTTCGTTTTATAATTTTTGGCGGCACCAAAGCAAATTTAACGCAAGAATAGGCTAAAACGGGAAAATTCTTGTTGTGCAAGTTATTGATTTTTTTTTTATTTTGCAACATTTTAATTTAGAGTTGTACTAGTATCGATTAATATAAATTTATTTGTTATTTATTAAATGTTTATTAAGTTTTTTTTTAAGATTTATTTACTACATATTTCGAATCAAAAAATGCGTATGACTTAGACCATTTTCATAATCAAGGGTACATATGTATGTATGTATGTACATATCGTCACCTTACATGCAAACGGACGTAACTACACTTTTATATTTTTTACAGGAGAAACAAAAAACGTTACAAAATCAAAATAATCAAAAATAATTATTATTGAAAATTATCTTCGAAATATATTTGTAGTATGGATACTTATATGTTTTTTAACCATTTATTTCCTTTTTAAACATATATATTTAAACTTTTATGCTAGTTACGTTCTTTGCAATAAAAAAATAGATGCATTCGTAATTACGTCCGTTTGAATTTCTTTAATAAAGTCGTCATTTTTGATCGCGTGAACATGTAGTTTGATAAAATGAAGCATAATTAATCAAAAACTCGATTTCGAATTTTTGTGTGGCTACGTCCGTTTGCAATTAAGGTGACGTTATATACTATCTGCCTTATTTATTTGTACTACACATTTGTTAAGATTTTTTAGGTTTTTTTTTTAAAACCCTGAACTGTAAAAGCCTGTTTTATTATCACATTTTTAATACAAAAATATTATACTTTTTATGCAAAATTAATTCAATAAAAATTTTAAACTAAAAAATAAATTCTAAACTTGGTGCATTTTTTGTAAAGGGCGTGTTTTTTCTCCATTTTGGTGCGTTTTGAAATTTCAAAGTTGACAACGCTGCGGAGCAGCTAATTCTGTTGATTACACTGCTAATTCTGCAAAAAAAACTTGCTTTCAATAAAAATATGTGCTTTATATGGACATTAGTGCCCTAAATTAAAATCCGTTTTCAGTTTTTCTCTATGACGTAGAGTTGGGCATAGTTGTTTCTTTTGCGGATTGTTCCTTTTTGTTCCCAACAACAAAAAGAACTAGTTCGTTTTTTTCGTTCAGTTGTTCTTTTCGATCAGCTGTTCAGTGAACAACTGAACAGAGATTGCACAGTCATCGAATCCTCTTTAATGTTTTCTTCGTGTGTTGTTATTCTAAACTTTGTAACCTAAAGTAATTTCATTTTATACTTGGTGACCTTATTCGTTGCGTAGTTTTTGTTAAAATTAATATTTTTCATTGAAAATGCTTAAAATGAAATTTTAATAATTTTTTTTTTAACTGATTCATTTTCAACACAACAATTTTTTTCTTTTACTTTAGTAAAAATATTCCTTGTTCATACCCTACATACCGTCTGCCCATTATTGGTTTGGAGCATATGCCAAAATGTCGGAATGGAGAAAAACGACAAAGAAGGTTTACATGAATTTTTCTCAAAGTATACCCGATATAATTTTTGCTTAATAGTTGCCGTTGAATTTTTCTTATGGTACCTATCTTTTTTATTATTAATATCTAATAGAAATGAAGCAAAACAAGAGTTAACTTTACTTCGCTTGTTTTTATATGAAGAATTTGACGCAAACGTCAAACTGTGGCATGTACAGCAAAACAATACTTATTAAGCCTTAAAATAGTTGAAATGGAGCAAAATGAATGCTAAATATATCAGAAACCATAATTAATTTCGCGAAACATGTTTTGAATTCAGAAAGGAGATATTCGAAATATATATACCCCATATCTAACTAATTTTTTTTTAAATGGTCGGTGGGTCAAACCAATAATGAGCTGACGATACATATTTTCATTTGTACTCTGTGGTCTCATTCGCAGTATGATTTTAGTAAGTAAAAGGTAAAAATTAATATTTTTTTTTTCATTCAATAAGAATTGAAATTGCTGAACTTAAGCCCGACAAAGAAATCATTTCTGATTAAAATTCAATATAGTTCAACTAAACATTTAAAATTGTTTCATTTTCGAAAAATTTTAAAATGAAATCCGTAATCAGCTTAAAACAAATTTTAATCAGAATTTTAATTGAAATGTTTTGCATGTGTATTGATCAGGAACAGAGAATAAGATAAACAAAACGAATTAAAGACCAAAAACGAACAAAGGAACAAAAACGAACGAAAGAACAAGAAAGACTCCCTGCAAGAAGTGAATGACTGAAACTAATTCAAACGTAATTTTTTCACTAACACATTTACAAAAATTTTATATTGAAATCAACAGTGACAGTCAATTGCTCTAGTTGCTCTACTCTAACATACATACATGTAAGAGCGGGACATCTAATGTACATATACCAAAAATTTTAAAACAACGCATTTTATTTTAAAATGTACAATTCGTTCAGTCTGTAAAATTAAAAAAGTTACGTAAAAAAATAGTGAATAAAAGAAATTCCCAAAGTTTAATTAAATATACATACATATATATTTCTTTTCCAAATTTTAGATATTTATAAAAATTAAGGCGTGTTGGAGATTGACAAAAACGTGAAGAGGATAGATGACACCTACGTTTTTGTGTGTTTTTGCTTGTTTTTATGCTTTTAAATATTTAACTTATGTATATCTCCATTATTTTGTAATAAAAAACAATTGAAACAATGTAAAAATTGTGTTTATTAATATAATTATGCAGATTTGACTAGTTTGCTATGACGGTTATATACATCAAGTGTGATCAGCCAGACGTGACTATCGCATGCATCATTAATGATAAGTAAAATATACGGCAGAGTAAGCAGGTCAGATATGTATGTTCAATATTTAATTAGTTAGATAAAGATGCAAAATCACACGTACACAAAAGTTTACATCACTTATTCCACATTTCCCTTAACAAACTGATAGAAACTTAGATATATAAATCCATCACCACTGTCGGTCAAATGACCGGTCATTTGACTGGGAGTGTTCTTGCAGGGACTAAAAGAACAAGAAAGACTAAAAGAACAAAAAGGAACAACTAGACTGAACTAGTTCACATTGTTCACCTAAGTTCAATTGAACTAGTTCGTTCCTTAGTCCATATTTACACTATACAAGTCTTATTGCTAAGCTGATTAGTTTGATGGAGAGAGAGACGAGGGGAACAGCAACGTTTCTTTTCTCCTCGTCTCTCTTTCCTAACACCCTAATCAGCTTAACAATAAGACTTGCATAGTGTAAACTAGGACTTAACGCGCAACTCTAGTCGAAACGTATAGTTGCTAGAAATTGTTTTGTTTACAACTTAATTAGAGTTACCCAGAATATTCACATACACAAATTTATAGCGCAATAAATTGGGAATAAGTATTATTATAAATAGTTTAATAATGTTATTGTTTTAAAAGGTCATGATTTGTTTTCTTCATGTATATTTGAAGATATGATATTATAATTATTTAAATTTTTATACAAAATAAGCATAATTTATAAAAACTATTTGCCAACATCCTGTATAGTTGTACAAATCTTTAAAGGGGGTAACACTGTTAACCTTTTTTCATTTTACTTCCGAAAAACGTCAACAAATTACTTTCTTGAAAATATCGTTGAAATCTGAGTGGAAATTTAAAACAATGTGAGTGTGGTAGTGAAAAAATGTGAATGTATTATATTTGAAATTAATAAAAATAGACAAACTTCTGCTTAAATTAAGTAACCAAAGTAGTGATTGATCGATTGACCTGTCATGCAACAAATCAGGCTGATTTAATTGGTTTACTTTAATTTTCTTATGTGAGCTGGAATTGGAGATGGGTACCTGCCTGAATCATGCATTACGTGAGTGCCGGCAAGAATGGCAGAAGGAAGAGATTTATTTGAAGGAAGAGATAGAGAAAATAAAGCTTCATTCTTTTACAACTCTTCTTTTTTGCAGCGCCTCTGGTTTTAATAAGGGGTGTTAAATTTTTTTGTTTAGTCTTACAGCCTTTTTCGCCAGATAACTTTTTTTTTGAAAACAGGGCGCAAAACATCGAGTGTAGCTTCGGCTGTGTGGCACGTAGCGCCGTCCTGTTGAAACCAAATGTTGCCAATATCCTCCTCTTCAATTTTTGTGAACAAAAATTCGTTCAACATGGCCCGATAACGATCGCCATTGACTGTAACGGCCACTCCTTGCTCATTGGCCCAATTATGCCTCTGGACCAAAATCCGCACCAAACACTGACTCGTTTTGGGTGCGTCGGCTTTTCAATGTATGCGTGCGGGTTTTCTGTGCCCCAAATGCGACAATTTTGCTTGTTTACATACCCGCCAAGATCAAAATGAGCTTCATCTGAAAAGATGATTTTTTTTGGCAAAATCGGCATCTTCTGTAAGTCGATCGCAGGCAATATTTCCCAGCGTTGTTCAAGCCTGTACACAACCATATTCGTTCAGCGGAAGGATAAAACTAATTATCTATCAAATCAGACATGAGCTAAGTGTTACCATTCACGAAATAAACACTAGTTGAAAAAAAAACGCTAGATGGCGGACCCTATACAATTAAAGCTAACTGGTAGTTAAAGTTCACGTTAACTTTTAATAATTACATTGTGAAAAGGGACGTTGATATTTAAAATTTAAGCAATATACAATTGGTATCCGCTGAAGTTGGTATAGTTCAATAAGCAGTGACTATCACTTCATCACTTGAACTTTCCGATAAGAACTGACAAATACTTTTATGAAGTTTGGGTTTTTGAATATTTTGTTACGTACATGGTTTTTTATTTAAGCTAACGATATGTATTATTATATGCAGGGAGTGAAGAAAACAACAGCGAGTATTTGAAAATTGTCAATATTACTTTTTAAGAAGTTAAAAGTATGCATTTAATCACACTTTGGAACTCATGAATATGTCATTCCTTAAGAATGAGTTTTTTTCAGAAATTAATAATTTTTCAAACACGATAATCTCAACTAACTATTCTGCTAAAAGAAATTTTGCTTGAAATAAAATTGCTTATATCCAAAAAATGCTGAAATATCTTACAGTACGGGGACATGTCTTCATCTATGTATACTGGCAGCACCTGCTACTGCACATCAGCGTAAGCACTTTTAGTGTTTATTTACCAAGTAGTTAATTGGTGGCGCAACTACAGCCATTTGCAAGTTATTAAAATTTTTAAATTGCATTCGTATAGAGATACATACATACATACTTACATAGTTCCATACATACATATGTACATACTCTTATCTATAAAGTAAATTTATGGTCGTGTGTCTAAACTACCTGCAGCTAATGGTGTTACTTTAATGTTTATTTTCTCATAATGTTATCGGCGTTAACCCAAATCGTATTTCAAACACTTACAAGTTAAAATATTTGCTTAGTTTTTCAGAAGTGACTTTCGATTGTAACTAGAAAGTAACTGAAGTTTATCTTGTATTTATGATAGATGTTGTTTGTTGTTTGCACATGTGTATGTATGTACGAGTATGTATGCCACTTGAAATTTATTTATTATTTACTTAAAGTTATACTAAAACACGTTTTGATTTATTTGTAATTTGTGCTATTTATTTCACTTCAACTACTTAGACTTTCCATAAGAAAGTTAAGCAGTGTTGCTTTAAAAAAAAATTAACAGTTAACACGAATTTTCTAATTAAAGTAAGTCAGATATTGGTTGCCAAAGACGACTACGTAGGACACTACATTCAGTAATTAACTTATATTTACATATACATATATATTTTAATATGGAGCTGTTGTCTTTTTATGATACAACTTACTTTTCGTCCGTCGAAAAAGGGAAAAGTTGTCTCTCTGTTGGGACACTTTTTCCATAGGAATTTTGTCCCTTTGTTGAGAAACTTTTTCTATGGAAAGGTTGCCTCGTTGTTGAAAAAATTCTTTTATGGGAAAGTTGTCTCTTTGTTAAAAAAGAAAATTTTTTTCTACACTTTTTATATAGAAAATTTTCTTTTTGTTGAAGTGATTTTTATTGTAGAACAGTTGTCTATGGTGAGACATCTTTTTATAAAAAGTTGTCTCTTTGTTGAGACACTTCTTTTATAGAAAAGTGATATCTTTGTTGAGACAGTTTTTCTATAGAAAAGTTGTCTCTTTGTTGAGAAACTGTTTCTTAAGAAATTTGTGTCTTTGTTGAGAAATTATGTCTTTGTTGTAAAACCTCTTTCGATAGAAAAGTTGTCTCCTTGTTGAGAACTTTTCCATAGAAAAGTTGTCTCTTGATTGTTATACTTTCTTTTATTGAAAATTTGTCTCTTTAATGAGCAAATTTTTTGGTTTCTTTGTTAAGAAACTTATTCTTAAGAAATTTCTCTTCTTGTTGTGAAACTTTTTCATAGAAAAATCTTCTCCTTGTTGTGAAACTTTTTCTATAGAACCGCTGTTTCTTTGTTGGAAAACTTTTTCTATAGAAAAGTCGTCTCTTTGTTGCGAAACTTTTTCTATAGAAAAATTGCCTCTTGATTAATACATTACCTTTTATTGAAAAGTTGTCTATTAGTTGGGACACTTTTACCATAACTTTTTCTTAAGAAATTAAACTCCTTGTTGAAATACTTTTTTTTTATAAAAATACCGTCTCTTTGTTGGGAAACTTTTCTATAGAAAAATTTTCTCTTAATTAATACAGTTTCTTTTATTGAAAAGTTGTATCTTTGTTGTGACACTTTTCCCATAATAAAGATTTCTCTTTATTCAGAAACTTTTTCTTAAGAATATAGTCTCCTTGTTCAAATACTTTTTCTATAGAAAAATCGTCTCTTTGTTGCGAAACTTTTTCTAAAGAAAATTTGTCTCCTTGTTGTGAAACTTTTCCAATAGAAAAGTTGTCTCTTGATTGATACATTTTCTTTTATTGAAAAGTTGTCTCTTTGTTGTGGCACTTTTTCTATAAAAAATATTTCTCTTTGCTCGGAAACTTTAAACAATTTTTCTCTTTTTACCATAGAAAAATTATCTTTTTGGGAAAATTTTTCTATAGAAAAGTTGTCTCTTTGTTGAGAAACTTTTTCTGTAAAAAAGTTGTATCTTGATGGATACATTTTCTTCTATTGACAAGTTGTCTCTTTGTTAAGGCAGTTTTTCAATAGAAAAGTTGTCTCTTTATTGAGGTACTTTTCTATAGAAAAGTTGACTTTTTATTGAGATAAATTTTCTACAGAAAATATGTCTACAGAAAAGATTTCTCTTTTTAAAAAACAACCTACTGAATATACTAAATACAAAATTTGTTTTTAATTGAGACAAGTTTCTATAAAAAAATTTATGGAAAATTTTATAGCAAATTTATCTCTTTTATTGAGAAAAATTTTCTATAGAAAATGTTTCTCTTTTATTGAGAAAACTTTTGTATAGAAACGTTTTCCCATAATTGACATAATTTTTTATGAAATTATTTTCTTTTTACGTATTTATAAAATATTTTTTCTCCTTATTGAGAAAACTTCCATGTGGACAATTTGTCTCTCTACTAGGAATATATGGAAGATTTATTTCTTTATGGAGACAAAATTTTTGTAAAAAGAATTTGCCTTTAGTGATACAATCTCTGTATAGACAATTGGTCTCTTTGTTGAGACAATTTTCTCATAGAAATTTTTTTTCTTATTTAGAATTTTTTTCTAGAAATTGTTTTTTATTAATTTCTTCAGACAATTTTTTTATTGAAAATTTGTATACTTATTGAGACCGTTTTTCTATAGAAAATTTAGTTATTGAAACCATTTTGTTCTTTATTGACACAATTCTTCTACAGAAAATTAGTATTTTTATGTATTGAGAAAAGTTGTCTATAGAAAATTGGTTCAGACAGTTTTTTCTCTACAAAATTGATTTACTTATTGAAAAAATGTTTGTATAGAAAATTTGGTATCTTCATCGAAAAAATTTTTCTATAAAAAACTGATTTCTTTATTGAGACAATTTTTCTTTACGAAATTTGTCTCTTTAAGTGACATAATTTTCTTATAGAAAATTTTTCTCTTTATTGATATAATTCTTCCCGAGAAAATTTGTGTTTTACTTAGAAAAATTTTCTTTAAAAATTTAGTCTGCTTATTAAAATAATTTTTCTTTGAAAATTTAATCTTTTCATTAACATAATTCGTCTATAAAATGAGACAGTTTCTTTTGTAGAAAATAACTATCTTTATTGAGAAAATTTTTTCTATAGAAAATTGTTCTCTATATTGAAACAATATTGCTATAGAAAATTGGTCTTTCTTAGACAATTTTTCTAGAGAAAATTTTTCTCTTTATTGAGAAGATTTTTACAGAGAAGATTGGTCTTTTTGTGAGAAAAATTTTCTTTAGAAAATTGTTTTCTTTACTGAGACAGTTTTCTTAAATAATCGGTCTCTTTATTAGACATTTTTTCGATAGAAAATTTGTTTCTTTATTTTTTTTTTGAGATTGTTTCCCATGAACAATTACCTTTTTATGTATGTATGTATTTACGAGTATATTGTATGTATTTTGTTTTGTTGCATTATTGTGAAACTTTTCCAGCTGTTACAAATACCATTTGAAACCGAAAACAATAAACAAAAAGAGGAAAATGTAAGGGTGCTACACAAATCAGCAATTATTGTATACAACATGTACATTTATAGCTGTTGAAGTTAAAGTGCAGTGGTTGCTAGAGTTGTTAGAGACGTTATCAGTGGCGTCTTGTTGGTTTGTTACTTAATGGTTTCTAAAACAAACAAATGCAATCCAATACTTCTTAAACACTTTCGCCATTGTAACCAAAACAATAAACTGTATTGTACTCGTATTGTAATAAGCGCCAGTGCTAATTTATCGTTTGTTTTCTTTAATTTAAAAATAATGAAACAATCTAAACATTATCGTTAATATGTCATCAGTATGTAACTAATGTCTTAACATTTATAATGCTGATGAATATTCCTCTATATGATTGTGAGATTGTGTGTGGTTATTTTCATTTGATGTGAGATTTTTATAAGATAAAGTATAAAAAATATCTTTTCTTTATTTACATATATAACACATATCACGCAAATAACGTCATCATTTTTATAAACATCATCCACATCGACTTGTCATAAGTATAAATATTTATGTCACTCACTCATAATTTTTTCTACTATCAGCCGTTCAGTCAGTAGTCAGTCATACAGTTAAACGGACAAAACCAGTGACGCTTATTTCCCTTATACTTTAATTCAATCATAACAAACCATCATCGATCAATCATTCATTATGTTTGTTTTTCCCAATGTTTGTTTTTTTTTTATCTGGTAGTTTGTTATGCCCATAGAGTTTTATTAATCGTTTAGTAACTATTGGACTTTTAATCAAGCCCCATACATAATAATTTTGATAGTTTTATGATTATGCCATACCGACTGACACATATTTATTTGTGATGGATTATGAAAATAAATTCTCTATACATACATAAATATGTATTTTTATCTTTAATGCGAACAATTATTAAAATTCCTATTTAAAGTGGGCAAGAGCTACAATTTTAAAACGAGTGTGACAGAGTTATTGTAATGCACTATATTTATTATTTTTATACAATAGAAAATTTTAGTCTTTTAAGGACTGAACATGGGGTGAATTTCTTTTTAGTTTTTTTTTAATTTGATTTCTATTTAAAGCATTTTTCCCATAGAAAACAAAAGCTTTTTTTCTCTCGAATTGAATTAAGACTTTTTGGAAAAGAAATTTACGGCCTGGCCCACGATGTCGACAAGAAAGTTTTTTTCGCTTTTGAAAACAAATACAAATTCTCTTATTTTGTTTTTATTTTCAATATAAGTAAGCGAAAGAAACTTTCTTATCGACATCATGGGCCAGGCCGTTAAATTAAAATTTAGTTTTCCTTTGATATAATCATATAATAATTTCTCATATTCCATTTAATTAAAAATTAATTTTCAATAGCTGATGCTAATAAAAATCTCTGCCAAAGTAGATAGAAATAGTGCTGATGAAGTGTGTAGTGGTACAGAACAATTTCGGTATTTCTCCCACCTAAAGCCTCATACGGAATTTCAGGTTCTCATACAAACTGTATGTAAAAAAAAAAATACGGAAATTCAGATTGGTAAATTTCATAAAAAAATTTCCATTTCCAGAAAAAAAGACTTGTAAATACAATTAATTTATTTGTGAATACAATTAAAATATTATTTAAACATTCACCTACAACGATTTTTGTAAATGCGAACACATATTTGTAACATATGTAAGTTCTAGTTTACACTATGCTAGTCTTATTGCTAAGCTGATTAGTTTGTTAGGAAAGAGAGACAAGGGGAAAAGAAACGTTACTCTTCCCCTCGTTTCTCTCTCCGTCAAACTAATCAGCTTAGCAATAAGACTTGCATAGTGTAAATATGGACTAAGAAAACAAAATCAGCTCAATTAAAATTATTGTGTTATTCACAATTGATTTGTTAACAGAAAACAAAAATTTGTAATGAATTTGTTTTTCTAATTCTAATTTGAGTTTCTTTGTTTGTTTTTTTTAAATTTTTATTTAGAATTTGGTTTTTGTGAAATTTTTAAGTTATTTATTTTTCCACACAACCATCGAGAAACTAAATGTGTTTGGGATGAGTCGAACCGGCAACCTCTTGAACTTACCACTCAGCTAAAGAGCAAATCGTTATTGGATACGCAAATAATGAATACACGTAAAACATGATTTCTTATGTTTCTTCTACATGTGCGCTTTGCGTTATGATATAATTTAACAAATAACTTTGTTGAGCAAAAAAAAAACCCACGACGCTTTTCGGCTTCTTGTCGGCATTTACACGTTTACAACACCAACAATAACACAAATTTTCTAATGTTATTGTTGTTTGCAATACAAGTTGTCGATCGAACGATTTCGAGTGACATCGTGGGACAGCCCGTAAATTAAATGATATTCTAAAATGCGCGTATTGCTAAATAGTGTATTAAGTTAATGATAAATATTACGGAAATTTTTTCAATAACATAGTTTTGTTGAATATAATTCTTGTCTATTTTTTTCTGTGGTATAGCGCTGAATTTCTCTCGAATTGAATTGTGTGATCTCACAAAAAAGTTGTTTTTGATGAAAAGACTTTTTTGGAAAAGAAATTTAAATAAAAATTAATTTTTCCTTTGAGCTTAAAAATTTTCGATAGAACCCCGACACCTTCTGAGAGAGAATTTTCTTAACCCATTAAAGCCCGAAAGGAAACAAATTGTAAACAAATTTTTCATTGTTGTTTATTGCTTTTGGATAAAATTAAAGGATTTTATTAAAAACAATTTCAATTGTATGCTGTTTTTTTTTTGTTTTTGAAAAATATGTACACCACATGGGGACAACTGGCGCTTTAGCTATGACATTTGTTATACACAGAGTGTTTTTGTGAATAGTTCGCAATTCCGTCGGAACTTGCAATGACAAACAGCACATCGCAACTGTTTTACTATCATTTCCGGATTATGGCCATTATTTTTACGATCAGCATCAGCTACTGCGTAAGAAGTTGAACGTTTTCTATTTTTCAATTTTTTATTTTTATTTTTCTGTTCAGGTTAGCACTAAGTTAAATAGTAGTAAATCAACAACTGTATACACAATATAATCATTTCTCATATTCCATTTTATTAAAAATTCATGTTAAATGGCTGATGTTGAAAATCACATTAATTAATAAAAATATTTTATCCTATAAGAATTGAAAAATACTGAACTTAAGCCCGATTAGGAAATTATTCCTAATTAAAATTCATACTAGTTCAATTAAATTTAATATGTATCATGAAATGTTTTAATTTTAATTTTTTAGTGCTTCCTTTTATGCCGCTGCTGGCCAGCGCGTACAGTGATGACAACTTTTTTGGCTCTAAAAGCACATCAAAATTAAAAAAAAGCACTAAAAAGCGTAATTTTGATATATGTAAAGAAATCGTAAAAAGCACTAACATGAAAATCGAGTGAAGATCCAAACGAGTGAAGTTTAATAATGTTTATTATATTTTCTAAGCTGTTCTCTATTTCGGCAATAGTATCAACATCTTGAATGAAATATATCAGACGACAAAGGTAGGCTTTACACTGAAAAAATAAATACACCAAGTTTTTATTAAAGTAATTTTAAGAAATACACAAATTTCTTAAAAGAACTCTTAATGCTTTGTCTTAGTTTGGCACTAACACTCCAAATTTGTCGTTTTGCGTCTTCAAAAAGCACCAAAAACAGTGCCAAAAGCACCAAGTTGGCATCGCAGTTTGTGTATGTGTATTCATTCGTATGTGTAAGAAGGCGACTGAAGTTCGGTACTCTAGTGCTACTTTGGCCGGCTATGTTTTAATGATGAAACAGAATAAAGTCTGCAACTTCAGGAAAATCGCTCCCAAATTAATAAAGCCCATAATAACATCGTCGGCAGTAACTTCAAATGCTCTCTAATTTTTGTTTTATTTTCTTTTGAGCTTATTTTTATACCCTTCACCAAAAATGGTAAAGGGTATATATAGGTTTGTCCAGATTTTTGTAACTTCTACAATATTCATTTCCTGCCAGATAAAGTTAGTTATTCTGAATCCTTATGAACAGGAGATGAAAAAAAGACATGTCCGTCTGTCCGTCTATCCGTCTGTCCGTCTGTCTGTACGGATTTTATATGGGTGGCGTGAAACGCGGTTTTTGAAGCTCCCAAACAAGTTAGAGAGCTCGGAGTTGGACTGAAACGACCGCACTTGCCTCAGCACAATTGGTTATGAAAATCAGCAAAAAAAAATAATCGGTTCATAAAATTTTGAAATATATGGTTTTATCATACATTTTTAAAATTTCATGAAAAAACTACCTACCGCGCATAGAACCAAGCATATTCAAAGTTCTAATCAACCACACTAGTCACTCTGCTGCTGAAGCTCGCTTAAATGCGATAAATATTTACTATACTTAAACATTTGCTTTAATTTGCATTATTTCGTATTAAACCCCTTTTTGTCACCAATACATAGACTTTGCCTTATGGTATTTTTGCTTGGCACATTCTTTTTCGTATGCATGCATATGAATGGATGTGTATAACAATCAGTAGCCTCATGCAAAAAACATTATGTAGATATGTATGTATAAATATACGCTAGCATGAAGACCATTCCCTCGTACATACACACATACATATGTATGTGCATAAGAGTGTTCTTATGAACAACTACAACAACAACAATATGCGACAAATAGTATTCAGAGAAGAATATTTAATTGTTTGTACGTGTGTATGTAGTCAACTCTACGCACAGCAACAATATGCTAGCAAACGTATTGAAAGAAGAATATTAACCCATATCATCCTAGTTTTCCATTTTTGGAACGGTTACTTTTAATATATATATTTTTTTTTACGTGAACGCAGTCGCAATTATTTTTGTACAGTGGTGACACTGAATTGGTCAGCTATAAAAATCAAGTTCCGTTATTTATTATTCAGTGCGAAATTTATGTTTTGTTAAGTGTTGTTTGCTGAAGATTTTTGTAAAAAAATGTCTCGTCGCAAAATGTAAGTTGTTTTGTGAATGTTTATGATATAAACTAATATGTTGCTTGAATTACATAAATTATTAGTTTTTTAAAAGATAGTTATAAAATAAAACCAAAATTAAAGTTCTTTGTGTTTTGTTTTTTTAAAAAAATGCACCGTTCCATTATTGGAACAGTAGGACAATATACATATGTAGAATGAAGTAAAAATTTACTCAGTGGAAGAGCTTGTGTGCACTAGTTTCGCTCAATTATTTTAACGTTTTTGTTGTAGATTATCTGTAAATGAAATTATTTCGCAACTAAAAGAAGAAAACTATTTACTTTCTGCTGATATATATATAATACCTCCGGAAAATTATGATAAGAGTGATGAAGACAGTGGTGATGAGGAGTCTTCTAATATCAATAATTTGTCGAGACACCAGCTGTTGGCGGAGGCAGAAGTGCGGGCGACATATCAAGCCAGATTGGAATAAATGTAGTTGAATACATCTCAAATGACTTACGTATAGATGACACTAACAAAGCAACTTGTTCGTCCGTGGTGATTCCGCCTCCACAAAAGAAAAGATGCCCAATTACAATATGGTGTGGAGCCAATCGGAAAAGTCAAACGTTATTGCGACAAGCAAAACAAGTTTGTTGATCAGCCTCGGTGTATTGTGAACTATAATAGGTACATGGGTGGAGTGGATCAATTAGATCGAAATGTAGGGTGCTACCGAATTGCAATTCGTTTGAAAAGATGGTACTGGCAGCTGCTTATGTTTCCAATTAATGTAGGTATAAACAACGCTTTTCAATTATATCAATTATATCCGCTTGCGCAAACTGATTCGTATGATTTTTTTATCGTTTACAAGATACATTGTAACAACATATCTTCTGACAAAATCTTTACCTACTACCTCGGCTTCCGCTACCAATAATCTTATTCCTAGATCTTCTCTAGCAGTCATCAAAAGGGTTTCCACTAGTATAAGATTTGATGGTAAAATACATCATATTATAAAAAATTATAAACAAAGCCGCTGCGCAATGTGCCATAAGAATACCACAATGAAATGTGAAAAATGCAATGTTTCCTTGCATCAAAAATGTTCTCCAAGTTTCCATAATAAGTAAAATTATTATTATTATTTTTTTTGTTATTTTCATTAATTTTGTATAACTTTATAATAAAAATGTTAATACTTTGAATTCTATATCATTTTGAATAAACATTTCTAAATAAAAACCATTTTTTGTCTTAATATATAAGTAAAGTTGATAAATAGGTACAGTGGCAAATAATCCTACTGTTCCATTTTTGGAACGGTACTAAAACTTAAAATCGGGAAGCTGAAATTTTTTTTTTCATCAAATTTATTGTTGACGAAGGTGTTAATATAACATCTTACAATTTTTATCAAAATCCCATCACTAGAAGCTTGCTTGGGATGATATGGGTTAAGTTGTTTGTGGTAAGAACTGGGAATTTTTTTTGTATACAAATAAAGTATTGTGCTAATAAATGCGTGTTGATAAAATATATTAAATATATGTGCGCTTAATTATGAAAGTGGTCTAAGTCATATATTTCTTTCATCAAGATATTTAATAGGTAGATTACTTTGAAGAAATTAAAAAATATTTTTATATTATGCAACATTTTAATTTATAAATTCATAGAAGTTTATTTAATGTTTATTGAATTTTTTTAGAGATTTATTTCATATTTCGATGCAGAAACGCATATGACTTAGACCACTTTCATACTTAAGGGCACATATGTATGATTGTAAATACGTATGTATGTACATACATACATACAAAAGGGGATAGGATTGTTTGAATCTGTTTGATTTGCTTATTTGTTTTCTGAATATGTTTTGCAACAAAATGAATGGCTATCATGGTTAATAAGTTAGAAGTCGGCCTGTTATGATTCGTTTGTTGAGTTTCGAACTTACACTTGAAAGTTTTTTTTTCAATATATATACATACATGTGTATGTATTTTTGCAAAATAAATTAATCGGGGACCAAAAATAGTCATTATTTTCGAACTTTAAAAAAAAGCAACTGTATAGAAGGGAAACATCAAACAACGTGGACAACCACACCATTTTAATTGTTCTAAACTAGATTTTTCTAAACTTCAATGGGTTTAAAATTTAAATTTTTGTTTTTTAAGCAGAAATAAATGTTATTTCCGGATTTTTTGTTTTTAACCGGAAATAATTGTTATTTCTTGATTTTTCTTTTTTCAAGCAGAAATAATTGTTAGTGGTTTTGTTTTGTTGGTGTTTGTCAGAATATTTCCAATTAACTTTGGTGTTATTTGTTCCTTAAAAATTATCACATGTAATTTGGCTTATAAAGAGATACGAACTTTAGCCTACTTAAATTTTAATTATAGAAATAATTATTTTCCGATTTTTATTTTTTCGAGAATAAATCAAAGTCAATTTGTGATTTCTACTTTTTCGGACAGAAATTAAATTAAGTTACATTGTGGGAAAAAATACATATGCCTACATACATACACACTATGAACTTATAGGTACATATAGGATATAACTACTACGACAGGATCAACGTGTGGAGATTCCGTAGCCAAAAAACGTGGTAGCCGCCCCAAAGCGGCGAACCGATATTTTTCACACTTTTATGATATGGCTGTCAAATGATAGGGATTTTCCAATGGAAAAATCATGGTGAAATCATTATGAAAATTTGAACTCATTTACTGATATCTGGCGTTGTTTTAGTAAAAACACATACCTACACATTTTTAACCCTTATACCTACTTATGCATATCTTAGTCACATACATATATTCCCAATTTAATTCAAAAATTTTAAAATGTGTACATAGGTACATATTTATAAAATTTCGGTACTTTGTACACACAGCCATACAAGTAAACAATTATTTCAACACGTGTATTTGCTATAAATACTGCCAAAAAGGAACTTTGCAGTGAAACTCCTATAGATTATATAAACATAATATATTTTAATATGTATGTACGAAAACAGCTTAAACACAAATGCTTTAATCACAGAGAAATTTTGCATTTGCGTTTAAAATTACTGTGTTCGATATACTAAGGTACTTTCTTATTTTTGGTAGGTACATAAATACCTAATATAAGTTTTGTAAAAGTTGAAATGGCACTTATGTAGCTCCTGCAAGGCATACATATTTGGTTGTAAAATTATGCGGCTTCTTGAGTTATTGTAGGGTAAAATCATGTGTTTTATCGTTGTAAAAATTAAACTACCTATATCGACTCGCACTGAATTAGAGTGAAATTGTTTTTATAAAATTCAATTATTTATATATAACATACATACATATGTATGTATGTGTAGGTATAAATCTATGAAACGAAGATGTAATAAAACGAAAGCTTATGCTTGCTAACTTATAACTATTTATTAATTATATTCACAGACAGGTATACATACATACGAGTATGTACTTAAAGACTTATGTAAGTGCTATTTAAAATTTTACTGGTTCCAAACCTTAACTTTTACAGCTTTTGATTTCTTTGTAATTTAAACAAAAATGTTCGAAGATGCGTAAAAAAGCGTAACCAGTAATTACTAATGAAAACTGTTTGATTCAGACACGTACATACTTATTAAGTTGAACAGTTTCATGCATAACTAATAGGCAATTTTAGAAAATCCAACATGATTGGAAACAGTTTAAATCAATAAATACATGTCTGAATCAAACAGTTTTTCATTAGTAATTGCTGGTTACGCTTTTTTTGGCAGATGGCACACAAGAAATGCCAGATGTAAAATCAGCCTAACAAACTGCAAGAAATGAGCCGGATGGATCACACAAACCTCCAAAGTCTGATACATTTTCATTTATTTTTGCATGGACATAATATGTACTACATGTGATGAAAATTGCGCTCTTAAAAATATAAACTATTTTTTATAAATAAGGCAATTTTTTTAAAAATTAAGCCTTGCAATTATATATGTATAGATATTTATTAGCGCAATATTGACTTCGGTGTGCATCGATATACTTATATATCTATTTGCAATTGTACAACAATAAAACATGTATGCGTCCCCTACAATTAAAAAATCGGCATCATTTGCTTACGCAGATTATTTGCAAGGAAATTGCATGAACACTTCTCCTAGTTTGTTTATATTTTTTGTTTTCGATATGTATATACATATGTACATACATACACATGTTTGCAAATACGAAATTCCCAATTACCCAGCGGGAAAAAGAAAGAGCAAGGATACTTTCTAGAAGGCCGTTGTACTCCTTACTTTGGATGTACAAGGCCTACTCGCTCCATTCCACTCTTCCACTCTTATATCATTTTTGCTTTTCCCTCTCGCTTTTTTTGCCAGCCATTCTGAAAAGTCTTCAAATTAATAGATTTTACTTTTCGTTTGGTAAAAAAAAAATTGCTCCTCTTCCCCCTTCTCTTAAAAGGAAATGTGGAATGTGTATCTTATCTTTTATGCAAAAGTGTAGCGACCTTCTATAAGGCGTTCTTTAGCAGTAAGATAAAAATAGTAATTGATTTGATAAGACCTGAAGTAACAAGATATTCTGAGTTTTCCTGCTGGGTAGTAACGTGCTCGCTTTGTATCAAAGTAGTGGTTTGCGTACACATTGTCATGCATACTATTGTAAATACATCCAGTGTTGCCAGAAAATGCTGATGAGAGAATGCTAAATCGGTCAAAAAAATTCTGCTAAAATGATCTACAGAAGAAAAGTATAATGCTAGATGTAAATGTAGAAAAAATTATTAAAATAGCTTTGAATTTTATCTTTATACAAACTCATTAGTATTTACATGAATTTTTATAGTACATAAAATAGTTAATAATTGGTGTGTTTTGGAAATGTTATAATTACGTTAAAAAAACTTTAACGCACTAATAATCTCAAATTATTATTTTACCCATTCAGTAAAATATTTGTTTATTAAAAATACGTACATTGAAATTGATTATTGAAGGGTTAGCTGGATGCTATGCGCATTTCACTGTTGCTAGTGCAGATCATCAGAGAACCTTTACCCTGAAATACATGTACATTTATGAGAAAAATCCTCCATACAGAAGAATTTTGTTAAGAAATTAACATTTTTTATTTGCAACAAACTCTGCTAGAAAGCATTTAGCAGAATTTTTTGATAGTTAAATGCTGCTTAACTAATGGAAATTCCAGACCTAGCAGTGGAAATGCTAAAATGGCAACAATGAAACTATCCCAAGCGCTTTTTGTTGTCATAGTGGATTATTAGTTAAAAATTTTAAACGTAATTGCAACATTTCCTATAAAAATACCTGTAAATACTAATAAGTTCATATAAACATGAAATTCAAAGCTATTACAATAATTTTTCTACATTTAAATCTAGCATTATACGTTTCTTCTGTAGAACATTTTATCAGAATTTTTAGACCGATTTGGCATTCTCTCACCATCATTTTCTGGCAACACTGGTTGTTGTGTTGAAACTTATGAATTTTTTTTAAAGACATGTTGATACATACATACGAGTACATATATGTATATAAATATGCCCAAGTAAATATAAATGTGTCTGTATATGTATGTGAAAAAAAGTAAGCCCTTGCTAAAGATCATGGATGTCTTATAAATATTTTAAAGTGGGCGAGATTGTTTGTTTGAGGGTGCTTGTTGTTGCTATTTTATTTCATTCATGTGGTTTTTGTTTTTTTTTTTCAATAAATGTATTAAAAAGTACTTCTGCTTAGTTAAGCTGGATTGATTCGCTGGGTGAGTTCAATTTATGATGTATGTATGTATGTATATATGTACATATGTATGTAAATACCTATATTTTTTAAAAAAATATACAAATAGGTACATATGTATACTAATGTAGGTATCTTTTTATTTTATATTATTTTCTAAAATTCTTCAGAAAAACTCCTTTATAGTATATACATATTTACATATGTATGTATGTAAATACATACATACATATGTATGTGGTAGTATATGAAAGAAATATTTTTTAATACGTAGGAAAAAAAACATAAATGTTGAGATGAGAATATGAACTCACGTTCTCATATTTTCAGAACGAATGTTTTATTCACATTTTGTTTTATTGGCATTTTGCACTTATTTTAAAGATTTAAAACTTAGGTTAATTACATACATATGTATGTACCTATGTAGCTGCTTATGTACATATGTATATGTAAATAAATATGTATGTAATACCCAAGAATGATAAAATAATTATTTTAATAAATAATAATAATTATTTTATCATTCTTGTGTAATACCTACATGAATGTATCTTAGTATGTATATTATTGCAAATAATAAATTTATTAATGTTTTCCCCAGCAAAAAAATTAATGCGTTCAAAATTTAATAGTTTTCATGCTTTCTTTAGCATTTGTGCAAATCGTAATAAAGCTATAGTTTTTGAACTCATCATAAACGCATACGATATTGCTGGGTAATTAATACATTGAAATAAATATCCGCCGAAATAGCCATGTAAAAACGGAATTAAATCATCATATTGACATATTGTAATAAAACCAGTTTTATCTTCGTGAAATAATAAGTACACAGTAGATCGATGGTAGAGAGTGTGTCTTAACAGTCTTAATAGCGAGGTTCGTATCCTGGCTGAGACAAATGTGTTTTCTTAGCTTTGTGAAAAACGTCATCGAATAAGGGAACTTTCATGGGTTCTTCTAAGCACTCATTTCAATGACGAGCAGTTTTGTTAAATGTAAACACATGTTCGTCAATGACACGCCTGTGTTTAAATCTTGCGTTCTGCACCTAAATTGAACCCATGCATTAACTATTTCTTTTGCATGTCGTTTTTGCTGGGTCCGAAAATAACTTAATTATTCGATTGCTAAATAAACTTACCTATAGAGAAGTGTTGGTTTTAAAAAAAGAAAATTGCTAACTTTTATATCTAAAGCCAGTTTGTATTCCTGCATTTTATTGGTGCTTATGTTTACTCATTGGTAGAAGTGCAGCAGTAATGTTTAAAAAGTTTATTTTTAAACTGTCTTAGGTATTATAAGAACTTTCAACGGAACATGGTAGGCTAGTAGGTTATTTGCAACTTAAAAAAATACATCCATATCTCTCATTTTCTAAAACAACATCACATATAAAAAAATGAGATTTTTGAGTTAATGATGCAAAATTAATCCTCATATTGATATTGTGTAAAAATTTCATACAAATAGCTTGTATACTAAACTATCGAGAGAAAAATTAAATTTTCATTAAGTTGTGTGTAAATTGAATACTTTAAAGTTTAAAATGAACTATATTGAGGGGTAACAAAAACTTTTTTCAAGTGAGTCGCTCCAATGTACATATTTTAAAAAATTTATCGGAAGAGTAAATGAAAAAAGTTTTATAAACTAAAATATATTGGGGGCTATTCTGGAAAACGCGTCGAAAAAGTGAAACTTTACATTAAAATAAAAACAAATTTTCAAAAATTGTTTTTGTTTGTAATACATTTCTAAAATGAAATAAACGTGAGAATTTCAACGCGTTTCTCTCTCTTTTAAAAACGGTTAATTTTGTATGCGAAACAAAAAAATTTTTTTTTACATTTACACAGTTTTGTTTTTGTTTTGCATGTAACTTTCACCAATTCGACGCGTATTCCAGAATAGCCCCCATTGTGTCCTATATGTATATAAAACACATATTTTAACCCTTATACCCATGCATATTGCTGCAAAGTGTCTATATTTCAGTTTCACTTGACTTAATTCATAAGGGCCTGTTCTGCAAATCACGACATGTCAAAACACGGTGATTTTAAAAAATTAATGAAAGATAAATAATTGGTTTTTTAAATTGCACGATTTACAGCGTTAGAAGTTGGAAGAAAATATTCTATTATAAATGACAAAAATACAAGTTCGCTGCTGAGCAAAATGCAGTTTTGCGCTGCATATTGCAGTTTAATTGCATGTTTACGTATCTACGTATGTATATATATACATACGTACATATGCACGCATGTCTTTTCTCTACATTTTATGATTTGTGAAGGGTATATAAGATTCGGCACAGCCGAATATAGCACTCTTACTTGTTCTTTGTAGTTTTGTTTACAAAATGTATGAAATTTATTGAAAGTATGGTAATATTTTTGAGAGAATGAGTATTAATATATGTGAGAGCATAAGAAAAAACGCTCTCAAAATAAAATAGATTCTATCTCACGACTGCTTTCTGCGGCTGCTTTTTTGTGCCAATTTATATGGAAAATGTGTTTATGCCGGTATTCTGTTTAATCATTTATACACATATATCTTTTTTTATCTATAAAATTTTTGTTTTCACCGATTTTGTAAAAATAGCTGAAACTAAAATCTGGCAAAACTTACAATATTCCTAAGATTAACATATTTCTGCTTTTTCGTCCAAAGTTTCGTGGGAATAATGTCAGTTTTTAATGAGCATGGCCCAGCTCATTTTTTAAGAGAAGAAAGTGTTATCCTAACAGCCTTTGGGCTTTGAAAAGTGTTTCGTAGGAATTGATTACAAAGAATTACATAAAATAAAATATTAAATTTTAATGGGTTTAAGGATATATTGGAGGTGTGTATGTGCTGGCACCGACTGCAAACTTCTGATTTTTCCTAATTGTGATATTAAGCCTGATCCTATTATATTTTGTATGTATGTATGTATGTATCTACGTATTAATTTTACGGCAGAAAAGCACTACCGTACTTAAAAAATAAAGCTAAGATTTTCCATTAACAAAACGTGTCATTCAGAAGAAAAAATTTCTCTTTTGCATTTGTTTTTTATTAAAATAAAATTGCTCCTTTTGTAAACAGTTTGCCTTTGAAAAAGTGTCATAACTTTTGTTGAACAATTTCTACGAAAATAATTTTTTTTTAATATTTTGCATGGGAAGACAGCTTTTTGGTAATAAGACTCCAAATATTTTTAATTTATTAAGATTTTAGTCACATTTCATTTTGATTAATATTTAAATAAAACTTTTACAATATATGGGCTTGGGTGCATTTTTTATTTTTATGTACACAATAAATAAATCTGCGCTTATGTATAACACATGCTCATACATAAGTATATACATACTTATGTATATGTACGAATATATCGTTGCCTTAATAAAGAAAGGCCCTGACTCATTACTTTTTTGAAATCGAGTTTTCTGTATATTTCGACAGAAGAACATATAATCGGCCATGTCACATTGTTCAATTCCGTTCGAAAACGGAATTGAATCCACCTCAAAATTTATAGCCCTAGCCGGATCATACCCAAAATACCAGCGCCCCCAACAGTTTCGACTCACCTGACAAATTTCCGTATTTTAGTTTTCTTTTTTAGACACCATCTCCTACAAAAATGGGATGGATTGAATTCCGATTCCGAACGGAATTGAGCTCTGTGACATGGCCGAATGTATCGGAAAATGCAAAAATCTCGATTTCAAAATAATACTGAGTTAGGGCATTTCTATATTCAGGTAACGATATTATCAAGGTATACATAAATACATATGTACATGCATACATATCGCATTCATGTAGACAAACTGTCACTTAATCAAAATCCTATTTCCTTTTATACATTTAAATTAGATTTACTTCTCTTGATAATAAACTTTATACGAGGTTAAACTTTTTTCTGGTTACGCACACATGCTCAAACTTTGAAATTTATTGAGCAGGCATTTTCATGCCAAATAATAATTATTAAGACTGTTGAGTGTGTGCGAGTGTGAGCTAGTGTACAAGAAAAAACAAAAACATGGGGGGAAAATGTCAGTAAAAGTTTAAAACGTGATTGCTGTAATGATTTGAAAACTTTTAATTGAGATCCACTTACATATGTATAAGATACGAGTACGAATATCATCAAAGTTTATATGCACGAGCATTCACATTTCAACAAACCTGCATGCACACATGTGCACATATGTGTGTACATACACATACAATTGTAAATGATGTGCATATGCTTCGAAAGAGAGGGATAGTGACAACATAGCTATTTCATATTTACTATACCGTTTTCAAATTAACGTACCCATAAAGTTTATTAACATTTTGATTATTACAAAACACGTACAAAATTTATTTAACTCAAACACCTTGAGATACAAATAAAACAACATATGACAACTTTATAAATTGTAAGAAAATCAAATTAACTTGTAACAGATTTTATTTGTACAGTTGACGGAAAATTGACTTAATATGTTGTATGTAATGCCGTCATTTGACAGTTATGAGTTCGAATACCGGCCGTACAAAATGTACATAAAAAATTTAATAAAGTTGACATTAAAATGATAATTTTTCAAACTCTATGCTAAACTGCATCAGAACTGGAATGATAGTTATTAGTCTTTACACAGAAATAATTATTCCATGAGGAAAGGTTAATAGGATTATTAAACATTTAAGGAAAAGCTTCAAGTTGGAAAACGCAACTTCAGAAAACTCATCATTCAGTTTTATTTAACAAAAATACGAAACACTTACTACATATATACATACATATACATACATATATATATACATATGTATATGTTTACACGCCTTCAGTTTTAAAGGTAGAAATTGACTCAAAATCGTTAGGTATTTCCCTAACGAAAAATCGACCACCTACTACAGTAGCCACAAGTAATCAAAGTGTTCTCCTTTTGACTCTCACACTCATGGTTATGTTAATGGCCTTAACCTCAAAGTTCGTGGTCAGTGACCGTGTAATTTTTAGTGAAAATGTGCTTTACTTTTTCAAAGTTAAAATAATGAGCAGCAGAAGTCAACTAAAACGTTGCGTAATAAAAGAAAAAGAACAAATAATTGAAAAATGTATTAATCATTCTTATCGGGAATAGAAATTCACGTGAAATGTGTTCCCTTTCCCTAAAATTGTGATCGCCAATGTTTGCCTTGTGGTTGTGCCAGTATACTATTCTTTAATTTTGTTCACCAGTTTTTGTTCACGGAAAATATTTCAGGTGAACAAAAGAGGAAAGCCTTATTCTTTTGCAACTCTGCTTTTTGCTCGTTTTTTTCCAGGCAGTGCTACAGCGCCTCTATTGGCAGCACTGTATTTGCTCATTGTCGCCAACATTACAAATAGAAATTAGTTTAATTCGACTACAACTACAAAATCAGTATGTTTATCAACCTGCTGCAGTGTTGCTTTGCTGTCATCACAATAATAATTCTCAGTTAAACATTTGTTTTCTATTTTTCACATATTGAAGTCGGTAGCTTGCTGTGGTGAATGTGTTTTAGGATTAATTAGAAAAATTAAATTATGGAGAGTAAAAAGCTAGAAAACTTGAATGTGTAGAATATGGAGATTTCGTACAGGTTATTTTATAAATTAAAGTTTATTTGGAGAGTCTGCGAGAAAACCACCTACTGCTCCTGATATATAAGAACGTATCTGTCAAAGTTGCATTTCTGATATCTCAGACAGGCTGCTGAATGATGTTTTGCTCAGAAGGCGAAGACGGTTGTCCGCTAGAGCATGGCAGAGGCACAGAATGTACATAACATATTTTTCTTTTCTCCGTTAGTACAAATAAAGCTTAGCGTGGGTTGCAAGAATACAGTACACCATGACCGTGTCCAGGAGGTGCCGCAAGTGCAACCTTGAGTAGTTTAGCTCTCTGGTTAATTTTAATTATTATTGTTCGAACTTCATTCGTTTCTATATTTATGATTTGATCAGGGTAAAGTTCGTATCGCTTTGTAAGACAAATTAAATGTGATAATTATTAATGAACAAATAACACCAAAGTTAGTTGTAAATATTCTGATAAACACGTAGTAGAACGGAACAACCGGCTGTTTTCGAAGGCCATTCATCATTAGCGTTCTTTGTGTTTGGTCCACTATGAGTGGTGTCAGTTGATGTAGATTTCTGTTTTCACTATACAGCTGGTTGGCTTATTGTACCATTTCGTTTGAGTCGTCTGCACAAAACAAGGATTAATTCCTTTACAGCAGGATGAGAGTAGAAGACCGCAGAAATTGTATATATCGACATCCGAAGCAGAGATCCCATCTTAAGATCATACTTTTGTTCACGAACTCATGTGAGGGCGATGTCTGAATGACTCGTCGTCACACTTAGTGATCTGCGTCTTTCTAGGGCTATGTTGACCGTGAGACCAGCCCCCCCCCCAACTCTAAGTCTTCGTTTAAAGACGTTTATGCAAACGTATAGAGCTCCTTGAATTGATGAAAAAAGTCCCTTGTAAGGGAGTACCGAAATTCCAAATACGTTTAGTAACAGGTTCAGGGTACCATTATGCGAAGAGTCCCCTAAATGCGATATCGATTGTTCGACAGTGCACTTCGAATCCCGAATTTCATAGCAATTGAATCTCATTTTATGAGACAACAAACGAGGGAGGTTGGCAGTGAAATAAATAAGAGTCTGCTATAAGCATCGCAAGAGCTCCGTAGTTTATTCTAGTGAGACCGCTAATTTTTCCTCCAAAAAATTATACATCAATATACCTGCCTCTATCTGCACTCTCTAATTGGCCACTAATATAGAAATATATACATATTTTTTATAAAAGTTGGTTTCACTACTAACTAAATATACACAAAAGTGAATTAGAACATTAGCGTGAACTCCATGGACCATTCTGGGAAACAATGTCACCAATTTCAGTTGCTCCCCCAAAACTATTAAAAATTCTTTTCAACACATAAATATAATATCCTAATGCCTGATCACCAGTAATCCCAATACTATCTTCAATCCTCACGCTGATACGGCTATTAGACCAAAGTGAGCTGTAGTAATACCTGTGACCTAGCTGTGATAAGTTTTAGCAAAACTTGAGAATTGATTAGTTCTCTTTTCAAAGTTTTAGGTCTATGTGCCATTCATTTGCCTTCCGGTTATTAAGAATATTTTGGGACAAAATGAAACATGCTAATGAGTTATATTGAGAGCACATTTTAAGAAAGAAGTCTTTCACATTGTTTCCATTGTTTCTTTGTCCCAGTTCACACTACACAAGTCTTATTGCTAAGCTGATTAGTTTGTGGAAGATAGAGACGAGGGGCAAAGAAACGAGTACTCAGCTTTTTGTACGTTTTGCTTTCTCATTCGTAATGTTAAAAAAGCACACATGCATACACGAAATTATGCATAAAAATATGAGCTCAAAAACAAGACTTGCATTGTGTGAATGCTGATGAAAGCTCAAGCAGAAAACTGGGACTTTGTAATGATAAACGAAGCTAAAGGCTTTGAAAGCTGGCATGAGAGCGAAATGCTTCCTTTTACTGGAGCAAATGAATCCGAGCGTTTTTCCTCAAGTTTATTAAATTAAGAAACATTTGTGATAATGTATGCAATTTGACTTTTCAATATACATAAATCGAATTTAAATTTAAATTATTAATATCCGTTCATGCAACTGATTTTTGTAGTGTTAATAATAATACGTCTGTCTATTTCTTTTTTGCAGTTTATAATAGTAAATTTCACTCACAATTTAACAAATTTCTCTGAAATTTTCATATTTAATTTTTGGTTTATTTTGAAGTGTGGTTTAGTTTGTCTGTCTGCGGTTAAAAATATGCTCATGTGAAACTCATGAATTTTATGAAAATTTCTGCTGCAGGCGAATTACATATTTTCCATTATTGTATAAAAAGTTAAAACATTTTATATTTGGCAAGTTTTATGATGGTTTATGCTAAATAAATTTTTAAACAGTTGCACATATTTACTCGCAATGTAAAGTGACAAAAATTTGTATGGATACAGTGAATGGTAAAAGTCAATAAAAAGGAGATTTTCTTTTTCATACAAATCCTCGAATTGCAACGTGGCATTGCCAAGCAGAGGAAGAGGATCTCAGTTCTCAAGAAACTGTCGCTGCTGTTCACCTTTTGTATTACAAGCTGCGACATATAGTATCTATTCTGGCTACTTTGGTTTGGCAACTGTTACAAAAGTGCATCGATTTTAAAGCAATTTTATTTTTGGGAAAGTAAATTGAAAAAGAAAAGAAAAACTACTTAGAGTTTTGTCACTTTTGTGGATCATTCAATCGTTTGTATTTATTATTTGTATATTTTTGAGGATATTGTTTTATTTATTATAAAAATTTATGCGACTTTTTTCCTTTGACTGAAAATATATATTTTTTATTCACTGATTTTGGCCAATACTGGACGTAGCAGGCATATATAAATCCATCAAAATTTTCTTTTAATATGATTTTTGATCTATATTTTCGAATAACAATAAAATAGTAATTTAAGCTAATAAAACAAAAATAAAAACAATGAATATAATATTGTTTATAAGTCCTTAAGTGGTCTAGACACTAATAAATTGTAGACTAGATGATTGATTAAAAAATAAAAATAAAATTTTTGGCATGCTAATCAGAAATAATTTCTTAGTCAGGCTTAAGTTGAGTAATTTCAATTCTTGTTGAATGAAATATTTTTATTAATTAATGTGAGTTTCTAAAGAAGAGAAGAAAAATTAAATTAGACTTTATTATATTTTTCTGTGCAGCCACGCACTTCATCAGCACCCAAGTCTATCTACTGGGGTAAAGATTGTTATTAACATCAGCTATTTAACGCAAATTTTCAATGAAATGGAATATGAGAAATGATTATGTATACAATTATTGATTTACCTTTGGTAAACACATTTGTAAGTATCACTATTCATTTTCTGTTTATTCGTTTTTTCATTTTGTATTCAGGTTAGCACGAAGTTATGTCACTCTACCTAAGTATGTTTAACTATTCTTGCTTATCTTTTACGATCATCACATTAATTATTTTTACTTAGTCGATGTACCGTCGGTACATACATGGATATTATGTTACATTGTTTTTGCTTTCTTTCTTTCTGATTAAAATTCACTATAGTTCACCTAAAATTTAAAATTTTCTCACTTAATTTTTGGCATGCTTTAGCAGGATTTCCAAGTGTGTGCCCAAGAGGTTCGTTTCTCAAGTGATTTTATGTGTAAAGTCCACCAGGTTCTATCTTCAGCTACATATTTCGAGAAGAAAAACGTCGAATTGTATCTAGTAAGATAAGAAAAGGATCCCACAGAGATTGTCGACACCAACCTCTCTAAGCAGTGTTTCCCTCTTGGCCAGGTCATTTGCAACTTCAATGCGCAAAGTGGTCTCATGTCCGCGCACACAATTTAACGTGATGAGTGAATGTTGCGTAAGCTTATCAAGGGCTTTGCAATATTCTTGGACAAGAAAGTATCTTATATACTCGCAGACACCTGTGAGGGATATGATTGTAGACTAAGAGATCATTATGATATGGATATATCTGTTGGATATCCGATAAATCCTTAGCCAGAGTGTTGCTCTTTAATGGCAGTTATTTCTGATTGTAATATGCTACATCAGGGATGCGAAATCAAATTTTCAAATTGTACTAACTTTTAAGAAAAATTGTACTTTTTCCAGTACGCTTGTACCAAATTCTTAATTTTTTTCAATTAACTCAAAACGTACGTAAAATTCATTTGTATATGTATGCATGTATGTGTGTAAAAACTTAACAATTAACAAAAAGGCACTTTGAAGTTAATTTATTATAATATCATTAATTATTATTACTAATTAATATTAATTTTTAAACAATATTAATGTCTAATTTCAGTAGGTATACAAAAGACTATTAGTTGTTGAGATCTGAATTTAAAAGTAACATTTAGGAGATATACTTTTTCATCCTTGATTCGATTGGAGACAGTCGAAGCAAACAGTCTTTATTACTTTGTGGTAGGAATACCCTTTCCACATTTTCAGGCGAATGTAGAATAGATAATATTCCTCTAGCATTTCTGGAAATATCGCAAACCATTGGATTGTTTAATTCATTTTTAATTTCTAATACCCTCGAGCAAAACGTATAAATGTTGTCGTTTCTTAAAGGCTTAATAATTCCTAAATCAACCAGTTCTCGAAATTCATTATTGATTCATTTTTTTTTCATGTTGTATAATAGGAAAAAAGTTTCAATAGTGCTAAATTGGTCATTGGGGTGCTATGGTACTTTTGACTTTCAAATAGTGCGGAAAAAGTACAATTGTACCAACTTTTCCATCCCTGTGCTACATTCCTTAAAGAGTTCGAATTCAGAAATATGGATGCCCCCATCAACTCTCTCTCGCCGTTTTGAGCCGTCCGTAAACACCTGCAACGCTCCGTACAGTGAGAAAACCCCTTCTGTCAATGAAAATCGAAATTTAATGTTAAAGTAGGGCAGCAGTCCATGAGATCAGGTATGATACCTACTGTCCCCATGAACGATGGCCGTGCAAATGGCATGCTGAAGGAAAAAATGTTTCTCATATCTTCCGCCAGGCAGCACAACGGAGCCAAACATTACTCTAGTGAGGTTCTTCTAGTGGATTTAGCAGCTTTTCGAACCCAACATAACTTTAAATGGAGAAGTTATTCGTTTTGTTATACGCCATAATTCATTATAACCCGTCTTCATTACCTCCGAACTCCACTGTATTAATTTATGAATGAATTTATTTGTACGGCACTTTATCGTATTTTCCCGGCTTATATACATTAACTGCCTTATTCAGGTTTATTAAGCGCTTATTTGACATATATTTCTATGGGAAATTTTTCAATTAAACCTGTACTAAACCTAAAATATATTTTATGAATTAGACCGTAATAAGAAAAGTATTGTGTTAACTTCTATGTAAGTTTAAGAAGCAATAACAAAAAATTCTTAATTCAACTTGTCTACACTAGTTTTTTTCTAAATATAATAAGCCAGTTTTATAGACAATCCTCCATTGAGTGACAAGTGCGAGTATATCTGACCAAAAGGTTTAGTTGAATACTTTTTTAACATACTGTCAGTGTATTTCAGTAAGTAAAAATATTAAAAGCAAATACTGAATGAAATGTTTGCTATTTTATTATATTTCAAATGCAATTTGCAATCATTATGCATAAATATTCAAATAGATTGTCTAATAAAATTCTATATTTTTTGAATTTATTTCTGTTTGTGTGTTTAAGGCGCATGGAATATTGTTCAAACAACTAATTAAATTTGATGGCAATTATTTGTTACTGCATTTGTTAATATTTATTTATTTAATGCACACACACAGATACACAAACACAACATACACATAATTTTTGTATTACAATTTATATTTAAATTATTTAAATAAAGAATTTTGCTGGAAAGTTTGCAAATAAAACTTCTTTCAAATGCTTTTTATGCAGATACATAAATTTATTTTTATTGCGATAGTAAATTTTATTTGAATAAATTTCTACTTCAAAAACCATAATGTATCGGAGTTTGAAAAGTAAAATACCAGAAAAAAAAATAAACTAATATTAATAATGATGAATAAATGTGCATTTTAGCCCCTGGTGACCCATTGTATGTGCCATTATCTTCTTTTATATTTTCTTTTCTCTTCAATTGTACACACTTTTTTTCTCCGTATTTTCCCTGTTCTGTCCGTGAGCATTGGCCATAAATCACATTGAGTGGACACAACCAATTGATTTTAATTAAAATGAATTTATTTAAAGTATGCCCGACCTATATTAAATTATATACATACATATTTATTTTCTTTTCTTCTTATTTATTGTAATTTATTAGAGAAAAAATGCTTTTAAAATAAATGAAAAATAAGGAAAGAAAATGAAATGAAATTAATGATAATGTAATCAGTTTATTTAGTAAAATACGAGTATATGAAGTGCGCTTTGGAGTGTACGAGTACAAGACGATCGTGTGAGACTACTTTTGTTAGCAGCAGAAGGAAAATGAGATATCTTAATTACCAACAGGGGATTTAACGGGGCAATTAAATTTTATTTTGCCAATTATAAGATATGTTTAATGATTGCTGGCTACTGTCAAACTGTTAACTGTAGGTATATGTATATACTGTCATATATCCTTAAATAATTTACAACTATATTTATTTTATAAAGTATATTTTTCATAAATAAATAAATAAATTTACAACTATAAATTAGAGCTAAATGCGTATTGTGTATTGGCATACTTATACTGGGAGTATGCTTATACTCAGAGTACGGATATTTATTCGGACAAAATAAATATACGCATGGTACTCAGAGCATTTATTTATCATACGTGGCGCATGTATTTGTATGTATGAAATGAAACGTGCTTTGGCTGTTTGAAAATATTAATAAGATAATTAGGAGCTACAATTTAGAATAAATATAAGCTTTACATTTTTTTTTTTCATAGATTTTGCAAATCTCGTTAATGAACTGATATTTTGTAATCTTTAAAGTTAGCAGTTAGTTTAGAGTTTGAAGTTATTCAGTGTCAAACATCATAGCCATATTTAAATTTTTAGTTAAACTTTTTCAAGCCACTAGGATTCAAATTCTTGCAAGTTTACTTAATCACATGATTTTGGTAACTGACTAGATAATTTATACCAACAAAATGCATGTGGGTTTTGTTATAAAGGGTGATTTTTTAGCAATTTTCTTTTTGGCAACGCAGTTTTTGGCAACTCAGTTGTTTTCGTGTACCATTTTACTGTTAAACATGTTCAGCTTGGTCTATAATTTAACCATGAATCGACTTACAAATGAACAACTCTTGCAGATCATTAAATTTTATTATCAAAATTCATGCTCGGTTAAGAAAGCCCATCTGTGCACTTTTTCCATTTTTTGAGACGGCTATTCGGAATCTTGTGAATAAATTTCGCACCAGAATTACATTAGTAAATATGTAGAGTGCCATTAAAAGAGCGATTCACTGGTTAAGATTCTATCGGTTCTCGAATAGAGATATCCATATCATAACTGACAGCAAAATTGCTATCAGGTCTCTCATAGGTGTGTACACCACATCTTTTCTCGTTGAAGAATATCGCGAAGCTTTTGATGGACTTGCGCAGCACTCAAATATTCTACTAAACTGGGTGCGTGGACACGGGACTATTTCAGGAAACATAGTTGCGGATGGCCTGGCTAAGAGGATGATGAGGACAATCTCTGTGGTCTCCCACTGTCATCCTGCTGGAGACGTTTTGATGCTACCTTTCTTGAAATAGCCCAAGACAGATGAAGCAATGCGCCCACCTGTGCAATAGCGAGAACCCTCTGGCCTTGCCTAAACTTCCATAGAACGAAAAACCTCATGAACTTCAATAAGAAGCACTTGAGAAACCTCGTGGCCAAATTGACCGGTTACTGTGCCTTCGAAACCCATGCTAAGCGTATGGGTCTCCCGTATAATGACTACTGCTACAGTTGCAATGACGAGGAAGAGGATGAAAATATCCTGCACCTTCTGTGTCATTGTCCCGCTCTGGAGGATGTCCGGCTGCACCTCTTTGGCAGAATCTCCTTCGGCAGCTTATCCGAGTTATCGGATAATTCTAGCAAATTGTGACCCACTCTCATCTCTCACCTCTCTTAAAATAACTGTCATTTCTTTCTACTTCTACCCTTCTCATCCTCCTTCCTCTCTCTCTCTCTCTCTCTTTCTATATCCTTTCCAATACAGGAAGCACAAAGGGATCCTTGTAATGCACCCAAGTGAGCTGGAATCTAACTTTTCAACTCTTCCTTGCCAGCAGCCTGCTAACCTAACCTAACCTATGTAGAGTGCGGCTAGAGGAAAATATCGCAGCTGTATCCGCCAGTGTTGTTGATGACCGGGGATTATCGATTCAGCACCAATCGCAGCAATTGGGCCTCTGTTACATTTTGTTTGTGCCCAAAATGGAAGAGCTGGACGCAGCAAGTCGGTGCCACATGCCACACATTACGCGAAACAATAGCCCAATTGAGAGGGAAGTTCGATGAACAGTTTACTTCACTTTTGGGGTCGGTCTTTAGTGGCTTAGATTGTAAGATTTAACGCTTTTAGACTATTTTTTGTGAGGCTATGCTAAGGCTCCTGTCTATAGGGATAATCCCGCAACGGTTGACGCACTGGAAGACAATATTGAAGAATTTATATGTGAGTTACCGGGCGATATGTTGGAGAGAGTATGGAAAATTTGGACCCAGCCTATGAACCATTTCAGACATATCCGCGGTCAAAATTTACAGGAAATCATTTTTAAACATTAAATTGTATAGATCCTTCTACCGACTCAAATAAAAATTTCATACGTTTCTGTAAATTTTATGTGTTTTTTTATAAATCAAATCCGTAAGCTCATAAAAATCACCCAATAATTGCGTTGTTGTAAATTTGGGGTACCTGATTGATTAGAATTATTTTTGATTGCGTGTGAGAACGGAAAAATTTTATTTATCAATTCCTCTCATAAATTTTTATATGATTTGTTAACCCTTTGAGTTAGCTGTAATTTAATATTAATGTGTATTTTTGATGTTTTGAAAGAATCACATTTTGTATATAAAAGAAAAAAAATTATGTCTTATAGAACCTTAATCCTGGGTCAGCAGACCACTCATTTTTGGCTTACAGACCTGCTACTGCTTAGCACGTTTTGCTGGGCAGGAACATACTAAACTCACCTTTCCGTTATCAACTTCAGACGGACATTAAATACTATCACAAACTCAAGAAACACAAGAAATTTTATAACATCTAATTTGACAAATGAAATGTCACAGTTTGTTACAAAGATTTCAAACAGAAATTCATTTCATTTAAACTCAATTTTAGATTTTATTTCGATAAGAAATAAAACAAATATGATTTACTACATAAAGCCATCTTCAAGTGTGAGTTTGAATTGAATTAAAGTATAAATGTAAGTATGTATGTATTTCTTATAACAAACTCCTCTTTTAAAGTACATAATGCACTTTTATAAGCATATATACAAACATACTTAAATATACATACTTACATAAATACATACATTTGTTCATTAGGGCAATAACTTTTTGCAAATTTTGCGTGAACATTAGAAAAACACGGACGCTGCCCCGATTACATCAGTAGACGTTGAAGAAACATTTTAAATCTATAAAAGTTTATTTAGATGTGTCAATTTTTATTTTTTCTTTATTAAATTTTTTATTGTTTCTTTTTTTTAATTTATTTGATTTTATCATATTTTATTTAGAAGCAAATGTTAATGAATTGTTGAACTATAAATATATTTTATTTCCAAATAAGGGCATTTATGTGATTTTTGAGAGCATATTTCAAATTTTTAGTGCATATTGAGCCCCAAATTCATAAAATTTAAAATGAATTTTAAATGTATTTTATTTAAAATTTTTCATAAAAAATTTTTCTAAAATGGATTTCAAATTCATGTTATTTTTTTTATAAATATGGGGGTGAATGTGCATAAAACACTTCTTTTAGAGAATATTTCTGATTACCCTGGTGATTAGTCATTGTGCAGAAATACCCAAAAAAGCAGTGCTCGATCGTCCAAGAAAATTGAAGAATAACCCAAAGGTGTAAAATTAATAATTGCCTGGAGTTTTTGGGTGTTTCCTCATTACATACAATCACCTGATTTCGGAATGGATAATCGCCCAAATTTTTTTTATGAGTTTTTTTTAACAAATATATAAAAATGTTGAGTCGCCCAAAGTTGATGAATAATCCCCATTTTTTTCTACAAGAATGTTAGAGCAATTCTACATTTTTGTTTTTCATTAGAATTAGAAAATATTTGACAAGACGTATACGAAGAAAATGCAATATAACTGATCCCTTGCAATGTATATGAGTAATAGAGCTTGATAGGTGGGAAATTAGGCGCTATGAAATAAGGCCCAAGAAAATAACACCCAAATAATAAATTAAATAATCCCCAAAAAAATAAATCCCAAAAAATGAAATAAGGACCAAAAAAAAATGTATGAAAAAACACCCAAAATAAATGAAATAAAGCCCAAATAAAAATTCCTTAATTTTATTGGACCATATTATTTCCTCGGGCCTCATTTCATAACGCCGGGAAATAAAAGTTTTATTGTCATTCTTAATTTATTATTTATTTTGTTAAAAGATAATTTTTAGCAAAACTGGTAAAATTTATATGTGATGACGATAATTCAGGCACACTTTGATGCTGGAATTGTTGATGATTCAACTTATTGTTTAACATAGTGATTGTTCCCATCTCTGAATTATACAAAACTTGTTCAGAGCATATAAAATGAAAAAATATCCACAATAAATCTATATTTTCAATATCTTATTTTAATTTAACGCGTGCCAAAATGAATACGAATTGAATTGTAGTTGCAGTCTACTGATGTATTGATTAGCAGCAACAAAACTTACTAAGCCAACAACAAAAAAATAAAATAAATTTACACTATTGTACTGTAATGCAATGATACAATTGATACAACATTACACGGACCTTGTGAATTGTCCAATATCATACGCAACATAACGCGGTCTTAAATTACGTGACAAAAAAAAGTAACCTTCCTAATGTATCTACATACATACATACATACATTCATATATTTACAGCGCCTGGTTTTCTAACAATAAAGTGAGAAAAGTTGTCTACGGTCTGACAACTTTGACAACATTTTTGCCGATCTTATAGTCTGCTTAATCGAGCAGAATACCCAGTGTAAACAGAAATGAAAAAAAAGGATATTGAGAATGCCAGTCATACTCATGTACAAACTTGAAACATACGAGCACGTATGTATGTACTTGTGCACATGCATAATAAGTATGTATGTTAAGTACATTGTGCCGGCAAAGTTTTATACCAGTTGTAGATACAATGAATATTGATACAATACTTGGCAAATAAACAAATACACATGCATGCCAACTTAAATGTATTAGAAGGTAGACGTAGAAGTGTTTTCAAATGGTTTGTATTCATTTTAAATATTTGTGGTAGTGAACCATGTAGTCTAAAGTATTTTAATGACAAATATAGATTAGTATATTATAAACATGAAATAAGTTTGCTAAGCATTTTAGCAAAACACGATCATCTAAATATGTACTTAAATGCAACCCAGTGATTGAGATCCAAAAGTAGTGCAACTGTGAACCGCTCATTAAGTGGCATTCAGGCTCCCTTGGTTTTTTATATTAATGAGACGCAACAGTCAGACAAATAATGCCTATTGAGGAAAACAAAATGGCTGATACACTCGCCAAAAGGAGAATTCAATTACCGGTGGAGGAAACGGTATATGTTCGGAAACCAATTCAATACCTGAAAGGGATAATAGACCCTAACATGAAGGAAGAAGTGGAAAAAGGTTGGCGTGCGGTGAAAACTTGCAAAACTTCTAAAATCATGTGGAGCTCCTATGATCGCAAATCGACTAAATTCCTTGTATCACTTACTAGAAGCAACTGTAGGCTTCTAAGGGGGGTATTAACTGGACACTGCAGGACGTTTTCGTATGCCGTCAAAATAGGATGTAAGCAAACCAGGATAATTAAGACAGTAGAACATCTACTGTGCCACTGTCCGACTCTAAGCCGTACTAAATATATGTAACTGTTTTGGCGCTCACACATTTCGGAGTCTTGAAGTTATATTGAGAGTGAAACTGTGTACACGACTAAGGTTTGTTAAATCTGTGTGGGAGTCATTCGATACAGGCACCACGAACTAGGTTGCCATACTTACGCGTTTTCTTCTCACCTGCTGGAATCGCTAAAGATTAATACCGGTCTATGCGAGGTCTTTGACCACACATATTACCCTAATTTAACCTCTCGGTTTAGTTCATTATTTTTCAAGCTAAACATAAAAGAAAGAACTTTTTATACGGCCCCTTGAAGAGTGATACAAAAATGTCTGCATTTCACACAGAAACTCGTTCAAACAAACACAAATGCACACAAACATGCAAAACACATGCATACTTACATACAAAGTAACGGTAAGAATCACAACAAACGCATTTGTGTGTGTATGCATTCATTTGCAAAAAAAAATCATTATTTGTATCAGTGACATTAAAGCGAAAAAAGTAAACATTTATTTAAAACAACAAAAATTGCAAGCAGCAATGCAAACAGAATCCGGAAATAAACTCACACCACTACCAGCTACTGACTGCTGTTGCTATTCCTCAATTGCTGGCTGGCAATTGTTGTTTGTCCCATCCTTTAACCATTAAAGTTACGCACATTTCTAAAGGTTTTCTTATTTTTTTTTTTAGATTTTTCTTTTGAAAATTTGCCAGGAGGAGATGACATTATAAACAATTTATACCATAGTAGAATTAACCTTTAAAAATGCATTTCTATGTTGATTTTATAACGTAAAGGGGAATTTCAAATATTCTTTTATGTGAAATGAAAAATTCGATTTTTGGAATAGGGAATGTGACATTTTTTATTCACCCCTAGATTTAATTTCCCAGGCACGGGAGGTTATAAACTTTTGTTTAAATTAATGAAATTTAATCTTAAATTTTTTCAAAAAGTTTTGCATACAAATCCTATAAACCTCTTGACTTATTTATTAGCAGGAGCTTGTTTGGCACGCAAATGCTGCTGACATGATGTGGTGGTAAAAAAGTTTTAAATTTAATAATTAAAATACAATTAAAAGCAATATGCACATACATATGTATGTTTATTTATATTATAAGTGTATTTTTATATAGTATGTTAAGTGCGAAACTACTTTTACAAATAAAAATTTGTTTTCGCTTTTCAAGCGCTTTACACACACGCATTTTAACACATGTAACTTATGTACGTATTTAAGAATTTATCCGTCGTTGCATTGATAATTAAGTAAAAAATTGAAAAGGGCAAAAAGTATACATACATACATATAGTGCCATAACCGCCAAAAAGCTTAAGCGACATTATTTTCGAATTTAGATTTTTGACGAAAATCGAGTGTGTTTGATGGCAAACAATCGGTTTTCGTCAAAAAACAAAGTTTACAAAATATATCGCTTAAGCTTTTTTGGCGGTTATGACATGATATATAGCAATGGGGCCCATCAGAAATATTAAGGCTAAACTTTGCTTAAGAATGTAGACGAAAACGTTTGATATGTGATAGGAGCAAAGATTTCCAAGGATGCAAATAAGGTACTGAAATAGTGAATTAAACTTAAAAGTGGTTTTAATCATTAAATTGATTGAATGAATAAATATATTCTTCTATTTTGCACCTATCACCAAAATAAGGATATCAACCAATAGAATCACAAACATTTAAAATTATTATTTTTTTACTTCACAGAAAAAAGTATTCACCAATTAATGTTTTCAATTAATAATTTAATTGATTCAATTAAATTTTTAATTGTATTAATTAATTTAAGTGGAAAAACTTAATTGATATTATCAAATTGTTTATAGGTAAAAATTTAATTAATTTTTTAAATAATATTACAAATATTTTAATTAATATTACAAACTCATTCATATTACTTTTTTGTGTGTTATAATTAGTAAATATTTTTAATTAATAAATACATGAAAATATGTATAATTACATTTAAAGTATTTAATTAAATGAACAACAAAATTAATTGAAAATAAATTCAATATCAATTCTTCTACTGATTGAATTAAGGAACTCATTAATCTCTATCGTGAATAAGAAAAATGTTATTGTGAATCTACCGTAACATTTTTTCGCTCTGTCAGTACTCAGTGAATGTTGAAAAAGGGAGGAAGATTTGTAAGGGTTAAAAATTCATTGAAAATATTTACATACATTTTAGGTTTCACATGAAATGCTTTAAATTGTAAAGTTGAGTTTTTAATTATTCTAGGCGCAGTTGAAAAAATTCTTTATTAAGCAACTCGCATAAAGTTTACTGCATGTGAGCCAAACAAAAGTGGAAGATGTTGCAGGGAATTATTGTTAACAATCGTGAGCATTATTTATTGATTTAATTGGAAGGAAAGGAAAATAAAATTCCTGTGAAAAATATTATTCATGACAAAGGAATAAAATGGCAAACGTTTCTAAGGAAAATCATTCACCAGCAATTTTTGTGAAAAGGAAAAAATATTTCGAGGGGAAAATTTTTCTGAACAGTGGTGATTAACTGAAATATTGATCAGCATAAACTAAAAACTCTATTGAAAAAATTAAGCCGGTTGATTGAAAGTCATACTCAAAATCAGTTAAGTGTATTTCAATCAATGAAATAAAAAAAACCAAATTCTTGAAAAGGTTTAGAAACTTAATTTTCTAATTTGTACTAAAAACTCACACTGTGTACTTAAAAAGGTGTGTGAATTGGCTACGTTGCAGTTGTTTGTTTGTAGTTTTGGAACATTTTCAGTTAATGGGTTTTGTTTTTGATAAAAAATCTTGATAAACGTCAAAAAAAACTTGGTTTAAACGATATACATACATATATTTTCGTAAAAACTTCAAAAATATAAATGAGAATTACTAAATTTATAAATGTAACAAGTTAAAAATATTAAACAAAAATTACAACATATTGAATCAATTAATATGAATGTAAGAATTATTGAATCGATTAATATTTTAATTGCATAATATTTATGAATCAATTAAAAAGTTAATTGAAAACATAATTTTGTACATTTTTTGCAATTAAGAAAATGTTTGGGTCAATCAATGTTACAACAAACAATGTTGATGATAAAAAAAAACTGATGATTGAAGGTGATGATGATGGTGTTTTTTAAGCCTGATAGAACTCACAAAAAACTGTCCAACCAACTGTTTTACAATTAAGTACTCGATTTTAGACACTTATGATCAGTATACATTGGCAAATAAACATCATGGATAGATAGATGCTTGAACAAACATACCAAACTTTTAGATTTACTTTGAAAATCAGTCATCAATTCGCGTAACTTATAGACGTTCATTTTTGGCTTAACGGGTCCGTTAATAAATAAAATTGTCACATATGGAGTAAAAACAATCCACAACAGAATCTACAGACTCCTTTACGTCCAGAAAATGCTCCGGTTGGTGAGGTTTGCACGCTGCTGGCATCATTTGACCTTATTTCAAGGAATATTAAGACAGACTTTGCTATACCGCACCATGATCAATTATTTTTTTTGATTAAAAAGAATGATATGTTTCAACAGGTTGTAACTATCGACTTATTGGAATAAAAATTTTGCAACCAGTTGGTTTTTAAAAAGAAACTTGTCAATTGCAGTCTCAGGTCGTGCAATATGACAACTCTCGATCATTTGCTGTGGGACCATGTGAAGTAAGTGGTTCATGCTGATAAACCATCAACAATTGACGCTTGAGGCCAACATAGTTCACTTTATTTGTGCTAAAAAAAGATGGCCAAAACTAGGACGTTTCATCAAAAACAGTCATGGGACCCTCAGCTTCAAATTGAATGCTCTTTTCCTATGATATTTGAAATAAAAAACTTTTTCTTAACTTTTATAAAATTTTTTGAGTTATTTTTAACAATTTGAAGCTCTATCGGGCTTAAAAACATCCATTACAGATCCATGCTCTGCATCTACACCATTTTCAATCCATACACGTTTATTTTCATTCAAAGAAACACTAGCATACAACATTTAATACCCAGCAAATAAAAACTATGGCAACCAACAACAAACAAGCAACATCCTTGTAGAAAATTTTATATAAATAAATGTGCAACATGGGATACATTACAGCATCACCATGCATACATAAATAGTTGCATGATGAACACTTACGCTGCTATCACTTATAGTTTAAAAGCTAAATAAAAAAAAAATTGTTACAAACAGCAACAGCAACATGATGGCCATAGTGTTTTTAAGACAGTAATAAACCAAAAAATTCAAACACATAAGCCAGGGATGGAAATGTTCATTCTGTTAAAAAAAAACAAATCGAAAAATACAGACTTGACAGAATTATTTACTTAGTCCTGGTCCAGACTTGAAATTTTTATTGCAGCATTTTTTATAGAAATATATAAAAATTTTGTATTCATAACTCGCTCTTTTTCACTGAATAATAGAAATTGCTGCTACACAATTTGTAAATCTAAGCCTGGAATTAAATAAAAAACCTGCATTAAATTTTTAGATTTTTATTAATTTATTTAAAAGTATGTACTACACTTTTAACAAATATCAAACCAAAGCGGTGACAAAATGCATTAAGTACGAGTACTTAGCAAAAAAAAAAAGGGAACTATTTCCAAAGGTTTACCACTTTCATTGCATACCACTCACTACAGGTACTGAATTTAATATTCTAAGGCTGTTGTTTATGTCAAAAATTGTGCTAGACAACCTTTTAAGTGCATACCATTCAGTTATTTGCATCACTTCTGTCCTATGACAAGCATGTGTTAAATTCATCGAGATTCACCAGAAATAGAATTACTTGGAGCTGAGTTCATCAATGATGTAATTTATGATTTCTAATTTAATATTTTGTTGGGTACCTCCTTTCTTAAACCAAGTAGAGAACTATTTATTCAAGTGTGTAGATTGTTTAAGCGTTACATTCTTAATTTTATCCATTATAAAGTCTAGCAGAGTTTCATTTTAGAAATAAAATTCCTGCAAGAAAGACAAGGATAGATGTGTGATAAGGGAACCTTTAGGCTGTCCTATTATTCTATCATTCAAGCAATCTAAGTCAATCTCACGCACAATCTAAAAGCGTCTAATAATTTTGTTTTAAATAATCAAAACACTGTCTTTCTTTGACATTGTTGAAATATCCAAAACCGACTTGTAATTTAAACTTCGGCCGAACTCGTTCAGTTGATCAAACCCTTGAAATTTAAATGCGTTGCATCACAGGTTTGTGTTGACCCAAGTCTATTGCAGTTGTATAATGAATATAGCAGGGCTCAAACAACGCATGTTTAAAATAGAGCACCTTTAACCAATTTGTAGAAAATCCATCACATAGAAAATCAATAGCGAAAGTTCAACATCGCAGCAAAAAATTAACATACAAATTATTAGTTACAGCATTAATAAGTTCAGCTCCAAGTAGTTCTTTTTCTGGTGAAACAGCAATGAATTTAATACATGATTGTCATAGGATGGAAGTGATCCAAATAACTGCAGGATATGCGCTTAAAATGTTGTCTAGAAAATGTTTTGATATGAAGAACTGCCTTGGAATATTAAATTCAGTACCTGCAGTGATTGGCATGCCATGAAAGTGGTAAACTTTTGGAACTAATTCCGACTATTGTTTGCTGGGATATAAATACATGAAATGAGTTTTAGAGAAGCTGCGAGATTATTGACTAATCCTGTTTTCCTTTTAGTTAGATTAGATTAGAAAAGAGGGAAGATCTGTCCCAAAGACCGGCACTGCGACACCTGATGGATATTTTATGCCATAGATCTGTAAATGAAATTAAATCAATCTCTGTATGACTCTCCTTATGAAAGTCAGCACAGATATTGGAGAAGCCCGCCTAATATCATCTGAACACAGAAATTCAGAATGACAAACAAGCCTTCTACTGTTACATTAGACGATACATTCACAAATAATGTGTGCCGTCGTCTCGTCATCTTCCACAGAGAATAGTTCAGTCCAAAGTATACCAGAAAGAAAACCAGTAACCAGCCGTAAATTACTCCTGTTGAGGTGCAGGACGCCATTGTATGTAAATGGCTGCATCAATGCTTTGGCTTGCCTTAAAAACCAGAAAAAGCCAGCCACATTTCCTTAGCGGTCGAAGTGCCATCTTCTTTGCTCAGAGATGTTACAGTCGACCGACTTACGCCACAAAACGGCTCTGGGCCCATAAACGGAGTAGCAGAGGCCCTCTTGGCCAGTTCATCCGCTTTCTCATTCCCCGGATGACTGCTGTGGCCAGGTATCTAATAAATGGAAACCTTGTTCCGTATGGATAGCTTTTGTAATGAGTCAAAGCACTCTAAAACTAGCCTGGAACGAAATTACCATGAAAGGAGGGACTTAAGAGCTGCCTGACTATCTGAAAAGATAGCTATATGCACGCCTCTAATGCCCCTATTTAAATTAATGTCAACACATTTGGTGATTGCCTGTATTTCTGCCTGAAATACCGTAGGCCATTTGCCCATGGGAAAAGAGATTTTTATGTTGGGCCCTACAACTCCAACTTCCGTTTGGATCCATCCGTATACCAATATAAACTTCTGATTACTACTCGTATTAAGACTAAAAAGAACAATCTTAAATTTAGGACGAGCTTTTTCTTTCTGTGTATGCGCATATCAGAATATTTTCAAGCAATTTATTGTTCGAATTTACTTTTATATGTATTTTATATATGAATATAAAGAGGATTTTTTTGCTGTTCATTTGCTATTTGAAAATTGTCAAGAATCCCATCATTATTTTAATTGTGCTCTCATGTTAACCCTTAATATCCTGATAGTTTATTTTTTATTGAAAAAAAAAAATATATATTTGTTATAAAGTTTGCGATTCTGAACAAAGTTTGTTATACGGCTTTGTTCACATGTTTTTCTTACCTAACTCACATAGAAAAAACCTAGTTGGTCTCTACAGGAACCACCAGGTTCTCTACGATAAATTAAATTCTATATAACTGATATACACCGAGAAAAAACTGTCTAATAGAATCAAGAAGATTTTCTCTATGAAACGTTTTTAGGCTAAGCAGAAAGAAGCGAGGATTTTTTCATAGAGATTCCTTATTATTTTTATGTGGAAAGTCTTATTAATTTTATCATGAAGAAAACCACATAAAATCAAAAAGAAATCTTGTTATTCACAATTTTTTTTTTACACAATTTCCTATAGTTTTTATTAGAAATAAAGAAATTTTATTGGCATATTAAATCGAGCGTTAATACATAAATTGCTTAGAAATGATTAATTTTGGTAAAATTCTGCGAAAACAATTTTTCGCTAGAGCAACATAAATTAATTGCGCAATTTTGGCACGTGACCTTCATACGAGATGTGCATTGCCAATTTATGTAAGGTGGCTTGCTTTCTTTTAAAGATTCGGTCCATTAAAAATATCGGAAAGTTCGTTTTCCGTTTTAAAATAACGATTCTGGCATGAAATTTTAAAAACTTCCTTTAATTAAACTTTAATTTCCCATATAAACAATATTAATCATAAGCTCCTGATGGTACCCCAAAGGACCATATGAAAAAATGTCTACAAAAACTACAAGTAAAAAAATACTCTCATTTCAATACTCACAACTTGTTTTAAACACTATAATGGAAAGGGAAATATTTTTATTCCAACACTCGCAACACAGAAAAAAGTATTCACCAATTAATGTTTTCAATTAATAATTTAATTGATTCAATTAAATTTTTATTTGTATTAATTAGCTTGAGTGGAAAAGCTTAATTGATATTATCAAATTATTTATAGGTGAAAATTTAATTAATTTTTTAATTAATATTACAAATATTTTAATTAAACTCAAACTCATTCATATTACTTTTTTGTGTGAACGTATTTTACAAAAAAAATCTGTTTTTATATAAAGCAAATGCGCACAATTTCTATTTTGTGAGGTTGAACCAGTCCGGTTGACACACAAGCTTCAAAAAGTATTATTTTTAAATAGAGATAAACGAAAACTGCAGCATTTGCATCAGCGAACAACTTAAAGATTACAGCAACATCACTTTAGAATAATCGTTTAACAAAATTTTTAATATTTTTAGTTGGTTGCTTGAAGTTACTGAACATGGATTGTTTTTTATTCATAGAAAATTTTTAACGTAAGTTGAAATACAGTTCATTCAACTAATATTTTATCGGCCTAACTATTTTCCAACCAATGTTTTTAAAAAGAATTGCTGCTTAAGCATTTTGACATCATTTTCCATCCCTGAAACAACTACAATTTTTCCAAACTTAACTGGAGTGCAGTATTTAAAACAACTACAATAACAATATGTGTAACTCTACTCTTTAAAATTGCAAGTAAAAAAAATCTTAATTACAGCCATTAAACGTACACTAACCGAGAGACTCACATAAAAGTACAAGTGTAGTCACGCTTGCACACACTCCCATACATACATTCAAATGAAGTAAGAGCTTTAATGTAAACACGTTAAAAACATTCACGTTAAAAACATTCGCACACACACACACACACACACACATAACAAAGTGCGAAATATGCTACAACATGAATCAATTTTTTTGGTGTAAAGATTCCCTTTTTTAGGTCCCCTCCCTTATAAATCTTTAACATACGAGTGCAACCCAACAAACGTGGCTAGAGATTTTTTTTAGCACTCATGAGTGGTGCAACAGCACACAAGTTTTTGTTGTTGTAGCCGTTGTTGCATTATAAAACACTTTAACCAACTGATGATGCATTTTGTTTGTGATTAATTTAGAAGGCGGATGGCTGGGTGTAACCAATAAACAAACACAATATAAAATGCAGCAGCAACAATACGAATGGCAATAATAAAACTTAACAGCAACATCGTGTATTGTTAAGTGACGCATGTGTGTTTAAATGCATTTCCTCATTTTCAACAAAACGAAAAGCACACTTCCCCAACGCTTTATATAAATTAACAAAGTTTATCTTAAGTTTTTATTTTATTTATTAAAATGCTCAAAAAGAGTTGAAATAGTTAAATAGGTCGACAATAAAATATCAATTAAATTTATTAACTGAAAGAACAAAAAAGTTTTAATACTCACATACTTTCTGCCTGCAACAAAAGAATAATTGAAAGGATATTTTTAAAAAATGGAACACGCTAAATTTTGCGATTTGAAGAGGTAAACATAAAAGTGTAGATTTTTTTTAAAGAGAATTAAGACTCAGGCAATGAATGCTTACTACTGTTACTGGGTCCTACCTTCTTTTAGGAAAGGGATAGTGATAGAGCAGAAAGGTGGTGGAGGAAGAGGGTAGAGATTTAGATATTTACTCAAATTTATTTATGATATTTTATTCATTTTATATATAAAGGGTGTTCCAATAAGAGTTTTATTTTGATATGCAAAATAAAACGAAATCATGGATTAATTAATTTTAAAGATTAAGGTATGTCATTAATAATGCAAAATGCAGGACCATATTATTTTCATGAAACTTTCCGTCACCAATTCACACATTGGCGCCTGTATGTTTTTAATAACTTTATGAATTGCACCTTTGAAATCTTAAATCGATTATGGCCCATTGACATAGACCAAACCTTACACGTGGAAAGGTATTAAAGGATGGATATATTGACAACTTCTCCGACATCCGTCTAAATTCCTGCTGGAAGCATTTACATGATGTACTTTCAGCAACGACACATTGTGCAAGAACATTATGACCTTCCCCCGCGTCACAGTGGTAGCTATCACGTGCCACTGAGCTTGCGCCCATGCCAAAGGGATAGGACTCAAATATAACGACTTGTGTTCTGGGGGTCTACTCTGTAATTCGAAACGAGATAATATTTATTCGTACTTTTATATTAATACGATGCTAATTCGAAAGTATTTTCTTTCGTTTCGAATAGTGGTTGGCTTATTTCGACTTCGACTACGAAAATTTGGTCATAGATTAAATAAAAACTGTTGAAGTGTGTTTTATTATATTACAAAAATTTCGTAGTCGAATTCGCAATACGCCAACTAAGTTAAGGAGGAATAATTCATCTCCTATGCATCTGGCCTGCACTTGAGCTATGCATCTGCAGTGGAGGCTTCAATCTCTGACTTCAGCAGCATAAATTTTTAGCACGCCCATAACCCGCACTTCACCTTTTTTTCTATTTCTCTCTTTTTCCTGCAAGTAACACAAAGGGATCTAACTTAAATGGACTCAAGTGAGCTGAACACTTTTCTTTTACATCGGTAATATGTTAACCAAACCTAACTTAGGGCTAATAAATCAGTCAAAGTTTAAACGCTGGTTTAGTTAAACTAAACTCAAATTTGTATGTAGTTTAAACTTAACAGGAGTAAATTAGTGAACCATACCTTATGTCAAGTTTAAAAAATAATATTGTGGCAGCACTAGAATAAATGTCAAAAAAACAGCTGTTTTGCAGCAGGCTATCAATTCTTTGCGCAATCAAAAATGCAAAAAACTTAAACAATTTTAATTAAAGGTCGCCAAATTTTACTGAAAAAGGAATTATATTTATGCTTGACGTAGTAGAATAGTATAAAAGAATAATAGAGTGTGAGAAAACAAGTCTTTTAATGCAAAACATATGGTCTGTAAGTAACAAAACCATATGGCCTGTATTGGTAGTTTAAACGCCCAATTTTATGCGTTTACAGATGGTTTAAATACTGTATTGATTTATAGGTTTGCTAGTTTAAAGACATTTTAAACCAAAAATAGAGATTAGCTTGCACTGATTTAATAGCCCTTAGTATAACCCAAGACACAAGATCTCGGTGGGCAATAGTGAGAAATCACACGGCCAAAAAACTTTTCATATAGCGCCGTCTTGTTGGAAACAAACGTTGTCCATTTCAGTACTTTCCATACAAAATTATTAATCATCGTTCGATAGTCTATTTTTCGAAGAAGTAAAGTCCAATAACTTCGCCAGACCAAAATCCTCACCAAACAGTCGCACCTTGTTGTTTTTCGAGCCTGAAACGTAGCAAATCTTCTTGTAACGTAGCTTACAAGATGAAAATGGGCCTCATAAATCAAGGACCCATTAGGCAAAGACACAACGTTTTTGATGGTCGTTAGGCGTAAGTTATTGAGTTAACGGATATTTAAAAGCCTGAACTTGAGAATGAGCCTGAAAGATTATTGTTTGTCTAAATATATGAATTTATGATAACGAAACCGAGGTAATGCCCAAGATCCCAAGTAAATACAAGAAAATAAATGTTAATACTACAAAATACAATATTTTTAAGAAATATATGACCCAAGAATTGTCAAATATAAATTGTTGTCGAAGTGAATGATCTCCACTCCTTTCTAATACACATAATTACACATACGAGTATATATATACAATAAATGTAAAATATTTGGCATTTTTTCTCTTTACAGGTGAGTACTAACAAGCGGAAAAGTGCTTAATAAAAATTGACCAACCTAAAATACTGTAAGTTGTACAAATAACCTGTTTCACGATGTTTTTACCCGACTGAGCAACGCAAAGAAGGGTATTGTGTTTATCAGCCTATGTATATATGTATGTATGTATGGGTGTTCCTTTGTGGCACTGTATAAATCGAACGCGTTTACCGATTTTGATGATTCTTACATCAATCGATTTATCTTAATCTTGGAAGTGTCACTAAGAATATGACAGTAGTCAAAACTCAATATGACGGCCAACAGACGGCATTTTGTAAATATGAAAAAATATAAAGTCGGCGAACTATATCAAAATGTGTATCATTCGACAGGTATTTTAAAATCATCTTTAGGTTTCTCGTATGATTTTTCATTTCGAATGACCATTTATTATATTTAACGCTTCAAAGTCGGGTTTTTTGATTTTTTTAATAACTGATTCGTCAACCCATTATTGGTTTGACCCACCGTCCATTAAAAAAAATGAGTTAGGTATGGGGTATATATATTTCGAATATAGGAGATATATTCTGATATATTCTAAATCCAAAACACGTTTCGCGAAATTAATTATGATTTCTAATATATTTAGCATTCATTTTGCCCCATTTAAACTATTTTAAGGTTTAATAAGTATTGTTTTGCTGTACATGCTACAGTTTGGCGTTTGCGTCAAATTCTTCATACAAAAACATGCGAAGTAAAATTAATTCTTGTTTTGCATCATTTCTATAAGAAATGGATAATAAGAAAAGAAGGTGCCGTAAGAAAAATTCAACGCCGACTGTTAAGCAAAAACATCAACACCCAGATGCAGCAGCCGATTAAATTTTTTAATATAAACTTATTAAATACTAAAATAAAATAAAAGAAAACTTAATTATGCATGTTTGAGTATAACAGAAACCATTTAATTTCATTCTTTATATTAAATACACTTCAATTACTTGTTTTTCTTGTGTAAGTGTGTAAGCGGATCGATGGTTAAAAATGTTGCGGCGGCGGCTTTGTGGTCGGCGTTAAAGGATCGACTAATTTCTCTGGACAGCAAGAAAGATAAACAAAACAACAAAATTCTCAATTTTCAGCAGTAAAGTATACGTATGGAGCACAAAAATCTAGTTTTTGAAAATAAATAAAGAAAAGTGGTGTATGCTGCACAAAAAGTATTTTTACTTTTACAATAAAGTAATATTAACTTCTAACTTTATTCAAGAAAGTTCATTAAAATTTATACATTTCTTCCAAACATGTGCCGAAAGCAATGCTGAAAATACAAAAAATTTCTATCGGGTATACTTTGAGAAAACTTCATGTAAACCTCTTTTGACGTTTTTCTACATTCCGACTTTTTGGCATATGCTCCAAACCAATAATGGGCTGACGACTTGTTGATTTTTTTAATTACTACTTGTTCAACCTTACTTAGCATTAGTGTTTTCTAAAGAAGAAAATTTTAACTTTTACTACGTGTATAATTTTTTGTTGTCAATATCAATCAGATTGTCAGTTCTCCAATTATTCTGTTTTTTTATGCAAAACACAGTTCGTCTAATACAGGGTTATCCATTCAGTGGTTTCAAAAGTGACATTGTGGCAAGACTGCCAGCTGTTAAATACATATGTCATCTGAAGTATCATTTTGTATTTAGTGAAAGGTTTGCCATTTACGAATATGGATCGTTTAACATTCGAAGAACTTGTAAAGATAGTTAAAACTTACTAAGAAAGTATTGGCTCAAACGTGGCCACTTTTAGAGCATTACGGGGTGATTATGGTCGTTATAATCGAAATAAGGTGCAAGAAATTGCCAAGATCTTAAAGAAATTTAAAGACACTGGAAGCGTTACAAATGTGGCCAGGGCTGGTCAACATCACAGTGCAAAAACTTTCACTTCTGTTAGTCGGCATAATCGATTTACTTGTGCAAGGAATTGGAATGATTACAGGTAAATTTTAAGAGACATTGCATTATTGCAATGTGTACACTACTGAAAATATATCTTCTCTTCCCCGGCGTTCTCAGCAATTGGGCCTATCTTACGTTTCATTAAGGCGTATTTTGCACTTGGGCTTGCACCTCCAACTATATAAAGCCCAACTCAGGCAACAATTAAAGCCGGATGACCCTTCACAACGCCGTAGATATGCTGATTGAGGCTTTCAATGCTGATTTTTTCGAACAAAATTTTCTTCATTTCTCATTCGATGATTACATCATTGGATTTGGAAAAAGTTACTGTTTTGGTGCGCATGAACCAGCCTAATCAAATCATAAATATAGAAACAAATAAAGTTAGAAAAATAATAATTAAACTTACTAAAATTAACAGCTATGTGCTTGTGGCAACAATTACACAAATATACTTAATAGTAACATACCAAAAGAGTTTGTCTTAAGTAGAACAAAAATAAACAAATTAACTATAACATGTAACAAACGACAATGGAAAGATTTTTGTAAATGTAGAGATGGTAAACTTGAGCTTTCATTACAAAAAAGCTTTCAGCAAATTGTAATATGATGATTCAAAACAATTCAAATATACCATTTGCACTGGAAAGCTGAGTATATAAAGCATAAATCTACATCAACTGACACCACACACATTGAACCAAACACAAAGAACGCTGATGATGAAGGTGTAGTGGCCTTCGAAAACAGCTAGTTGTTCCGTTCTGCTAGAGTTTGTCAGGATATTTGCAATTATCTTTTAGTGTTATTTGTTAATTATCACATGTAATTTGGCTTACAGAGCGATACGAACTTTAGCCTAAGTAAATCATAAATATAGAATGTTTTTTATATTGAGTTTTTTTCTACACAGTGGGAAGCTCAATAAATCGTCGTACCCATTGTTGTCAGATTTTTTTTGAGGCTCCTCGCCAAATTGTGAAATATCGCCAATATAATAAAACATTAAATTTTAACTACAAAAAATATTTTTATCTTGTAATTACATTACAAATATTGTTACATTTTAAATATTGTAAAATATAAAAATTATGGGCCTAATTTTGTAAAACGCATTACCAAGCGTTGACAAGTTTTATATGCAAAAAATTTAAATTACAAAAACAAAGTACATATAAAATTTGTCAACTAAAGCTCCCATATTGTTTAAAAAAAATTAAGAAAATTGTTTACATTAACATATAAATACTGACGTATAAAAAATAACTTATTGCAAAAACTTAAGCACCAAGATCAAAATTTTTATTTAAATCTTGTGATAAAACTGAATTAACGTTTACTTAAATGTGTATTTAAGTACACATACCATATCCTTGAAGTGGTAAGTACCAGCGTAACTATAATGAACTTTAGGCGGGAACTCGCGCAGCCTGTTTGGTGCTTCTTTATGAAAATGTTGGTTTCCATTTATGAAAGGATGTTTTCCCCACTGTGTTTCATAAGCATCAACTGAGATTTCGTGGTCCATAATATTTTTTTTAAACTTCTTGAATTTCAGAAAATTTTGTTTGAGATAAACAGTTACTCATTCAAGAAATTTATTATTCGACATATTGTCATAATTATATTATAAGTGAAATGTAATTGCTGGTGGTTAAGCGATGTCTATATGCATTTCATTGTTGCTTTAACAAATCGTCAGTAGACTTCAACCACACATTTTGAACAGTCGCAAGCCTCTTATCTTATGCACAAACTTTTAAAAACTATTTGAGAATTCACAAATAATAATATTTTTCAAAATCACATATTTTGATATTTTGATGATATGGAAAATAAATCATACGAATATGCAAAATATAGAAAGTTAAATGAACGACATCATGTAACTTAGAATTCAATGATTCGATGACATGATGTGCATGTATGCATACATAGTCGTACATTCATATATACATACATACGTAAATACTCATGCATGTGTATGTATGTACATTCTTTTAATTAAATATTTTCTTTGGGGTTTCACATAATTGCTTTTTATAGTACGTATGTTTCAATTACATTAATCTTGATGTTCGTTCAGTGATTACAGACAGATTTGTTTCTGTTGTAATCAAAGATACGTAAACGTGCACTTTACGCGAAGCAATAGCTGCTGCCCGTAAGCCAAAAATATGTGTGAGTGGGTGGTAATTGTATTATCACGGTAATAATAATACGTTTATGTTGCCACTAGAAAGCAATTATATGTATTTATCTTTAACACTGCAACTACGCTATGAAATTTGCTCATAACTCCAAACCCACACTGTAGAAACACACACACACACACACACAAAATGTGTGTGTGTGTATATGAAGAACTGAACGTATGCTTGTGTTTGTCTGCCGTTTCATGCATAAATAATGCATGCTGCAAAATAATCATTTCATACGTTCTCGATTAAACATTCATGAACAATATGTCGTATGCTTTTAAATAAACGACTTGCACGTGTCACATTCCATTTTTACCCCTTGTCTGTCTGCCTAGCAGCCTGTTAGTCTTTATAGCTTTTAGACAAAATATTTTCTCTCACCTTGTGTCCTCCTACTTCTGCAAGCATATTGTGCAATTGCTAAGCTTAACTAAACTGGACTTGACTTGACTCGACGGTACGTCTGTCTGGCGGGTCTTTGTATTTGTTTGTACGAGTATGTATGAATTTTTTCTACTTTCGTTTGGTCTCACTTTATTTTGTGCAGCTTTTTTATGCGCTTATGCACTGCATGTGCAATAGAATTTTCATTTATTTGTTTGTTAATATTTCGTAACGTTGTTGCAACACTCCACTTTAATAAGTGTCAATTTGATTTAAATTGCAATATTGTCTATCTTCATTTGCTGTTCATGTTGTTGCTGTTGTTGTTGTTATGAATTTATTTATGCAGATGTTAATTTGATTAGACGTTTTAGTTGACAATACAGTTTCCAATTTTGCTAATTGAAATCGTAATGACATGTCATGCTGTGGACGGAGGAGTTTGGGGGCCGACTTACAGTTGTATTGTTAACTGGGAGGCTTTTGTTCCTCTTTCAGCTAAAATATTCTCAATCTGCTGCAAATTTGAAAACGAAACAAGTAAAAATTGTTTTTGCCTGGTGTTAAGCAAATATAATAAATGGACTGTGATTTGGTAGGAGTATAATAAAATTTAATATCTTTCTTGAGAAATTTTTCACCAGAATTTATTGATTTTTATCTAATGGCTTATGAGACAGATAATTTGAAAAGTACGTTATGTGTTGAGGCCTAATAGTGAGATGTCATCTGGATTCAATTTAAACATTGTGTTCACTGTTCTGGTCTGAAGGACCATAAACAACTTACAATCAGTAGTTAGCCTTATCATTTATTTCTATAGTTATCTAACATATACAGGGCGGAAAAGAAATTGCTATCTATATAAGTGCCTGTCCGACTAGTTGTAACAACAAGGCTAAGCTTATAATTGTTAGAACCCTATTCTTTTCGCTGCGAAATCCGTCTGTCCATTTGGCTGTCAAAGCCTGTTTTCCCGAGAATCGTAAGAGCTACGGACCTGAAATTTTCAAAACTCTAAAAAGCGGGATCTACCTATGAAAAGCGGGATGTCTGGTCAGGTTATGTATGAGACTGAATTTGGGAAAGATGTGGAGACAGCATTTCCTTAAAGTTAAAAAGAATTTTGAACAAATCACACACATACTATGTGCCCTAAATTATAAAAGTGGTCTAAGTCATGTGCATTTTTGCTTCGAAATATTAAATAAATCGTAAAAAAAACTTCAATAAATATTAACGGTCTAATTCATAAAAAATATTTTAGGTTTATTACAGGTTTATTTGACAAATTTCCCATAGAAATATGTCAAATAAGCGCTTAATAAACCTGAATTATTTTTTATGAATAAGGCAGTAAATAAATATAAAATTAATTTATATTATTCGAGAATAGTACAACTCTAAATTGAAACTTTGCATAAAATAAAAATAATTTTTGATTTGATCAAACTTAATATACTAAATATCTCGACAAGAGAAATATATGACTTAGACCATTTTCATAATTAAGGACACATATATTCCTTTCATGTCCTTGCAGTTCTGAGTTAAATTCAGTTAAAAATGGTGTTGTATTTGCCACAATTGCCAGATCTAAAATAAATTCATTCAAGGCCTGTTTTGTATACTCTTCCATATTTTTCTTTAGTAATTAGTTTTAAATTTGGATGCAAGAGCGGTCTGACGAAAGCGAAGAACTGCTTTCATCTGCATAAAAATAAACAAATACAAAATTTACTAATTTGTCCTTAATGCCCTACAGAAGTTTGGGTAGTCAAGGGAAAGAGAATGTATAAGCTGAGTTTTATATATAGATGAGGGAATGTGTGACAGATCGGTGAAACTACCTATATGTCATTACAACAGGGAACTCAGTAATTGGGTAGAGAGCAGGACCAATAGTTCATGGCGAAACAGGGAGGATTGTAGAGTCCCGAAGGCTATGTGGCCAAAACTTGACTCAGGAAGATCCAAACTGCTGCTGGAAATCGATAAGAAGGCAATGCGAATCGTGATAGCCGCGCTGATTGGGCACTGCTTGGTCAAAGCAAGAACCAGCATTTGGGAAACTGGTACACCAGATTTCTGTAGGATGTGCGGTGATGAAGAGGAACCAGAAACCATTTAACATATTATCTGTCACTGCCCGAAGCTCCAACATCATAGGCTTAGGTGACTGCGCAGACGTTTCCATGAGAGCATTACTGATATCGGGAAGTGTAAAGTAGAGGACATCAGGGATTTCATTATGGGAATTCAGTGGCTTAATGACGGATAGTAGGGTCAGATCTGTGAACAAAGGGGTGAGGGGGTGTGGGTAAATATTACTTTTAATGGGCAATAGAAGAAAATCACAATAGACCTAACTGGGTCCCCGATTGGAGGTGTGTTTGGCACTACCCTTCCTAATCTAACCTAACGTATTCAGCTTTGTACTTCGAATTAAATTTTTTATTTTCTGACTTTGCTTTGTTTTGAGATACTGCTAGAAACCGATTATTTTTTATATTTTCCACACAAATGTTCTTAATTTTATAAAAAAGACTTTCTCTTCCTTACCTTGAAAATTCTTCATATCATAGTGATATGATACGAGTAATGTCTTTTAATGACGTATTCCCTTTTTTTCTTCTTAAATATTTGATAATTAGTATTTTTGATTTTCCGGTTCCTGCTCATACTTTTAACTTAAACAATCAAAATTGTTTTGAAAACTTGTGGTCCATGATGAACCACCAACCTTTATTTGACTCACAGATATAAAATCATTCAATCGATAATGGAGCGAACACTTTTATGAGCAGCACGTTCCAAAAAACCACACACACACACACACACACACGCACACACATTATTCTTTGTTCAACAACAATAGAAACTAAATAAGCGAAGATAAAAGAAAACAACTAAAAACCATAATGACACCCGCATTATTAATAAACAAACGTCATTTAACTGAAAAAATGTCACAGCTTGAAATAAATTGCACTCAAACCATCACACTTGTGCACAACCCGAAAAAAAAAACGAAAACGAATATGGGTTTACACATTTTACAGTGAACAAACCAGGAACCTAAAATTCCTAAAATAGTTACAATTTACAGGAAATAGAGTTGAAGTAAAAATAAGGGACACAACAAGCAAAAGTAAACAAACAAACAAACAAAACTAAAATAAACAAGAAATTTCTACGTGAAAAAAAAATAAACACAGCAGCAGCAAACAACAACTGCCAGCCATCTACAACTGCATGTGCTCATCATTACTGCCATCGTCTCATTACTACGGTGGACATTGAAAGGAATGCATTTTGTATGACCTTTCGGAGTAGAACCACATACTCGTATGTATATGTTGCAATTCCTTTATGCAATAAGTTTTTTTCTTCTATTTGTATCTTGTGTATGTAGTCGTATGTATGTTTGTGTGCTTTACTTTCCTGCAACCCATGGTGGCACATCTGCAATTATTTATCTGATTTGTTTTAGTATATTTATTATTTGCTTGATTTCTTTCTATAAAGATACTGGGTACTTTTAGAAAAATATTAAAGGTATTCACGTCAACTGTTGCACTGTGGCGGAAAAGCAAACAAAAATTAAAAACAACTGTATATAAAAAATATTTTGCACAAATGATGCAAAATTATGGTGTTCGAATTAACTGCAAGATTATCAGAGTACATTTTGCAAAAATGTGGCAACTTTTAATGGCATTGCCAATCCAAGCAATATTACCGAAAAGTGCTTATAAAATCGCCAAATTACAATACTGAAGTACCTGTTTGACGCAGATATTTTTCTTTAAAAAAAAGTCAAGTTCTAAAAAATAAATTGTTTAAAATATTAAAAACTTTAAAAAGTTATAAAAAGTCTTGACTTGTCACAAGCAGGATATTATCAAGTAATTTTAAAATTCGATGACCAAAAATTTTTTTAAATATTTTTAATAACATATCGTTACCTTCAGTCCCATAGGAGCTAAGTGCAAATTTTTTGAAAATTCAGTTTTTGATGCAGGATAAAAGAGTAAACTAAAATACACCGTTTCCCTTGTTAAATTTTTTTTATGATTTTTGTTTTGCAATGATACACATGGGTACTTGCCTGATGTCTAACGTGACCGTCGTAGCCATTTACATTGAAAAATGTCTGAATGAAACGGAGATTTTATTTTGACGATAAGCGTAAGTTATAGCTCTAAATAAGCTTTATAACTGTTGCTAAGTTCAAGTTTGGGAAATTGTTCGTTTTCAAAATAATTGCAAAATACCAAGGCATTTGCATGTGACAAAAATAAAAGTTGTTTTTGCGGACAACGATTAAAAAGCTGATTTCAGCAAAAACTAAGGCAATATTTTCATTTTAAAATGCTGTGAACTGACTTGTCTTGGAAATGTTTTCTGATTTTACCCAAATTACATTTTAATCACAGTCGCACGTGATAAATCGCACTTGACATTTTTTTAATCATGATATTTACATTATTTCTGTTACTCTTTTTGTTTTTAAACTGTTTTCAAATTAACAAAAATATTTATTCAAGGTATTTATTTGAACATAATAACAAAAAACTTAAAAAAATATGTATGTCCCAGTTGGAAAAATTGTCCTAGATGTCATAGTTTTCCTAGAGTTTACCTTTGCTAAAGACATTTTAAAGGAAAATGGACGACACGATGAGCGACAATGTCTTCAATCCAAGCGCGCATCTGTAGGTGGGAAATGAGCGACAGTTTTCCAATCGTTCATGCTCAGAAATTGTTATTTGTATAATTGTCGACGTTACGGGGGTGCAAGGAAATTGTCGTTTGTTCGAAAATTTCAACCACGATTTATTTGAACTGTCGTCAATAGACATGACTAACTGGGGTAGTAAAACAAATTTAAATGAAAGCAGTGCCAGGAATACCAAACACAGTTTTTTCACAACAGGCAGTTCTAGTTGCTTTTACTTCTCGACCAGCTGATTATGTTTTTTAAAGAAAACTTCAAATATCGGTAATTTTTCTTCATGTCTTTTGCTAGCAAATTCTTAACTTTTTCTTACAGCTTTTGCAAACGTTTGCTTGCATTTGTAAAGATATTTTTGTGCTTGTTCGGCATTTCGCATTTTCGCGAGATTCTGCAGATGTTGTCTCCTACGCATGCGGACATTCCGCCTTTTCTCTTCATTAATTTCATATTTTCCTTCAGCCAAAGTTTTCCTCTTTTTCTTAACGTTTCACCTTCCTTCAATTTTTCTATCTACAGATTGCAACGCTCTTTATTTGTTTTTGCCGTTTTTGCCCATCTAAATTTACATAATTTAAAAGAATGTAATAATTTTTTTAATCTGATTTTGTATTTATTTTTATTTTACACTTAAGAAGTCCCACGTGACCAACTTTATTTAGGTAGCACGATCACAACACTTTATATTTTTCAGCAAGATTTTTTTTATAGAGCGTGGGAAATTTGAAATGAAATGATGAAATGTAAAAAGTTAAAAGTAGGGAAATTTTAACCATGGAACGCTACACTCTTGAACATACAATTTTAATTTTGAAATTTGTGAATTTTAATTTCAAAGACCGGGTTTACGTGAGCAAACAAGAAACAACTGACGCTCTGGAAGATGATATTCGGCGCTAAATTGAGTAGATAAGCGACGCTTTGTTGCAAAATGTGGTTCAAAATTCTGTGAAAAGAGCGGACGTTTGCCTGTCTCTTCACAGAATCTTGGTATCAATAAAATTTAATTTGTCAAAAAAATTGAGTTTTTAATTCAATTTAATTCCTAACCTTAAATTTGCCCACCCTTTATTTTAATTGTATTTAATATCTTTGTTTGTACTGAATATTTGATGAGCTTTCTGCATGTTCTTTCGATGCACTGATAACAAATGTTATTTTTCAATGTCGCACGTGACACCGAAATATGCGATTTTGCAAAGCAAAAATGTATAGTCATTGGCCATCACCTAGTTTCTTATGCAATATTTTTTGACTACTTGTACCCTCCGAAAAATTTTAGAGAGCAAAAGTCAATGGATATTGTCTCTCTTTAAGAACGTTTATCAAAACAAAACGTGTAAAAGAATGCAAAATGCAAAAATGGATTATCAAATTCTTTTATCTAATTTTTCGACCTTTTTCAATATATTCAATTAAACTAATTTTTTGAACTTTAGGTCAATGTTTATTATTATTTTATTACTTCGATATTTCGTTAACCTTTATTTAACTTCTTCAGGATATTTTTTATTTTATTTTTGTAATTGAAAGGAGAAAAGAAAAAAGAAAAAAAAGAAAAATTTAATTTCAAATAAAAAAATATCCTGAAGAAGTTAAATAAAGGTTAACGAAATATCGAAGTAATAAAATAATAATAAACATTGACCTAAAGCTCAAAAAATTAGTTTAATTGAAAAATGGATTATGTAAAAATATAAATTTTTAATTTAATTGTTTCTCTATGAAAATAATAAAACAAAGCCTTTGCAAGAACTTTTAATATTTTGATTTCGGTGGTCCCTTGGGTGGAAATACCCATATGTAAAAGTGCTAAGTCCAATAATTTTGAAGAAAAATTTCATAGAGCCATTTGAATTGCAACTTTGAAATCAACAAAAAGTCTTATGACAGTCGGTTATAGCTATGCTACTTAGCTATATAAAAAAAACTTAATGTGTTAAATAACAATGCAATAAAATTATATTATATGATGTTGTTAAATTCGCAGCAAATATTTCAAAATGTTTCCATTTATTTCCCATTGTTTTCTCTTCTAGCGGCGTACATTATATTAATGTATTGTTTGTGGCTGCTTTTCCGGCTTGCAACCGATCGGCTGTGCTCTCTGGTTTGTGCTCATGTGCAAAAACAATACAAAAATAGTTTGCGCAATCCTTCTCATTGTTTTTGCTTTGTTTTTGTTTCACTCACTTCAAAGAGCAAAACAAACTCAAAATCAAACAATTTGTTTCGTTTATTTGCGTACTCTGATTTTAAGTACAAAGAAATCAAAACAAAAATAAATTGATAACTGTAATAGTGTCGAGTATTTTTGTTACGAAAATCACGTCCTAGCTCATGTGTTGTGAAATAAATAGCATAGCTATAATAACAGCCTATTCAACGATATCGAAACTTGGCGTTATATTTCACGTGTTGGGAACCCACTTGGCACCGACTGCGAAAAGGACTGTTATATTTAACTTAAACTAAATTATTTTAAAACGAGGACGTGATTAATTAGATTTTGGTCTCCCAAAAATACTCCAAGAAGTGTCATTTAATGGTTTTTGAAATTATTCTTCCAACTGTTGTGCTGGCAATGCCACGTTTAAGGACAACTTCGTTTTTATGGCTGATGTACCAGTATTAGTTTCTTTACTGTGTTGTTTCGACATTTTTCTTGTTGAGTTTTCTTTAACCGTTAAATACATATTTATTTTAAAATGTGGTTGCTATTCTTGCAATAAACTATTATTTATACTTTGTTTATGTCATACAAATGCCATCATAATAAATTACTTTCATTCACAAAAATATCCTGTAATTTCTTTCTACCTCTTCTCCCTCTCACTCTCTGAACCATAATAAACTGAAAGCCATTGAATTTATTATTTGTTTACAGTTTTTCTCTTTGTGACTCTGTGTGTGTTTTTGGTTGCTTTCTTTGTAAATTTTACTGTGTTTCGCATTTCCTTTGTGAAATTCAATAATCATAAATAAATTTGTTTTGGCAATTTAATGCTTGTTGTTCTATATTTCTTCCCATTTCGGTCATGGGGCCATGTGGTACACTAATTTTCTTTTATGTTTATATGTATATGGATTTTTTTTTTAAATTTTGGACATTTGTGTATTTGTATGTTTTCCGTAATAAAAAACAATTATTTAAACATTGAATTATTTTGTACTTTAAAAACAATTTTATTCTTGCCAATTGTTCTCGGAAAACTTTGTAACAATATCTTTTACAAATTAAAGTAGAAAATCAATATTTATTTTTAATGAAATGTTATTGTACATATGGCTCATTTACTCAAACAAAAAATTTAATTTTTGAGTTAATGATGTTGAATTAATTCTCATAACATTATTCATATTGTATAAAAAATTTCATAAAAATATTTTTCTTACTCAACTCTTGAAAGCAAAATAAAATTTTCTTCTTCCATTAAATTCCTAGCAAAAAATGACATTGCTGGGAATTTAATGCATTGATGAACTCAGCTCCAAGTACTTCCATTTCTGGTGAAACATCAATGAATTTAAGACATCATTGTCATAGGACGGAAGTCGCCCAAATAACTGAATGGTATTCGCTTAAAAGGTTGTCTAGAACAATTTTTTATATAAACAACAGCCTTACAGTATTAAATTCAGTAAACTTGGTAAATCGTTGGAACCAGTTCCGATTTTTTTTGCAGGGTTATGTATAAATTTAAAACTTTAAACTTTTTTTTTTGGAAAACTAGTTTTTTTTAGTAATGACGTTGTTTGAGTAAATGAGCGATATGTAGTACATAAAACATATGGGCATTTCGACAGGCATGTTAACTTTTTGTAGCGTGCGACACCCAACAAATATTTTTGTTTTTTCAAAGAAAACTAAATTTTTTTTACTTCTTTATATATTTGTGTAGGTTGTCAGCAGTTCTACATAAGGTTAAATTTTAAGAAAAATTGAGTCACTTTTTTCTGAAATACCAGATTTGTCGCACGCGACATAGAAGTGAACTTTCTCTATGAGAAGTGCGTAGAAATATTTTGGCCATAAGCGATAACTTCATCGATGATGTCTTCAAGGCATCAATGGAGGTGAAGAGAAGTTTGATGAAATGTGTCCCGTAACAGGATTTATTGGAAACAAGATAATAAAAATATATTCAACTGGTCGTAACGCATGATTGAAGAAAACATAGACGTCAACTGCATGCAATGTGTCGTGTATCATGACGTACTTATGGCAAGGAAAGTAACACAATAGCTACAACTTATCGGCAGTATACTTATATTTTCTGATAAAATATACTACAATAATAAGTATTTTTGTTTAATTAACAGGGGCCTTCACAGGCTAGAGTTTATGGTAACAAACAAGTTAATAAATTTCAACTCGGCAACGCTGTAAACTTTGCATCTGTATTTGTTGCTGTAAACACATTCAACTTTGTACAATTCAGTGAAATTGGCAATGCCAAACATTGTCATTAATTTAAAAAATTTTCTTTTCAGAGAAAATTTCTTAAAAAATTCTTAGAAATGTGACCTAATTTTTTTTATTGTTTTTTATGACTTCATTCATTAGTAGAACTTCTATTAAATTTTCAATCTTAAATACCACAAGAAAAATTCTGTTAAAAAATAATAATTTCTTTAAACACAGACATACTCGTACATTTATAAATATTTTATGGGGGTAATCATTTTAAACATTTTCTCTAAATTCCCAACATTTTTCCGTTAGTTTTTTAAATAACGATCTGTTGGAAAATCTAATTAAATCAATTTGCAGATGTTGTTAAAATGAATTTAATTAATATAAACCATAAAATATTCTACAATAAATGAAATTTATTAAAAAGAGAAAAACTCTAATCAACGAAATCGAACTGAAGAGGGGAAGGAAGAAGAAGTGTTTCCATTCAAACGAACAAATTATGGTGATGCACTCACTCTACGACAGAATCATTAGATACTACTTCATAATTTTAATTTTTTAATGGAAAACACTTAACTACAATAATAAAAAAAGCATTTATTAAATGAAGTGAAACCAAAAATTTCGGAAGAAAAGAAAAGAAATGTTTAATTATAGAAAACTGGCCAGCGGAAAATATGTTAGTGTGAACACATGCAAGAGCTAAATTCGAATATTAAGGAAATATTAATTGGATGCCATCAAAATAAATAAAATATAATTTATATTTCAGGAACTTATTCCATGAAAACTTAGTAAAGCTCTTTGAATTATGACGAATTGTTTTCAACAAGTAATGTCTCAATGCTATTAGATGAGAAGGTTTTGTTTTTGAAACTGCTCCAAGTTTGATTGATTCTTTAACTTAAAACAGACATCAGCGCCTAATTATCGGAATTGACAAAACATTATTTACTAAAGGGTGGGAAACTCTTAGGTTAGGAAGTAAATTGCCTTAAAAACGCTTGTTTTTTTTTTTTTTTTTTTGCTATAGATTCAGTTTTATTGATAACAGTGTAAAGTAAAAATATGGGAACTAATAATAATGTAATATGATTAGCAAGTCAGCAGCCATTCGCTCTTTTTGCAAAAATGTTCACCACATTTCGCACCCAAGCTTCGTTTATCTCGTTTATGAAGCGCTGAATTTCATCTTCCAGAGCGTCATTTGCTTGTGGTTTGTTCACGCAAACCTGAGGTTTGCTCTGTAATACGAAAAGAAAGAAAATGCTTTCGATTTTGCATTTAATTAACATGCGAATTCGAAAGTATTTCCTTTCGTTTCGAGTTACAGAGTTGACCTCCTGGTGTTTCAAATGGCCACAGAGAAAATAGCCCAGCGGCATCAAATTACAAGAACGAGGCGGCCAATTGACATTGCCATGTCGACATATTACGCGGCCGAGAAATTTCTTATATAAAAAAGGGCATAAAAGGCAAAAAGTGCTTAAGTCGAGATAAGCTAATTTTAGGTTAATTGCTCTCCTGTAATATACATATTCAAAAGTACTCCCTAAGTTATTTTGTGCTATTTTTCAGGAAGTTATAGAGCAAGTACTTCATGCTTTTTTCGACTCATAACCTCATATGGAATAATACCTTAATTTAGCTTATATTTTGTTATATTTCAAATTGAATGTGTTATTTACAGTTTGTGGAATAATGTTCTTCTAAAAAAAAATAAAACTGAACTCGGCATTTCCTAATTCAACTGTAGGAGAAACACATTTCTGAAAATCGACTTAAAAGTTTAAAAATGCTTTCCTACAGCTCTATAAAATATGACTTAAGCACTTTTTCTTTATTGCCACAGAATTTTGAGATGAGTTGAACTTTATACTAGTAAATGTTGTGCAAAGTGCCTTCAATGGTGATATGCAATTGCTACGAACATCGACGAGTTGATGTTGCAAGTTCACTCTCAACACTTTCTTGTGCCGCATCACTACGGCAACTACGAGCGTATTGTTTCGGTCTGTTGTCAGCAACAGTACCGTGAGCCTCGAATTAAGCGATCAAATTGCGTATAGTGGTCTCAGCAGAAGCCTGATTACGAGGAAACGCTGCTCGAAGTTTACGAAGTAATACAGTACAATTTTAATCAGTTTGATGGTAAATTTTCCATTAAAATTCGGTCTTCAAGAGTGTATCGTGCCATGGTTAACATTTTTTAAAGTTTTCGCTAAATAAATGCTAAAGGATGACAGCTAAATTCTTCACATTTCATCAATTGACAGCCTATTTGCTTCCTAGCCTTATTATATCCAGGCTTGCCCCAGAATCCAAGATAGAATTTCCATTTATCAGTATTAAAAATCAATGGTAATATATGTAAATTGATGTCATGTACAAGTCCCGACCTTGCATTGAATCGAAAATAAACAAACGTCTTTCAAATCAGCTGTTTTGTTTCGTTTACATTTTATAATTGCATTTTAACAAAAACATTTTCGCGTTAAAAAATTTTCAATAAGAAGTTTGAAATGGTAGGAGCGACCAGTGTTACACTGCAGTATTACTAACACAGTGGAAAAATGTAACAAAAAAAATTGACGGATTAAAGCACTCCATTAAAACTGTCGGAGACAGCGTAAGTAACCATTAAGCTGAAGGTTCATACCATCCGTTCTATGCGTATGCGTTGTATGCATTTCTGTACGTTCTCTCCGTTTCTAAATTGAAGTTACATGGAAAACGTCTTATGCGCCAAGTATGTTTGTTGATTAAAAAATAATGAACACAACAGAGGTGATACTCAGTACATAAAAACAATCGATAACTAAAATGTAAATTTTGTTCGTCAAATAACTATGTTAAAAACTGATTTTAATGTATTTTATTCTTGAAAATAGTTGTAAGCTTTGTTAAAAAAGCTTTTAAATTATTAAAAACTTTTTTATGCCAAAAAAATTTTAATTTATATCCACCATACGAACATTTTTATCGATATCATTGAAAATATAATATAATTTGCCATCTTTGGCTATCAAAAATAGCTGACCTTTTTTCATGATGCATGCGACGGATACAAAAGTAGAAAGTAAACCTACTTTATCCGTCCTATGCGTCTATACATTCTATGCGTTTCGCTCTGTAACTTGCCACATACAATTAAACTGATTTTACTTTTTTGACACATGCATAAAACGCAACAACGCATGGAATGGATGGTATGGACCTTCAGCTTTACAATGTCGATGGGAAAGCTATATCGAGATTTTAAAGTTAAACAGGTAGATAAGTCAACACAGTTTGGGTAAAGAGGCGTTCCAAATATTGATGGTCGCTATTTCCATAACTAACAATTAATCCTACGGATTGAAAAATCACTAATCACTACTGTGGCAAAATTTTTCAATTAACAGCCACATATATAAAATGCAGTTCTTTTATATACTCAAAACTTTTCTATATTTGTTTACAGTAAGTATATACGAGTATAGCTGATATATTAATTTTTTATATCATAAATTTTTAATCGGAAAAATAGTTTAAAATTGTTGACAGATCGTTCTATCTGGCAACTATAACGATAACATTTTTGTTTTTGGAATTTGCTTTTGGGTCTCACATAGTGTCCACACCTGATGAATTTATATCATGATTAATGTCAAATTGATGTCATGATGAAAATTCATCACGTATAGACTCAATTTATTAATATTATAGCAGCGTTATGATATAATCACCATTCATCTGGATATCAAATGTAATTTCATGTGTCACTGTGCATTACATTATTACACAATTTTCGTTCAAAAAAGGCACAACAATTATTTGTGATAAAAAAATTAGACAAGACAAGAGAAGATTATATATTTTTTGCAAGCATTTTGCAAATATTTGTTTGATGAAGTTAATATTGCAGTGATTTTTCATGATATAAATCATCAACGTCTACCCCTTTGGGTTGATATTAATGAAAAAAATTACATTTGCTCTGCCGGAGTTATGATATAAAATCATCAGGTGTGCATACTCATCAGGTGTGGATCACTCACTCTGTCTTTTACGTCAATATTCAATAAGCTGCTTTTTTGTTTCCTCTTGTTAGACTCTGTATTGTCAGTAAAATTGTGCTAAAAATTACTTAAGCCTCTAGTACACGGCATGAAAAAAGCCACATGTTTATGCGGCGATGACGTCACGGGAATTTTCATCATGTTGGTTGCATTTTTTAAAGCTACTAGTAGTGGCTACATGCCGTAAAATTTCGATAGTATTTTTGTTCCAAAATACAAATATGACACATGTAGCCGAATCAAACAAATTTTCAGAGGCAGCACATATGTAGGCATGTGAATATCTACATGTACATATGTTACTACTACACGGCATATGGCAAATGTAACTTCGTGATGACCTCAAAATTACGTCAGAGCAAGATGCCTATGTAGCTTTTTTACATGCCGTGTACTATAGGCTTTACAAGCATGACACTTTTTGTTCGTTAACGTTGCCAGAAATAGCATTGCCATTTTCAGATGTGCGAAGTTTAGGCATCTGGCAATGTCATCGCTACCAGAGAATTCATTCTGTAAAGGGCCACTCCGACTATTATACATGTATAAAGACTTTCATCACACTTTACGAGAAAAAAATCTAAAGACATTTGTTTCGACTGTCAAAAAATCTAACGTAAAGTTACATTTTGGTTTCACACCATCATACCTCATATTACATTAACAACACAAGTAGAAAGCAAACAGCTGTATAGAATTAACATGCCTACATTAATTGTTTACTTCCGGCGGCAAAGCAGTTTCAAGCAAGCAGTGGTCGTGCCGGCCTTCGAAAATAGACGGCGGTTAAAATACTTGATATAAATAAGATAAAGAAAATGAAAATATGACAGTTTTGTTAACTTTCAAGCATGCCTTACACGAAAAATTATTCAATACGATAAGCATGTTCAATATTTATATCGGGTTTAAGACAAAGACATATACCATAAACGACGGCACGGCATCGGCGTCGAAACAGGCGACTTTTTAGTTTGGATTTTGTAATAATGCAACTCTGATCAGATGAAAAGAATTATCGTTTAGAAAATTTTCAAAAAATGGTCAAGTATAATGGGATGTCAGACTTTTATCGTGTTATTTACCATTCGTTATGACATTTTGCATTCACAATATCGCACTTGTATTATTTGAATTTTTGACATATAAATACAAAGTATAATGGTCTGAGTGGCCCTTAAGCAACACTGCACACACTTGTTAGTTTTAAAGAAAAAAGAAAGTTAAAAAAGTGCACCATAATCGCCAAAAAAAAACTTAATCGACATATTTTTTAAACTTCGTTTTTTTAACAAAAATCGATTATTTAAGATCGTACATTATTGAGTTCAAAAATAATGTCGGTTTAGTTTTTTTGGCGCTTATGAAGCGATATAATAATAAAAATGCAGCCAAAATAATTGCAATTGCTTCGTATGGTTCATAATATTTTATATTTTAAGTTTTTATATTTAACACAAGCGCAAACGATTAATAATTGAAATTTTATGTCAAATACTTTGAGTCTGGCAACGCATAACAACAGATCTGATCATTTATGAACTGACAATATTGTCACATAAATTTATTCTAATACAATCGCTTGGCAATAATAAAATTTAATTGTCAATATACCCAGTGCTGGGAATTCTTAATTATAAGTACATTGTTGCCACATTTCTAGATCTAACAATATTGTAAGATTTGACAATCGTCTGTACATATGTACATATTAAGGTATATAGAAAGTTAGGGCAACTCATTATTTTTTGATATCGAGTTTTTAGTATATTTTGGTAGAAAAACATCTAATGTATCAAAAAGTACAAAAAATCTCGATTAAAAAAAATGAGTTAGGGCCTTTCTATATTAAGGTAACGATGTGTAGCTTTGGCTTATTATTCAATAAACTTGTAATTTATTTGTTTTATAAATATTTTTTCTATAAAAAAACAAGTAAAAATATGCAGTAAGTCTTAAAGTAAATCAGGAATGGCCAAAGAAAGAGTAGAGTAATAGACTTGGATCAAACTCATTCAGTAGCTCGTTTTTTACCCAAACCCAATGATGAAAACCATGTAATTGAAATGGGTTTGATCATAGGTTTGTGTCAAAAACGAGCTACTTAATGAGTTGGATACAAATCAAGTTTTCTTTGCATAAAAGGCAGCATCCTCATTAAAAAATTATTAAAATCAATTTATATGCTTTAAAACTTCATTTAAAATTATATTTATTTTCTCATCGTTTTCTTTAAATCCTCACAACAAATTTTCTAAGGAATTTACAAAGGGGAAGAAACAATGGCAGGCATTTTCTGACAAGAAATAGATTAAACATTTTTAAATTCAAAATGAACTTGATTGTAAGGGTATGAGTTTGAAAGCAGAAGTGTGAGTGTTTGTTTTAAATTGAATTTTCTCAAATAAAAGTGTGCAGGGGAATGGGCATACACACATACATACATATGTATGTTAGTGCATCTGGCTGCCTGTGTGTGTGTGTGTGTGTGAGTGCTATTGAAAACTCTTGTTTTGCTTTTGTATTAAGGGCTCTTCTTAATTTGACATGTGAAGATAATCAAATTAAAAGTGTGAAATTTTTGTTGCTTATGGCATTTTATAAAAAAAGGACAGCTCATATAATAATAATTAGTTTAATTTTAATCGGATTATATGGCATTTTCACTTCACACTCATTTACACACATACTTGTGAAAGTTCGTACGTACATACACATTCTTGCTGTTAAAAAGGATGATTAGTTTGTTTTCCTAGTTCCTTCCTCTTTCCACTTACCACATTACCAGTAGTCCGTATGTTTGTGTGACGTTCATTATGAATGTTATATAATAAATGTTAGGAGAGACCATTAGATATTTGTTAATTTACTAAGTGGTTTAAAGGGCATATTTAGCATTGATTAATAAGCAGTTCCTTTGCATCATGCGAGCTTATGTGTGATCAATTTTTAACAATTGAAAGATGCATATTTTTTTATGCAGTGATACTTGTAGTGTAGTTTAGTAAGTTTTAAAAATATTATTATGCAAATCTATCAAGCTATTTAAGTATTGCAGCATGATTACTTTATCAATTTTGAAAATGAGTAAGGATTAGAATTTATGGCCTCTGCTGCCTTAGATTTAAAAACAGATTGTGGATGCAGTATTGGCATGGCTTTTTCCATTGAGCAAATGTAGCTAATTTACTAAAACAAGGTCATAACTCAAAACATGTAACTTTTAAATTAATGATGAAGAATTAATCCACATATTTTATACAAATTATATAAATTTGATACAAATATCTTGCATACGCAAGTCTCGGGAGAAAAATTAAATACTTGTAAATTGAAAACTTTAAACGTTTTTTCTGACAAACTTGTTCTTTTTTAGTTAATTTTAATTATTATTGTTCGACCTTCATTTGTTTCTATATTTATGATTCGATCAGGCTACAGTTGATCGTATCGCTTTGTAAGACAAATTACATTTCATAATTATGTGAGACAATTTTAAATTTTTAGTTGAACTATAGTGAATTTTAATCAGAAATAATTTCTTAGTCAGGCTTAAGTTCAGTAATTTCAATTCTTGTTGAATGAAATATTTTTATTAATTAATGTGATTTTTTAAAGAATAGAAGAAAAATTAAATTAGACTTTATTAGCTGGGGGAAATATCGATATTTTTCTGTGCAGCCACGCACTTCATCAGCACCCAAGTCTATCTACGGGGGTAGAGATTGTTATTAACATCAGCTATTTAACGCAAATTTTCAATGAAATGGAATATGAGAAATGTTGTGTATAGAATTATTGATTTACCTTTGGTAAACACATTTGTAAGTATCACTATTCATTTTCTGTTTATCCGTTTTTTCATTTATCTATTCAGGTTAGCACGAAGTTATGTCACTCTACCTAAGTATGTTTAACCATTCTTGCTTATCTTTTACGATCATCACATTAATTATTTTTACTTATTCGATGTACCGTCGGTATATACATGTAACTTAAGCCTGACTAAGAAATTATTTCTGATTAAAATTTCATAATTATTTATGAACAAATAACACCAAAGGTAGTTGTAAATATTCTGGCAAACACGTAGTAGAACGGAACAACAGGTTGTTTTCGAAGGCCACTACACCTTCATCAACAGCGTTTTTTGCGTTTGGTCCACTGTGTGTGTTGTCAGTTGATGTAGATTTCTGCTTTATATACGCAACCTTTATTGCAAATGGAATATGTGAATTGTTTTGATTCATCGTATTACAACTTGCTGAAAGCTTTTTTGTAATGAAAGCTCATTTTTACCATCTCTAAATTTACAACACTCTTGCCATTATCGTTTGTTTTTTTTAAGTTATCACGTTATTTTATTAAATGAGCAATACCTACATATGTGCATGACTTTAAAATTCGAATTTTCGTATTATTGTGTGTATATCTGCAATTTAATCCTGGTAAATCCTAAAACACCTAAATTTGTTCTTCTAAATTCCTGCAAGTATTTTAAAATTACCTACTGCATGTACATAAGTATTTTTTAATTCTAAAGTTTTGCTACATTATTACTTAAATGAATTTATTTTCATTTAACTCCATTAATTGCTTAACAATAAATAAGATAAGTCTTAGAATGACTGCGAGTACAAACAGAGCAATTTAGTTTTGCTCTTGTACTTGTAATTCTGGGCAATTATCTTTATGTTTAGGCCATACCGTAAAACTAATACCAATGGTAGCAATACTTGTTCTTTACAAAGACAATGCATAATACCTTTATAAGGTACGATGATACATACATACGAGTATGTGGAACAACAACTGTAATTGCTACTGCAACATTGCCAAGTTCGTTTAATATTGCAAGCTCTTTTCGTTGTCCATTTCTATTAAGTCTTGTTTACAAGCAAAATATTTTAATATGCATTAAAAATGCTGCATATTTTGTTGTTGATTACAACAGCATTTCCAGCTTAAGTTAAAGATTTTCCTAGCATCATGTTGTATGGCAATAATAACAAATAGGGCAAGAAATGTTGAATTGAACTAAATAAAAAGAAGAAAAGCTTACTGGTTGGTTGAAAATGTACCACGGACATATGTTGAATGCTTTAGTGGCAGAAAGCACCTGCAACAGAAACATAATTGGTGGTGTATTCGATGACTTGATTTCTTCGAAAAGGAAATGCAGTGCGTTTGCTTTGAACACTTTAAAAATAGTGTTGTAAAATTATTGAGTATTTGAGTACTCAGTACTCAATACTGAGTGTTTTTCCCGGTACTCAATGCACAAAAGTAACTACTCAATACTTTAAGGGTTACATTTTCTAGTATTTAAGCGAAAGTCTTCCTTTAAAATATATGAAATTTATAAAAAATGTTGTACGAATTTAAGCTTAATAAAAATGTATAAAGGGTCCGCCATCTAACGTTTTTTTTCAACTAGTGCTTATTTCGTGAATGGTAACACTTAGCTCATGTCTGATTTGACAGATAATTAGTTTTATCCTTCCGCTGAACGAATATGGTTGTGTATACGCTTGAGCAACGCTGGGAAGATGCCGATTTTGCCAAAAAAATCATCTTTTCAGATGCAGCTCATTTTGATCTTGGCGGGTATGTAAACAAGCAAAATTGTCGCATTTGGGGCACAGAAAACCCGCACGCATACATTGAAAAGCCGACGCACCCAAAACGAGTCACTGTTTGGTGCGGATTTTGATCCAGAGGCATAATTGGGCCAATGAGCAAGGAGTGGCCGTTACAGACAATGGCGATCGTTATCGGGCCATGTTGAACGAATTTTTGTTCACAAAAATTGAAGAGGAGGATATTGGCAACATTTGGTTTCAACAGGTCGGCGCTACGTGCCACACAGCCGAAGCTACACTCGATGTTTTGCGCCCTGTTTTCAACAAAAAAAAAATTATCTGGCGGACCCTTTATTTGAACCTCTTTGAATTAGTGTAACAAATACAAATTCAGAAAGCAATAGTTCTGTTTGGAATTATTTTGATACGAAAACGGCCACTGAAACCAGGACTTCAAAATACATCTTTGAACTAAACAATTGCACTCATGAACATATATTGGACATAAAAAGAGACCCTTTAAAGTGGTGAAAAGCACGTGACAGCAGCAAGTCAGGTTCTTACAGGCAATATCGATAAAAAATTAACTTACAAAAGTAATCTTCAAGCTTATTAATTTTTAACGTCTCATATATACAGATACATACGTATGTAAGTGTGTTTTTAATTTTAAATTCAAAAAGCCTTTGAAATATTGAAAAAATATTAAGTAGTCAATACTTTTCAAAAGTAGCCGCTTTTTACAACACTATTAAAAAAATTATTTTTTTTCTAAAGACATTTTCTTAATAACGAATTCTCAATTTCTCTTTTATAGCCGCCAAAAAATATGTGCTTTAGTTTTTACTACAAAAAATATGCTTTCATTCTTAATAAATAAAATAATTGTAATTTTGTATTTGTTCAGTATTTTAGCGATCAAATTTAACTGGAGCTTTAGCGAACTTTAAGAACTGAACCGCCCTAATAATGAATATCTCAAAGCACTCGTAAGACTTCTTTGACAGCTGCCTAGTTACCTTGTGTTTGTTGATGCTGCTGGTATTATTTTCTTAACTGCTAAAAACTTTCTGTTGTATACTGAATCGACTTTTGTGCTGTAGTAACAAGCAAAAATGTTTAATACTTCGACCTACATACTCTTAATGGTCATACATATAAATATATGGGGTTCTATACTCTGAACTTCATACAACTTGCTTTGTATTCGTACACATCATCTTCTTATTCGTCAACATTATTATGCAGCATGGATCTTGGATGTGGCTCATGTTGTTTTTGTGATTATGTTACCATGGATTTGATATAAGTTGCACTATTCCTGGCACACACTACTGAAAAATGTTGTGGCATAGAATTTAATATGTAACAAGTACAACATATTTTGCAATTTACCGTGTTAAGAAGCTTTTGCTGGCTTTCGTCTATGATGATGGTTTTGTGTTTGCCTTTTATGTTTTTAGGTGGAGGCAGCAACTATATTGTGTTTTTTTTAGAGGTATAGAACTTCGAATTGAAATAAAACACAAGAAAATCGTTTTAATGTCCATCAATTTGGCTTTATTGGAAGGATAATTTTATGCCATTAACGTTTAAATATGATTTCGGGCATGTGGCCGCCGCGGCTGGCTCGAATAAAGCCAATTCTACAGGTCCAATTTTCAACCACTTTTTCTAGCATATGGGGCCGTATGTTGGCAATAACCCCACGAATGTTGGCTTCCAAGTCCCCTAACGTTTCTGGTTTGTTGGCGTAGACGAGCGACTTCACATATCCCCAAAGAAAATAATCCAATGGTGTCAAATCACACGATCTTGGTGGCCAATCCATGGTTAACCGAATTAATTGCTCTGATGGACGATTATGTCGACCATAAAATGGACGGAGCTTGCGGTAAACTTCGCGAACTGAACCATTATTTTCGAAATAAATTTGCACGATTTGCAAGCGTTGTTCTTTTGTCAACCTGTTCATGATGAAATGGCAAACCAAACTAAATATTAATCACTTGACAGCTGACAAAATGGCCGCCAGTTAAAAAAGTGATGCCAACTTAAAGTTCTATACCTCAATAAAAAACACCCTATACAACTTCTAAGCAATCGAAATGCAGCATCGTTACAAATACAAATTTGTTTTCATTTTGTATATATTTTAGATATACTCGTATGTATGGGGCCATGTGTACTTATGGCTCGCAAGTTGTGCATATGAAATCAGTTTGCTGGTGCTGCTGCTTTTGTTTTAAGTTTTCAAACAAATCTGTATTATTACAACTTTTTGATGTTTAACAGCAGAAGATATGTTCTTTTCTGTTACTTTTGCCATTCATACTTTGCAAAATAAGCCAATAGAGTGCTGAAAAAGAGCACAACAATTAGTGCAAAGGAGTGTTATCTAGCCGAGGAAATTAGTATTTTGTGTTTTTAAATAAAAAGCATACATTTATGTGATCGAAGTCGTATGATTTAAAACCCATTATTTTTTTTTATAATAGGACCAGCACTCATGGGATAACATATACTCATGCTTTGAATTGTGCTAGAACTAGGAAAATAGGTTATGGAGAGGAGGATAGGGAGGGTAGTGTCAGTGGACATTCAATTTAAACTTTCCCACTTTGAAAGCGACGGGAAAGACTTCCGCAGATAGTTTATTCAACATACGAATAGTACGGCTAAAAAATACATAGTGCTATTCATTGGCCAATCGACTACAAAAGGATGTGTTCTGAATGAAGTACGTGTTTTGTGAACAAATGTGCGGGTTTGAGGAACAAGCTTTCTAATTTCATTAGAACACATTCCATTGTAGTAACGATAGAGCAAAGAAATGCAGTCCACATTGCTTCGATGCTCCAATGAATCAATACAGTTGGTTACCCTACTGACACCGATGAGCTTCTTCGCCCTTTGTCACATTCAAAATAGACTTTGAAGCACCGAGTTGTATTACATTTTCGAGTTGTATTACATTTTCGGTTGGATATAAGTGGTATAAATATTAAAGAGATCAAATGGGGTTAAGCATAGCTTGAAACAAATTGGGCGGTGTCACGCCTATTATGTTTTAATAATATATTTCACGTGCTGGTACTTAAAAAATTTTTACGAAATTTGGCACACACTTTAAGCTTATAAAAAGACACAAACTTGCATTGAAAAAAGTGGACGGGACACGCCCATTAAACTTTAATATTATATTTCACGTACTTTTACTAAATAAAAATCAAGTACATCATACTCTCACTAGAGAAGAACTACTTCCCTTTTATGGGGGTAAACGGCAAGGCCTCACCATCGCTTGATAGGTAACAGAGACCTTTAGAGAAGAGAGGAATCTTCCTCAATGATGACCTTAGTATGAACGAAAGGTGTGATGAGTTTCTCTAACTGATCCATGTTTTTCATAACAAAATATGTACAAGTTTAGCTATCAGTCTATTAAAAAATAATTGCAAAAATACTGTCAAAATAGTGCACGAATCAATCAGTATTGATTACTTAAAGCTTTAGAGATACATTTTAAACTCTTCAATATATTCGAAATATTTGTTCATTAATAATTATCACATGTAATTTGGCTTACAAAGCGATACGAACTTTAGCCTGATAAAATCATAAATATAACTGTTGAAATAATTTTCCTGCAATTAAAGAACAATTTCCTTCTGAGCTCTGCCAAAAAATTGTCACAGTCTGGCGAGTGTGTATTTCTGCAATAAACTACATTTGGGCATCCTGCATTTTCTTATTAAAACCATTTTTATTATTGTAATATTTGGTTAAATTTCACGTCCCAACTACAAGCCCATTCTAAACATAAATTGATGATTTTTAGATACAAAAACAAAGAACAAAAAAGAAAAATAATCTTTCATCCAACTCCAAAGAGCAGGAGCACATCATTGATTTTGCCCAGAGAAAAAAAAAAGAATATGCCTGCAAAAGTTAATGTCAATATGTAAAAGGAGTTTTAGGCTTTTCGTTTGAAAATGGTCTGTTTTTGTTGGCAGCTTTTGCCATTTTTTTTTACAAACTTTTACATATTTGGCCTACACATTTGCCATTAAGCCAATGTGTGTATGTGTGTGTGTGTGTGAGTGTGTGAGTGTGTGTTAGTGCTCACTGGTTTATGGTGTTGGTTTTTGTTTTTCTTGCAGCCATAATGACCATTGAAGTGTAAATTTTCTTTGGCACCGATATCCAGCAGTCACAGTAGAGAGAAGAAGCCTTATGGCTCTATCATTTAGATTCACATCCACATCAGTCTGCTGCCTGCCTCATCATCATTCATGGCATTTTCATATGCTGTTGCATACATATATGACTGACTGAACTTGTATGGTTTTGGTTGTTTGCCCATACAAGTTGTGGTAGAATAATTTAAGTGTTGGGCTTAAAGCATCAATGTCTTTCCACATCTCTTATACATTTTTGCCTATTTTGTTTTGATGCTGTGATCTGTATTTATCCTCAACTCATTGCAGGTCTCCTACTGGTTTATGAAATTCTTGTGTCATTTAAGGTGATGCATTTTTAATTGGAAAAATAAACTTTGTCTACCATATAAATCTATTAGATTCCTCTTTGCCTTTATTTTTTGATTGTGTGGATGTACTCGTATGTTTATTTTAATAGTTGAAAGAATTTAGCAAATTCAATATGTTGTTTGTCTTATCTATGGATTTACTTCCAATATACATATTATATTAATACCTGATGATAAATGCCAATATAAATTGTTGCCCAGGTTTCTGAAAGTTTTTGGGCAAATATTTGAAAACAATATTTTTAATTAATGAATTGAATATTCGAAATTGATGTGATAAATTTCAAAGTTATTTGCTTTTTGCTGGGGATTTATGGGAATTTAATTGACAATTTTTTCATAAAAAAAAATAGTTACACTCATAGAAATTTAGCTGTTTGTTGGGAAATTTGAAATTATCCTACGGAATGTTGTACCAATTGCTTGATTCTATGATTGTTAAAAATGGGAATGGTACAAAAAGTTCATGGGTCGTGACTGGTGAAAAGGGACATATCCCAAAACTAGAAAAAAATTACTAACAACAGCGTTACTTGGAAAGATTTATATATTTTGTTAAGTTTTCGGACGCAAAATTTAGGTAGTTTTCCATTACCAGTTTTAAAGAAACCCTAACTAGTACCTCAGCACAAGAACCTTAACTTAAGGTTTATAATCTGTCACCGATTATCTTGATTATGCCAATTAACCTCATCTAATGACCACACCATGTAAAAGTTACCGGTCCCTCTCATATAAAGTTCCGGAACTCAAACCATTTGCTTGCCCCTGAGAACCAGTCATGTCATGTTCTTTTCCCTCTAAGGTAATTCCTTTTAGATATTCAATAATCAGAGACTTACAAAATCTTATGCATACAATTATCTTTTGTAGCTTTCCACATTGATTCACCAAAATAATTTGCAAAGCCCCTTTTACAGTCGTTAAAACCTTATTCTTTTAGGAACCATTATAAAATGTTATACATTATTATTTAAAAGGAAGCTCACTAAGTCTTGTGTCGAAACGTCACATCCGTGAACGCACAACTTATCATGTAAAAACACCTTCGGGTTATGAAATACGTGAACGTACTGAATTCCTATTCAGCTTATACGATTGACATTTCACTTAATTTGTTTTCATACGATTGTCGATACGATCATCGCAGTGATGATTTTAGCCCTCGTTTAAGTTCCCCATAAGAAATATAGTTAAAAGCCTTTAATAACCTAACAATATCTCTTAAAAATGATCGCGAGAGGTGGCGAAGTAAAAGTATATATTCTGATGTGTAGATGATACGGCAATCTATGATAGGTTGGAAGTTGGGAAAGGCAATGTTATAAGACACATTCCCTCGAAGACCTAGTTGAGTTCATTGTGATTCCCTTCTATTTCTACCCGCTCATAAATTAATCCTCTTAGTACCCAGGAAAACTTGTATTACCTGTCATTAGGAGGAGGAGGATGAGGACCAATGGGAAAGTGATGCGAATACAAAACTTACATTTGTACGTACAGCCAATCTTATGCAATTGTCAACCGAGACTTGGTGTCCTCTGTCATGATAGTGAGGCTCTGACGGCCGATCAAAGGCGGTATAACCTTAAATGTAGCACGGAGTAATTATCTGCAGCAAATAAGTATGCCTGGGTGCATAGTTGGCAGCCCTAACACCAGAATCTGACGCTATGGCCTAATCAGTCATTCGTTGTTTTAAAATAACTTTCCTCCTTGTAGGAGTCAAAAGGAACAAATATATACAAACATATGTATATAGTTATATATATATAAATATATTTATTTATATATAAATATATATATATATTTATATATATACCTGTCATTCAGTCACTTAATTGCCATAATCAAGCCCTTGATATCTTCTAGTTTGCACTTTGCGACATCACTAATGCTCCCATTAATACGTCTGCACAGCCACCTTAGTCTATGGCGTTTCAACCTTGGGCGATGATAGCCCATATGCTCGATGATTTCTGGTTCCTCTTCATTCTCAAATATCCTACAGAAATCTGGGGTCTACTGTGTAATTCGATACGAAAGAAGATGCTTTCAAACTCGCATGTTATTAACAAACAAATTCGGAAATTTTCTTTCGTTTCGAATTACAGAGTGATGGTCTTCACTCTTATGCGCCTTTCAAGATTCCCAGCACCACAATCAGTTTGAGTCTTCATAAGTCAAGGTTGAAAGATAATCAGCAATCCCCTTTGTTCATTACTCAATTACTAAGTTCCCTATAGTAATGGCCCATCGCTTGTTTAACCGATCTGTCCCACATTTCCTCATATAACGCCGATTACTATAGTATCTTACATCACACATTCTCATCAAACTATATAAGTAGGCTGAATTGAATATTCTTTCTTAACTTAGTGCCCCTGTGGATGAGTGATAGCGATGCTAGCCTGTCGTGGTTTCGATTCCCGCCCTAGACCCAGGGTGTTTTTTTTTCGCAGACAAGCTAATCGCTTCGTGAGTGGTGTTTGTTTAAAAAAAACTTAACTTGTACTTTTCTGGCGAAAGGCAGCTCATTTGTTACATCAAGTTCCCACGATCGGTCCAATTGTTTGTAGTTCTGAAGTTTTTGCTGAATCATAACCAAGTACACAGCGCTATCAGTCAAATCCACTATTATTTTTGTTGCTGTGTTTCCTCTCTAATGTACGGCAATCTATTTGAAGATATTTCTATTAACATACAAAATTTTTAGAATTATGTATTAAATATTAAGTCAGTATCTCTCTATCTCTCTCTCGTTACGATAAGTCACTTATTTTTTTACTTCTATTGAGTGATATGGATTAATAGCTTCCACAGTTTCAATAGCGCTCAAAGGCCATCTATGAAACTACAATGCCCATAGTGTCGCTTACAGCCCACACCCACTCAAGGTCTGCAGATTATGACTCCTGCATTCGCAGGAAAGCCTGAAAGAAGCGATTGTCTAAATGTCTGATCATGCGCTTCTTCACCCCGGTGTAGTCACATGGAAATTGGTTCTTCTTCTTCTTCTTTTTAATATTGTACTTCTTCTTGGTAGCGGTCGCTGCAACTACCAGAAAATCCTGGATGTTCTGCCATGCAACCGATAACGCAGTGTCTAGTCATGCCAATAAGGAGTGGTAACAGTTAGAAGCTGTTTAGTACTATTTTACGTCTAGTCCGCACAAAAGCGTACCAATAGTTGAATAAGCGCCATTTTCATTAAAGTCCTACTTTTAATAACATTTAGGAACTCAATGCAATGTGAATTGTCTTTTGTGAGTTTGGCATCTTTCAGTTCATGCTCGCTCTGGTGCATCCGGCAAATATTTCATGCCCTCAAAAACTTTCAAACAATTTTAACAACTTTAAACAAAATATTTAAGATCTCTCTCCTCGCAATTGAGATTTTAATCAAAATCTCCAAATAATTTTACAAGGATCGTCATCAAGAAACGGTTGAGAAAACTGTAAGTCTCACTCTAAGCATTATGAAAAAAATCTCGCCCATATTATCATGAGAATTATTTTGATAAAAATGAATATTGAATTAGCTTGTCTTACAACATCTACCCTGTGTCTTCCTAATCATTGTGTCAGAACAATATTATAGAGATTGAGCTTAAGTTGTAAGTTGTATTGTATAAATCTGATAAGACTTGGTAGTTCAATTAAATATAGGGTACTTCAGCAAGACGTTAAGTATTAAATATTGCGCCATTTTAATAGCAGGCATGACTGTAATTGTTGTCAACCTTGACAAATGACAACTAAGAAATATGCCGCTTCTTTAACGTATTGAAATTCTTAAAATTCACTACAAAAATTTTGAAAATTTCCCGGTCACAGTTCGTAAACCCAACCACCCAAACCTTCTCAGCCAGCAATTATGAGACTGAGAAAAATTTTAGCTGTTGGCACAAGTTAGTGAGGTGAAGAAGCTAACTCATGCACGTCTCTTAAGAATAATTGGGAATACTGCTGTTGAGTGTTGAAAAAAAGTACAGGTTTGTCCATTTCTAGTCAACCTTTGGAATAGGGCATTACACAAACGACATTGCACCGTAGTTTGCATAAATACTTGGGTCTTAAGGCTTTTAAAGTTCACTTAATACAAGAACTTACGCTTAGCGATCACCAACAACGTTGTGTTTTTGCTAATTGGGTCGTTAAAGTGAATCAAACTCATCCAGAGTTTCATCCAAAATCATGTTGAGTAATCATCATTTCCATGTCCATAACATTAATAAGCAGAATTGGCGCAATTGGGGCCTAAAATGCCGAAGAGTTAATGTTAAAAAGTCTTATCATCGTCAACGTGTGTCTGTTTGTTGTAAATTTTGGGTCTGGCGGGGTCTTTGGCCCTTATTTTCTCGAAAATGAAGATGTATCAACAGTTACTTTGAATGGATTGTGCTATAAAACGATGATTAACGATTTTGTATGGCCGGAATTGGAATATACTGATGGGGATGACGTTAATTTTCAAGCAACGACACTAGTGCTCTTTTGAGTAGAAAGTTTCCTGATCGTGTGATTTCTCGAGGAGGCGATCACAATTGGTGTCTTTGATCATCTTTTGATTTAATATTTTATACTTTTTTCTTCGGTACTGCGTGAAAAATTGGAGCTATGCCAAGCATTAAAAATCAGTTTAAGACCTAAAAGATGGAATTCGTGACAACTTACACAACTTACAGCAACTTACAGCTGTGCGAATTGGTGGAGGAAAATTTCATAAAAAAATATAGTCCTGCAAGCGTAGCTGTGGTGGACATTTGGCTGTTATTCCAGTATTAATGGCATACCATGCAATTAAACAAATATTCCATGATTTTACTATAAATTAAAAAAATGGAAACTCTTACTGAAAGACCCTTTAAAATAAATTGAGCGTACAGAGATGTCATGACATAAACAAATTAATTTTTACTATTTTGAACAGACTTCTTTTTGCCACTCGAAATGAATATAAAACTATTTGATATATTTAATTTTAAATATTTTATAAAAAGAAGTGGTTCGTGGCAACTTAAATCACAATACAGGCGTCCAAATTTTTTATGGTTATTACACCCCTGTCATTATTAATGATTACAGTGTTGTTTTTATTACACTGAAATAAAAAGTTGAATTTTTTATGATTTATTTTACATTAAAGTAAAGAAGAAAAAGCCCTATAGAAAAGTTTTTCAATTTGTAAAAGAAAAACATTTGCTGTAAAGGACGAGAAAAAAATAACGAATTGACTGTAAAACAAACTGTAAAAATAATAAACACACAGTAAAATATTTTATTTTATTTTTATATATTTTAAAAATAAAGCAATAAATCCTTAAAATGCAAACATTTGTCCATCAGTCAGCCGCGGCCATTATGAGCAACAAATGTAAATGTAACCGTAGCAGCTTCTTCCACTCTAAGGACTTCAACACTCTGCCAACAAAAGAAACCTGTAACATTTCACACCATAATACCTACAGACACACGAGTGTACCTACAAAACATCAAAATCAAATCAAATTAATCAAGTCTGGCTGCCAGGCCAGAAAAACATTAGAACACTGACTCCCGCAAAGCTGCTTTTTTAACGGGTCTTTCAGCTGGTTAAACATTAACAATCACTCTCAAAACCAAACAAACAATAACAACAAAACTTACACGCTGGTATCTAAAAAATTTTTAACAAACAATTTTTTTATATTTTTGTTTGAGCTTTGGCAAAAAAGTTTCCTTTAGGGCGACGTCAGCTTGCTAGATAAATATGCTTTTAGACTGCTTTCACAATTTTATTAAACATTTAAGAGCTGCAAGGTGCCCTTTTGCCACCCACTGTATCCCCCTAAATATGATGGATGTTTAAACGTTTTCTATACCAAAAAAATAAAATAAAAATGTAAAGTTTTTTGTGTGTTTTATTTCTGTTTTTAAATTTATTTCTTGTTTTGGGCTGAAGTAAAAAATATTCTAAATACACCAGCAACAATAACAATTTTATTACCCGAAAAAAAAAGTTTTTTCTTTCTCTACTTTGTTTACATTTTGAATTTAATTGAATTTGGAAGGGGAGAAACTACAAACAAACAAAACGGAAAAGCACAAGAGGAAACTCGTTTAAGTCAACGAATAATGAATGACAGTAATTAAAGAATGGCAGGGATTTGTCAACAAAAGTATAGCCGAGAGGCAAGTTAATCTCAGGTATTTCAAAATAATAAACAAACTTTTTAAATTATAGATTAAGCCTGGGACTCACCAAATTTTGGTTTGTGAAAGATGAGTTTTAAACTAAAAACCAGATTAAAAGTTTAGACAGTTTAAAGTATATAAAGTTTTTCCAGCATAAAATGAGGAAATGCTACGGAAGCCTGCAAACGAATTTAATTTGCCTCAGTGTGGTTAATAATGAAAGTTAATTATTAAAATTAAACAAATTATATTTAGGTTAAACTTCAAAGTTTTTTTGCGCAATTTTTTTGGATTTCTCCCTTCTAAAAAAAAATATTTGGGAATGGCAACCAACACTGAGAAAATTATATTGAATATTACATATTTTTTAAGATTAAAAAGTTCCCTAACTATGATTTCAATATTACCGTCCTGTCGTGCAAACATTCGCTTTGATGATTACAGGTGCACCCCGGGTACCACCCTATCAAAAGCATTTTTTATAATGATATACTGACTGATCCTAGGGTTAAACAACTAGCCATGAAGTCTGCGATCAGACTGGAGGCAGCAGGTGCGTGCAAGAAACTTACTAAAAGACTTGCCAGAAGTCTGGAATTCGTAACTGGTTTGCCATCAAAACATTGATTACTGCTCTGATAAATTATTTGCTGGTACGTCCTCTTTTTATTATGAGAGCGTGCTAGAGGTCTATACGGACGCATCCAAGTAATATTTTGTAAAGTGGCTGAAGGCGTCTTTTTCCTAATAGAAAATTAGATGTTAGCTACAGAAATATTGTTGCGGATGAACTAACCAGATCCGGAGCTCGAATGGACATTTATTACATGGATCAAATGAATGGCGTCTCGTTAAAAAGCTATAAGACCCAAACTCAGCAGAATCTATTTGAGATTGAACAGACCAAATACAGTTATAGGAGATCTGAAATCTAGGATGAAACACTTAGCGGGAAAATACGCCAACTTGTAGCGGTAATCACAGGTCACTCACTGTGTTATAGGTGCGCATGCTGGGAGACCATTTAACGATTTGTGTAGAAGTTGTCATAATATGGAGGTGAAAAGGAACTGTAGAACGGTTCTTCGGTTTATGGTGATTCCACTGGGCAGCTCACAATTTCAAGATTTGGGAGCCTTGTCAAACTGCGACAATAGACGGATAAACTCATTTAGCCTGGCGTCAGGTTACCTCACACAGAAAAAAGTATTCACCAATTAATGTTTTTAATTAAGAATTTAATTGATTCAATTAAATTTTTAATTATACTCCAGGTGAGACAATGGAAAAAATTAGGACATAAGTGAGCTTGTTTTTGGCCTTTAAACCAACAACCTGTGCAACATAAGCTAATGTCAATTATCACACGGTTTCTAGTAGACCCGACTATTATTCGTAAAGAAGATAAATTAACACAGAAAAAAGTAGTCACCAATTAAAGTTTCCAATTAAAAATTTAATTGATTCAATTAAATTCAATTCAATTAAATTTTTAATTATATTAATTAATTTGAGTATAAAAACTTAACTGATATTATCAAATTGTTTATAGGTGAAAATTTAATTAATTTTTTAATATTTTTTAATTGATATTACAAAATTACTCGCATTACTTTTTTTTGTGTAAAGCATTTAACACAGAAGTTTCACCACTTTTGCATCTAAGCTCTGTTGCAATATTTTGAAATTTAATTTAATACCCAACACCGTGGTTTTAACGCAATTCTTGCAATTAGTCCTACAGAATTATTGAATCAGCTCTTTAACTGGAAAGACGCACAAATCTTTAAAGCTTACGAAATACTGTTGGACTATCATTCTAATTGTTTTTGGCTTAGCTTATCATGAAGCTATTTTTAAACCTCAACACACCCTGCGAAAGGGTTCAATGTCAAATGAACGGTCATAATGAGGCCACTATTTGACATTTATGATCCGTATACTCTGGTAAATCATCATGAAAACAAATTATACCGATTTATTTTGGAAATCAGTCATACATTCGAACCGCTTCTAGACGATGTTTTATCGTAAAATTATGCTCAGCGATGAGGCTCATTTTGGGTTTAACTTAGCCTTCACACATGCAAGTGCAAGTTCGAAAAACTTAATACATTCAAACTTCTTACTAACAAACTCTTACGTTTGGGACTTGCAGCCAATCGGGCGTGTTTTTTTAATTTTCTTTAATAATTGATTGGTTAGTTTACGTCGCTTCCCGCTCCACGCAGAGATTCCATTACAAGCTAGATAATTCGTTTTTGACAAATCACTTCGGTGATCGGCGTCAATCTGTAGGACCTTATCTAAGTACTCGCATACAGTAAATGGCACTAGATCCAACCCGTCGCATTTGTATATCCTATCAGGTCACTTAGATTGGCTTCTGCTAACTCCAAAACGTCGTCTAGGACAATCATGAATAAAATTCAGCGCGCAATTTCTCCCTTTTCCAATTATAATTTTTTTTGTTTTCCCTATTACTTGCTTTTGTTTGAAATTGTTCCCCTGGAAAAATTTATCACGGGATTTTATTCATGATTGCCCTCTATATATCGAGAGGTACAAAGCTGAACACTTGCAGAGAAAGTGGAAAACTTTCTCTTCCGTTTTTTCGTCATGACCACTACCGCCCAACTCATTATAAGACAGGTCTGTCTTACCACCATATCAACCGATCGTCTAGTGCCACGTCACAACTGAAACGAGCCTCAATATGTCCCTACGGTTGCTACTTTTTCATTTTATTCAGTGTCTATTATTGTAGCAAGACCTTAGTTTCCTAATAATTTTGCACTTGTCTATTTTGCGTCCTCTATATTCAACTTTATGGAGATGTTGTTGAACTTACATGCAAGTACTTGCATGTCTAAACGCAGGGTAATGGTTTTGTTAATAACCAACATTAGCGTATATGGAGTTAAACCAACCCGCAGCAGACTCAATAGTCTTCATTACACCCAGGAAAATTCAGCGTTAGGTGCGGTTTGCACCCTGGCAGCATTATTGGACCTTATGTTTTCAGAAAGCAGGCTCGAGATCGTTATTGCAGCACGATCAATGTGGTTTTGTTTGAAAATATGCATGACATTAATTTGGGTGAGATGTGTTTTCAACAAAATGGCTATTTATGCCATAAGTTGACCGCAACTATCGACTAATTGAAATAAAAATGAGACCAAAACTTATTTCGAGAAATGTATCTATCACTTGGCCTTCAAATGAACTTGTCTGGAAATCTTGATTTCAATAAGTCCATGTTTCAATAAGCCATGTTGTTGAAACCACATCTCGCACAAATTAATGTCATGCATATTTTCAAACAAAACCACATTGATCGTGGTGCAGTAACGATCTTGAGCCGAAACGCGAATAAATAAGACGCAGCATGTAAACCGCAGCAAACGGTTATTTTTTCTGGATGTAATGGAGTCTATAGAATATGTTGTGAACTATTTTCACTTTATATGCGGCAACTTTGTTTATTGGCAAGCCCGCGGATCCAAAATAGACCCTGATCGCTAGACACACAAGCTGCGCTAATTGCTGACTGATTTTCAAAGTAAATCGGTATAATTTGGCAGCGTTGTTTAAGTGTCATAATGACTGTCATGATTTGCCATAGTATACTGATCATAAACGTCAAAAAGTGACAGCAATTAGACAGTTCGTTTGACAGTTAACGCATTAGTAAGTTCTTTCGGATTTCAATTAATTGAAATATTAATATTTTGCTGACACAGTTTAAGGATTTGCAAAACATATTGTTTTTTTTTTAGAATTTTAGATTTTTATTGTCTATTTTTCTATTTGAAACATAAGAGCATAAACAAAAATATTATGGAAAGGTATAAAAATAATGATGTTTCATATTAGGTTTTTTTTTTGTGGACTAAACTAAAAAATTCATAATTTATGAATTTTTGCCAACTTTCCCTTATTCACAAAACCCAATTTCCTTAAATTTACAAAAATTTCTCAATATGTTCTTACAACTTCCGTTTCAAATTCAATTTCGTTTTCAAAAAAAAAAATGTAGTTGAATTTTGTACCTTTAAGTTTATTGAATTTTGCTTTCTTTAATTTCTTGTTTCTAATTTATTTATACTTTCTCATGCAAATGAAAAGGATGCCACGTAAATCCTTGTCTGAAAATCCCTTTTTTTACACCAAATGAAATTTTTAGTTAAACTAATGCTGGATTTTCTTTGTTGCTTTTTATTTTCAATCTACTTTACTGCTGGTATTTGGAATTTACAGGAGGACTTAAGCACTGTCTACTAAATACTGCAGACAGTTATTTGCTTCCGTTTTATCGTATTTTTGCGCGTGTTATATGTTTTTGTTTTTGTTTTTCATATATATATTTTTTTTGTAGTGGGATTTTGTAATAAAATCCTGGTAGTGAGTGAGTGAGCGAGTGAGTGGCTGACTGACATTTTATTAATACTCCACACATTTTCTACATGCCATTCATGTTTCTTTCTCATCTTCTTTTGTTTTTAGGTGTTTCGGCGGAATTGTACTACGTACGCGAAGGACAAGTCAATGATTATGCTTTAAACTTTGCGGTGCCGGTGCCGGCAAACATTAACGAAATATCATTTACATGGCAAAGCCTGGCACATAATCCCCTGCCTTACAGTCTCAACATAATCACTTCGGATCCGTCTGTGTTGCCGCGGCCAACGGTGAACATTTCACGTATTGGCGAGATACCCTTAGAACCGCAGACATTCGCCATTGGCATGAAGTGTTCGGGTGTGCGTGATGCTGAAGTTGAGGTCACCATTGCCGTTGAAATTATACTCGACCAGCAGACCAACAACATTACAGATTTAGTATTTAGACGTAAGAAAATTTGTTTAGCTGGCTTACAAGAGGACAACTCAAACAGCAATCATCAACATGTGAACAATGAACCCTACAGTGCCGGAGAACATGAGCATAAATTTGCGACAATAGCTGGAGGTGCAACTGGTGGTGGCAGTGTAAGCAATAATGGTTTTATGCATGACACATCAGCTGCAGTTGACACAACGCACGAACAAAATCGCATTGAAGAGCAGTCGGCTGAAGAAAATAATCATAATCATCCACGTAACCGGAATAGTATCATCAACCACAACAATAACAGACACAATAAAGAAGAAATGCCAGTGGGTGCTATGAATGAATTTGATCCCATGCTAAAGGAGACAATAGCTCCACCCACCGGTGGTCTCATAACACTAATAATTGGTGTCATTTTGGCTCTAATCCTGGTCACTACACTCATACTGATTGCCTACTGTGCCAAAGGTCCCACCAAACGACCCAATCACGGTGTTCATCTGATAAAAACTGCCAGTTTCCAACGTCTGCCCACCATCTCCTCAACGGCTCATAATTCCATTTATGCCTGTCCCTCCACCATTACTCCCACTTATGCCACCTTAACGCGACCATTCCGTGAGTACGAACACGAGCCAGAAGAGTTTAGTCGCCGCCTCAACGAGCTCAATGTGCAAAAGTGTCGTGTGCGTCTATCCTGTTTGGTACAGGAAGGCACTTATGGTCGCATCTATCGAGGCACTTACAACGATTGTCAAGAAGTTTTGGTAAAGACAGTTGCCCAACATGCCAATCAAATGCAAGTTACTCTACTGCTTCAGGAGGGCATGATGCTGTATGAGGCTGCCCATCCCAATGTGCTTTCCATTTTGGGTGTTTCTATTGAGGACTACACCACACCATTCGTTCTCTATATGGCTGGCAATAATACACGGAATTTGAAATTGTTCTTGCAGGAGCCGACATATGCACGCAGTGTGACCACAATACAGACGGTCCTAATGTCGTCGCAATTGGCCATGGCCATGGAACATTTGCATAATCATGGTGTGATACATAAAGATATTGCTGCTAGGAATTGTGTGTAAGTATGAGTATTAAAGTTAATGTTTACCTTAATGTTAATGTCAATGAAAATTGTGCAGGTGTATATGGGCATTTCCATAGAAAAGTCCACCTTTTGTCACGTTACGTCACCAATCAGCTAACCTTGTTGTTCGATTCGATTTTTATTTTTAATTAAATGTATAGAGCTAATTACGATCTACAATAACAGGCAAAAATGTATATTAAACACAAGTTTTCTTTAAAAAATAAGCTGCGCGACAAAGTAACGATACGTGACAAACGAAATTATGAAATGAACTAAAAGTACAAACAAAAAACTAAATTATTAAAAAGGTGTAAAGCTACTTTAGTTTTATATCGATAAAAAACTTGGATTTTTTAAGGACATTTTTTAATTACAGAAGAACGAAATTATGAAATTCAATGGTAGAAACTAGAGATGTGCAAATGTCGTGATTTTATCGTGTCACGCGTGAGTCACGTGATCAAATCTATAATTAACCACGCGTGAGTGCGTCACCGTGACTTAAAAAAATTACTCGTGTGTGATCGTGCGTGAATTTTTTTAAGAATCACGCACGAGTTCTCACGCTCTCACGAGAAAACACTCCTGCGTGGGTATATAACTGTATTGAAAATTTTAAATTTTCTTATAATAAATACTTGTACTACAATCTATGTCTGAGCTGCCCAAAGTAGCACCATAGTGCCGAACATCAATCGGCTTCTTATACAAATGAATACACATACGCGAATACAATACTCTCGTGTTTCTCTCGGTGCCCAGCTCTGATCTATGTACATACCCAGCGGTAAAACTAAGAAGACCTTCTTACTTCAGGCTTTATTAAAGGCCTGCTCAGGGATTTTTACGACTCAATTACCATTCTTATAAAACTGCTAAAGAATGCCTTATAGAAGGCCTCGGTTTTTCCGCATAAAAGATAAGGTACACATTCCACATTCCCTTCTAGAGAAAGGAGAAGAGAAAGAGAAAAATTTTTTGTTTTGTTATTTTGCCAAAACAAAAGCAAATGAATTCATGTTTTTGACTCAGTTAACATTCTTATGTTAACTGAAGAAGGTCTCATAAAAGACTTCGGCTCTTTGGTAAAAAAGATGGGATACACATTCCACATTCACTTCTATAAGAAGGGAGAACAGAAAAAGTAAAATATTTTCTTTTGCTTTTTTTTGGCAAAGCAAAAGAAATCAGATGCCGTTATAAGAAATAAAATTTCTTATAAAAATACCAAATACAGAGCGATTAAGGAAAGAAAGCGTAAATCATTTTAGTTTAGTTTTGTAAGTTGAATAAGACAGTTGTTTTGGTCGATCAATATTATGTATACATGTGGCTTCTTGTTATTTTCAGAAGTTTCCCTTCAATATATTCGACCCTGTTTCTCAAAACTTACAAGTGCTAAAATACAAGTAAAACAGTTGGGAAAATATTTTATATTCATATAAAAAATATATTTTCACAACTATGTTACTTGTATTTCAACACTGCCCCAGCAATTGAAAACCTTTATTAAACCCCTTCAATATGTGCCTTTATTTGAAGGCGTTTTAACAGCCATTCTCTGAAAGGCCCTTAAAGAGCCATTAATTTGAAGACCTTTTAGAATATCTGTGAAAGAAGCGAGAACGGAAGGTCCACCGCGCAATGACAACGTGTGTAAAAAAGATATGAATATAGGATGGAGCGAGCAGGCCTTGTATATCCACAAGGAGTACAGAGGCCTTTTAGAAGGCATCCGTACTCCTTCTTTTTCCCTCTGGGTACATATGTCTATACATACATATACATAGGCAGAATGAGCCTGCAAACATAATGCATACATACATACGTATGTATGTACATATGAATGTGTAAGAACCTATTTTTCAACCAACAAACATAAAAAATTAATTATATATTTTTCGCAAGCGTGCGTGATCGTGATAAGTTGTACACCCCTCGTGCGTGATTAAGAATATTTTATACGTGAGCGTGCGTGATCGTGAAAATTTTCAAAATCATTTGTGCGTGAAAGTGCGTGAGTAAAATATTTTTCTGCGTGAGCATGCGTGTCGTGAGTCAAAAAACGCTCACGTGCACATCTCTAGTCGAAACCCTCATCATTTGCATTTTTCATTAGATACATATACTCGTATAGTATTTTTTTCAAAATTTGGAGTTTCGACAATTGAATTTCATAAAAGCGTGCTAAGGATATAGATTCCAAAAACATTTAGCCACCCAGGTATTTCCGTCCTCTTGAAATTGGAGAATGTCCTTTTAAAATCAAATAAATTTTAATTGTATTAATTAATTTGAGTGGGAAAACTAAATTGATATTATCAAATTGTTTATAGGTGAACATTTAATTAAATTTTTAATTGATATTACAAATATTTTAATTGATATTACGAAATTATTCATGTACATATTACAATGTATTTTTTATTTATTTTTTGCTTTCGTTTTTTTTTTTGTTGAAAAACATGGTCAAAATTTCATTTGGATCATATGTACTCGAATACCAATAGGATTTTCATATCTAACAGAGTTATGTTATCAGGCTAGCAATCCGTTATTAATGAACATGGTTCTTGTTTTGGGTTATAAATTTCGAAGTTTATCTTCAAACAGGTGTTTTATTAAAGCAGTTAATAACTTTTATTTAACTTGACTTTTTTCTTTCATAATTTTTCCTCAAGCGATAACTTGTCGAAGGGTGAATTATACATCATATGATCATAAATACTCGTGCACCAGAGAATGACAAAAATATCGTTTTCAGTAGAGATGGGCAAAATATATCGATATATCGAAATATCGATATTTAAGGCCATAAGCTTTTTTGAATTTTGGTTCATGTCTATTGATGTGTTGCCTGAGCAGCAATGAAATGAATCTAGAAGTGCTTAACCAACAACAAATGAATTTTTTACACAACTTTTTTTTTGTAAAATCTAGAATTTTAGTGAAAAGTAATTTTTGGGATTTATGCATATTGTGCTGAAATGTTTTTCTTTTTTGCTAAATTTCATAAATGGTTTTGTTTTAAATTCTAACGTTACTTATTGCAGCTTTTTAACGCACATTTCTTCTTGTCTAATTTCTTTACAGCATTGATGATCAACTACGTGTTAAACTGTGTGACAGTTCCTTAAGCCGTGATCTATTTCCCGCTGATTATCATTGTCTGGGCGATGGTGAAAATCGCCCCATCAAATGGATGTCACTCGAGGCGATACAGAAGAAGAATTTTAATGAGGGCAGTGACGTCTGGTCGTTCGGCGTTCTCATGTGGGAGATGTGTACTTTAGCAAAAATGCCTTATGCCGAAATTGATCCATACGAAATGGAACATTACCTTAAGGACGGCTATCGATTGGCACAACCATTCAATTGTCCCGATGAATTGTAAGTATTTCAAAGTTTTTCAATTTTTATTATTTTAGTTTGAATATAAAACCGTATTATATACTTCTTTGACAATAACAAAACTGGAAAAAATTAAAATAAAGTCTCTTACAAGCCATGACAGAAATCGTTAATAGTTGCTGCCGCAACAGTGACTGTTGTCGAGAAATTGTAGTTCATATTTGATAGTAACAATAACTGTCACAAGTTTTTAGAAGATGAAACTTTTATCCGTTTTTCTTTAACAAAACCATAAAAAATTTAAAATAAATGATAATTATTTTTTAATTTCTGCTAGCGAAATAATTTTCCAAATTATTATTTTAATTTTTCAGTTAAATATTATTTATTCAAATACATTGAATTTTAATATTGAGGGTTAGAGTTAAATCCTATGCGCAGTTTAACGGCTGCTAATGCAGATCATCAAGCAAATTTTATCCAAAATTTTTTTGGAACAACAGCTATTATATTAAAATTCCATTTGAGCAAGTGAGAAGTCTTTGAAACAAGAATTCAATAATCAATCATTTGTTTTTATGTTCTTATTTGGCTTTAACTACTCAAGTGTTCACATCAGTATCACAATTTGAGTTGAAAATTAATTTTTAAAATAAAGGATATATGACAGCTAATTGTATCCTTGCACCAATTGATATGAAATTTGTCGGACAGTCTCAGTGCTTAGCAACGGAAATAGTTACTGATCTTTGATGCAGCAGGATAATTAATTGGTGCCAAAATTAAACGTTTTAAATAAAGGATATGTGAGAGCCAGGTGAATGTGTGGACTAATTCAAATGAACTTTTTAGGAGGAATTCAATGTGTCAGAAATTCTCGTTGCATCAAGATAATATTTTGAATTAAAAAAATAATTTTTGAAATAAAGGACATATGACCGCTAAGTGTATCCTTGCACCAATTGATATGAAATTTAACGGAGCGCCTAAGTATTTAATCGCAGACATAGTAATTGGTTTTTGCTGCATGAGGATAACAATTGCAGCAAAAATCAAAATTTTAAAATAAAGGATATATAACAGTCAGACGAATACTTTAACTTATTTGAGTTATCTTTATAGGAGGGATTAAATATGCCATGCAGTAAGTTTTCGGGTCATCATGATCATAGTTTGAATTAAAATCTAAATTTTAAAATAAAGGATATATGACATCTATGTGTATCCTTGCAACGTTTGATATAAAATCTAGCCGACAGTCTAAGCTCTTAATTATAGAAATAGTTAATGATATTTTCCTGCATCAGGATAACAATTGCTGCAAAAATTTAATTTTTAAAATAAAGGATATATGACAGCCAGCCGAATGTGTGCACCAATTTGAATTAGCTTTAAAGTACAAATTAAATGCACCATGATATAAATTTTTGTTGCATCAGAACGGTAATTTTAGTAGAAAATTTCTTTTTAAAATAAAGGATATATGACAGCTAAATGTATCCTTGCACTTATTGATAGGAAATTTAACGGATAGTCTAAGTGCTTAATAACAGAAATAGTTAATGATGTTTTGATGCATCAGGATAACAATAGTTGCTAAAATCAAATTTTTAAAATAAAGGATATATGGGAGACGGAGAAATGCTTGAACTAATTTAAGCGAACTTTATATGAGGGATTATATGCGCCATGCTTTAAATTTTTGCTGCATCAGAATCATAACTTAAGTAGAAAACTTATTTTCAATATAAAGGATATATGACAGCTTAATGTATCCTTGCACCAATTGATAGGAAATTTAACGGATAGTCTAAGTGCTTAATAACAGAAATAGTTAATGATGTTTTGATGCATCAGGATAACAATAGTTGCTAAAATCAAATTTTTAAAATAAAGGATATATGGGAGCCGAAGAAATGCTTATAGTAATTTAAGCGAACTTTATATGAGGCATTATGTGCGCTATGGTTTAAGTTTTTTGCTGCATCATAATCATAACTTAAGCAGAAAACTTATTTTTAGAATAAAGGATATATGAGAGTTAAGTGTATCCTTGCGCCGATTGATGTGAAATTTAGCGGACAGCTTAAGTGATCGATCGCAGAAATAGTAAATGTTAAGAGTTGTTGCTAAAATTAAATGTTTAAAAATAAAGGATATATGATACGGTGCACAAATTTAAATTATATTCATAGGATATATTAAATGTGTCATGCTATATATAAATTTTTGTGGCACAAGCATCATAATTTGAAAATTAAAAAAATAAAGGATATATGAGAGCTAAGCGTATCCTTTTGCCGATTAAAACAAAAGTTGTAAGTTGTTATCAGCTTAAATTGCATTTAAATTATAATATAATCCTAAATATAGTTTTTAATATTAAGGATATATGAAAGATAGTCATGTCCTTGAGCAAATGAAAACGAAATGAACAGAGAGCCTAACATCATACTTTTAGAAATAATTGCAAATTTTTTGCAGCATAAGGGTCATTATTTAAGCTAAAATTAAATTTTAAAATAAAGGATATATGACAGCTAAGTGTATCCTTGCAGGGATTTCAATAAAATTTTCCAGAAAGCTTAACTACACCATAATAGAAATAGTTATAAATTTTAACTGCAGGTTAAATTACTGCAGGCTGAATCAAGGATGTAAGGAAAGTATTTATATCCTTGCAACGGTTTCTCTCAAACTATAAATTTGTCTTTATAGTGACACGGAATACTTTGAGTAGGATGAATAAATTCTAAGGGATGTTTAAAAAGCTAAGAAAATATATTTCTATTTCAGTTCTGCTTGAGTGTTTCACAAAAGATTAATATTAATATAGGAAAAAAAAATGCTTGAATAGTGAAAAAGTAAAATTAATTTAAGTTAAATTATAACAAATTCCAGTGTTAATTTTATTCTTTGTTTTCCTTTCATTCTCTTTCGCCTTTTATTTTACAGGTTTACAATCATGGCCTATTGTTGGGCCTCTCTACCCACAGAAAGACCTTCATTCAGCCAACTACAGGTTTGTCTCTCGGAATTCCACACACAAATCACACGTTATGTATAAACACCAATTTTGTTTGTCCTTTACTGTTAAATTAAGTATTTTATGTTTTCATTTAATTTACATTTTTGTGTATACAAAGTTTATATAAAAATAATTAATATTTGAATTTATTTCTCTTATTGTGTAGTTATTAGTTTGTTTTCCTCTTTCGTTTACATTAAATAATAATAATAATAATAGTAATAATGACAAGTGTAAATAAGCATGAAAAATAAAATAAATACCTAAAAGAGTAAAGGAATGAAAACAAATAGAAACTTAATTCTATGGAAAAGTATAATTGCAACAATTAAATAAATATAAATTGTTTATTTTTGTAGTTTGTAGATAGTGTTTAAACAAAAGCTTCCTCTTCTTTCTACATTTTCTGATACTAGAAACAAGAAGGAAACTTGAATTTTTAATGTTTTTTTAAGCAAATTATAAACTATCAATACGTTTAAGGATAAAACGTTTAAGAGAATCTGTTAATATTTAAACTGCCAGGTGAAGAAATTGAAATTTTATTTACAGTAAAGACTTAAGTCAAAAATTTAACATTTATGTTATTAATAGATTTGAAAGAATTGAGTTGTAAATATGCAGAAAAATACCTACAGAACTATTTAACCAACCATCGGTTTTATTTTGTTTGCGATTTAAAAACCTTGAAATTTTGTTCATTAAAAATATGTAAAAATTTAAATTTGTAGTACAGGCAAGGACATTCAATTTTACTCGTACGCTGACATTTGTAAACGTTTGTTAAATTTAAAACCAGCTTTAACTGCAGTTTAAACTAATATTAACTTTAATAGTGCCGGTGAGCGATACAGAAATCTCTCTCTCTTTTCTTATCATTGACTCTCCCTGACTATTCGATGAGTCTACCTAGACGTATGTTCACTTATGTAAGAAACTGTTACTAATTACAATATAAATTAGGGCACAGTGGGACTGATCGCTGAAATAAATTTAGTATTTATGCAACTTTTTAAATACTGAACCGATTGCCCAAGAATGCGAATAAAATCAAAGATAAGAATGCTTGTTTTTATTTGGGAAATAAAATTTTTGGCCAACGTAGCGGGATATAGAATGAAAGACAATTGTGAACATGATCGCAGATATACGAGTATGCCACACCTCAAATCGCTAGTTGTGATTGCATGTTCTTGCCTATACTCGGTATAAATGAAAAAGATACTAAAATAAAAATAAGTTTATATAAATATTTGAGGTAGAGCTGGACCAACGTTTTATGTTTTTCCTGCTGCCCCACTTTTACATACTCAGGTTTAGCTGTCCTCCTTAAAATTATATGTTTGTAACAATGCCTCTCTATTATTTAACTTTTATTTCAACTTAAAACTATTTTAATTTTTAATTTATGTAAGTATATATTTTACAAATTTATTTCTCTAACTATAAGTCCCCACTGAATGTGTATCCTTGTAAAAATTAGATTTAAATTGCAAAAAAAAAAAAATAAATAAGAAATGAACTTAAATACACACACACACTCACATAAATACATGTGAAAAATAATTTAATTGAGCAGAATATAATAAAAATGAAACAAAACAAAAATATAAAATTTTAACGTCCGACAAATACAAAATAAATAGTTTTATTTTACAGGAAATATTTAAAGATCATTGGAACAAGTAAGTACAGTTCTAAAAAGTTTCCTTAAGGAAATCTGCTTTTGAATATTATGAATTTCTACAGAAATATCGGGTTGAATGTTATTCTTGTCCAAAATGGTTGTGAAAAAGAAAATGTTTTGATTGATTTCTCAAGAGAATAATGAAGAGAAAAATATTATACGAGCCATTAAACCAAATAAGTTTAAAAATACGGTCACATAGGTGAAACATTTGAGGAAATTCATGAAATATTCGCTTTCCGTAGTGTGACCACTACTGTAGATTTAGTGCCACTGCTATTTTGGATTTAGTGTGACCACTATTTTAGATTGGGAACAGCTAGTTCTGGGAAAATAAAATTATTTGCCATCAAAAAAATAATAAAAAATCTAAACGACTACACGACGCCCTTTAGTCATAATTGGTGATTTTTTAAGAGGATTTGATTTAAAAAAACATAAAATTTAGAGAAATGTATGAAATCTTTATTGAGTCGGTAGAAAGATCTATATCTATATTCAATGTTTAAAGATGATTTCGGCTGTACGAACTATCGCCCACGTTACTATCGCCCGAAACAGCTAAATGGAGGAATGCCCAGAATTGTTGGGTAGTTAGTCATTGTGAAGAAATACCCAAAAAAACAGTGCCCGCTCGCCCAAAAAAATTAAGAAAAAGCCAAAAGTGTAAAATGAATAATCGCCCAAACTTTTTGGGTGTTTGTTCATTACATACATGCGAAAATTTGACAATTATTCATTATGAACAAATACCCAAATATCTAAAAATGTTGAGTCGCCCAAAGTCGATGAACAATCACCCAATTTTTTTTCAACAACTTTTTTGCAACATTTTTGTTTTTCGGGCGATAATTCGTACAGCCTGGACAGCTACCGGCTCAGAACCAGTTTTTTTATATTTAGTTCGGATTTTTTCCAAAAAACATATTTTCGGGCTGGTTAAAGCAATTTTCGTTTTGGGGTTGATTGTTAAAACAGTTTTAAACCCGGCTTTTATTCAATTTTTTAATTTTTTATCGCCAATGACAAAACACTCACAAATTTTAAGTATTTCGTCCAAAATATAAGATCAGCGCGAGCGGAGTCGCGGGTAAAAGCTAGTACGAAATAAATATGTATGTTTATTATTAAGAGCCATATTTTATAAAAAGCAACTCCAAACTTTGACAAATTTTTTATGTTTTTTTTTTATAATTTAAATTTTTTCCACAAAAAATTTGTCAACGCTTAAGAAAGGATTTGTGGAAATGCAAATGATAAGCTGACAAAAAGGGATAAAAACATTAAATATGGCAAGCTTAAATTCTCCAAACTAATGCTGTTTTCTTTTCAAGAAAAAGTGAAATATTTTTAAGCATGGTAAAATTATACAAGCTAATTGCACGACTACAACAAAATTACAACGCCAAAAAACACACGCATTTTGTTGGTAGAAACAAACGAATAATTGTCAGAAATAGATGTCATTTGTTAAAAAAAACAATCAGAGGGTAACTTAAATACAATTGCAGACGCGGCATTCATGCATGATTATAGTCATTCAGTGTTGACAATATGTTTGTTATTACAAACAGCCAACAGTGTGTAATTTCCACTCTCATGTGTAGGCCATGTAATGCGATTCATGTATAACCTGTGTGTAATTATACTTTGGATTCTATTTTTATTTATTTTTGTTTTAATTTTAACCCACACAAAGGATGTGTAGTGTAATTTTCTTCAATGTGTAATTGGAGACACAGCTTTGTGCAAATTCATTGGCAACACTGTATTCATTTTATTCACACACATACACTAACATTTTTGCAGCTTGTAAAAAAAGTTTGACAACTTTCTGCTTTGTATACATTAACAGGCTGGGCTCATGATACAATTATACAAGGTACTTGCACAAGCCCAGCCTGTTTGGCAACGGTTGTAAAGGCTCAGTTAGCCGACTGTAATGGTGTGTAACTGCAACAGTAGGAAACAGCTGAACGACATTGTTATGTGAAAAGTAAGGAAAATGGTTATAGAGATGTAATGTAACGTAACCTACTTTCCATATAAAAATATCGATCAGCTGTTTCCTACATTACAGTTACATTGCATTACAGTCTGCTAACTGAGCCTTAAGAGAAGGTTTTCGTTTTTGTTTTTACTATTTTCTTGTTTACCCTTTTCGTCACATTTTTTTTTATACTAAATTATAAAATAATGTTGTTTTACGATTTTTTGGTTAAGCGCTTCGTTCCTGTTTATGGAACTCGTCAACCCAAGCGATATTTGAAATAAACAAAAATTGTTAATACATTAAAGACTGAATGTAAAATAAATATTTATACATACTTCGGTATTTCTTATAATTTTGTATTAATTGAAAGGAGCTCATATTTAAAAAAAAATCATTCAAACAAACAAAATATTTCAAATCCAACAAAATCTTACCAGTTGAACAAAACACTTAAGAAGTTTTGCTTAAAATAACATATTTTTTACGTTTAAGTCATACATACGAGTATAAATGTATGGAAGGAAATAAACATAAAAAAATTTTCAAATACCAAAATATATGTATAATGAAATGAAGGACAAACTCATAAATAGATTAACAAATGTTATGGAAAAGCTCTCTAAAAACAGTTTACTAAATAAGTATTTTCTCTCTCTTAAGTTTCCATTAAGGTGTTTAAGGTAATATGATTCTAAAAATTTTATTGAAAGGTTGAAAAATTCCGATACTTCTTATTAGAATAATGGTTGATATATTCCTCTTAATCAGATTACTTTTGTTACACACTGTATGAATAAAATTTTATATGTTTAAGTTTATTGCGGTTTGTCCTTTAACTTAAAATGCTGTCATATACAATATACTTAAGGCTGATGTCATGGCATGTGTAAATGTTTTTAAAACATATACAGGGGTTTTTAATAAGGACTGGTTGATGGTGAAAAGCTGTATTAAAAGTATTGATAAAATACTTTTTCTTGTGGATATCAGATCAGATCATTAATATGTGTAGATTCTTTGCTTTGGTATGACTGCGAATGATTTACAAAACGCCCTTGATCCTCTCTATTCTTTGATTTTGCTGCATTTTGATGTAAGCAGGTGTTCACAACTAGAGAAGTTTCTAGTCTTATTTGGTGATACACAAACGAAGGAAGGCTGAGAGCTATAGAACTATGCTGAATGTTCTTCTTTACTAATCGCATTAGTACTTAGTGGATGTCTCTACTCATGTAATGCATTGTGTTAGAAGTTGAAAAATAGTTTGTGGGTAAGGTATATCCCTATATACCTTACCCACAGTGTTTCTGGGTATTCGATTTGAAAATTTTGTCATTGAAAGCTTATTACATTAACGAAGGTTACCAACTCTCTCTATGAAATACATCACGGAAAAAAAGCCACAAATAAGCGTACTCTTTCTTAATGAAGAACATATTGCACACAGGGTTTTGGTTTAAGTTTTCTGATTTAATTGAAGCATATTCCATTGCCGTACATCGATGCTACAATCAGCCAATAGAGTTGAGTACTGTCACTGATGGGCTCCATTCTCCTCTCTTGTACACAGTCGAATAGCCCAAAAATTGGCTTTGGATTGCCGCTCCTCATCTGAAAGTTGTATTCCGCTATTTATCGGATAAAGGTGATAAAAATTGGAAGAATATCAAATCACATCTCTTTCATAGTTTCAAAAAACCGAAGAACTTGATTACTTCTCTTGAGAGTTAAAAAATGTGTTCAGTCAGATCATAAAAAACTTCTACTTCCAATATTAAAAGTACTAGTGGCTCTAAATGAAATAGCCCCATCAAGAGAATTATTTGGTCTTAGAATTCAACCTTGTGTCTATGAGCATTTTAATCGATCTCATAGCAAATATGGCCAACAAAGCCCCATTCAGGGATTAACGCAATACTGTTACTGAGCGTGATATTCGTATTTTGCCTTTTAAACACAACCTCCGATAGGTTAAACCTATTGAAGCATTATAAAGAATACAGAATGCTAATGCTATCCACAAACAACGGCTTCGGCGATTACTAGTCTCCTCTATGACAAATTCGCCAGCGAAGGTTTTAAAATATTTTGGCACTGCTTCTTATAGAAGAGATCTACGTTGATCCCTGAATGCTACACTAAACGTTATACTTGTATACCTACAAATAGTAGCCACACCCATAAACAGTGCTGCAAGATTGGCGGCATCTGCATGTACGGACACGCAAAAATCTGAAGTCGGCTAGCTGAAAAACTAAAGGTATGGTCAGACTTGGGCAAACATTTGCTCCCAAAAAAGCGTGACCTTTCAATTCAGACACGTGTATGTTAAGCTAAATAGTTTCCAATAATGTTGGATTCTATGACATTGTCTATTAATTGTATATGAAACTGTTTAACTTAAGAAACACGTGTCTGAATCAAGTGGTTTTTTAACTAATATTTAGTGTTTACGCCCTTTTGGGCAAATGTTTGCCAAGTGTGACGTTACCTTCAGGAAATCGTCAGACTAAATGGCACCCAAAACAGATTTTGATATCATATTCAAGATCCTTCTCCCATCCAAAAAACCCAGGGGAAAAATGGAAAAATTGTGAATGTTTATGACATGACTTTCTATACACTGATTGATCAAGAATTATCTGGATTGGATCTGGATATGTGCAGGCCTATTTCAGGTATATTGTGTGAAAGAAATGTTTGGAAAAAATCGGAATTTTCGCCGACAACCAGGTAGCACTTCTTCGCTAATATCACTAGAAACCTGCTCAATTTTAGTTAAAACAATTTAAGGATGTGCTAACCAGACTTTTTTAACCTAAGTAAGACCAAAATAAATGCATCAACCACTCAGCCATTCCTTTTACGGCACCAGATGTCTTCGTTGAATACTGCGTATGGCCTGAAAGAATAAGCAACATAAACCTCTGGCATACCACCCACCGAATGTGCTGGAGTAGCCATACGCTTATAAAGCAACCCGACAACATTGACAGAATGGCCATCGACTGGAATCCCTAAGGTCAACGACGTATTAAAAGATCTGCTCATACTTGGAGGAGTCAGCTGAATACTGAGCGAAATAAAACGCATTGCAAATGATAGAGATGATTGGAAGAACTGTGTTGTGGCCCTATGTTTCTTCTAGGAATTACAGGATATAATATGGACTCCTCTAACGCATTGTCATTCATAGTGCCGTTTGGTACCATTAAAAATAGTATCTTCACACAATATCTTCAGAAAGCATAGGGGATGAGTATATAGTGTCGCAAAGAAAATGTGGTCATGCTTCCATGATAAATGCTCAGAAAAAATAGTAAGCTAAAATAGGACGAACATCTCGCGGTTGATCGTGATTTTCTAGTAGGCTGAGTCTCTCTTTTAATATATTCTGTCGCAGCTGTCAAGAACAGGACAAAAAAAACACAATTTCTCACTCTAACTGATTATAGAACTAGAATTAGATCCAGAACTTTTTCATGGGCTAGTGTACTTGGACAAGTAGAGTTATATCTATCAAGACGGAATCTCACAATTCTACTTGTTTGCTTGAAAGTAGCAACGTAAACCAACCCATCAACTGAGGTAGCCACGTTAATCTTCACCATCGGCTATCATCCGTCTGTAGTGCTCGTCTATGATATCAATGATCTCAGCAACTTTTCCATAAGTACATAATAACTTTTAGTGGGCACAGTACCACCGGATCTCAGACCCTGTTGAATGTATGGACATTTTCATACAAAAATGCCCTTCATAATTTTGAGTCAAATTTTAAGCATATAATTTGTCTATAAGGACTTGGTTTGATCGACAGATTAACAAATAATCACTTCCAGAACAAAAAACCCCAAAATATAATTTGGCCTTTAACAAATGGGCACCACAAAATCGCCCTTATTTGAAAACTCTTTTCAATAAAACTATAATTTGTGTATGTGTGTAAAAGTAGCAAGTTCTTGTCTCTATTGGCTTAACACACAAGTACATTTTTATGGGTTATTCCCGGTTAGATACACTTACATAAATGTACATCTTTGCGTTCATATTTATTTATGTAAATGTGTATTTTTATTAAGATGTGCACATTTATTCTCGATTTCATGTTTAGATATAGTTATTCAAAAATAACTTTAATACACCCAGAATTATATTTAATCCCAAAAGAGAATATTCAATTCAACTTACACGTGTTTACATAATACATAAATTTTTGTAGCAAGTAATCTTTGATGTGTGTACTTTATTTATAAATTGGCCTTGTCTGAGGAATTTCCAAGCGAAAATACTCGTATGAGAGATTGAAATAAGTATATGTTTATCGACCTTTATTGACTTTTAGTAAATGATTTTAATTCATTTTGTACGAGTAAAAGCTTAAGTCGTAGAAAAGGAAACTATTTCTATTTGGGTCTGCAGAATCTTAATTAAAATTTGCTTCCTGGCGTGAAAACTTTAGACCAATATAACCAGCGCCAGTTGGGCTGTTACAATCAACCAAAGGTTCAGTGAAATATTTTTGTATCAATAAAATTTACGGGTTTTATCGAACTTTGCTATTGTGTTTGGGAACACCATTTCGACATTCAATAGCTGCTAGATCTTAACCATATGGTACAATTTGCTTAAAATTCCTAAAAACAGATGGCATCAGTTTTTAATGGTTGCAACAAATTTGAACTCCAAACTAAGGGGATCGCTCAGGAGCTGTTTCCTCAAAAAGGTCATAACTGGTGACGAATCATGGGTGTATGGCTATGACATTGAAACCAATCATCCCAATGGATTCGTCCAGAAGAGCCAAGACCGAAAAAGTGAAAAATCGAAGAGCACACTAAAACACGGCTAACCTTTTTATCTGTCAAAAACAAACTGACAATCCAAAATGGCTGATATTGCCAACATATATAACAGACATGTGTACCAACAAAACAGAAAACAAATGCGAAAATCGAACATAAGTAACTCCCGAAATTTGAAAATAACGGTTATTTTTTGATCAGACCTCGTATATCAACATAGCCCGAGAACCCTTTAGCTGACTTGGATATGATACAAAGTGCTCGGAATAAGGCCATCATTATTAAAAATTTGATATTACTGAGGTAAAAGGCTTAACATAAGGTCTCATGGGAGCTATAAGTTGAAAGTATGCTATCAGACCCATTATGTTGGAAATAAAGGGTAACATAATTTATATTTCTACACACAGAAATGTAAGGAATTCATTATCTTTTGCATCTACTTATGCAGTAAGGTAAACTCCTCAGGCTAATCAGAATCTGATCGATTAAATACATGCGCCTGTTTAAGCGACTAAAGTTTCTGGATACGCAAGTCATAGTTTTATGAGGAGAAGAAAATGGCCAATAATTAAGCTTGGGTAGGTACTGCCTCAGAGGTAATAAACTCAGCAATAAACTGTAAGTTTGGAAGTCGAAAGAGGTATACAATTACCACATGTAGAATATCCAAGGTTTTTCGATTCCCTCGGATTAGTAAACGGATTAAGCAAAAGAAAAAATATGGCCCTAAGAAGTTATTTCACTTTGTAAAACAACTTGTATCCTCCTGATTTACTGGACAACTATATTGGAATAGCACCAAGGTATAAGATTTTCTATGTCCAAGAATAAATCAAGGTTAAACCTCTTCTTAGTAATCACCCTGCTCTAAGAGCATTTATCCGAGTAACCGCTTCAATCAACACTTTGGCTGCCTGAGGTAAATATTACCATCCTTTTTCAATCCCTTAGGATATTTTGAGTGAAATGTGAAAAATCTAGCCAAAAAAGTTCAGTGAAGTTGTAACGACGAAAGTCGCGTTCCCTTATTTTCACCCATGTTTTCACCAGCAATGTATTTGCCACTGAACACATCTATTTGATAGACTAATAAGAAAACAACTAGTGTATACTATTGTGTGGCCGAACTCTATGGGTTTTGGTCTAGCAACAGTCACTATCCAACAGACCACTTCGCTGCTGCTGAACATTTTTGTCGTGTTCTTACATGCGCAGTTTAAAGATTGTGTGGCATTACATGTACCGCTTCTTTTTGGCCACGCTTATTAAGTTCTTGAGTTGCCATTCAGGCGGATAGAATTAATTTTATTTATTTGAAAATAAATATATATTCGAAAGTAGATTGACATAATGTTATCTTTCCCCTCAGGGTCCTAAAAATAAATTGATTCTTGTAGACGAATAGTGCACATTACTGAGTTAACCCCATTCTAAGAATCAGAGTAAGAAGTATAAACTTTTCTGTTGCATTCGAATTCTTACAAAATAAAACACCGGTGGTCTGAGTTCTAGGTTATATAGAAAAGCTTAGTGATTTATAATTAAACCAGACACTTCCTCAGCAGTGACGATGTAAGAAGATACCTATGTATAAGAAGAAAAACAAGGACTGATATATAAGTCCAAGAAAGGTCTGCTTTGGAGGTGAGCAATACAAAAGGAGGTGGCCAAATGATTTGACATTATTCAGGCGGTTCAAAGCTACCATCTATGAGAGATGCAAATCTCATTTTCCGTTCTGTGATTAAAAGCTTAAGAAGCTTCTAATATTTAAAAAGGAAGTCACTATGAAACCATACGCATGTATCCACTCCAAGTGTTTCTTCGTCGTCAAAAATTTTTAATTTGACCGACCATTCAATGAAGAAACAATCCTTAGACATCTTCAAAATTACATCTTGTAAGTCCTGCATTGCGTGGAGGAAATAACACTAATGGAATTGAAATTTTGAGAGCTTTTGAAATATTTTTGCAAGGTCTGATCTTGAAAGATATCCCTTTGGATGCTAGCATTCCAATATCCAATCCTAGTTATTCGTGGAATTACCGTCATCAAAGGTTTTGGGATTTCATTTAGAGGCTGATTTTTTACTAAATCGTTAGCAAGGTTGATTTCAGAAAACTGGCTTGCTAGGCCAGTTTTATTAGATTAGTGATAGGGCTGCTATCTGTGTGCTTCATCAAATATTTATCATTTACTTATTCGCCGCGAGTATGGGAAGTGAAAACATGGTAGAAAGAGTAACCAGAAGTACAGCACAGGGAGGAGTTTTATCACCTGTGCGCTGCTGCGAATGAACGCAGTTCTTAGGCGTTTTGACAGGAGCGGCCAGAACACAGTTGCTCATGCGGACGACGTAGTTGTACTTATAATGAGAAAGTGTCTTCTCACTATTAAGTGAAGCTACGTAGTTTGGTGTGTGGAGAGCTATAGTCCTGAGCCAAAACTAAGCTAGTCCTCTTTACCAGGAGATACAAAAAATATAACTTTGTGCTGCCTAGGATGGGAGGGGCAGAGCTGAGACTAGCAGAGAGAGCCGAGTATTTCAGTACTTTTCTAGATAGCAGGTTTCCTTGGAAAAGCACCATGCAAGAAAGGCTAAGGAAAATTCTAAATGCCTACTTCTCGTGCAGGAACTCCTTTAGAATGAACTAGGGTCTGCAACTGAAGGTGGTAAACTGGATTTACACATCGGTTTCCAAAAAAGTTATTTCCTACAGTTGCAAGGATTGGTAGGCTGCATTGAGGAAAGAGAGTCATAGGAGATTGCTTGCTAAGGTTGAGAGGTGCGGCGCACTGAAGATCACAAGTGCGAAGAGGAGCAAACTTCAGACTATTTTCGACTTAATTCTTCACCTGCTTCCCAAGAAAACTTTGTGGTGAAAACCGCAACTAAAAGTCTCTTAGACTAGTTCAAGCAAGATCGGGTAGTACAGGATTAACAGGTCACACATCAATCCTATATAAGATCAGTTTTAGTGGGAGGGTCTCCGTAACTCCAGAGTTCATGGACTATTAGTTCAATTACATTAATTTTAGTAGGACAGCCTCACTGTTTTATAGGGAGTCCTATAAATATTAACTATAAGCTACATGAATGAGAATGTAGTGCTGTTTTTAGAGACGGGTTAGAAATGGGCGAAGACACTGGTACTGGTGTCTATATATATTGGATTCTTAGGGTCAATGACCTGGTAACCTTTTACGTCGGCATCAATATTGCGTTTAGGGCTTAAAGGAACTCAATGTCAAATCGAAAATAGTTAGTGATGGTAGGAGAGTTCTCAACTTGCTTATGAACAAATATAGTGTCAAACTATGTTTTATTAATCGCCACAGCAATGTTGATGAGAAAGAATTTGACGATGACCTGGCAAGAATGTGGTCGTCGTTATATGGGGGAATATGTGACAGATCGGTTAAATCGATGATTACTATACGGAACTCAGTAATTGTGTGGTGGACAGGACCAACCGTTCATGGGCTTGTATAGCCTCGAGGAGTGTGTGGCCAAAATTTTACTCAGGGAAATCCAAACTGATAGGAGGCGTAACAGGCATATTGACTGGTCACTGCTCCGTCAAAGCAAGGACTGCAGATTTGTGTAGGATGTGTGAAAATGAAGAAGAACCAGAAATCATTGAGCATATTATCTGTAATTGCCCGAAACTGCAACGCCATGGTCTTAGATGGCTGAGCGGAGGTTTTAAATCTAGATGATATCAGGGACTTGAAATTCAGTCACTTAAAGGCATATAAAAGGGAATTTATTGAGTACAATGAGGACTTAATTTTCATTAACGAACCCAACTGGGTTTCAAAGTGAAGGTGTGTTGCAAGACCACCATTCTTAACCCATCCAACTTTCCTGAGACGTTAAGATGTTATGTGACCATTCAGACTATATCACTAAGTGCCATCTTACTAAAGTTAATTATCAGTGGACGCTGGGAAGCCGTTTCCCAGAAAATACTCAGTTTAGGACAAAAAGTAGTGAGATGTGTGAACAGACATATAGAGAAACCATTTCTGATCATTGGCAGGTCAACGATAGTCAGAAAATTTCCTCTATACATGCACCTCTATAGAAAATCTTATTTTCCAGTGGGAGTTAAAAAGACATCATCTACATGACTGCAAAGGAATTTGAGATGCAAGTTGTTCTCTGGGCATCACATTGTGCCAAACAACATCTTAGTGGTTTTATTTTAAAGTTTGAAGAAACTAATATTTGCTATTAATTTCCTGAAATATTTGCGGCGTTTAAGTATAATTAAAGATTAGTGCAAACTGTAAATAAGAAATGTAGAAATATATTTTTAAACTTTCTGTTTCTTCACATATGTATAAAAATTTATTATAAAACAAATCACGCATTTACAGAACATTTCCCCCTCAAATTCTATACCGAATTGCATTTGCACAAGCACACAATGAAACTCATATGAGAACTTACAAACGTCATTATAAAATTACGAAAAGTTAGTTGGAAGGAATTTAAGATTATTGCACAAGTTAATATGCCTCGGGCAATTTAATTTGTCAAGTCATTGTCCTCATGTATTTCTCATTTCATTTGTGGTTTGTTGATTTTGTCCGGATTTTGCTCTATTTACTTTTTGTCTTCCTTTTTACTTTGGCTGCGCTTGGTTTCATTTTCATATAAGTATTGTATTTTTTTCTGCATTCCTGTTTTTTCTATTTTTTTATTTGCAAAACGTGACTTTCAACGACAGCTTGTTTTTTTCCTGCTGCTGATTTCTTTTTTGTCGCTCTCACAAACTAATTAAAATTTTTATATTGTTTTTCTGTTTGAAGACTCAATTCATTTGAAATTTCTCTATCATATTTAAACAATACCATCCCTGCATTCCTGCAACTGCAACGTACTCGTATGAACAATGTTGTTTAAATAGTAGAATTGTAAGTGAAGAAATGCGATTTTAGAATTAATTGTTTTGACGTGGAATAAAAGAGAAGGAAAGATGGATTTTTAGTAAAATAACGGCAAGTAGATGAAGTCGGTATCATATTTTTTTACAAGTTTTAGTTTTCTACTTTTCTTTTTTGACTGCCATAATCATGTGTGTTTGCTAAAGAAGTGAAATTCGAAAGGATCGCATTACTTTCAAAAGAATACTGGGGACACGTTTTTTTTCTTGCAACGACTGCAACATAAAGAAAACAAAAAGGATGTTAAAATCAACGACAAAATGATCAATTAAATGACAATCATATAAAAATAAGTTTGTTAACATTGAAGCAATAAATACGTTTATATCCAAAAAATTTACTTGTTTTATTCAGTCGCAGGGAATTGAATCTCTGCTGACCAAGTCAAACTTAAATTATAACAGCATGGCTTCTCTGTTGACCCAATATATCAAAAATAGAAACAAGGCTAATTTCTATAACTAAATGATAAAAAAATCATTCACATTATACAAGTACTCATCGAGCCATAACTGCTAAAAAAGCTTAAGCGACAAATTTTTAGTCTCGTCAAACTTTTTTTCACTGAAAGTTTTCTAAAGCATGATTCATCCATTTTGAAAACTTTGTCTGGAAAATTAAGGCTGCCTTATGAAATAGAGAGCGTACTAGTTTTACAAGGCGGCAGTATGGGAACAGCTGATTAAATTTTAAAGAAATCTACTAAATATATATAATAAAAATTCATATCAGCAATGTTTTGATTCATTACCACGTAAAAAACATCAACTGAAAAACGTACGTGCATGCGAACAAGCACTATTGACATCGTTGAATACAAATGGACTAGATATCGACTGACTGCGGTAAGAAATTACTTCTGATGAAGATTCATTGTAGTTATCACTGAACTCAAAAATAAAACTATTCGTCTCATTCGTCTCTGAAGTACATTGAAAAAATAAATATTTGGACAAATGCAGTTTAGTAAAGCAGATAAAAATAAATAAAAAGGAGCCTATGGGATAGAAAATTAAAAAAATAAGAAGAAAAAATTAAATAAAAAATTAAATAAAAAAGTTGGCGGCGACCCATATTTTCCGAGTTATGGGGCTCTGAAGTTTTCATAGGAATCTGTGAAAAATCTCAAAAAAGAAATTTTTAAAATGTTTATCTGATAGTAATGTAATAAATAAGAAAAAAACTTAATACAAAAAATTGGCTGCGGCCCATATTTCCCGAGTTATTGGTCTTTAAAGATTAAATAGAAAGTGCAGTTTAGTGGAGATGCTCCAAAAAAAAGTCAAATAGTCTTTTAAATACATATTCATTCTTTAACTTAAAAGTTTTGTAACATAAAACACTTTGAATATCGCGAAAAGCATTGGTGATCATAGAACATTTTTCGCATACCACTAATTTTCTTTTACTGTATTTATAAAGAATTTAATACAGCCGCTACCCATGTGTTTTCGTCGCTGTCTCATTCACGACTAAATGAAAGAGAATAAGGGGCCATCCATATATTACGTAACGCCCTTGGGCGGGGGGGGGGCTTCGAGTTTTGTTATGATTTGTTACGGGGGGGGTAGGGGGGGGGGGGGTCTGTAAAATTGTTACGTAACATAAATTTTACTAATTTCGTACAAAAACACTTCGATTTTTCATTTATTTATATATTTAATTTATCAAAGAAATACATAATAAATCAAGAATCATGAGTGTTAAATAGATATAAATATATGCATATACATACATATGTATGTACATAAATACATAATTGTTATTATTTATATTTTGCAAGCTTATTTGATTTTTGTCTACGCACTGTGTTAGTCTAACAGAAAATAAAAATAAAGGAACAAAAGGATTCGAATTCCCGAATATTCGTCCATTCTCAATTACTTGCATTTTCCTATAAATAAAATAAATAAATGCATAAATCCTAAACGAAACTTAAGAAAATGCCATCAAAATATTTGTATATTAGTTTGTAATAACTAAATAAAGAAATTTACTTCAATTCAAACAAAAAGTTATTTAAAAATACATACATATGTATGTGCATGAATTAAATTTAATTTTTTTTAATAAAAACTTAATAAAACAATTTAAATTTTTTTAAAGTTCTTGTTACGTTATTGTGAGGGGGGGGGGGGGTCTAAGAATTGTTACGATCTGTTACTGGGGGGGGAGGGGTGGACAAAAATCTTGAAAAATGGCGTTACGTAATATATGGATGGCCCCTATTGGTAGAATTACTGAAATCGTATCGTGCTGTTGCGTGTCAGCTGACAAAATCCGTAACATCTAATAGGCATGTTGATGCTTATTGAAAATGTGTTGGCAACGTTTGCTACGTAAAATCTACAGAAAATAGATTTTTACGTAGCAAACGTCAACTTCTGGCTAACAAACATACACACACACGTATAAAGCAGGGCAACAGCTGACACTTTCGCTGGCAGTATCACGTTTTTAATAACTAACATGCAGACTTAAACGATAAGACAACTTCAAAAGTAAGACGATACGATTTGACTAACGAAGCCATAAGAATGTGTGTGATTTTAGCTAGCACAATTGTGGTATGAAACTAACATCAATGTTGTAGTTCAATAAAAGTTAAATATATCTTAAAGTTAAGAGAGGAACTATTTAGGGGCTATTCATATATTAAGTAACGCTCCAAGACGTGGGGTAAGATTAGCGTTTAGGATTGGCCACTAATTAGAAAATGTATGCTGAAAATTTTGTAAAAAGCGTTACTTTAGGGTGCGGGGAAGGGGGCGGGAGGTATAAAAACTCCGAAACTTACGTTACATAAGATGTGAATAGTCCCTTATTTCCTCCTCGCGCATAAACTCAAAATTTCCTATATGTTCAGTCTTCAAGGCTATTATAATTGTGAAACTTATCATAATATTTAGTGAGTTTTTTAAAGTATTTTGATATTGTTGAAAGCAAAACTGAACAAATTTTTACTGCTTCGCTTTTACTTATAAACTGCGTAATTATTTCAATTGTAATGTTCAATTTTATGAATTCGACGATTGATTTAAATGTTTTTAACGATTTTTAATTGTCTTAAAATTCAAAGAAAATATCAATGTTTATTTTTATTCCAACTTGAATTACCAACTTGTTGAAAAATCCGGTTCGAAATCAAGCAAAGCAAATAAAAGGAACAACAGCACCATTTAGCCCAAAAACTACATACATATGTGCCTTCAACATGATGCTGAACATTAAAGGCTGCAACTACATACATACATATACATATATATTTATATAAAATTTTTCAATTTATGATGTTACTGAAAATGTAACCAAATGATCTACTTAAATTGAAATTCTTTAATTAAAATCACTTGAACTGCAGCAGCAATTGTGTTCATCATTAAATGCTGCTGCCTGCCACATTGTGTTCAAATGTTTATTTAATGTTTGGATACTCCTCTCTCTGTGAGCTTGTTAGTAGCGGTGATTGCGGTTCGGTGTGTGTTGGCAAGAAAGTTGCAACTAATTTATTTCAATTTTAAGGGGTGTCGAAATATTTATTCATCTTTTTGTGTTTCATCACGCTCATAATTACAATTTGTATTTATTTATTTTTTTGCCGCATTTGTTATTCATTTAATGTTATTTTGACTTGTATATATTTACTTAGCAGCACTTCATTCATAATTATCTATAAATTCTTCAAATTGTATTGAGTTTACAATTCAATGGACTATAAAACAAATAAACATTGAGCTAAGCACTTGAATATACAAAATTAAATTTTGTTTTTAATATGGAATTACGAGCAATAAAATGTGTTTAATATGAAGTGTTTGGTATGAAATTCCAAAATGGTGCCAGAGATTTAGAAGAGTGAGTATAAAGTTAATTTTGACTGATGTTTGGTGCTATTGGATTTCTTTTTAATTTCGCTTCTTTATTTTTTCTCTATGTTATAAAACCCTAAAAAAAATTAGAAATGGCCCGAGAAAAAATTTATGAAAAAACACCCAATAATAATTAAAAAAAGCCCAATTTAAAAAGGCCCAAGGGAATGATAACCAATCGAGTCCAAGATGACATAAAGTCAAAAAAATTGTAAACAAGGCCCAACTAAATGCAAGATGTAATAAAGCCCCAAAAACTAATGCCCACTTGAAAATACCTTATGCTAAGAACACAACTGGGACAAACGACGAATTCCTCCCACGTCGACGAATTCGTCGATCGCTGCGTAAATTCGGCATGTGAAGCACAATAACAACGAATTTACTCAGCGAATTCCTTTCTAAAGCTGAAGGTCCATACCATCCGTTCTATGCGTATGCTTTGTATGCATTTCTGTACGTTCTCTCCGATTCTAAATTCAAGTTACATGCAATACGTCTTGTGCGAAAAGTATTTTTGTTGTTTAAAAAATAATAAACACAATAGAGGTGAAACTCAGTACATAAAAGCGATCGATAAATAAAATGTAAATTAAAAACTGATTTTAATGTATTTTATTCTTGAAAATAGTTGTAAGCCTTATTACAAAAGCTTTTTCTTTTATTAAAAACTTTTTTTATAAAATACAAATTTTAAATTTATATCCACCACACCAACATTTTTATCGATATCATTCAAAATATAATATAATTTGCCGTATTTGGCTATCAAAACCAACTGACCTTTTTTCATGATGCATGTGGCGGATACAAAAGTAGAAAGTAAACCTACTTTATCCGTCCTATATGTCTATGCGTTCTAAGCCTTTCGCTCTGTAACTTGTCACGTACAATTACACTGATTCCACTTTTTTGACACATGCATAAAACGCAAAAACGCATGAAACGGATGGTATGGACCTTCAGCTTAAGAATTGATAAAGTTGCTTATTGTGTGTGCAAAGACAGAGAGAGAGAGAGAGAAATTAGTTTTTTCGTCGTTCGGTGGCGTACAAAATATAATTATTTCTAGATAGATTTATATCTATCCCAGAGTTCGTCACGTACGACGAATTTCGTTCGACTGTGGTATTGTGTTCGTTTTGATATGCACAAATGTGTTTTATTTTTTGTGACGAAAGTTCGCACCGAAAAATTCGTCGTTCGTCTCAGTTGTGTTCCAAGCCTTAGTTTTATCGGGCATTATTTCATTTTCTTATTTGGGCATTATTTCCTTGGGCCTTATTTCATACTGTCATTATTTGCACTTATTTATTATTTTAACTTAACTCTGTGTAATGCATTTTAATCAAGAATAATAATTTTTTAATCGTAATCAAGTTCAGTGTTTTTCAATACTTGTTATAGAATGAAATATATTATAAATTAATATGATTTTCCATAATAAAACTGAGCAAAATGCCTCATTTTTTTGTGCCACCAAGCACTTCATCAGCACCAGTATCTCTCTACTTGTTTAAGGAGTAATATTCGAAAAGTAAGGCCCTTATTATGAGCAACTTTCGATCTTCGACTGTAGTCAAAAGCAAAACATTCAATAAAAAATTTCCTTATTGTGATTATTGCACAAAATGATTTTTAAAATTTGCAACAACTTTACCTAAAAATAAAAAACAATCGTTTGTAAGAATTTTTTATACAAAAAAACGTCATCGAAAGCAAAATTCTGTTCGATAGAAAATGCGTTGCTCAACAAAATTTTCGATGCTCATAATATTAATTGAAAATTCGATTTTCGATGTTCGATAGCCAGCGAATATCGAAAACCAAATGCAACTCATAATAAGAGCCTAAAGGCTCAGTTAGCCGACTGTAATGGAATGTAACTGCAACAGTCAGAAACAGCTGATCGATATTGTTATGTGAAAAGTAATGAAAATGGTTATAGAGATGTAATGCAACGTAACCTACTTTTCATATAAAAATATCGATCAGCTGTTTCCTACGTTGCATCTACTTTACATTACAGTCGGCTAACTGAGCCTTAAGACTTGTACATGTTGCGAATACTGACGCTACGTCTGCTGTTTGATGAGATCTCCTTTGGCAGTAGTTTACAGCAAAATTGCTGAAAGAAAGATTTTAGGTGGCTCGTGTACAACCATTATTTGTAACTGAACAGACATGGTCAACCAGATACCCTTCTGGGTACCGTTGCTGTTGATGGTGTTATATGATTGCTCCATTGAGGGAGGTGTTTCAGAGAAATAACACTCGGGCAATTAATGCCTATTACGTAGTGTTACGTTCTTCAGGAAAGGGATAGTGATAGAGAAGACAGGTGTTGAAGAAAGAGATAGTGATAGAGAAGACAGGTGGTGAATAAAGAGATAGACGAAAGATTCAAAGCTGCGCTAAGTAGCCATTTTATTGGTTATTTTACTTTGCCGATGATTCTGCTACACAGTATCGACGAAGGAGGGCGCTCTGATGCTACATTAGGATGAATATCCACTGAAGCGGGCATAGTTTAATAACCAGTGCCTATGATGCCATCACTAAAACTTTCCCTACAACAGCTGATACAAAGGGATATTAATGCACATCAGAAAAATGTGTGTTGTTGTTATTGAATAACTTTCGGAGACAAGCTTCTAATACAGGGCGGGCATTCTTTTTTGTAGTCAATGTGCTAACTACTTCAGCCAATACCACCCTCGTCAGTAGCAAAGGTTGCAATCTAAAAGTAACAGAGGCTGTGATATTAAGGTGAAAGATAATTATGTGTTTACGTTAATCGTAAGCACATCCTTCTTTATTTTTGGAAATTCTGAAATGTAAGATGTAAAATATTAGCTCAACAAATGAGGCATAATAAAACCTGCATCTGCAATAGCCACTTGAACAAAATGCAAAACTTAAGTGGTTGCAGAATGACGGTTGCCCAGAAATTTTAGACAATTGTCAAATTAATTGGCTCAAGTACGCTTTTTCTCGGATAAGCGCCAAATTAACCTAATCAAATACAGTTCAAGACTACACACGAAAAAGTCATATGAATAACTTTGTAATATTAATTAAAAAATTAATTAAATTTTCGCCTATAAACAATTTGATAATATTAACTAAATTTTTCCATTCAAATTGATTAATACAGTTAAAAATTTAATTGAATTAATTAAATTTTTAATTGAAAACATTACTTGGTGAATACTTTTTTCTGTGTATCTTAACTGCTCATAGGTTAATAAGAATAAAACTGCATTGGCTTTTAAGTATTCTACTCCTGCTTTTATCAGGGCATCTGATTTAAGATGATATGGAGTTTCTACGATATAATTAATGCTCAATATATCATAAACTGTGGCAAAAGTACTTATTTTTAATGGACGCATTAGTATCCATATTATAGAAGTCAGAATTCTGATGAAACATATACAGCACTCATTCGGGAGAAAGTAAAAAAAGCAGTGTCTATTTGAAGCTTTTGTTAAAATATGGATCTGAGAATGACAAAAGTATGGGTTTAAGTACTTTTTGAGTATTGGCCGTTAAACAACTCTGAATGCGTGCAGCTAAAATAAAAAAACACACTCATATACCAACACAAGTATTAATTTTAAACCGAATTAGTGTAAAGATAAACATCCAACAACTATTTTATACATATTGGCCTTATTACGACTTTAACTGCGACGATTTTGTACTAGACTAAAGAACATTGCAACATTTTTTCTTTAATCTAGTACAAAATGGTCGTAGTCAAAATACGACACTTTGTAATTAGGCCCATTTTGTAAATTACGCAGCACAAACAACTATAACCAAAGTTTAACGGCTGTGTGAGCTACAATCACATGTATGAATTTAAAAATACTCTGACTATTAATCGGCTAAATGTGAGTATATGGAGCGCTATATTATTTACACAGCCGCACGCACACACTCACGCCTTTTCCATTCCCTTTTATATACACAAATCTATGTATGTGGTGGCGAATGATGAATAAAAATCCCGAGTATCACCGTATTTTTTTTTGTCCGATTAAATATCCATAGCCTCAGAATTCTTATATTCAGTGTGAGAGAGAGTCCATGCGTTTGATACGAATGTGCATTTTTATTTTTAGTTGTAGCATATTTTAATTTTTTTGCATAAACAAAGTAGAGAAGCTCTTGTGTGTTGAAATCGGCTATAGTCATAGATGTTTGGGCAAAAATATGTGAGCGTACGAATTGTTTGCGCTACAAGTATAATTAAGACTATTTAGGTTAGCAGGTTAGGTTAGCAGGCTTCTGGTAAGGAAGGGTGAAATTTAGAGTCCAGCTCACTTGGGTCCAATACCATGATCCCTTTTTGCTGCCTGTTAGTTGAAGAGAAGATAGTCAGAGAGGGTGATAGGGAAGAGATAGTGATAGAGTAGACAGGTGATGAAGGAAGAGATGGAGGAAAGCTTCATTCTTTGACAACTCTGCTCTTTTTTTTTTTTTGCACGCTTTTTGATAATGCAGTGTTGCATGTGTTAAATGAGACGTATTAAATTTTGAAGCTGTGTTTAGTAGCCATTTTTATTTTATTGGTTATTTTACTTCGCCAATGATTCTGCTACACAACGAAGGAGGGCGCTCTGATGTTACATTAATTAAGATTAGTATCTGATGAAGTCGGTGTAGTTTTTAGTGACCAGTGCCTTATGCCTGCATCACTAGAACTTTTCCCACAACAACTGATACAAAGGACACTAATGCACATCAGAAAAATGCGTGGTGTTGTTATTTTAATGACTGTCAGAGACCGGGCTCGAATCCAGGACCTTCGGTTTTGTAGTCAACGTGCTAACTACTTCAGCCACCCTCGCATTAAGACTATTTACTTACGTATAATTTTTATTGAGTACTCGTTGTGACTGAGTAGTAGCGATGCTATCCTCTCAGTCCAGAAGTCGTGGGTTAGATTCCCTCCATAGACCCTGGGTTTTTTCTGCAGACAAGGTAATCGCTTCGCAGGTTGTGTTTGTTAAAAAAAAATATAGATACGAATTGGTGTTGCTCTAGGGGAAATATAATTATCTGTTTCAGCAATAGTTATCTAAATAATTCATAGAATTATGCTTAAACTATTGCGAGCTCTTGCTGTAGGTTATACAACATTTAAGAAATCTTTAAACAAAGTCCACTTAAACTGGTGTTGTATAATAAAATTATTTTAAATACAAAATAAACAAAAGAGCCGTAGAGAATCTTCAAGCATTTGAAATGCAAATTGAATATAATAAATATTTATTTTAAAGAAGATACATACCAGCATTTATGTTAAACATTCATGCACAAATTCAATAGCAAACAGACAGACGCTCATCAATACTCTGTGAACAAAAACAAAATAACTAAATACTTATTAACTACGTGCAATGGGTGTTTGAACACCTTTTCAATGTTAAAACACATTAAATATTTATGTTCAAACAAGCACATGCAAGAATGGACGTCTGAGTATTTGTTCAACAAACTTACCGTAAACAATTAACACATCCGTAATTGGAGGCGCTCTGAAAGACACAGCGACTCTGACACCCTCACACTTAGTCGATGGTAAACACTCGCACTCAGTCATTCTTGCACGCACACATTTCTTGTGATCCACTGCCTTGTTTAAAAGACGGACGGACAAATTTGGTTTTTAAACGACTTTTTTTAATTTGAAAAATTAAAATAATTATTTGAAATAGGAGTGGAATAATATTGTCTAATGGTGAAAATTTTATTTACACAGGACAGTGGTGTTCGAAAAGCAAATACAGGATATTAGAGACTTACATATCTGTGGCAATATGGAATAGTAACTTAAAAAGACTTGAGAAAATTTAGATTTATTATGCTGTATTATGATGTTCCAGTTGGAGGTCGCAGTGGTTGAAACAGACGACCAAACTATTTAGTCTGATTGATTTTGAAGTATTTAAGGGAAATAATATATTCCCAGGAATTAACTTATGTATATATGATTTGATTAGGCTAAAGGTCGCATCATTCTGTAAGACAAATTGCATGTGATAATTGTTAAGGAAATAACACCAAAGGTAATTCTAAATATTCTATTGACTCAAGGAAGCATCAACGCAAGATGAGGTACATTTTGTTTTTCATCCGCTTTTGTAATGCAATGCGTTGGAATGAAATCAAAGAATTTATTACCGCAACCCGTATATTTCTATGCAAAATATATCCTATTCTATGCAAAATATATCCTTATATAACCGCATTTCACACAAAATTAATTTTCTAGTCTTACAGTTTATAGGTGGAATAAACAACCTGATAGGTCGTTCCTGTTTACTCTCTCGATCTTCCTGCCCATATAAAGTTCTTTTAGCTCTTCCGCTATGTATTACTTGAGTTGGAGTTACCACCAGATTGCCGGTCCTAATTAAAGAGAGACAATTAAGTCATGTTTTAGGTGATTCTACCCTCAATGACCGATGTCTCTTACTGAGATGGCGAGGTATTCTAACCTATAGTTAGTCTGTCTATCGAAGCATGAAGGTGGAATCGCAATGGATTTAGGGGAGGGCTTGGCTGTGGAACCAGTATGCGATCAGCTGATCGGAATAGAGTAGAGTATATTCACGATAGTGGCTAGATGGCCAAACGACGTTACATGCTCTCCCTGATGGTACAACTCTAGATGGTCCGCCATTCTGGAAAGGACACTCCCACATAAGTACATGCTGATAATATATAATTTTTGCAGTATAATTTTTTAACTAAAATCGATTATTTGCGATCGTAAATAATCGATTTTCTTAAAAAAAACGAGGATAAAAGATGTGTTGGTTAAGCTTTTTTTTGGCGGTTATGGGCCGAGAAGAAAGACACATTTATTCCAAAAAAAAAACTCTTGTTGGTTTAGACCGAGCGAATGGGATAATAAAGGGAATTTTTTTCTCATGTCCCTCTCATCCGACCTGTCACCATCCATGTAAATCGGTTTTTGTGGAACGGTCAGCCTGCGAAGTCCAACTATGTCAAACCTTCTATACACAACTGATATTGAAATGAAAAAATTTGCTTTTGTTCTCCAAAATAAGTTACCCAAAGAGCATTTTAATTCAATAACGTGGGACAAGCTTTAAATATTTGCCATAGTTATAGATTCTCGTTTTTCTTTCAACTACCTTTAATAAATGAGATTAGTTTGATTGAAATCTCAGCCTACACGAATATACTGATGTGGCTGAGTTAGGATTTGTTTAGTAAATCCTAGTTTACACTATGCAAGTCTTATTGCTAATTTGATTAGTTTGTTAAGAGAGCGAGACGAGGGGAAAAAACGTTTATGTTCCCTTCATCTCTCTCCCCCTCAAACTAATCAGCTTAGCAATAAGACTTGCATAGTGTAAGCTAGGACTAACCGAGCATTTTTCAAAGCTTAATCAACTTGAAGTCCAGATAAGCAAACTTTATATTTTAGAGTCGTAACCAGACCTACTGATACGGACAATTACAGAGAAGCTGCCCAACAATTCTTTCTTCATATTCTCGATCTCACTTAAACTTTTGAGATAGCATATTTTAGTAGCGCTATGAACTAAAAAATATTAGTTGGACCATGTGGTCGTAGTGGTTCTGAAGAATTTCCGTTAAACTATGAGTAATATTAAAAAGAGGGAGAAATAACTGTGTTACAATCCAACATTTTCTCCTTAATATCATAATTATTTAATTATTATTTTTTCTATCCCCCACTGTGCACAAATTAAACACAACATTGAATTATCATGTTGAAATCGAAATAAATTGCTTTGTCTTGCTTTAAATGTTTTTTCTGTTGAATTTTTGCATAAATTAAAGAAAACTCATTTGGGCTCCTCCACCATCATAAATTTTGAAAGAAAACAAGGCAAGAAAATACGACTGCAAGTAACGAAAACTAAATTGCAGCAAATATTGACATTTGCTGTCCGACTTGATGTTTCGTTTCGGTTGAATGTTGTCAGTCAGGCCAGACGTTTGTGTTTGCATTTGTGTTTAGTATTTGAATTAAATGGAAATTTAAATAATTTATAGTGTTTTTCTATTTTTGTGTTTTTTGTTGTCAATTTCTAACATGGTGATTAGTTTTGTATCGCATTACATTTCCGTCAGTGTAGAAGGTGTGTAAGAGTTGTACGCGTTGTATTTTATGCGTGTATGTACTTGCAAACACTTTAAACAAAAATGTGTACGGGTGTTGGAAAAAAAAAATGCGTACTAGTCCATACTGCCGTCAAAGCAAGCGCCCCTGTAATCAAGGAAATGTTAATTTTACATAAAATTAAAAACAGCTCTTCCCTTGCTTCTACAATATTCTTCTGGCGTTTTGACATGTTTATGTCGCCTACTGTCGGAAAACTGTTTTGTGTTTCAATCTATTGCATTTGTATGCTCCTTTATTTGTGTGTCTCTCTGTTTGTTTGTTTGCTTTCTCAATTGCCTAATTTAAACATTATTGTCGTAAGTGCTGAGATTATAATGTTACTTCGGGTAAATTTAAACTGGAAATGACAAAACAAATTGGAACACATTTTTCAAAACACAAACCGTATTGGGAATAAATATACTTTTGGTGTTTTAAAGACATTTATGCAGCAGGCAGGCAGGCAGTTACAAATTCAAAAGGTTTTCTGCCGGTTTATTTCAAAGACCCATAAAGATTTGACAATTAATCTAACGGTTTAGGGTTTCCTAACGAATTTCAAAATGTTGTAGTAATGCTCTTGAAGTTCTTTTCTTTTCCAATTGAGTTTATAATCATGGGAAGTAATAAATAATCCAAAATTTTCAGCTGCTGATGCATGATTTCAAGAAGGTGCTAAAGTCGTTTGTAACAATTCATTAGCCGCCATTTGAGGGGGGGTTTTTTTTTCTAGGTATACAGACAACCCAAATGTAAAATATTAGTTTTTATAGATAAAGAACAGCTTTTCTACGAACCAAACAGTTGGAAGCGAATGACAACAGCACATTTATTCTACTCAACTCAAGCACAAGCAAAACAAAGGCTTTAACAAGTAAAAATATAAGAAAATCGAAAAACCCTACTGCCCTACCCCTACCCTACTTTAAACCGTTAAAGATCCTAAATGGCGATTCGGAATAAAAAATCATAAAAGAAACATAAAGATGACTTTCAAATACCTGTCGATTGATATAGGTCGTCGACTTTTTTTTTTTTCGAATTTACAAAATGGCGCCTGTCAGCCATGTCTTTAGTGCCATTACTGAGACTAAGGCTGAGTTTACATCTGGCATATCATGTGTTGTCATTTTGTGGTGTCGTTTTCAATTTTTCAATAACACATAATTTTGTTGAGCCAGTGTGACAGGAAAGTTTCCCATCGCTAAATAATGGCAATGTGGCATCATTGTCTACATCAGGAACCTAATTTTGATGTAATAACATTTAGTGTCCTTTTGATTTACCATTGTGAGAATTTGTTTTTCGTATTGTTTGTTAATTAATATTTATACAAATGGTTAATCGCAAAATTATTCAATAGGCTAGTGCCACTGTATGTTTATCAATTATAAGAAACAAATTAAAAAATCTAAAAAATAGCAAAGAAAGTTTTGGAAAAGCCCAGGGCTTAATGTGCGCGCCGCCAAAGTATTATATTTTACTCTGCATTCCAGTTTACGGAAGCAGGATTCAAGTTGGTTTAAAAATTTCGTGTGCATGAAGAATAATTCCACCGAAATTTCTGCCCATGCAGTTTCCCTTGCATTTCTATCCTTATAAATGCCACATAGATGATTCCATACAGCTTCACGAACCTTTACAATTTGAATAAGCTGTCCTGCGTCCTGTAGTTTTCCACTTTCTTTTTCATTTTCCATACTCTTAAATTTTTATACCCGCATACATTTAAAATTCTTTCTGTGTATATTTAATGCGAGAAAATGTCAGCACGCTGATATTATAATTGTGTGCATTTACTAAAAATTTTTTAAAAATTTGTAACAATTGTTACTAGAAAGCGTTCATTAGCCCAAAAAATCTGCAACGAGAGAGCATCGAAAGAGCGTAAAAAATTGAGAGACAGAAAAATTCGTGCAAGTTTTTACAAGTAAAATTTTTACTTGCAATAATTATTCAAACAGCTGTTTTGCGTTTTGTTTTTTTTCAAATTAATTATTTCAAAAATATCTGAAAAAGGAAAACTCAAAAATGTGAATTTCTTTATTGAAAAAATATGTATACGTATGTAAAAGAAAGCGTATTTTCTTAATTTATTGTTTTTCTTTCATTAAGCCACATAAATGCAATTTTATTGTGAAAGAATTTTGTTTGTTTATCATATTTGATCAGAGATGGAAAATGGGTTTTTTGTATTTGTTAATAGAATAGAATTAAAAAATAATGAAAAATGCATAAAAATAGTAAATAATACATGAAGCTGTAATATGAATGAAGTTTGTAATTTAAAATATTAGCAAATAAGATTATCCAAAATACATTAGAAAAAGTACAATTGTATCATGATTTTCATGCATGGTTCTGACATGAATAAAATTTTCTTGCAAGTTTTTACAAGTAAAGCGTTCATTTACATACTTTTTCGTATCTGGCAGAGTAATTTTGTAAATTTCTGCCTTGCTCTCTCGTTGCAAGTTTCTGCTAGGAAAGTAAATGAACACACCTTATATTTTTGTGTGTGCAGTGCTGCCAACTTATTCGCACAACTGTCTATAGTTTGTGTAGTAATGCCACACAACGAAAAATATCGGAAATGACAAACGCTGCCACTACTTCCCTCTTTTATTTTTGCTTGCGATATCACAAAATGCCATAGTGTATACAAATCGATTGACGTAAGAAATAAGTTCAAAGAAGAAGAATTCGATGTGGGATACAGTCCTTTAGGTAGGATCACACGATTGCCGCAATGCACCAATTATTTATTATTTTATATGCCAATCGTGTGATTTCACAATATATTGTCCCATACGACAATCGAGAACAATATTGTGGTGATTTGCCGCATTCAAATGCAACTCTGGTGCAGCAATCGTGTGAACGGTTGATAGACAACCATGCCCCAATAAAAATGCTAAAAATGCACCAATATTTATTGTGTTCTCGAGCGGCAATCAAAGAAGCCAATATGCGACAATTTCTGAAGTGTTTTTGTAAGTACTGTGAACTTCAACTTACTTCTTATGTAATTATAACTGACTTGAAGCGTTAACATGTAACTCTGATCCAATCCTTAACCCATATATTTAGCTTTTATTCTTTTAAAAGAACAAAAATCGCCTCTGCTTTGTATATGAGCACAAAATATACAAAGCATAGACATTTTATTTCTTTTAAACGAATAAAACATTTTCCCGTGCAAAATAAAACAAACAAAAGTTATTTCTTTTTAAAAGAAATCTATTTGCACGTAAAACAAAACAAAACTAAAAACTACCACGATAGCTGTTTATTTGTGTTGCCGCAAGTTAGAACAATCGTATGACTAGGATGCGTCAATTATTGCCACAAAGTCATTCTTCGAAAATTTGCGGCAATAAAATTTTTATAAAATGAGGCAATCATGTGACTGCAACGTATTTGATTGGGACAATTTTATTATTGTGCACCAATTCACCACAATAAAAATTGTTTCAGATTGGTGTATTTGCGGCAATCGTGTGATCCTGCCTTTTGGCTTTCTAATCTAGGGAGGTTTATAAGTGTCAGTCGACTACGATATGGTGGCAGATTCACAGCTGGATTTCACTGAAGATAACGAAGACAAAATAAGCTGCTGTACTGAGGATCTCAAATTACAGAGAGATATTCAAAAAATGTTTTTTACTAGAGAAATATCAAACTCTATTCGCCTTGTTAGCAGTAAATGTTGAAATTAGGCTTTTTTGAAGATGTTGAATATCTAGTGTAAGCCATTAAATTACATTTGTTAAAATGTTACTCCATACACACCGAAAATTTTCAACGAAAACAATGTTAATTTAGAAATTTTCGACAATTTTAATCATGAAGAATTTCTTAATCGGGCTTAAGTTTCATATTTGCAGTTCATATTATATGAAATATTTTTTATTAATTGTGATCACATTAATTTATAAAAATATTTTATTTTATGCGAATTAAAAATACTGAAAATATGAAATATTTTTATTAATTGTGATCACATTAATTTTTATTTTTTTAATTTAACAAGAATTGTAAATATTGAACTTAAGCCCGATTAAGAAGTTCTTTTTCTTCATTCTATTTCAATTAAATTTAAATATGTACCACTTTTCGACAATATTTTCGCTTTATCTATATATATAAAATCGCAGTGTGTGTTTGTTACTAACGCATGATTTCTGGAACTATAAGACCTGTGGAGCTGATATTTTCAACGCGGGCTCGGGTTAATACCGGGTAGGTTTTCGTTTTGTTTTTGACCCAACAAGTGACCACTGCGTGGAGTTATTTGCAGTTAATAATAAATTTATTTCACGTTCATTTAACATTCCAGTACTGTTAATTCAAAATGAAAAATCATGCCGAATCAAAGTTATTGCAAGTTGAAACAATGAGAGTTTGCTACTGAAATAGCACGAAGAAGAATCATCAAAGTTATTTCATGTTGAAAACAACATTAATTTAATTCAAACATGTGTTGTATTATAAATGGCTTCCCTGGCAAAGATTTGAACTCGAACTAGTATGACATAAGCATTCGATGTGCTTACATGTGAACGAGGCAGACTGTCGAGACATACGGTCTTAACTGTTTTATAACCAGCATTCGTTCCTAATGTTTTTTCACCTGCAAATTAATATAAAAGCTTTGAAGCTACTTTTGATTATCTGCAGGATTCGAACTGGAAACCCTCGGACGACAAACCCAGCCAGCAGCAGGAACATTTCGCTGGTAATGCAAAGTTTGGAGGCTATTTACAAACACAAACATCAAAAGAAACAACAACAAAGCAAGAACAAGTCACACAAGTAAGGGCAACAACGAATAGTAGCTGTGAACACCAACACACTTAGGTACAAATTTACAGTCTATAGTTAACTAACGCCCGTGATTTTAACTAGGGATGTAACGATACGCCATTTCGCCGATCCGATACCGATACTCAAAAATAAATATCGCCGATACCGATTCCGATACCGATACGCATATTTAAATTGAGCTAAACAACAAAACGTCTGCAATATTTATGATTTTACAAAATAAACGTTTGCATTCAGTTTAGATTGGCTCAAGATTTAAAATTGATATTAATAAGACTTAAAAAAAAAGAATTAAATTTGAGATCATGTTAAAATTAAATTAAAATTATAAAAACATTGCAAAATATTAATATTTAAAATTAATATTAATAAGATTTTTGTTTAAAAAACAAAGTGTTCTCAAATTTGGCGGAGATAGACGATTTCTCAAATCCGTTTGAAGCAGACCTGCAGTGGAAAATAGTCTCTCAGATGCGACAGAACTCATTTGAAAACTTAAGTATTTCTGCGCCATTTTCTTTAAGTTTGGGTAGGATATGTCATTGCGCCAGTAAACAAGAGGGTCTGCGTCTCTAGGAATATTAGGAGATCTAAGATATCTCTCGACTTCTTCGTTAGCAGAACCACAGCTTAGGATGGATAGAGGCTCATCCTCCTCGGATTCTCTTATAATTTTTTCACATACGCTCCAAAGGCGAGTACTTCTCGTAGACTTATCAGAACTTTTGCGAGGTGTAGGGAGGACTGTGTCTTTAAAAAACTTGAAACTTAAAACTTGTTTGAATGAGTTAATATATTGACAATAAGTAAAGATGAGTTAATATATTGACAATAAGTAAAAAATTTTACAATAAATACATCTACAAATTTGTTGGCCCTTTTAACTTGCATTATAACATTTTACACTAATTGTCAATTTATATTTCATTGAAACATGTTTTATGCTCCCCTGTAAAACTTTTAAAACGTTAGACAGGGCTTTTTGCATTTTCTGTGACGATATGTAGATAAACTCAACAATTAATATTAGTTTCATTACAAAATGTACTCAAAAGTACAATTGTAAAAGAAAGACAATTGTACCAACTTTTACATCGCTGAACTAAATCATCGCATGCATAAATAAATAAAAGAAAATCAAGACGTATTCAAAGTGGTGATGTTATAAGCACAGTTTTTATTCTTTTTTTGCGCAAATTAGAGGTTCGTATGTCAAAATTTGTACATGTTGACATAGGGACTGAGATGTCAGTTGTTATTTTAAGTTGTAATTGTTGTAGAATTACCACCACTTGTATTAATACAAGATTTTGCATTGAGAGAACATTTCATTACTATGGTGCAAAAAAAAAAAAAATAGAAGAAACAATTTCATTATGTATTCTGTTTTGATTTTATGTTCTGCTTTTAACATATTATTTCTCATAGTTGTCATGCAAAAAAAAGAGTAGAAAATTGAATATTTTGTTCAAAAAACTCTAAAGAAAAATATAAGAAGTATCGGCGTATCGACAGTAAAATATCGCCGATATCGATATATCGGAAAACCAGCAGTATCGCCGATATATCGGTATCGGTATCGGTATCGGTTGCATCCCTAATTTTAATTAACGATTCTTCTTACTAATTTCGTTGGTTAAACCACCTGCATTAGTTACCTAAAGACTGTGAATTGGAGCCTTAAACAACATATTATTTGCAATAAATTTAATATGATTTCCAACAAAAACGTTTGCATGGTAATTTTTTATTGAAAGTTTTTTCCGTGTGTATAATTATCGGTTCATTACGCTAATTTAGAGCTGGCTTTTTATTTCACAGTGTTGTTTTGAGCTTTTTGCTTTTTAAATCTGTATTTGAGTTCAGTACTAATATAATGATTTTATTCACAATATTTTTTGCTCGCAACTTTTTTTTAGACAAATGGAAATGTGAAGTCGCAATTCGATGACAATAAATAATTGACTGAGATACACACAAAAATGTAGTTATAGGTGAATTGAACCAATATTTATGATTAAAATAGCACCAACCAGTAAAATTTGTTAAACTTACTAATGTGAAGCAGTTACAAAACTGAATCCAAAAAGTTGTTTTATTTCAATTTCTACAGTAGCTCTAATATTTATATATAAAATATTGGTAAGCCAATAATGATTGTTAAAATACCACTGTATTGCTGCATAATTTTAAGAGCACTATGGATTACACTGGGTTCACACAAGGCAATTTTAATTGTACAACTTTTTAGTTTATAGGCGTGGCAGGAAAGAATAATTGCTCCCCTCTTTATAATCTTCTCCAGTATCACCAATAAACTCAAAAGTTGTTCAAATGTGAATCCAGTCTCATTTAAGCCTATCCAGTGTCTTGCCAGCCTTTATTAAATTTATTTCCTATTGGCGAAGGAATAAATCTCATGAAAACTTCCATAGTGTAAACTGAGTTGAACAACTCGTGGCAGAATTGTTCTAAGGGATTTCAGGTTTCTCTTTTAAACTTGAACTTTAAATTATTCTGTTTGTTTAAAATTAAATAAGTACATAAGGACATACAAACATACGAGTATGCACGTACTTGTAACTTGTACGAGTATTAGAAAAAACCAATTTATGGTAGTAAATTTAAGTAAAATCAGTAAATTTGAATTTTTGCAAGTCATTCGGTATATGAAATTTGCTATGCAAATAAATAAGCATCTTATGCTCTTATTTGTCTTAAAATAAATTGTTAATAAAAATGCTGCACGTACATGGCCCTCAGGCTCTTTTCGATATGGAGATAAAAATAATAGAAATCTTAAATGCATGACTGAGTTTTCATGTATGAAACAAAAATGATAGAAAATGAACAACAGCAACAACAACAACAAAAACAACAATGAAATAAATGTTGCTGACCTGAAAGCGTACACGAAAGTTTTTGTAATGAAACAATCTGAAGCAAGAAAAAAATTACTTTTTGTTATTTTTTATATTACCAGCAGAGAAATGTAATGAAAAAAAATTTAGTTTTATTAAAATCTATTTTCTGTGGTTTCTGTTTTATTATATAGTATATTTTTTTTACAACTAAAATTAGAAATTGGTTAAAGTTTGTTGTGTCAAAAGGACTTAAAGTATATTTTCAAAAGCTTTCGAGATTCTTCGTGGATTTTAAAACGGAATATGGGGAATTGTATTCATATCATTTAATATAAAAAAAGCAAGTCAAACAACTCTTTATATTTGGCAAGGCAGACCAATAAAAGTAAGATCATACGATTACTGGTTTATTTTATTTGCGGTATTGGTTTATTTTATACTTATGTGTTCATTTGGCCCAATCAAATGCAACCCTGGTGCGGCAATCATGTGAATGATTGATAGGCAACCATGCGAAGTATACATAAATGTTAAATGCGAAAACGGAAGAAGACAATACGCGCCAATATTTCTGTGGGCACAAACAACGTGAGTCGAAAAACATAGTTTCGAGAAAAAAACACTTTTAACTTATGAAAGTTTTTTTTCCAAAATATTAAAATATTAAAATAAATTTGTTCTCAAGTAAAGATTACTGTATGTACTTCGTTAGAGCCGTGAAGATTTCACCTAAATATGAAGCTTCGTTTATAGAAGATATAATTCGATATTGTCTTGAGTGGACTTATGCTGTTATTGCTTTTAGCACAGATTTAGTATATTTATAATCAAATTCCCTTCGTGGTACAGTAGACTTTCTTTTCGCAAGTAAAATTTATTTAAATTATTATTTAATTTACTTGCAGTTTCAAAAGGGATTTCGATGACTGCCATCAATGTTTTTTCATATATGCGCATTTAGTGCTTCTCTTTGTGAGCCACTCACTCTGCTGACCCATGTAATTTTTCTATTATTTCTTATTCTTCTCAAGTTTGACTTTATTATTTATTATTTTATAATTTTAAAATTTGCAACCACAAGCACAAGAGCTGGTTCTTGGTGTTGCCACAAGCTAGAACAATCGTGTAACGGCGTTGCGGCAATTATTATCACTTTATCGTTTTGTGCCAATTATCAGCAACCAAATTGTAATACGATGAATCAAAACAATTCACATATTCTATTTGAAATAAAAGTTGCGTAAAAAAAAGCAGAAATCTACATCAACTGACACCACACACACAGTGGACGAAACACAAAGAACTCTGATGATGAAGATGTAGTGGCCGTCGAAAGCAGCCGGTTGTTCCGTTCTACTATGTGTTTGTCAGAATATTTACAACTAACTTTGGTGTTCTTTGTTCATTAATAAGTATCACATGTAATTTGGCTTACAAAGCGATACAAACTTTAGCCTGATCAAATCATATATATACATAAAAATATTTCTGTTTTATAAAGCCTTTATAAAACAAATTTTGTATGGAAATCTGTTGTGTAGACCTTTCATAAATCAAAAATATTTTTTATGAATAAGACCTGTATTTATTTATGGTAATATATTTATTTTGATTTTCACCAGTCGTACTTTTGAATGTGAAAATTACAGGAGTGCCATTAATTCAAACTTATCTTATTTCGACTTAAGCACTTTCATCTTTTTGTCACAGGTATTTAGTATAGTCTGGAGTTTTATGACGCAGCGTTTGAATCTTCTCGATTATTTGGGGAAAAGAAGCGGTAACTCAGTTAAAGTTACTCAATATTTATTCAGCCGAGAATTAAGGCGGTATCAGCAGTACTCTCAATACTGGGTACGTACTGTGGAAAAATTTCACCAGGGCTGCATCAACTGTTGCTATTTAAGATGTCATGTTGGAGAATATCGCTTGTTTATTATAAAGGCATATTAACTCAAGAATTAAAGCCAAATTATCAAAGTGCACTTAACACTTAAGTGTTGAAATATTCTATTCAACGCTAAAATTATTTTATTCTTAATAAAAGAGCTTTTATAAAATGTTTAACAAGAAGAAGATAAGAATTTTTATGAGTTTCCGAAATATTTTGGTTGAATTCAAAGCAATAGATAATTTTTATTTTTAGCTAAATCATTAATTCTAACTACATATATTTAAATTGTTTAAAGTTGCTGAATTGCAAAACATGTTTGTGATTTTCGAAAATCAAACGTAGTTAATGAGAATAGAATAGAATAGGAACTACTCAGAGCTAAAGGAGAGCTAAAGTCGCTTGCTCTCAATTTTACAACGAGTGGTGTTAAAATTTTGAGAACGTGTTGTTCTTTTTTAGCAACATCTTTTCTTATTTAGAGAACCCTTTATTCTCATTTTGACAAAAGATCATTTTTACGGCCTGTCCCACGATGTCGACAGAAAACGTTCGAGTACTGAAAATATCAATAAAACAAGAACATTTGTATTTATTTTCAATATAAATAAATAATCGATCGAAAGTTTTCTGTCGAAATCGTTGGACTGTCCATTAGTCTAAAAACCAACAGTTCTTATTTTGATTTGTGGGTTATTTATTCGAGAACAGGGCGTTCTTGTTTCGTGACTCGACCCTTCTGTATTTGTCCAATAACGTTCTAGATGCGAGAGCTTCTGACAATTTGTATCCTTTCGTTCTCAAATTAACAAATTTGCCTTCTTCATTTGACAAGGTATGGTGTGACTCCTGAATTGACATTTTCTTGTTCCAGATTTCAGTCTAAAGGATTTCCAAAAATTTTAGAATGTGGGGTTACAAAATTTTATTTTATCCGTTGATAATATGAAAACGCCTTTTCCCTTCCATGTACTATGATTAGGTTCAGTCCCAAAATGTTGTTGCAGTTCCTAATTAAATATAAAATTTTATTCCTTAAATTTATTTGCTTAATACATGAAAAATTAAATATTTACGCAATTTTTGCCGCGAAAGTCCTTTTTCACATCAATCGAACAACATTCTTATAAGAAAATAAATGGATGTTCACACACAACCACTGCACTGATGGGAGTTGCAATGAAACAGTGAGAGTATACGAATGAATGAACGAGTGAATAAAATAAATGAATGAACGAATTGTTCAATATTTTTCTTTTCTGTTCCTTTTTTGTTCTTGTCTTTTATGGTTTTATTTAGTAGTGTTGTTTTGTTTATTTAGTAGACGATTATGTTTGTTTATTGTTGCTGTTGATGGTGATGACGATGATGTTATTGGTCTTGTTGTTTATATTGTGCAGCAGACGGACTGGCTGACTGACTGACAGTCGGACAAGTGAACACATTCATATATGAAACGTATATATGTATGTATGTATTCATATGAAAGAATTTTATATAATTTCCAATGCTGAAACGACGTTGGTCATTGTTGTTATAAGGGAAAGGAAGGGGAGGTGGGGCAGGCACTAGAATGCAGGATGGATAGACGGTAAAATTACTTCCTGATAATTTATCTTTCCTGTGCGTTATGACAAGAAAATCATTTCCAAATAGAAATATATAGAAAAGTAAAATAATAGAGCGAGTATATGTATGTGTGTTGTAATCAAATAAAATACTGGCATCAATATTTTATTTTATTTTCACAATAAAACAACTTTCACTTCATTAGTTTTCGTAGAAGCAAAATAAATCCTTTTCTCAACTTCCGTCGCCCTACGCTCTTTTGCTTGAACTTTGAAAGGAGTAGAGCATTTTTTTTTAGTTATTAAATTGAAATCAAATTGTAATGTTGTTAGATTAGAGATACAATTGCTTGAACAGTTTGAAGCTATTGTTGTTATAGTGGACAAATTTATTTTAAATTTTTGTTGATTTTAGCAATAAGATTTGGTTTAAGTAAATGAAATTTTAGGGTTCATTTCACTTTAATAAAGTTGTTTGTTGATGATGTTATTCAGCTTTTCTCCAGCTTGGGAGCAAACGCCCTCAATTAGAGATTCCTAGCGCGTGAGATATGAGAGCTATTTGTACAGTCTCGTTCTATGTAAATTGTCACGAAACCAATTCAACATCTGAAGGGGATCATAAACTTACTTTAAGATGAAGAAAGAAGCAGAGAAAGAAACTTCTAGAATCATGTGGAGCTCCTATGATTCAAAATCGACTAAATACCTTTTATCACTACCTCGAAGCAACTGTAGACTTCCAGTGGGGATATTAACTGGACACTGCTGGACGGCTTCCCGTAAAAATATGGCAAATACTTGACGGTACCTGCAGGGAATGTAAGAAACCCAGGGTAAATGAGACAGTGGAATAGCTACTGCGCCACTGTCCGGCTCTAAGCAGTACTACTATACATATAACTGTTCTGGTACTTATACTTTTCCGAGTATTGAACTTGTATTGAGAGTGGAACTGTGTAGACTCAATTCCGGTCTATTTGAGGTCTTTAACCACCCAGATTAACCTAACATTACCTAACCTATGTGAATTGTGATGCTGCTAGGTTATTTTTTTGATGTTCTCGTCACCTTGTGGTTTATATGTCAGAGCAGCCTTTCTGATTATATTTTTTGACCTGAGCGTGATCGCTTTAAGAACTGATACTCAACAAATTGGTAGCTGCCTTCCTGTGAAGAGCAGTTGAGAATTGAAAAAAATATCGAATGATATAGTTTAGGCAGCGGATTTGTGGCTCCAAGTTTTGCATTCATGAAGGAGTATGGGCTGAATGCAGGTATCGTAAATTCTTATCTTAAGGTCACGGGAAGGATTATTTGATAACCATACCTGACTTGGTGAGTACATAGCTGTTCGAGCTTTGTCTATCCAATTTCAGACGTCTTCGTCTGCACTACTGAGACTGAGATTATAGAGCCAAGGTTGCTGTAGGATTGAACATCTTCGATTATAGTATCATTGGTGTTGGTGGTGTTTGTACTTGGTCGCATAACTTTTCTTGTTTGTTTTGATACAAAGTCCACCCTTAATTGAATTTTGATGACTAGCTTGAAGTTTGCTACTTAAAGTTATTTAATTTTTAAGATTGAAGCGGTTATTTCTAGTTCTTGCTTTGACCACAAAACAAGTGATGGTCTTTGAGAGACCGAGTTCAAATTATGGCCAGACTCAGTCATACCAAGATCAACGCTAACGCTATGAAAAGTAACAAACCGCAGAAAAGCAAAGTTGTAAAAACGTAAGATTAAAACAATCTGCTCTTCTCTCCGTCTTTCTGTCACTTTACCATCTGTACTTGCACTATACTTTTCATACCCTCAGATAACATAAAAGGATCTCTTATTTAGACTCCAAACTTACTTTCTTTTTTCAGCAACCTGCCAAGACTAACCTAATCTAACCTAAGTTATATTTCATTTAAAATATTCCGCATCAGGGTCAGGTAGAGGCTTGTGTTATCTTTCTTGTAGTATTAATATGTATATACATGTATACATATATAGTGACAACAAGGTCACCTTATGAAAGTATGTAAGAGTAGACTTAACATTTTGTTTCATCATATAGGACTAATGTTGTTGTTTGCGTTCTAATTAACGGAATTAGACCAAGAATAATTTAGGTTAACCAGACCGTTCTAATGCTTGCAATGTTGTCTGATTACTTAAAGGCATTTTGGCCGTTAGCGCTGTTTCATCCCCACGCATGGATGTTGTAAATATTAGGGATGCAAGAGCTCTTTATTCCCTTGTCGTGTTCGTTGGACTAAACACATGCTTCAAGTCTCAAAGAAAGCATTTCAGTGTCTCGGTTTTTGGAAGTGTTGAAATACCTCGCTCCACTTGACCTCCTTTTTATTGTAATGTGTCGTTAGGAAAACTCCCACATGTAACAAATTGGGTTGGTTATGGTGTAGACCTAGCAGTACATATAAACTCAATTAAGGTAGGGTACACCATTATTGTGTTGTTTACATTAATTATTAATTCAATTGCCTGTGTACTCATTTTCAAATTAAAGTTTCTTAATCTCTAACCCACTGTGCAGCTGTCTCATCGAATACTGCCTCTTCTTATCCCTAATATAATATATATTTATTGCAACTGCCTCCTCTTATCTTGTATTAAAATGCAGGCTTGATGAATTAAGCTTATTTTAAGCACAAAACTTAAATCAATTCAAAATTTTAACACTAACAAATTATGATTTTCTCCTCCGGTAAAAGTTTATACTCTCAACTTTGGTACAACTTCATTTAAACTATTGCAACTTGCAACGGATAACATTTTGCTACATTTTACAGTGTTTTAAAACTTCTCTACAAAAAAAAACAAAGAAACAAAAGTAAATTGATAATATCACATAATTTGCTTGCGAGACATTAGAATTGTTCTAATACCAGCTGCACTTTTCATAAACTTTTTCAATTTTTCCACAAAAATAGAAAAAATTGTGCAAACTCGTCGAGTCAATAAAATAAGAAAAAGTCATTCAACTTTTAACAGATTTTTTTTGTTCCCAGTTGTGCTATTTGACCGAGTTTAAGTAACAAATATAATTCACGCAAACATTTAGTTTGTTTTTAAGGTACAAATTTTTCAGCTGCATAAATTTACTTGGGTGTTCGTTAAACAGAAATACGGCCCGAAACTTTCCTGTGAAAAACAGTTTATTAAAAAAATGCTCATAATAAAACAACAAATGGAAATTTGTAGGAGGAGTAGATGCAGCAGCGTCAACAACTCACAGATTGTTGCAAATTGCCAGTTTCCTTTTTTTTTTATTACACCGGACATGAACAAAAAGCTGAAAGAGCAAAAACCAAAACAGTAGGAATCTCTATTTAAAGGTGCATTATGAGAAAACATCAAGTCACAAACTGGCCTTGAACACCTCGTAAACATTTTACTCGAACTAAAAGCAGACCAACAAAAACTGACGCAGTGTGCAATCATTGCCAACTGCTGCTACTTCTTCCTGTTTGCTGTTGTTGTTGCTCTTGCTATTATTATTGTTGTGGCTGCTACTCCCATATTTGGCCAGAAGGTTGGCTGACTGGCTGGCTGCTCGCTATTCATTTGGTAGTTCACTTGTGCTAATATGCAAAAAGTTCTAAGTAAGAAACAAATAAAAATGAACAATAAAAATAGTTTAGACGACAAGCAAGCACCAGCTGAATAGAAAAAAACTAGAAAATATTTTTTTTGGAAGCTGCATTTAGGCCGAGTTGAGATATTGTTACATTTCAGTTGTTTTATTATTGTTAAGGTGACTACTTAGTTTGCTTCGTCGGTTCAGTTCGGTTCGGTTCAGTTCAGTTCACTTCATGTTTCAGCTCCAGACCAGACTGACTGACATTCATGTCTGGCCTGCAGCCAATGTAATGAATGCGATAATATACACTAAACTTTGACACTTGCCAAGTACGAACAATTTTATCCGAAAGAAAACAAAATTCCAAAAAAGTGCAAAATTTGCCATTGCTGCTGCAACTGTTTGTTGCTTGTAGTTGTTGCTGCTGCTGATGCTTTAGTTGTTTGGTGTTGCTGTGGCATTGAGCTTTGTTATTGTTTCATTGTTGCTGCTGCTGGCGCGCACTTAAACAAATATTTTCAGGGTGGCAAGCAACCAGAATGTAGTAGTAGTTTATATTCGAGTTTACAGGATTTAAGTTATTTAGCATGTGCTAAGGATACGGGAAAAAAGTGGCAAGAAAAAAACAAGAAAATTCCAAATACAGACAAATAAAAACCCATCATATTTGACTTAAGTTTTTAAGGGGATTAACATTCGCTTTTTTATGATATGAAGCATTCCATTTTTTTATTTGGCTTTAATTCTTGTTTTATAAACTGATAACAGTTCTTTGCATCTGGTTCTTTAAGAAGACTCTTGGCCAAAATAATGAATGTTAAACAGATTTCTGTTTGAAAAAATCAAAGTTGAACAAAAATTAAAGAGATTAAATAGTGATGGAAGGCATATTGACAGCGTCTGTGGTCACTTCTATCATGAGCAATTGAATCGTTCGGGACTTTATCGGTTTTATCATGGAAGTTTGTTATTAGGAAAGGAAAGGATTTTTATGCATTTAAAATCGCATAGAAATATAAAAATATGTATTAAAAACTAATAAAATATGCATTTATTACATATTTTTTCAACATTTAATAACATCATTGCTGTTTTAACAAACATTTTGTCAAATCGTATGGGATATAAAATAAACCCGATGCGAACAAGAAGGAGTAAGGATACCTTCTAGAAGGGTGTGCAAGGCCTGCTCGCCTACTCATATCTTCTTTACACATGTTGTCATTGCGCGGTAGGTCTTCTGTTCTTGCTTCTTTCGCCAGAAATTCTTTAAGGCCTTTTGCTTTGGTAAAAAAACAAAACAAAACATGTTACTCCTTCTCTTCTCCCTTCTCATACAAGGTGGGCCAAAAGAAATCACCCTATTGGAAGATGCTCTTATTTTTGCAAATGGCGGCCAATGTCAAATCTGTTTTGACGTTTGTGAACTAGACAGATGTAGAATACAAGTGAACAAGGAATGGAGCGATACACTCTCCAAGAACGCGGAATGATCGTGTCTATTTTTTGCCGTAAAAATTCGTCTGCGGTGTTGGCGCAGCAAACTGCGCAAACACAGCGCCCTTTGGCCACCAACCTTGAAGAGTATGGGACCACACGAGACGCTGCCAAGAGTAGCTGGCCCCGAAGCGCCCGTTCTGCCGAGAATATCGGTTCAACTAAACATAATCAAGGAACAGAATCGAAGTTTTTCATTTGGAAAAAAAAATGGGAGCCTAACAACATCGTATGACTTCTTCTGGCCCACCTTGTAGAAGGAAGTGTGGAATGTGTGAATCGAAAAAATTCCTAAGCAGGCCTTTACTAAGGCCTGCACGAAGAAAGTCTTCTGCGTTTGACCGTTGGGAAGTTAAGAAGAACTTTTATTTACGTCAATGAATAAGTGTTTTTTAAATTGTCAAAGATAAATCTTTGACGATTTATTCTGAAAAAACATTTGTATTGTAAAAAGTTATTGAATATGCAAATGCTGCTAGTTCGCTACTCAGTTTCTAAATTTATGCTGTTTGAACTATAAATTATTGATGCAATTTGTTGCATTTTTTAGTCCATAATTTTATTTTATAACTTTATCTAATTTATTTTTAATTTCTTCACTTATTCTGTCTTTCAGCGCACACATTTTTTTTACCGCATTTTCAATTAATTCAACTTGAGCTGTTAAAGAATCAAACCCATCCGGATACACAAGTATCAATTCAGTGCTTAAGTTTTTTTTTTTGAATTTAAAATTTCTTTCACTTTGTTAATACACTCAGGGAAAAGCAGCAACTTAAAAATAAGAACGCACATTCACATTAATTTAATAATAATTTTCAATGTAATTGAAAATGTATATAAAAATACTAAAAAATAAATTAAATTAATAAATAAGTACTGTAAATTAATATTTTTCCATATTGTAATAAGAAATTTCAACATTACTAGACTTTCGTTAATGTTTATTATTAATTCAATATAGTTTTTTCTGGGTGTATAAATATAGTACTCGACATCATTCAACCACGCTCCCCATCTAGTTACCATAGGCGGTGGGGGAATTCGTATCCCTGAAACACGCAAAGGAGCTTTTAAATACACTTTCCATCCACATGAAACTAATACGGCACTGGTAAAGAGCGCTTAAAAAAATACACAAACATTTTTGGGTTTAAATGGGCTTTTATCCCATTCTTTTGTAGTTTGATTTTGTATTGAATTTTTCAAACGAATTGAGTTTTAATCCCAGTTGTGTTTTCGCTTTCGTTCTTTCACAGTCGTAAGAATTGCAAAAATACTTTGCAACTAATCAAAAACACCAACATTTGTTTTACAGCATAAAAAAGTTAAAAAATGTGTTAAAAATATACATTTATAATGAAATATGCAAAAATATATATTTATTTTAAAATATGCAAAAATATGCATATAAATCGAAATTGGGCACACACTATTGCCACAATTTGGAGTCAGGCTCGTAAAGAGAAGAAATATATATAGATCATTTCATGACTGTTATTTCGAAACACTTTTTGTTAAATATATACACAACTCTTCGCGAAAAAATCAAAAACTGCTCTCGCGAAATCGTATTTAGGAATTTCATTGGTGATAGGTCCAACCAAAATAGCCGCTATTTTAGATATCCGTATATATACCTGATATTAGGTCAACTGTTTTTTTTTGTAGACGTTCAATGGTATGAATGGCCAATGTCCCCGCATACGCCAGAATGTTGGTCCTTTCTTTTGCTCCGAAGGGCACATCTTAATTGTAGTTGCACGATACTCTGATGTATACAAAAGAAAGAAAAATAAGTCCCTCAATAATTACTTGGACTTATTTTCACTGCGTAGTACAACTATAAATTGAAATTTGCAGAATATACAAATATTTTTTTATTTATTCATGTGTAGTCTACTAAGCATTACAAAATAACAAATATATAGGGTCCGCCAGATAACTTTTTTTTTTTTGAAAACAGAGCGCAAAACATCGAGTGTAGCTTCGGCTGTGTGGCACGTAGCGCCGTCCTGTTGAAACCAAATGTTGCCAATATCCTCTTCTTCAATTTTTGTGAGCAAAAATTCGTTCAACATGCCTCCATAACGATCGCCATTGACTGTAACGGCCACTCCTTGCTCATTGCCTCTGGACAAAAATCCGCAATGTATGCGTGCGGGTTTTTTGTGCCCCAAATGCGACAATTTTGCTTGTTTACATACCCGCCAAGATCAAAATGAGCTTCATCTGAAAATATGATTTTTTTGGCAAAATCGGCATCTTCTGTAAGTTGTAATGTCGCAATATTTCCCAGCGTTGTTCAAGCGTATACACAAACACATTCGTTCAGCGGAAGGATAAAACTAATTATTTGTCAAATCAGACATGAGCTAAGTGTTACCATTCACGAAATAAGCACTAGTAGAAAAAACGCTAGATGGCGGACCCTTTATAACTTACATCACATTCATAAGTATAGGCTCATATATATTTTTTATATGTGTATGGTACAAGGGCGTGGCTCATTTTAATGAATCTCATCATGCACCTTTTTTTGTTTTAGAAAGTGTAGTAAAGTGAAGACTTCTGCTTGGATAATATAATACGAAAAACTGATTTGAATTGCATGGGCGGTGAGTGGTGGACGTGGCCGATGTTCTTCAAATACATTTTTTTCGTCAGAATTTAGTCAACTTTCAATGATCTAGGACCACTATTTAAAGTGTTTGCACAAATATATATGAAGTCATCCCACTGTGCGTCCCTCAGATGCATGGCAAGCTCACTGTAAACATTTCTCGTATAAAGTTCTTTTGCGGGATTTCGTATTGTTTACTGATTAATTATTATGAAAATTTATTAAAGTGTTTGCACAAATATATATGAAGTCGTTCCACTGTGCGTCCCTCAGTTGCATTGCAAGCCCACTGTAAACATTTCTCGTATAAAGTTCTTATGAGGGATATCGTATTGTTTACTGATTAATTATTATGAGAAAATTTATTACTTGGAGCTGACTTATGGCGAGTGTGTTAAGGCAACCCAAATTCCCAGATATCATTTCTTACATCACTGGACATTATTTTTAAATAAGTGAAACTTAACCCCAAAATTTTATTAATTATTTGTTGGGAAAATTTCGACTCGTTACTAATTAAATTAATTGGAAATGTAGAGATTGAAGAGGTAAAGCCGCTAGAGAGATGTGATACAATCAAAGTGTCTGGCCAAGAATACATTTAATGTTCTTGCTTAACGTTAAAACTGTCAACCTTAAATTGAATTTCCAAAAATTTTACAACATTTAAATTCAACTGAAAATCAAAGGGGCATTGGTAATATTTATTTAAGCATTTTTCAAAGAAGAACAGGGAAAAAAGTCACACTGAAGAAAACAAACAAGACGTAAACAGAACAAGAAACATAAATTTTCATTCAATAAACCTTAAATATATACATTAATAAAATCCCCAAAACTCGTACCTGCATCTTTATAAATTAAATTGCTTGGTTTAAATGCCCAATGTCCCGCTGTGGTTAACAGAGGATAAGTTGGGTTGTTTGCTGTGTTCTACAAAAAAGAAAAAAAACTCCTTAAGCTAAATATTTTTATATCACTTAAGCAATAATGTTTATGATAAGAATCGTGTAGGACAAAAGTTGGTATGAAATAAAGAAAAATAAAATAACCAACATTTTCTTATAAACATACACAAACAATAGATATGGTGATCCTTAAGCAGAGTCAGAAACTTAGGGAATGTATCATCATCTATTGGATACTAAATAAAATATTATAAAACAACAACAAAAGCTGCAGTATCACAGCATGCAATCGGAGTTTTACATACGAGTACGAGGATATTTATTTTTAATCGCAGGCTGTAACAAAATAAAGGTAAGAAAGATTGTTATCTTACTTTATTGTTGTTGTTGCCGTTTGCTAAAGTTATAAACTGTTTAAGAATTATTACTGCCAGCGTACCAGCGACGGCGAATTAAACTTACAACAAAAAGAATAAAAAAGAAAAAAATTATATAAAAAAGTGTTCATTGACTCGCTTAAGTTCTTTGTTTAAATCACTCGTGATTTTCTTATTTTTGTTGTTGTTGCAGTCTTGTTATAAGATTTGTCCTGATAATCACGTACACTATCAATTAAAAACAAAATACACAGCAACAATAGAGAGCCCTCCTTAAAAAAAAGTTAAATTATTGTTTGGATTCGAACCTTAATTTTTTTTAGTCTACTGTAAAATCAGTGTCAGTATTTAAGATAATGCATTCGTTAAGAATAAATGCATTCAAAATTTAAGCGAAAAGGCTAAAAATTATTGAATAGCGATTATTAGATCCATTTAGCGCACGCAAAAGGAGTTAACACGCTGCACAGTGGGGCCAAAGTTGCTTTATTTGCGGATCAATTCATATATCTACAACTACAATAGTGAGGGTCACTAAATTTTATATGAGTAGCTCTTAGATCATACTACGTATTCCAATAAAAACTTGATGGCATAGGAGGGGGAAGGGGGTACCCCTTATACATACAATGCAATTATTTGTCCTCCATATCTTCGAACTGTAATAGTGAGGCACACTAAATTTGATATGAATAAGTCTTAAAACAAGCTTACACTCCATCAAGATCTCGGTGCTATAGCAGGATACCTCCTCACAAAGTAATCATTGTTAAAGGCCGTTACACACTATCATATAAAGTCGGGCGGTCTACGAAAAAATACAACCCTGGTATGATGGATTTACATCGCACGACTTTGTATGATAGAGTATCACGGCCTTAAGTAATAAACATGATTTTTTAATATAGAAAATACCGAAGTAGACGCAAAAAGTATACGAGTATAAACGGTGCTTAACGAACCAAACGGACAACAATTCATGATTTTTGTATTCATGCACGCTACTGATGTATTAACTGTCATTGAATGCCTTCGGATACGAATTATATAAAAGTAGGGTTTTCAACAAGCCTAAAACAGACAAGTTTTCAAGCTTTGCGGAACTTATTTTAGTAAGAATTGTGTGAAAATTATTGAAATAAAAACTTAAAAAAATACTGGATCTCACTTTCGGCACAATGTACAGATTTTTGTCGGCTCACTGCAATAAATTCATAACTAATAAGCCAAAATGGGATTATTACTCAATTAATGCTTTAATAAGTCTACATGGCCTTATTACCAATTCGGTGTGGTGCAATTATGTCCTTATATTTCAATTGGTTGAATAGTGAGACAAATTTAGTTTATTATTATGACTTTATTTCAGTGAGCCGACGAAAATCACTACATCGTGCCGATAGTGCAATCATGGCTTAATAAAGTGAGTTAAGATTACACACGTTATTTTTTTAAATCAATAGTATATATTATAACAACCAAGATCACGCGTGACTCACACGTAACTAATGTATGACGCACTCGTAACAAATCATGACATTTGTACATTTCTAAAGAAAACACACAAAACAATGACAAACACAACAGCAACAAAAGTGTTTGTGGAACTCCTTAATCGCTTATTTCACATTTTGAGCCAAAAAAAAACCATTTTGTCGTGCACTTTTTTTGTTACAAAAATTAAGAAAACATTTTTTATCACTTTTTTCAAAATAACTTACAGTGTCTCGTAATTGTTTGTTAATAAGGTTTGGCAAAGTTGTAACTATGGTAAAGCTAAATAAATAAATTGAGTGAACATATAAATATAATCTGAACGTGTTTAGGCACTAAGGCAAGATTCATAGGGCCTGTCCCACTATGTCACCAACGATCGACTCGTCGCACAGTTACATTGGTAACAACAACAAAATCTTAAAATTAGTTTTTGTTTTGAATGTAAGTGTGCGTCAAGTCGAACGCTGTCGACATCGTGGGACAGGCCCATAGTTTTTTCATTCAAACGTGACTAATGCGTGACTCACACGTAATATTATTTTATATTAATGCAAGCAAAATCACGCATTAATTATGTGCAACTTACAAGTGACTAATGCTTGACTCAAGCATAACAAATCATGACATTTGTACATTGTACAACAGCAATAAAAGTGTTAGCAGATGTCGCTTAAAGATGTTTGTTGGTAAACTTAACGCGTGAGGGTATTACTAATTCGTATACAACTTCTGAGGCTCTACCATGAGCAATATAAATTTTTCTAATACAAGGCTCATATATATACATACATAGTCAACCTTTGAAATAAAATTAAAATCTATCCTGCATTGAGTCCAATTAATAACTTTATGTCCACTTAAAGTGAGAAAACCCATTTCTTTTTTCCACTTCCAATATAAACATTAAAAACAAAAGCACCGCCACAAATAATTTTGGTAAAAAATTTGAGCAAAGCATTTGAGTTGAATACCCGAACTTGATGATTTTATTGTTAGATTTACTGCTTTTTCAAAAGTAGTCAAGGTGAATAGGATTTAATTGCGAAAAGTTTTTAGCTTTTTCCGCTTATTTTTACAGTTTTCTCACACAAAGTTCAATTTTAATTTATTTTTTTGCCTACACAGAAAAAACTATTCACCAATTAATGTTTTCAATTAATAATTTAATTGATTCAATTAAATTTTTAATTGTATTAATTAATTTGAGTGGAAAAACTTAATTGATTTTATCAAATTGCTTATAGGTGAAAATTTAATTAATTTTTTAATTAATATTACAAATATTTTAATTAATATTACAAACTCATTCATATTACTTCTTTGTGTGTACACAGAAATATTTTTCCTGCATTATTAACATAAATTGAAAATATCTAAAACCAAAAATCAATTAAAATTGTAATTGACTCAACTATGCTTTGTAATTAATTAAATTTTTAAGCAAAAGTTTAATTGACTTATATATATTTTGTATTGATTTTTTGTTTAATTTTCAATTAAAGTTGTTTATTGCAGGAATATTTTTTTCTGTGTAGTGTTGTTTTCAAAATGAAAAAAAAATGAAATTATCGCTTTTGGTTCCTATGTGCGCTGGTGGGTGGCATTTTGGAACTTATTTCTTCAAAATGAAGTCGGATCGCTACCGTACCATGATTAATGATTTTTTGTTTGAAAATGTAGATGACATTGTTTCGGCCGAGTTGTGGTGAACGCAACCAACGACTAATTGAAATAAAAATTTCAATTGAACTCAATCCAATCTCTCAATCATTTCCTATTGGGCCGCATGAGGTCACTGGTTTATGCTTACAAGCCAGCGACAATTGACCGCTGGGAAGCGAATATTGTTCATATCATTCGCGACATACGACCAGTGATGCGGGAATATGTGCACGTCCAGAATGCGCTTCGTCAAGAAGCCGCTTTGGCCATATGCCCGAAATTATTGTTTGAAAGAAATTTCATTTTCTGTGCTATTTTTTACAATTTGAAATTTAAATTGGTCCTTAAAAAGACTCTATTATATATCGAAGTTAAAATCTTTCCTTAAAAGAAAATTTTGTTTAGTCCTATCAATACATTCCTTTCAACAACTGCCTTCTTTCTTACCTTAAACAGAAATGGTTTTAACTTGTTTGTTTTTTTCTCTTCCACAAAATAAATAACGTTGATGGAATAATGAAGCGATTTGAAATACAGATTAGATTCATAAATCTTGTTATAGACCCTTTTTTGTTTCTTTGAATATTTGACATTTTTTTTGTTTCCTCATAGATCGTACCTTATGTTTTTTCCCCTTATTCCTTAAGACAGCATGATTTCTTTTTATCTAAAATGAAAAAAAACATACAGAAATGCTAAAAAAAGGTGAAACATTACGAAAAGTGTTTATGACTTCTGTTTAAAATGAAATTAATGGGCACAAAATGTTTAAAGTGAAGTAGAACCAGGAAGAAAAAGGGTTGAGTCGGTAAAAACAAGAATGTTCATTTTTAAAATGCCTATAAAATTAATTAATAAATAAAATTTGAAACAAAAAATGTTTTCAACATTAATCAATACTTTTGAACGGTTAATTAAAGTTGATGATTTTTAACCAAATGCTTGTGTGTGAGTCTTAAAGTAGTATTGAAAGATTTAAACTTTATTTTATTTTTTATTAGTTTCTTATAGAAAATATTGATGTTGGCTGATGTTTATTTTTCTTATTTCCTATAATAATTTCGTTCGCGTATTTTGTATATTTTCTTATCTTTTCAATATCATTTGTCAAGTTGCTGAAGCACGTGTATCTCATAAATACTCGTTAGTATCAACGTATAAACATTTAACTGCGATTACTGCGATTATTATTTCTTCCCTTAAGCTCTTAAATACATAAACTTTTTTTTTTGGTGTACCATTTATTGCGACTTGAATGTTGAACTTGAAATCAGTGTGACCAGACTTTGAGATTGTAAAACAGGGTGTGTTCGTAAACTTTCAAACTTTTATTTAAAATGCAACACAAGTTTGTTGATAATTTGTTTTAGTAGTAATCATGTTTGTATATCATATTTTATATTTATTTGTGCGTTATCTACTTCAGTGAACCAGTTTAGAACATTTAAATTTCCATTTTCAGCGCAGTGATGCATTTACGAACACACCCACAGTTTTTTCCAAGAAGATCTGCTGCCTTTATTACAAGTAGGTGAGTGACACCAATGCTGACATCTTTCTATTGCGGTGGGAGAAATTGTCCAAACAAAAAGAGATAGCGGCAAAAACACCTTTGAAGAAAATATTGCGGGTCATCGAATTTATAAAGGGTGTTTTTTTATAGTGTGACACAAGTTTAAATCATAATAAAACAAGGTAATTGAGGTACGAAAAAATTTCGAATCAGAATCCTATACCGTTCACCATTGACAGTAACATTCTGACCATCATTGCTTTTGAAGACATATGGGCCAATGACTCCGCCAGCCCATAAAGCACACATAAAGCAAATAGTAATTTTCTGTGGATCTAAAAGCTTTTGTCGAAACACTATTATTTCGACAAAAGCTTGTGGATTCTCCTCACTCTTAATGCGACAATTCTGCTTATTTACGTACCCATTCATCCAGAAATGGGCTTCATCGGAAAATAAAATTTCAGCCCATTCGCCAAATTGGTGGCGCATGCGATGGTCGTTTGGCTTTAATTTAATTTAATTAATTGAAAGCTTTCAAGCCAAGATCCGTTCGTAAAATCCTCCATAAAGTGGAAGGACACAACTTACTTCGCTGAGAACGGCGACGAATTGATTGATTACGATCATCTTCAATGCTTTCCCGTACAGAGGCTACAGCTTCTTCAGTGCGCACTGCTCGGCATCTCAAGGGATGCACATGATCAGTAACAGTAAATGTGGTCCAAAAACGATCTGTTGTTCTTCGAATTAGCCGCTCTGAAGGACGGTTATGTGCACCATAAAATAGAAGATGATTAAAAATTACAACAATTTGCACGCGTTGCTCTGGTGTAAGTCGATTCGTAATGAAATTTCAAAGAAAACTTAATAAAAAGCTCGAAGTCGAAGAATTTAAGTTGCTTTGGTCTCAATATTTACAACTTTTGTAATATCCATTGGTTTGATTATTTTAATTTTACGAATTTTTAATTCACGAAACCATTTCCTTTTATTGAGGCTTCATTTTGCAATATTTTCAACACCTTTTTTATTAGAAATGAAAATATCTTTATTAATTAATTTGCTTTTTTACTTTCGCTTTTCACTTCATAACTACTCATGTCCATCTACTTGCTCGAAAATCAGTTACTGACACCAGCAAATAAACCTTAACTTGAATAGAATTGAATGACTTTTCTATTTATGGTGCCAGGGATACTATTTGAACATTTTTAAATGAAAATGGCCTTTATTGTTTCTCGAAATATCCCCATTTTGCATTCGTTCAAACCATTTGTCAAAGCAGTTTTTCCCTTCTTCTTGAGGCACTTCCAACACATGGTTTTTGAACGCTTCAACTGCTTCTTTGGGGAACGTAAATCTTTGAGCACGCAGTTTACCTTTGATATTCGGGAACAAGAAGAAGTAAATGGGTGCCAAGACTGTAAGGAGAATGAGTCACCAATTCGATATTTTCACTGCTCAAATATTCACTTGTTTCACGAGATGTGTGAGAGTTCGCATTGACATAATGAAAAATGTTTCGTCTTCGGGGGTTAGTTTTACGAATTTCTCCGAAGACTTCCGGCAAAAAAATGGTGGTATACCACTCAAAATTGATAGTTTACGTTGATACAGCGAAACAGTGGCCACATGGCCCATTCGGCCCAAGAAACAGACGACCAGCTGCTATGCTGTGCTTCTTCCATGAACAACTTTTCTTGGATTTAGCTCGTCTTGGAATACCCACGCGGTCGCTTGCTGTATTGTTCCCGGCTCCTAAGCATATATCCATGACTCGTCTCTCCTGTCACGATTTTATACACGTCTTTTGAAGCACAAGGGCTGAACTTTTTAATAATTTATTTACACCACTAGACGCGATCTTTTCTTTGAGCGATTGCTAAATAATGGGGTATCCAACGAGAAAAATTTTTTTAAAGCTATGCTATTATATTGTTTGACTATTACAGTTATAAATTTATTTTTGTTTTAATTTATTTGTTTCCCAATTAATTTATTTTTCGAACCAAGGTAAAAGTCGAAGACGAGCCAAAACACGTGCAAGCAAAGCAGCTGTCAACAATTAACTGAAGATTCAAAATGGCAGAAATTGTCGGCATAAGTGAGACACATGAGTCCAAAATAACGCCACAAAAAAATCAAAATTCGAATATACGTAACTCGCGAAAATTCAAAATTCGCGATACGTTTTGAACAAACCTCGTACATTAATTTAATCGTACGCCGATAGAAAAGAAAATAATGGGAAATAAATGGAAATGGTTTTGAAATATTTGCGGCGAATTGGACATACCCATATAATATAATTTGATTGCATTGTTATTTAACACATTAAGTTTGTTTTATATAGCTAAGCAGCATAGCTATAACCGGGTGTCCTAGGACACTTCTCTTATTTTTTTTATAGCTAAGTGTTCATGCAAAATCGAATGTATTAAAGTGGAACTAATGTGCAAGGATGATTCTATCTCACAATCTGTCACATGGCGATTTTGCATTATCAGTTTGCGCACTGCATCGATGTATTGTGGCACAACAACCGCTTTTGAACGACCTTCAGGGAATTCATCGGCGACGGAACTACGATCATGATTGAATTCATTATAACAGCGATATACTGTGGTTTTGATGGTGGTTTATCGCCATACAAATACTGAGTTTATCGACACATTCTTGTTGAGATAATTCACGTCGAAAGTTGTGAAAAATAATCCAACGAAAACCTTCTCTTGAAATTCCATTTTTTTTGTCAAATTGATTTTCTGAACTCACTTTAAAGAAACCAAATAGCACTTTTACATCAAAATCAAAAATCTCCAAACAATCAGACATCTCTCGTGCTAATCACACTCGTTCGTAAAATTAAAAACTACTACAATTTAGAGCGATTCGCTTGACTTTATAATAACGATTGAAGACTTGTCCCTTATTCTGTAACTCGCTAAATCTAGATAAAAACCTATTAAGGGCCATTATTATGACTTCACGATAAACTTCCCAATAGTTAATCATTAGTTTAGCAAAAGTGAACTATAAAGTGACCTTTAAAATTTTCCATTATTACATCTGTCCGATAAAATAAATAATAGAATTTTTGTTTGGTGGCAACATTTCTGTGGATCTTGTGGATATTTATTGTTGAATAAACTTAGTAGCAACTTGCTTTTGTTTATTTGCCAAATTACAAACAAAAGTAAACCATTTTTGTCACTTCTTTAATTCTTTTTTGTACTATTATATGTCTGGCCACCCAAAAATTTATATTAAATTCAATACTAGAAATAATTGCGATAAATAACAACAACAAGAGTAAAAATATATACATACATTGTCTCGTGCAATGTTTTGCGGTTGTTGCAGTCGTTACCCGCCCTTGCAATTAAGTTTTCGCTACATTGATTATAACAAGACTCGGCAACGCAAGTGTCTACTCGTTAACTTCATTTAGACACTGAGCGGCGGATATATGGGAGTGTGTGCTTGAATTTTTATATGCAATATGTGCGTATGTGTGTGTGGGTAAGTGTTAATAAGTGTGCATGGATAAATAGTGTGAGTTAAAAAAAATTCGCACGGTTCTTTTGGCGCGTGTGAAAACATTTCGCATGGAAAATATAAGACTGTGAATTCCATACTATTGTTTATAAAAGCGCATTTATTAACTAAACATCTACACACATAAATATACAAGCAATGTTTATACTTTTAGCATCAACGAGGGCAGGCTGAAAGGCACTTTTAATAAATAGTAGATTTTTTTTGCTGTTTTTTTTTTGGTGTTCCCGCCTCATTTATTTTAAAGCAATATTGTTTCATTGCAAGATTTGTAGGCATCGATATAAGTATGTAAGCATGAAGTTTCATATGGCGTGGCAATATCCACTTTTTTTGATAATAGAAGCATACGAAAGCCACAACCTTGAGAGAATTTACTAGTTGCGTTTATGTTCCTGTGTGAAATTGGTTAAAGATATAGCTGGTCACGTTGCTACTTTCTTTGCTCATGTCCATAGGCGTAGAAAGGCATTGCCTCCCCCCTGGAATTAATTTGTTTTTGTTTTTTATTTATTTATTTTGGAAACTATATCACGGTTTGTCTAGTCATGAATGTCAAGGTAGGCGCCAAGACAAATAAAATACATACTAACAATACAAATATACTCACATAAAACTTATGTATTTATTTTCAGGAAAATATCACAATTTTTACAACGCAATTTAATTTTTTAAAGCAATAAACTTTTTATGCCGAATTTTGCTTTGTTTACTGTAGTCAGCTGTGTTTCTTTTTTAACACAATTATCAGCTGTTAAATCGGTTGTCAAAAAAGCAGTGCTACCAACTTAAAGTTGTGAACCTGGAAAAACACACTAATGCTGAAAATGAAATAGGTCCAGAAAAAAATTTTATTTGTTCTTCATTTCGTGGAAAATGATTAAGGGACTTGATTTATTTACGTTCGTTCAATCAATTGAATTTTGAAAAATCCCAAGTTTCTCCAATAACATGTCATTTTACACCATTTCATAGCAAATTAGTCTCAATTAAATTCTTGATAAAGATTAGAAACCTCATATACATATTTACAAAAAACAATTAAGAATTAAAAAATATACAAACACAAAAACCTAGAAAAATTCAACAAAAATCACAACATATTTTGTTTAACAGTGTATCCGGTTTAATTATCACCACGTTTAACTATCTTTCACGGTTTTAGTTTTATTTCCCTAACAAATTACTTTAGCTAATTAGCTTTAATTTAATTATTAAGTTAAGCTAATCGATTGCCTTAAATATTTTCAAAATTGGTCAAACTCTCCGAATTGAATTGCTGAAATTTTTCAACAAACAATAACTTTTTCGTATTTCAATAAATTTCAATATTTGTCTATTTTTGAATAAAATATTTAAGCAAATTGATAAGTATGTATGTCCTTCTTTAAAATAATTCCAACAAAATTTAAAAAGTCTAGGCAATGAGCTCTTCCTTAAAATTAATGTAAATATGTAGAATTGTCTTAAATTAAGAAAAAAGTTAAAATTCGGTTTAACACTGTACGGACGGTTGTCAAAATAAACAAATTTTCAGTCCTTCGTCGTATGTAAATGTAAATGCACATAGAAACTTTTGGTTTTCAATAAGAAATCCGTTAAGTTGTTTACATTTCCTTCTTCTTATCCAATGCATGTCATGGGTTTGCTGTTGTTATTGCTGCTGCAGCTGTTACTGTTGCCAGCATCGATAGTAAGGTATTGCCATTGTGTTGCTAACAGCTCTACTTGGAAAAACAACTCTTTAGTCGATGTTTGGTGTTCACTTTCGTTAGTGACTTACGGCCCTTTTCACAATGTACAACTAAAAGCTAACAGGGATTTTAACGACAAGTTTTGCATGAAGAATTTGCAGTTAAAGTTCACGTTAAATTTTAATCATACATTGTGAAAAGGGATGTGAATGTCAGTTTTTCTTTGTGTATAAACTAGGGATGTAACGAATACAAGTTTAGCGAATGCGAAAGCGAATAACATATTTTAATTTTTGCGAAAGCGAATGCAAATATTACAATACGTTAAAAAATCACATGGAAATAAATTTGTATAAGAATCTGAAGTTGTGTTGTATACATAGATGCACTACATATAACATTTTATTTAAATTGTGACTTGAATTGAACAAATATTTATTAATTTATTACAAAGAAAAATTTTTAAAACAGAAAGTTAAAAAAAAAGATAAAGATATTAAAATTAGTATAGATAATAATTAAAAATATTTACAAAATGTTAGCTAATCAGCCCATTCGTACTTTGGCCTGGTATTTTGTGCAACATTTCATGTGAAATGCTGTCAAAATACAAATTAAAAAAAAATTGAAATGAATTGATCATGAAAAAATGTTGCAGAAGTAGTATTCTGCTCATCTTGAAAAAAAATATGAAGTATATATTCAACATTTTAAATTTTCATGCGAAATAATATGATTGGAATGAATGCTGCTCAATATTTTTCAAAAGTTTGAACAGACTAGTCGTAAGTAGAAAATGTTTTTGCGCAAATCAAACACTGCCTTTTCTCTTTCAAAAACCGAAAACTATTTCCAAACACCGCTGTAATTATATGTATATTTTTCGTGCTGGCTTAAAATAATGTTCGTCTTTTTGACGTTTGTTAATCGTAAACTGTTTTCGTAAAAGAAGTACACAATTTTTTTTGTCTTTAGTATTCGCTTGATATATTCGCATACATTTTATCGAATGCGAAAGCAAATAATTTGCGAATGCGAAAGCGAATGCAAAAATTCGTTACGTCCCTAGTATAAACATACACACATATATATGCTCATGTGTGCGTGTGATTACGTTTATGTGTAAGTGAATTTTTGAATGTGCCCTGCAGAAAACATGGGGTTAAGTGTCAAGTCACCACTTTTGTCGACTATATTGGTCACATTGTCAAACGAGCGTCTGCATATTAACATTGTTTTTGATGCGTAGAAAATATTTTGTCAGATACACACAACTATGCTTCTTCTTAATGTTTTAAATGTATTAAAAAATAATTAAAAAAATCAAATAAAAAGAAATTGCAAAAGACAAATAAAAAGCAATTCATTTTGTAATTATAAAAATAAAAATATTTTAAAATGAAATAATTGTGGAAATTTTTATGAGCCTGTAGAAGATTTTGTGGGATCAGTTAAAAAGTCCAGTCCAGTAAGTCCAGCTTCATACGTAAGTGGTTTGATTTTAATAATTCGACGGAACCTTGAATTTTTCATTTATATTCGCATTTTCTGCAGGGTGTTCATGTGCATTGGCGTGTATGTAATCATTTCTAATTAAACTTTTTTCCCACCATCCCTGCAATGCTAGTGTTTATGTATGTCCGTCCATCTTCCAATCAAAATATTTTCTTAGCTCTATTTTCATTTCGTCTGAAATGAAACGTATTAATAAAACGAGTAGATGAGATGAATGTTTAGATAAACTGCTGTGATACATACAAGATTGTTCATCAGGCAATATGTCTTCTTAAAAAAAAAATTATATGAATTAATTTCAACTTTATTTATTTTGAACTTCAGAGATAATTGAATAAATATTTTCAAATGAAGTCATACATAAATCCATTCCAAGTCAAACAAGCAAACAATGGGTTTTATGAACACATTAAAAAAAAAGCAACATGAAAAGATTATCTATAATGAGCATTCATTGTTCGGGGAATTGTTTAGAAAAATTTATAATTTGTTTTCATTTCAGTTGAATTACGTTTAATTTAATTTATAAACTTGAGAAATTATCTATACATATAAAAAAAGTTAAAGTAGATATAACGAGAAAGTTTGCTCGGAAAAGGATTGAATTGCCACCATTCGATTTTTTCGATGAAAAGCTCTGGAAATTTTATAACATGTTTTACCAGTTTTTATCGGAAAGAAATGCATTTGTTTCTTCAAATTTTTAATTTCTTTCTTTCTATAGATTGTAAGTACTTTTAATCCAATATTTTAGAATTTATCTATACCGAATGTTACGCATGAAAAAAGGTAATGTTAACTGGCCACTTTATACAATATCCTTCTATAGCAACTATGAAGTAAAGGGGAGGAAGGCTTGGATTACCATTCAAAGCAAATTAAATAATCAATGGCTAATGAGTTAAATACATGGTTGCTAGTAAAGTAAGGAATAAATTCGACATTAGTACAAGAAGAAAGAGATTTACAAAAGACGTAAAGCCAGTAATATTAAAGTAATCAGGGCGCTGGATTCATCTTAGCACTTACGAAGCACACCTCACTCGCTGTCGTCTCAAAACCTTGCGGCACTGGCAATTTTGGTTACTTCTCTATTTGCCTCTATAAGAATATAATAATGATTGCATCTGCTGCTGCTAAATACATTTATTTTTAAATAAAATTATGAATACTTCTGAGATGAAGTCATCAGAGATGTCTCAAGCGACATATTTCTTTCTGTTACAAACATAAATAATAACTAATTTTTACTTGAGTGATGCTCTTATTTAATTAGGATTTTTTTAATTATCTGATCTCTTTTTAGGATTCCGTACACCAAACTCTTAAAATGTTCAAAACGCTAAAACTAAAAGAAACCCAAAATAAAAAAATCGCCAAAAGGAAAGAATCGCCAAAACTAAAAAAAACCGAAAATTAAATAAATCGCCAAAAAATGTTAAAAACGAAAAAAAATTCCAAAACTAAAAAAACCTCAAAAGCCGAAAAAGCACCAAAAACTAAAAAAAACCGCTAAAAATATTAGCGTGTTCTTTAAATTAAAAAAAAATTCTATTTCAGTTTACATATTCGACTGTGTGCCTAAAATTTGTATAGTATTGCATATGGGCATTTCCACGACAAAGTTCATTTTTTTGTCGCGTGCAACAGCAAGCAACTAAGCTTATATTTTTGAGCAATGTTGCTAGATTTTGCTTAAAATTTCACCTAATTTAGAGCTGCTGACGCCCTATAAAAATATATAAAGAAGTAAAAAAAAGTAAAAAAAGTTGGTGTCACACGCTACAAAAAGTTGATATTCCTGTGGAAATGCCAATATCCAGTCTCTGTACGAAACCCTTCGTGTGAAAGCCAAACTCGCACTTTACTGAATTTATTTGAAAACAACATTAGTTAAATGGGCGATTTTATTAAGTAAGACCAAACGTGGCCTTTTTGTTAAATTTTTCATATTTTTTTCGAGCACCTCGGTCCCAATTATTTTGACAAAACGTTCGCCTCCGCACAGGCTTCCAATAAATAAGAATCGTCGAGTTTGTCAAACTAGATATTTGCTTATGAAATGATTTAATTGCTGGAGCCAAATCGCTCTCCAGCGACTCATTTCTTTAGGTTTGGAAACAAGAAATAGGCACTCTTGGCTAAGTCCGAAAATAGGTGGGATGTGGGCCCAATTTGTAGCACAATTCACGGATTTATACCATGCACATGTGTGCATCCTTGCATTGCCCTGGTTTAAAATAATTTTTTTCTTAGGTATATGCGGAAGTTTTTTTCATTCAAATTCTCATTAAATGTCGCCAAAAATCGGCATAATGATTGATTTTTTTTGCTGGATTGAAGGTGTTAATATGGATTATACCGCGTGTATCTCAAAAAACGGTCGCCTTGACTTTATTGACTGAAAAATCCACCTTGGCGTTCTTTGAAACCGTTTCAGCCCGAGAAACCCACTGTTTTGACACCTGTTTCATCTCTGGTATGTTGTGGTGGATCCACATTTTGTCCACGGCTACGAAATGGCACAAAAACAGGTCCATCTTACGGTTGAATAATGCCAAACTCTCCTGCGAAATTGTAACACGATTGCGTTTGTGGCTTTGCGCAAAACTTTCTCCTACCTAAGTCGTTATACAAAATTGAACTACTTCGCCATGTGAGATCCCCATGGCGTTCACAATCTCCCTCACTTTCAAACTCCGTTCGGTCAACAGCAACATATCGTGAGTTTTTTTTTTCAATTGTTTTGATTTTAGAGAAGAGAACGATCGGCATCTTCGCTTGTACGGCCTCAACGAAATTAAGTAAGTCACTTACTTAACATTTAAATAGAGGATAAATAGCCCCTCCCCCATAAGTCTTGGTTTGAGTGATAGTTTGTTTCCGCAAAAAATAATGCCTAATGAGCATACGAAATTCACTTTTTTCCATGTTATTCTCAAACCACGCGGCTGTCTGCTATACATGGCTGTCAAACCCAAACAAAATGTCAGAATTATTTTACAGTAGTTGACGGACAGTTGCTTATTGACGCAAGCAGTATTGCCATTACGTTATGTTAGGTTATAACAGCCAGCCGATTTATAGTAAAACCAGCCCACTTGGGTCCGTTGAGGTCCCGTTGTGCTACCTGGGCGGATTGAGGTGGACTACCCATCCTCATTCCCTCTATTCACTATTTATGTTTTGTTAAAACGAACCCGAAAGGCGTATGAATGAATTCACATTGCCGGAGGTCACATTCTGACAGGCTCTCGAAACCTTGCAGTATCGGAGCCCCCATGCAGATTGACCGCACCTCCGCGAGTGCTGGGCAGTGACAGAGAAAGTGTTCAATATTTTCCTCCTCTTCCTCGTCATGACAGCTTCTACAGTAGTCATTATAAGGTAGATTTAATCTACCAGCATGTATACCTATATAGCAGTGTCCCGTTAGGACTGCAACCAAAGTACGGAGTTGTCCTCTTGGAATCCTCCCCAATATTTCGGACCTCCTCATGTCATAATAGGGCCATGTCATTCTAGAGGCAGAGCATGTTACCTCATTTGACCATCTAGCCTGTGCAACTCTGAGAAGGTCCTGCTGTATTTGCATTTTGCAGCAATTCATCGGAACACCCACCAACCGATCAGTGTCCTCATCCTGCATTTGAGCTCCAGCCTTAGCCAGCTCATCCGCAATATCATTTCCAACATAATTCGCATGTCCTGGATGCCATTATAGCTCCAGATCGGCATGCATTCCATTAAGAAGCGGGAAATTTTAAAAGTGTATAGCATTTTATTTGTGATATTTCTTAAATTTGAAGATAAACCGAAGCCCCTTTTATAAGCTTATAATTTTTTCTTTGTAACAAAATTTCTTTTCACATCAAACTGCAGCATGAGAAAGCGGACACTTTGCATTTGATAAACAATATTTGATAAAAAAAAAAAAAAATTTGATAAAAGTGCTTTTATCCCTCTGGCAAACTTATATCCTGTTTCACAAACTTAATATTAAATGAATATACCAGGTACTAAGTGATTAATAATACCACCGGATATAACACAACATGACTGAAGTGTGCCACAAAAATTAATTAAAAAAAAAAAAATTATTTCAAGTATTAATCAATAAACATAAATTTTATTCATATTAAGCAGATCATAAGGGTTGATATTCCATACGAAGTATTCAGTAAAAAAAATCCTCATTATATATGCGTGTATAATTTTCCAATAAAAAAAGTACATAAATAAATAAAATGAACACATTGCGATTCCTTTATGAATGAAGCGTCACAGCCATTCAATTAAATGATTTATCAAAACGAAGGAACAAAAAGCAAACAAAATCATTAACAAAGCTTCAGAGAGATGAACCCAATAGGAAGCCCTAAAAGAATTACATATTTTCTAAAACAGAGCTGAGCAGGCACTTAAGTATTTGCAAAATATATATGTATGTAAGTTCTTCTGCTTAAACAACCAACTATTATCCCATCACTCCCTTATAAAAAGTGTATGTTTCCTAATGATTATTGAAATGAAGTCTCTTCAATTGCCTGGCGACTGCAACCACCATGGACGGACGGTCACCACGGCAATAGTGCTTGTCAGCCATAGAGGCAAACACAGCAACACAATTCTTTATTCAAAATACCATTAATTAATGTATTCATTATGTTAATAACCAGGGTAAAAAAGCCATGTATAATTTTATTACACAGTTAATACAATTTCCATGGACAGACTTAATGACACTCACACCAAAGTAGATAAAAAGTTGGAAAAAAGACTTTTAATCTAAACTGCTGATGAGTTGAAATATAAAATATCGTTTATCTTCCACATTTTTCTTATGTCATTAAAATAATATAAACAAACAATTTTTTGGCCTTTGGGGCATTATCGTCATCATCGCCAACAGCTTAAATCATTCACATTATCATCATTATCATTATCGTCATTTGTTATTCTATGGCAAGAATATGATGGCTTTTGTTTGAGGTCATTACTGATTTTTTATGTTTGCTGCTCTTTTTTTTTTGTCACGGAAATATGTATAAGCTATCAAGTGCTTAAAAGCGTCCGTCTTTTTAAAATTATAGTCTTTGGTCTTTCTTCCTTCTGTTGACGTGTAAAATTTCTCTCTGCAAAATTTATGCATGCCATCTGAAATGTTTTGAATTTCACTGCTTAAAATTAAAAAAATGTGCCAGATGACAATATTTTTATTAGAGCATGTTCACTCTTTTCTAGGCAAAGCATTTCACATCAGCTGATTTGGTATACGATTATCCATTTAATAGTTTTTAAATTGCAGGTCTGGCTGTCAGCTGTTAAATATCCGCCATTTGAAGTGCCACTTATTTAGATCACAGTTTTTTTTTACGAATATGGATCGTTAAACGACCGAAGAACGCGTAAAAAGAGTCAAAAAAGTGATGGCAACTTTTCAGGCATGTTAGGGTGATTATAGTCGTCATAATCGGCCTACTGTGCAAGTAATTGGCAAGATTATAAAGAAATTTAAAGGGAGTGGAGGCGTTACAGATATAGTCAGGCCTGTGCATGCGAAAACATTGCTTCCGTTCTCCGCAACTGGGCCTATCTTACGGCTCATCCACATAAAGTAGAATTCACGCAAAAATTATATCCAACTGACCGTTCACAACACCTGAGATATGCTGATTGGGTGGTAAAGTAAAACTCTTTCAGTTGGTTTTAACGTAAACAAGCAAAATCATATCATGTGGGCAATTCCACAGAAATGTTAACTTTTTGCTACGTACGATGACCAACCAATTTAGCTTTTATTTCAGATCACAGCTATCTCAAAAGGATAGTCTGCTGCAACCAATCTAGAGGCGGTGATTTAAATAACATTGTATATATTTCGTAATTAATAGCAAGGTCCAAGCATTTTAATGAAAGACAAGTCTCATGGAAGTCTTACCTTTATTTGTGTTAAAAAATGGAAAACCCTATATAAGCGTAGTGTGTCTTCATTCGTAGGTCAACTCTATGCTGTTGAACGCTTTTGAGGGTGGCTTTGGCTGAAGTAGTTAGCACGTTGACTATAAAACCAAAGCTCCTGAGTTCGAGCCCGGTCACCGACAGTCATTAGTAACAATAACACGCATTTTTCTGATGTGCATTAGTGTCCGTTTGTATCAGTTGGTGTGGGAAAGCTCAAGTGATGAAAGCAAAGTCTCTGGTCTATATGAACTATACCGGTTTCAGCGGATACTAATCCTAATGTAACAGCAGAGCGCCCTCATCCGTCGGTATTGTCTAGCACAAACTTCAGCGATGTAAAATAACCAATAAAATGGCTACTTAAGCCCTTGTGGACCAAGGCATGAAATCGTTGAAAAAGTGAGTGTTTAGGTAAGTGAGTAGTTAGGTAATTCTTATAACATTTTATAAACTTATTCCATGGTATTTAACGTAACAAAACCTCACGTGTAACAAAACCTCAGGTATACAGCAGAAACAATTTCAATTTACCGTTATTCTGAATATTCGAGGTTGCCAATACGCAAAAAATATTATTTCAAATTTTATAATGTACTTAAAAGTACCTTTGGGTAATAAGAATAGAAATATGTTTCTTTTTCATTTTATAAGCTCATTAGTGTTATGGTACTTATAAGTACCGTCGGTCGATATGGGTTTAAACACAGATTCGTAAATTCAATAGGCCTCATTAACACCACAGGCACTGCAACAATGCATTAAAAAGCTGAGTTGTAAGCTTTCATCTATGTCTTCCTTCACCACCTGTCTTCTCTATCACTATTCCTATCCTGTAAGGAAGGCAACACTCTGGCCTTCATTGCCAGAGTGTTATTTCTCTTAAAAAAAATGACATAGACATAAAAATTTGAAACCAAAGTTATATTTTGAATCTCGAAAATGCATTTGCCTGTAGTATCAAGTTGAAAAAAAATCCCTAATGTTGCCCTAATTCGAACAAAATATCTCAAGCAAAATGGTTTAAATTAAAAAATCGATGGTTTATGGTTTAAATTTAGTTTAGCTGCCCTCTGGTGAACATTTTTGGGTTTTAAAATTTATCAAATTTAAGCGGTCTAGCTATAGCGAAACTGCTTTTGCACCTCCATATCTGACAAAGCTTTCTTTAAAAAAACTCTCAATCTTCGTATATGAAATTACCTCGAAGCCGGTTCTGGGCCTAAAAATTAAGTCAAATATTTAATTTTTATAATTATAATGAAATATTTTGCGAATAAGTTTAAGATAAGTAAGCAAAAATTCCATGTTTGCACTAATAAATGATAAAAACTGTCGAACATAACACTCAGTTGTGATTCTCAAAAATTCATACCATAAATTTTGCATAAACATTTTTCCAAGTACTTTTTGACCACAATTTAGTACTTTTAACACTGATTTGATACAGTACTCGTAAAACTTACACGCTGTAAATTTCATCCCTTGAAAAAAATTACTACCAGGGCATAAAGCAATTCAATTACAAGAATGCTAAGTATCAGCGCTATTGTCATTTTAAATAATCCCGTAAAGGACCGCCAGGAACATTAAAATATAAAATATTGAATATTTTATTAAGCCACAATATGCCTGATGCTTGAATAACTTTTGTGACAATAAATTACGATGACTATGATCACTTGTAATTATTGTGCTTTGAAATTAAAAAAACAAAAGCAAAACAACAAAAAATTTCCCAGCGCCTAAAGTATGCATACTAAAAGAGAGGGAGGCACTAAGTCCTTAAATATCCTTAAGTGAAAAGATAATAAAATATTATAAATCTATAAATAAATACAAAAAGGATGTACTCGTATGTATATGACTGCACAGAGACACACGCTCCCTTTACTGTCAAAGTACATGCGGAAAAATGCACAAAAATAAATATGTATGAGTATAAAAGGCAACTGTATCTATTAAAAACAATTACAACAATTCTCTAGCGTCCTCAAATGCATTTGCCTGTAAGTGTTGCTGCACGTGACCAAAGGATATGCCGAGGTACACAACAAACAACAATTTGCGTCCAGTCCTTTAGATTCCCAGCAGCATGAAAGTGAGAAAAGTCATACGAATATTTCACATTGCCTTTGTGCTTAATCGAGCGGAATTCCAGATGTAAATAACCGCGTACAAGCAGGATAAAACTGGGAAAAATGAAATAAATAAATAAAGTTAAAAGCAAAATGAAACGTAATGAAAACCGGCGAAGAATGAGGGGTTGAATGCCACATGAATGTGCAACAGCGTAAATACGAATGCATGTAAAATGCAAAGTATTGAAACGATATTTATGCCACACACGAGCCATTTCATTTAGAGTCTTTGGGAGCGTGTGTGTTCGATGCACAAAACTTTGATTGCAGTCTATGCAAACAAAACCCGGAAGCAACACATCCTACAAAATCCTTTTTAGCTTCGTTTACAAACACTTCCATTTATATTCCATTTTATATATATTTTGTTTTATTAAAGTTCAAGTATTTTACTCGTATGTAACTTATAAACTCATATAAAGTCTTAAATATTTTTTACCCATTACTGGTATAAATACCCAAAGGAATACACGGTGGCTGGAAATGCAAGGCGCAGCACAGTGGGGCGTTATCAGAATTTTATGGAAGTTCATAAAGCGTTTCTAAATAAAATTTCTGACGGTGGCGTAGAAGTTTAATTAAATTTTGAGGAACTATTTTGGTAATGAGTAGCAGGTTTTAAAGGATTATCATCACTACTTGGGTACTACCTGTTACTATTGAAGAAAATAAGTATTGATTCATATAATTATGTGAAAGTTTCTTGTTCTTACTAAAAGTAAATAAAATCAAATTTTGCGCGCTATGCTAATAACTTATTGGAATAAAGCATTTACTTGCCTTAAATCTGGGACAAATTAAAAAAATTTATTTATAGAAAGTTTATAGAAGCCAAGCAAAAATGCTCGTCTTTCTATTTATATTGAAAACAAAAAACGAAGCATTAAAATTTTGTTTCAATATAAATAGGCTGACGAGAATTTTTACTTGTCTTCAGTATGCTGGCAGTAAATTTTTTTCAAGAATAACTTTTCTTATTCGGGCTTTCGAGTTCAGTTTGTTCAAATAATTTTTCCATAACAAATAAAAATGTTTTTAATAATTAATATGACTCTGTTAAGAGGACAACATATTTTAGTTTAGACTGGTGGGAGAAATGCTGCATTTTCTGTTAATTTCAGTGAAAATATAAGTTTATTTTTTTAAACTTCTCAAACTTAAGTAGTTACGACTTAAATGCTGATAGTTTGGGGTTTTCAGATTACAAAAAAGCGGCACCAGGAACGGCAATAAAAGAGCCCTTCGTCTCTTAAAATTTCTTTGTTTCTCATTGTAAAGTTCCCTCTTATAAACTCATAGAATTTTACAATATCGATAGCAGATTTACCATGTATAATTATTTTTGTACAGCCCCATTGTGCAGCAGTAGTTTTTTTTACTATTGCTTATTTTCATTTATATTCCAGAGTAATAAAAAATTAATAAACAAAAATAGATTTTAATGACTTGAGAGTATGAATAAGGGTATGCTGTTGGCTGAAGTAGTTGACAGTGTTCGAGAGCGTGAGTTCAAACCCTGGCCATACCCAGTCGCATTAATATCATACATTTTTCTAATATGCGTTGGTGTCTATGCTAAGGTATATCGCAAAGAGGGTGCTTTCGTCGATATTTGTAGCAATTAATCGTCGGTGAAGTAAATAACTAATGAAATGGCTACATATAGCTTAAAGTACTACGTCTACTTAACACCAGAGGCGCTGCAACGATGCTACAAAAATTAACAAAATGCACTAGAACAGAGTTGGAAGAATTAAAAAATAATAATTAAGCTTATTTTCTCTCTATCTATCTCTCTCTTCACCATCTGTACTTGCACTATCCTATTCCTACTCTCAGGTAACACAAAGGGACCAGTTATTTGGACTCAAGTGAGCTGAAAACTTACTTTCTCTTCTCAGCTAAACTAAGTTAACCTAAGTATGAAGAGTTCTATGTTAATTCTAGCCTTAAGGCCGAAATCGACAATATTAAATTAACCATAGATTTTTAATGCCACTTGAAAACTTATTCAGACAAGAAAGATGCTTAATATTAAATAATGATACTTCATTTCATAGAATAAAAGCCGCCTCACAAAAAATAAAAACGTAAAGTAAAGCAAGAGGTGACAAAATGGGGTGATAACTTAGCAAAAGATGCTCGAATAGCCAGTAAATCGATCCTATAATCTATATAGAAGCACCAGATAAAGCTGCTCATAATAACTATAATATTAAACCCGTAAAGAATGCGGAAAATGAACTGGTCTAGGCCAAGGACAGTTGAAAAAATGGGAGAAATCCTACAGTGATTTATTGTCGAGTAACTCTAGCGAGTTGTCAAATATATGCGACTGCAATTCACTGCATGCCACGAGTAACACGCAGAACGATTTAAAAAGATCACCTCCTCAGTCGGAGGAAATTTCAGAAGCAATTAATCGGATCGAAAATACCAATTCAGCCGACTTAGACGGGAAACCACCTAAGTCTGCATTCAAAAAGAATGCCAAATAATCATCTGCCACTCGCGTGATATTTGGTTGACACATGACACCAGTTATTATATGCAGTCCCTTAAATCAGTGACTTCATGCAGTGGTATGTCAGTTTATAAAATAGTTAAATCGTGGCGCACTACAATATCTAAAAACTTAGGCAGCAAAGAAGATATCAAAAATAAACTGCACAAAGCTTAGGAAGCTTAATATATTCTGGAGGTGCGGAAGTATTTCTAGGTAACAAAAGGCGGATTCTGTAATACGAATATCAAATCAGCACTTCTTGATGGTTACGAGACGTAGTATTTGTTTAAATGCAAAACTCAGAGCTGTCTTAGATACACATATGTATATTAAGGCCATGATTCACTATCCTACATAATCGCACGATCTTCAGAAATATACAACCCTGATCTGATGAATTGTTATTGTATTTTAAAAGTTTTCATAAACTCCTTCATCTCAAAAATCGCATGACTGCGCATGATATTATATCATGGCCTTTAAACATTTTCAAGGAAAACTTGTGTAACTGACTCGGCTAAACTTCTTTAGAGCTTGATGTCCATTCTCTCAAATTTAAATGGCTGGGGAGCATAATGAGATAATCTGCTAATGACATCAATATAAAGGCTGTTCAGTTAAACTTCCAAAGTGCCAGAAGAACCGCCAGTGAAATGAAGAAACTGTAAAACCTTCCCAGTGAAAAAATTGCTTCAAATAAAGCAAGTTTTTACTATGAGAGAATAAAAATTGAGCTGACAAACCTGCTGATATCGTTACTGATTTTTGTATGGCGAGTTCCCGGTTTGGAGTACTACATTTTTTGCTCACAAAAGCGCTTTTTTTATATAATAAAATATGAAAATAAAGCAGTTGTCTCAAGCGCTCTTTAAAGGATTAATAATAAAAACGCATTTACTTATGTAAAAAGCGCTTTTCAAGATCACATTAGCAAAATTTCTGGCTTTAAAACCTGCATTGTTGTAGCGCTGTTAAATCACTTTTTTTTTTTAAAGTTTGCTTCATATATGTTCACTGCTTCTAAGCAGTTCATATTTTTTTACTGGGTTAATATTCTATTGAAATCATTTGTGACGAACTCATTTTCCACCATTAAAGGACTAAATACAGATAGAATATGTAATGATAGAGAATAATGGCCTGCTCAAAACTATTTACCACTGCGCTTATGAGCATTTTACTAAAAAAGCGGCAAGTAATCTTTATTGGCTTCCCATAAAATTTAAAAATTTAAAAATAATTCCACATTTATAGGACTTATGAGCTTGAAAATATGTTCATAATCCGACGAGGTTCATGTCATGAGGTCCAATGGGTCCATGGTTGCCAAGACCACACCGATTTTTCAATTTTCCAACAGACATGAAAAGACATGCCACTTTTTCATTATACCTAATGGCGCAAACTTGTAATAGTTTTATATGCAGATTCGCCATAATAGTAGACTGAAGACGTTTCAGTGAACGGTTAAGGATCTCAACACTTTAAACTTAGACCACTTTCCACTGCTTTTGGTAGTGATTCCGATATTACCTGCTGAAGCCAGTAGAACGCAGCAGCTTGGAAGCGTATTGAGATATTCTCAAAACTGTTAATGGTCAGATTATTTCATGTTTAAATTATGACCTGAAGGCCACCCACCCGTCGTAAACTCTATTCAATCATAAATGTCATAAAATAACTTTTTAAGTATATTTTTCAAAATGTTGTATGCTTTTATCTAAAACTCTGTTCCTAGCGGTAGCAAAAATATTGCACTCATAAAAGGAATAGAAACACGTGCATGCAGCACTATCCTTTTTATATTAAAAGAGCTTTTATACATTTTTCTTGATACAGCTATAAAAATACTTTTGAATAGTTAAAGTAGCAAAGGCAGCCAGTAGTGAAAAATACGAGTAAACATTGTTGCAACAAATTTATTACCTTCCCAAATACAGCTTGAATTTATATGGTTTCTTTTAGGACGCAGAGTGCGCGCACATGTGTGTGTGTGTGTGTGTGGCTCTTTGTTTGAATGGTTTTTGTAAAGATCATAAATTATTTTGGTATTAACCCATTGATTGCTTTGGCGTACTTTCTCATCGAAGTTACACACACACACAAAGTAAACACACGTAATGCTAAAAACTCATACAAAGTTTTGGGTTTCATCTTCAAAGCACACACACACTTTCTAGGATGTATATTTTTTTTTTAACAAAATGAAAATTATATTTTTCTCATAAATTGTATTGTATTCAAGTCGTTAGAGCGCTTTTTTACACACGCTACGTAAAACTAAAATGTCTTTATCCTTGTGAGATTTTACTATTTGTTTTTGTTTTATTACTGTTACGGCTGCTTTTTTGCTTTGGAGTCCTGGTCGCCTTGGTGTTCAATGCAGATCTTTGCACATTTATAAAAATTTATTGTTGCACTTCCTTTTCGTGTATGAATATGGATAATGTCACTTTGATTAAAATGTTATGGGGTTATTTGTTGTTGTTCCTCCTGTGGCAAAAAAAAAAGAATATACGAGTATGCAGATACTGCTCACACTTTAACACCAACACTAGAATATTGCAGCAAACACATTTATGTTGCAGACATCTGTAAGTATATTTTTGTGCATTTCAAAGATTTACAACTTTGTAAAAGTGCATATATCTATCTACAGGTACAGTGGGAGCCAATGAGCTAAATATTTATATTCAGAGATTTAAAGTGGTTTATGTCTCAACAAAATACTTGCGGAGCATTTGTAACAGGCAGCAGCTGCAGATGTGATTTCTTGCAGTTGCTGTTGATGGTCCTTGGAGCTAGATAGATGTTAGACTTACACAATAGGCATATTAAATAAGGGTATCCAAGGATATACAGATTTTAATATATGTTTCTTTTTAATCAAAAATTATATCTAACATGACTAGTACTCATGTTTAATATTGCTAAAAATAACATTCATAAAAAAGTTTACGAACATATAGCCCATTCAAATTAACTCAAAAAATAGGGGTAACCTTGCATTAATTCACAACAAGCTGACATTTTGCAGGCACGTAGGGGATATCACTCAAATTTTTTTTTTTTTGGGCTCAAGATGGGAAAATGCTCTATGCATGATGCGCGGATCGTCATCCACACCGTATGCCGGACTCCCGTAGTGTTACGTATACCGGCTAAAAACCCACCTTGTTGCTCTTGGGATATGTTGCCCACCTGGGCACCGCGTTAGCATTACTTCCAGGTGGATCCCCTGGGTTGGTGCATATGCACACTTCTTCTATAAATGCCTGCGTCCAGGCACCCCTGTTTTCTTTAATACTGCCTTTATTTTAAATATTAATATTTTCGTTGGCATCCAGTTCTGGTTTTTTGTAGCGGAGTACGTCCTCCACGATTGCTTTCCAGTTTTCTTCATTGCTTATCATCTTTTCGATGATATTTTCAATTCTTATTTCTCCCGTTATGGCCTCTAGTTCTCTGCGTTTCTCATTCCATCGGCAACAGTTGAAAAACGTGTGTTCAGCATCGTCTGTGTTTTGAGAATCTTCGTAAATACAGAAGGGAGTACTACATTTGCCCATTTTGTGCAAATATTTTCGGAAATATCCATGTCCAGATAGCATCTGTGTTACGTAATAGTTAACTTCTCCGCTTTGTCTTTCTGTCCATTTTGGGATGTCAGGGATTAATTTGCAAGTCCATCTTCCGTGGTTCTCATTTTCCCATCGCGTTTTCCATTTCGCTATACTTTGTTGTTTAATTACTTCTATTTCTTCCCTTGATTGGGGGTTATTTATTTTGGCATTATATATATTCATCCGTTCAACTGCCTGCAAATCTATGGGCGTCATGCCTGCTATAACAAGAACGGCGGATGCAGATACGGTGCGGTATGCAGACTTGACCCGTAATGCTGCTATTCTCTGTACTGCCAGTAGTTTTTTCGCTCTGCTTTTAGTCCTCAATGTCCGGGCCCATATTTCGCTTCCGTATAGTAGGATGCTATTGGATGCCTCCATTAGAAGCTTCCGTTTGTTTGGAAGTGGTCCTCCGATATTTGTCATTAGTCGACTGAGTTGCGTTGTTATCTTTGCAGCTTTCTGTGTTGCGTATTGGATCTGGTGAGAGTATGTCAGCTTTGAGTCCAGTCGTACTCCTAGATATTTGACCGACTTTTTAGTAGGTAGTACTATATCGTCTATTTGCATGTCTATCTCGACTGGGATTTGTCGCCTGGTAAGTAATAGGAGCTCTGTTTTATGCGTTGCGAGCTGTAAACCATGTGAGTCTAACCAATTTTTGCATCTGATCATTACTTGTCTCAATTTGCGTTGTGCGTCCTCTGTGTTTCTGGCTGTGATGACAGCTGCTATGTCATCTGCGTACCCAACAAGGTATGTGCCTTCTGGCATCTCTTGATTAAGTACATCATCATAGCTGCGATATTACTCTAATAAAATCCTGAAAAGTCCCCATTGATCCCTTGAGTGCAAAAATTTTATTTAAGGTCAAAGGTCAGAAAAGATTTTTTTTTGATTTCTTGGCCAAACGGTTACGATAAAAATATCTAAGACGAAAATGTAGATCAGGTAATTATGTACTAAAATTGTCCGGATACTTTTTTATCTAAGACTTTGCATATTATGGAGATGTATTCTCCATAATATGCACACGTTTCAGGTCTTATTGAGCTTATTATTCTTCTTCATTTCTGCTTCCATAATTATCTTCCCACTTTTTTCCAGCTGCATTTCGAACTACATCCGTGCAATGCAAAAAAAGATGGTGTTAAGGAGCTTCTCTTTGCAGGCGGAAGTAGAGTATGAATTGGCCTCAGTAAATTGCCAATTAGTATCCAAGTCAATTCTTCTGGATCCAGTGCCTTATCAAGCCACACTTGAACTTTGTAATACACTAGATAAAAATGTTGCTAAGCAGGAGCTGAGGTTGGAGGAAGACAAACTAATTGCACACGTTTTTTATTACGCGATTACTTTACAAAGGACAAGTAACGATACCTATCAATGCAGGTAATTTTTGCTGGAGCTCCATAGACTGAAAGAAGAAAGAGACTTCCTTCACCGACTAGAGTTCCTGTCATAGAATTATTAACGTCTTCGAATACTTGGGCACATGTTTTTCGAATAATTTCAAATTTGATGTTTTTCCCCTTCTGAGTAATGATGATGTGGTATCACATCAAATAAATCATGGCATCTACATTTAGGGAAAGCCGATAAACTCTCTAAATTTATGAAGATTATTGAGCCTTGCCTGGCTCCAATAAGTTACTTATTTTGTCACTTGAAGTTCGAGCCCCTGTGGCTGAGTTGTAGCGATGCTAGCGTGGGTTGTGGTTGTTTAAAACAAAAAATCAATACCACCAGATCAACGTCTTCATCAACGAAAAACAAACAGAATATCAGAGCAAGCTGCTGATCTTGGCATACAGTGACGTTTTTCGGAAGTTTTAATATTTTTTGTTGAATCCTTATAACCATCGAATACTATGGTTACTTTTTGGCCAAAATTTCTACGTGAGCATCGAAAATGTTTGTACCAAATGCTGCTGAAGGTATCTTATCGATCCCAGACCGCACAGCGCAGCACATTTCCGCCATTTTTAGTATACGTAGTATTTATGTTGTCAATAAAAATTTTTTAGCTTTTGAAAGCAGTAATAAATGACTGATTTTTGTGATTTCCGCATTCCAAGGTCATTGATCGCAGATATATTTGTCGTAAGCCTAACCGTTTGACCAAAAAATCCAAAAACCATTTCTCGTGACCTTTGATTTTGAATAAAAGTTTTGCACACACCAGATCAATGAGGACTTTTCAGGATTTTATTAGAGTGCCATTCCCTACGTGCCTGCAAAATTTCAGCTTGTTGTGAATTAATTCAAGGGTCAATGTCTATTTTGACCGATCTAATAATATTTAAATAGTCACCAGAGAAAGGAAGATTTAATTATTCTGACATGTACAAGTTATCTTTTTTAATAATTGAAAACAGTGTTAATGTGCCAGCCTAAATTATATAAAAGCGTGCTTTTTTAAGCCAGATAGAACCTACGGAAAGGTTGACTGTCAAACGAAGTGTCATACTGCACTGATTTGTTGACATTTCTGATCAGTATATTTTGGAAAATCATCATAGATATAAGCTTAACGGGCTTGTTTATAGTAATGTACCGTTAGATGCGAGCCGTGTGGCATCATTCGACCTTATTTCTTCAAAACTTAAGCCGGAACTCTCGTTACGGCCAATGGGGCTCGTTGGGCACCATGATCAATATTTTTTCTTTTAAATATGGATGACATTGATCCCCGAGAGATGTGGTCGGTGTTCCTTCATATATTAGAAAAAAGTTGAAGTTGGCGTTAAATTACGATCACTATAGATAGTTTCCGCACCATGATCAATGAATTTTTATCTGGAAAAATGCAAGACATTGATCTGGGCGATATGTGGTTTCGAAAGGATAGCGCTACATCGTGTATGGAGACCATAACCATCGACTTGTTGAAATAAAATTTGGTTGATTGGATATATGAAGGCTCAGCTAATAAGAAAAAACCACGTGAATAATGAGGAATATGAGAAGGAATCGATTGTATCTTACTGGTAAGAGCAAGACAGCATTTAAAAAATGTTCATACCCATTATATAGCATTGGTTCTGACGTTCGCTCCGTATAGTAAAATACTTCTATATATTATAAGAAATGTGTGGATCATTAGTGCACCAACTTACAAACGACTACCATTAGCAACCATCTCATACATCGAATGCAACACATACAAACGTATAATTAAAATAATTAAGATCATGATGACAAGAGTACTTAGAACTAATTCTTTTCAGGCATTTTTTATAATGCTTAGCTTTGTTATTACTAGACGTTTGAGGTAAAAAACAGGATACCTCAATGCGCTAAGATTTAAGGCATTGTCGATATGGAATATATAGTTAATAAGGCAGTACCTCAACCTATTTTCGATACAGGTCTGTTGCGGATAGTCTACCTCCCTATTGCAAAGAAATGAAATAAAATATTCACCAATCCATCTTATTCACTTGAGGGCGCCAGTTAGGGTGTATACTTGAAGCAGTGAATCTTAGAAATGACCAACGAAATGCGAAATTACTGTAACCTTATAGAAGGTAGAAGGATTGTTCAAAATCCATCGGGTAATTTGAATGAAATTCTAATATTGAATAAACCAGCACTGAGGATACTGATTGGTATAACATACGGACACACGGAGATGAAGTCTCATCTAGCTCGCATGAGACTGATAAAAGAAGTTGTACGAAGAGCATGCGAAGAGAAGGGGGACAAAAAATTGGAACTCTCCTTGTATCATTATCCTGCTTAAGTCAGATTGGAAGTTACATTTGCCATAGGGATAATATACCAGACTTGGAATGTCTTAGGGATTCCGATTGAGGAGACTGGTTTCTTGGCATGACCGGTTTATCGAATAGGTTTTTTAGTAGATGAATATTTTGGCGGTACCCCGCATCATCATGTAGAGTACACAACATGCCGGATAGGACACGAATGCAATCGCACATGGAATTGCGTCAACGTAGTTGCTACCTTTTAACCTAATCCACAATAAAAAAAAATTAACTATAGGGTCCGCCAGATAACTTTTTTTTTTTTAAAACAGGGCGCAAAATATCGAGTGTAGCTTCGGCTGTGTGGCACGTAGCGCCGTCCTGTTGAAACCAAATGTTGCCAATATCCTCCTCTTCAGTTTTTGTGAACAAAAATTCGTTTAACATGGCCCGATAACGATCGCCATTGACTGTAACGGCCACTCCTTGCTCATTGGCCCAATTATGCCTCTGGACCAAAATCCGCACCAAACAGTGACTCGTTTTGGGTGCGTTGGCTTTTCAATGTATGCGTGCGGGTTTTCTGTGCTCCAAATGCGACAATTTTGCCAAGATCAAAATGAGCTTCATCTGAAAATATGATTTTTTTTGGCAAAATCGGTATCTTCTGTAAGTCGATCGCAGGCAATATTTCCCAGTGTTGTTCAAGCGTATACACAACCATATTCGTTCAGCGGAAGGATAAAACTCATTATCTGTCAAATCAGATATGAGCTAAGTGTTACCATTCACGAAATAAGCACTAGTTGAAAAAAAACGTTAGATGGCGGACCCTTTAAAACTTTTGAAAATTTTCCAAGTTGAGTAAAAAACTTGTCATACGGTGCCAAAGCTGTTATTTACTTGAAACGAGTGAAATATTTACTAAATTTCTAGTTTATTAATGAATTAGTTTATGGCAATTATATTTTTATATTTTAGTAAAATTTTTCTAAAATTAAGTAAACTTTTCCCATAAAACTCGGAGCTTTGTAAAAAATCTTTTTCATCTTTGATCTCAAATTTAGTAACTTTAGCAAAGTTGTTTTATGTCTCTAATTCTGGTACTTATTTTTAATTTTAATTAAATTCTATACCACATGATATGATATTTATTAGTTCTGCACAGATCGTGTGATATACGCAAAAGACATCAAGATTTATACTTACAAAATGTGTGTTACATGGTCTCATTAGTTTAATCTGGTGGCGGAAGTATAACAACAATGTGGGAATTGAGGTCAATAGGTACCAATGGGTTCACAACATACCGAAGGTGAACTCTGAAAGGATATGTTTACATTTTTAATTTTTTTAAGTTGTTCCACTGTAAAAGAGCTTTTAACTTTGTCTTGCAACTGTTTACACAATACAGAACGCCTCTTGGCAAGCACACACACACACACACTCATAATCTCCATACATGCTTAAATACGAGTACATAAGCATTATTACAATATACATAAATATATGATAGATTTATAAGAGGGATCAAAATTGCTTTTGTTTTAACAAATGGCTGGCGATAATTTATTTGATCTATCAAGAATAAGTAGATGTAGTAAATATTTATTACCAAAATATTTATAAAGCCATATTATTACTCTGCAGAAATGCGAATATTAGAATTTTCCTGCAAAGTATGTGTGCGGACGTATGAATAAAGATAGAGAGTAATAATTTTGTTTAGTATTAAAGTAAAAGACAAAATAAATGTTTGATGTTAATATTAAGCAATCTTATGAATAAATGAAGAAAGTATATTTATGTTATAACCTTAATGGCAATATTCGATAAGAGAGCTGCGTTGCAGGAGTTTAATACTCGTACTAAAATAAGTTTTGAATGTATATGTGTACGAACAATATCACTGACTTAGTTTGGAGGAAAAGAATTTCTATAAGTTTAAAGTTTGTTTCATCTATCTAAACTGGATGAAGCTGAGCTGTAATACAAGTTATTGGCACACAAGATGCAAAAACCTCAAAAATTATGAGCTACAAACTTGTGACAGATTTTTGCCACGTGATTTATTCTATTGCCGATACATAGTGTTTCTATATAAAAATAAAACTTAAATTTAAGTTCTATTTTCTATTTAATTTTTAAATGTTGTGTCAAGTTTGCAACACCACAGGCAAATGCTTTGTGAGATAACATCAAATTTAAAATGCATTCAATTAAATTTAAAATAATAACTACTTACACGCACAAACAAATTTAATGAAATAACAAATCAGTTATGCTTATTGATTATGATTTCTTTTTTGCTTCAATAATAAATCGATTTGTTATGATTTTGACATTAAATTGACATTTATTGGCCACAAGAGTGTTGAATTTGTCATACAAAACAACAACATAAACGCTCATTCATGCACAATTACACACTTGAAAAAAATATATTGATGATGATAATTTTGTGATTGTCTAAACAATAATTTTAAGGCTAAAAATTTTGCAAATAGATAGAAAATCTATGTTATTCATCATGTTATATATATTTAATATAGAATTTTACACAATGATTGATTTGCTAAGAATTAAAACTAAAGTCAATGCAAAAGGCTGCTGAAAGTGCCGTAGCCAGGATATTTGATGACTTGTAAGGAATTTTCAATACAAATGGCTTAACAATTGATGAATTACAAAGAGGTATCCGGTTAAATCTTTAAATAAATCATTCAAACTAATTGAAACTGTTTTGAATTAATAAACAATTTCATGTTAAATGCAAACAACATTAAGATAATTTAAAGGAATGTTAATTATTCAAAAGTTTTAAATTTCTAAAAATATATAACTAGCATTATTTCTTTGAAAAGATTCTGATCTAAGAACTACATTGGTTAGAAATGTGCTCACTATCATCATTCACCTGTTTGATCTAACATCAGCATAGCAACTTTTTCAAATGAAATATGATACGAGAATTCTTTTGATTAATTTGGTAAACTAACCTAGCATTTAACTTTTTCTAATCGCAATGCGCTATTCATTTTTCACTGATCGTCTGGTAAAAAGCTTTCGCTACTTTGCTGGAACATAAGCGCTTTTGTGTTAAAATTTTTCATAACTATTTCATGTAAATGGAACTTAACTTCATTGCTTCGGGGCTAGATATTCATCTTCTATACGATGGAGTACTTTTTCATTGATATAGAACTCTGACTTTGGATAACTTGCTGAAATCAATATATTAATATAAGAGAATGGCGTTGGCTGAAGTAGTTAGCACGTTGACTACAAAACCGAAGGTCCTGGGTTCGAGGCTGGAATCCAACAGTCATTAAATAACAACACCATGCATTTTTCTCATGCATTTTTCTCATGTGCATTAGTGTATCAGTTGTTGTAGGAAAGTTCATGTGATAAAAGCATAGTCACTAGTCTCTGTACTATACGGACTTCAGCAGATACTAATCCTAATGTAACATCACGGCGCCCTCCTTCGTTGTGTAGCAGAATCATCGACGAAGTAAAATAACCAATAAAATTGCTACTAAAGACAGCGTAAAAAAATTTAATACGCCTCATTTAACAACAGAGGCGCTACAAAACTGCATTATTAAAAATTAAAAAAAAATGCCACCTGTCTTCTCTATCACAATTCCTTTCCTAAAAAAGGGAACACCTAGTAATAGTAGTAGACATTCATTGCCTGAGTGTTACTTCTCTTTGTTAAAAAAAAAGCTTTAATCAATATTGACGAGCACAAATCGAATCAATATATCGGTGATAATTGCAATGGCGATGAATCTCTTGGCAACTTATAGTATATACAAGGTATGCATTCTGCAACAGCTGGTAAGAGAGACGGAGAGAGATATAGAGACAGATAACAGGCCTTATCCTCTACTTGAGGCATCTTAAGCAAAGAGCAGTCGATTCAGTGGCTAGTTTTTAAGTACGCAGTGCAATGCTTGGCATCTTTAAGTGACAACATCACAACAATATGTATGTACATTTACCTTTTGCATTGAAGCCTCTACACACCCTTAATGGAAACCCCTTTTCACTTTCAACTTAAACCATCTCCCAGAGCATCCCCTTCACTCCGCCATAATGTGTCATTAAAATTGATGAATGTAATAAACCCTGTGGGCTTATTGGGATTGACTGAGCCATCAAATCGCTTTTACTATTTCACATCTAAGCCATAATGATGTATGATGTATGTCACTTCTTTCCATAGAAACTCAAACATATAATTTTTTTTTTAGTAAGACCGACACTTGTCAAAAAGTTTAATTATCTTTGAAATTTTTATTAAAATCCCCAATAAATGTAGGATTTTGTTTAAATACTGATAATATGAAATATGTGCACAGAGTGGGGCTTTAGTTTAATGAATTTTTCTAGTACTGAAACGTGTAATTCTGTTAGAACTCCCTGTGTCCATCCAGAGCCCTTGTAATTAATTTTCAAATAAGATACAAATTATTATCTCCCAGTTGTGAATGTCAAGCTCTAATTGTGTGAAAGTGTTTTGGGATAACATGTGCATGGGTGTTTGTGTGTATGTATGTGTTTTACTACACACTACTATACACACATGCCCACATTCATTAAACGATCCACTCCCATGTTAATGTAACAGCAGCAACAACAATAAAATGTTTTTGTAAAAAAGAAAAAATAACGAATGCCCCATTTCAGTTTGTGCTAGTGATTGAGTATCACCGAGTGGCGGTCGCCTTCTCTTTGCAATTTGTCATGATGGCGACAATATATTTTTTTTTGGTTGTTTGACGCTTTTCTTGCTTTCCCAAAAAAAAAAGGGGGAAAATAATTACTGTGGGTGTCGGCATAATTATGAGCCACTTAATGGAGATTTTATTGTTATAAATGCCAAAGAATATTGTTTTAAATGTTTTCGTTGGATTATGTTCTAACGGAATTTGTGCACAAGAGTCAAACATGCTCGCACATCATTACAACAGCATTTACAAACAACATTTCTGATTCTTTTCCTTTAATTTTTTTTCTAGGTGTGGTTATGTATTAACTAAATGACAGAGGAAAAAATAACCACAAATTATTGGCTCAGAAAAACAAATATAATTCGCCTACTTGGCGCCAAAAACTCTCATATATACGATATATTTGGAATGTGAATTAGTTTGCATTAAGTCACATGCGAAAAATAAAAATTTTGCAAATTGTAGAACTGAATAAAATAGAGAAGAAGACATCAGAGAAGAGAATAAGTTAGTGGAAATGAGTAAAAAAATACTGTTATAAGAGTGGAATATAATAGATATAAATAGCGCAAAGCTAGTTATGCTCATTTATTAAGGTTCCGTACACCGAAGCTGAAAAGGTACTATAACTATTGTTTTCGCTACGATGTCCATCAATCTGTCTTTCGGTCTGTCATAGGCTATTTTCTCGAGAACCGTAAGTATATGAAATTCTCAAAGCTTGTATTTTTTTATGCAGACTACAGCGAAATTAAAAAAATTTAAATTATAATGTATTCTATTCTATCAGTTAATGTAATTTTAACTAAGTAATTTTGACAGCTTGTTGTATCTTGGAAACCGTGTGAGGCACAGTCTTGAAATTTTAAAAACGCTAAAACTAAAAAATCCCAAATTTAAAAAAATGCCGAGACAAAAAATCACAAATATAAAAAAAGCGATCAAAAGAAAAATATCGCCTAAAATAAAATAAATCGCTAAAATATCAAAAAATCTCCAAAAGTAAAAAGCTCGCCAAAAAAAACCAAAACAAAAAATCGCCAAAACCAAAAAAGCGCCATAACCTAAAATTTCGATAAAACTGAATAAACGTATCGTAAAAAGCAAAATAAAATCGCTTAACCTAAAACAAATCGGCAAAAGTAAAAAACTGGCCAAAACAAGAAAATACCCAAAAAAGTATAACAATACCAAAAAATAGGAAAAACTAGCAAAAATGAAAATAGCGCTTAAACTAAGGAAAAGCGCCATAACTAAGAAAAATCTAAAAAAAAAATCACCAAATAACCAAAAAAAAATCGTTAAAAACAAAAACAAGCACTGAAACTGAAAAAAATCGAAAAAACTAAAAATATGTATCGTTAAAAAATCGCTGAAACTAAAATAAATCACCAAACATTGAAAAAAGATCACCGAAACAAAAAAAACCGCCTAAAGCAAAAAACACCAAAAAACCGAAAAATCGCAAAAACTATAAAAACGCCAAAAATAGAAAAAAGCGCCATAAGTAAGAAAATTCCCAAAAACTGAAAATAAATTGGCTAAACGAAATAAAGCGCTTCGTGTGATGGTCAAAGACGCACTCTATTGAATTTATGCTTCATAAAGAAACAATTTAAGTTAAAGAACTCAAGCCTGCTTTATAGACTTTTAAGCGATCATTTATCAAGAGCTGTTTTTACAAAATTTAAGTCAGTGTGAGCTAGAACTATTCTTAAGTCTTCTGCCTCTCGGTGGAGCATATGGATTCAACCAAGTTTCGCCAAATATTCCAAGCCTTTGCTATATTTTTAACTTCATTGAAGGAGTATCCTAGTGTTTGTAAATTTTTTTCTAATGTACGCTTCCATATGTGATTTTCTAACGTACGCTTGCTCGTGGTCTGGTGCCTTGTAGATTTCAATTTAGGGTCTGTGTGCTGATTTCAGTTGGTTGTTTCCGTAGAGTGTGCCCTATCTATTTCCAACTCTTCCTGTTGATTTCCAGTTATTTGAAATTGTGTCTGCCAGATATTCTGGATTTTTCTCAGACATTTGTTGGTGAAGGTTTGAAGCTTGCTCGAGACTGCTTCCATCATTAACCAAGTGTCGCAGGCGCAGAAAAGAATTGATTTTACATTAAAGTTGAATAAAGGCATTTTTGTACGATATAAATAATAATCTCCACTGGTTTAGATATCCTGCTTAGAATATGTCTGAAAGCACAGCCGTCTGCTGAAATTACTAACGCATAAAAGTAAAACTTTTGATGTTGATATGACTGGGATTGGCCAGGATTTGAACTCGGTCTCTCGAACACCATTTTTTACTTTGCAGTCGCTTTACGATAAACGACTTGTTACGGCGAAAATGAATGAGCATGATGAACACTTGATTTCAATAATATGGTCTAAACATTACATATCAGGAGCCTCAGCAGCTATTGGGATGGGAAAGTTTCCTGGTCGAGTAATCTTCCGTTTTGGCGATTTGGCATGACAAGAGATTACGCCCGATTTAACCATGCCAGACTTCTTTCTTTGGGCCTATTTGAAGCCGCAGGTTCCAATAACTCCCACACAATCGCAGCCCTTGAGGAGAAGAATCGACAGGAATGCCTACAGTTATCACAGGAAATATTGCGGAGAAAGTTATGGAAAATGATGCGAAATGGGCATAAGTGTATATCAACACTGCCGTTAGCCACTGAGCGGCTTTCATCTGTTCCACTTAACAGAAACAGTTAAAGAGTTCCAAATAAAAATGCCCATTACTCAAATTCATTTTTTTTATTTATTTAAAAAGTTACCCAAAAACAAAATTGGATGATTATTAGGCGACAAAACTTTACTTGCAATTAATTGCTTGAAAAATCTTACCGTAGCTCAAACTTATGATTTATTAAAAGTTTAAAACGTTTTCAAATGACTCTATTTCCTGTGTGTGTGTGTGTGTGTTAAATTAAGTTGTACAAATATTTGAAAACTTTCCCATCATTAAACAAATAGTAAAATTGAAAATTTTCCCATTGTAATTTAATTAAAATTATGCTTTATTATTTATACACAAGAACTCTGTGTTGCAAGGATAAATGAATGAATGTCTTTGGTAGAGAATGAAGAACATGCACAGACATTTTCCTGTTGCTGCTGAAGAACAATATGAAATTTTGAAAATTTTCATTTAAGAAATAATTAAAATATCTGTGCATTAATTAAAATGTGTAAATAGTATGTGAGAGATCTTGTTAAGCAACATGCGATTAAATGCCAAGGAATATGTGTGTGTGAGTGCGTGTGTATGTGAGTGTGCTTGATTGCCTGCTTGATTCTCTTGTTCGTTTCATACCATGTGCAACATATCGAGTGTTACTTACCAATATGACAAATACTCCTCCTTCGACATTCATGCACAAATATTTCTGTTCAAATATTTGTGCATAAAAGTGATTATTTTTTGAAATTTTATTTTCGTTTATTTTTTCTGTTTATCCGTTTTCATTGTGTTATTTATAATTCACATGAAAGTTGTCACACAAAATATTTTCTTATCCATCGAGTCAAATGTTGATTTAAATTATGTTGTACACTCTACAAAACACATACAGAAAAGAAAGAAAAAAATAATACAAAAAACAAAAATGTAGACACAAACATTGACGACACTTAAATAAAACATAAATTTTCAAGATGTCTTTTGACACATTGAATATTTGAAGTGAATGGTTTATTTATTGTAGTGATGCAAAGAACAAGGAAACATTAAAAGTGCCGGACGAAATTCCTCTAGTTTTATTTCATTATTTTCAAACTAAATGGGTGGCCCTTAAAGCCAAAAAAGTTTATTAGGGGAAGGGGGTATGCAGTGCATCCATATGTATTTATATATTTATGTATGCATGTGTGTAGTTGTACTCGTATTAAAAAGGAAACACATGCATGCTTAACTCCAAATCACAGGAGTGAAAGCCCCTAATGATGATGAGACAATGATGGCATCATTATCCATCCATTGCAAACAACCCACCAATGTCGAGGATGAATGTGGCGGCTGACAATGAATTTAAATAAAATGTTTTGTCTTTTTAAGCCCAACAAATGTCAGTGTACAATGTAAATGTTTGTTTTTATTCGTTTCGAGTGTTTATAATCATGTACTTTAAAGGTCGTTTAAGTTCACATGTTTTAAGGATTTTCTAAAGTTTTAAATTTTTTTGTTTTTAAGGTTGTGGTGGAAAAATACCTAATCTTAAGCAAATGTAATTGTCTTTGTGGCAAACAACGAATTAAAGTTCTTACGAGAATGACAGCATTAAGCTTGCGAGAAGTAATGCAATTTAAGCATTCATAAAATTTAATTAAAATTTTAATGATAATTGTTAAAACTTTAAATAAATATTATCTAAATTAACTGCTGTCATAATTGTGTAGTTACTTAGTTCCAGAGCTTGACACTCATAATACGGATATGGGAAAATATGTTGTTGACACTAAATTAAAACCTTAGCAACGAATGGAAATATGTCTCGAGGGACTAAAACATACATATGCTTCATACTTTATACCACGGCTGTCCAAGCTGGCACGAGTGCCGAACATCAATAGACTTCTTATACAAATTAATACACATACGAGAATACATTTCTCTTGGTGTTCTCTCGGTGGGCAGCATTGCTTTATACCAATGGTTAGCAAATATACGATGGGATATATATATAGATGGGATCATTACAGAACAACACTAGAAACCACAAAATCTTTCAAAAACGAGCTACTAAATGGGCTATAGAACAATGCATCAGAGATGAGCAGAACACGGCGGTTGGAAGAGTGACCGTAATTCTATGAGGAAACCCAAATAGGGGAAAATTCAAAAGATATTCTAAGCTTAAAAAGGCCAACACTTCGGAAATGTGTGATCATAAGAATCACTTGACATGGGTGTTGTTGATAATATAACATGTGGAGCTTGCCAGGGATATGATAAAAATCTTCAACACAACTTGCATTACTGTCAAGCATTCAGTAAAATCATAAGATAAATCTTCTCTTTGGAAAATGTTTCAGATATCGAATATCTTATGTACTCAGATTGGAAGATACTCAAGAAAATATATTGAAGAAGGTAGGTTCTTAACTAAAGAAACTTTTAAAGGTTTCTGCTTTCTTTACTAGGAGCCTCCCCTTCCCTACGGGCATCACCACAGGAAAAAAATTCTTGCTTTAAGAGTGCACACTATGTTATGAGAGCATAAGTGGAGTACGTAATGGAGTTGTTCAACATCGATTGACGCTCTTTTCAACTTAACCCAATAAAAAGAGGATGCAGGCATTTTTCATACAAACCGGAAATACAACCAAAATAATGCTCAGAAAAATATTTAATATCAGCACGCCTTTTGCGGACATTGAAATTAATTTGTTTTAATGTTATTGTTTTAATAAGAAAAATTTCGCTCAACTGGCATCTCTTGTAAAAGAAAATCATTTTGAATTCCTCTCGTCATACCCTTTAATTTGATATACATACGAGTATTCCAAACTCTGTCTTTTGGACCTGGGGATCCTATGTGGATCGATATCGGAGATTTGATAATATTTTTGACATTTACTCATTGAGCCCTTTCGCTTAAGTACTGCGACTATAAGTCTGTGGTGAATGTAAATATTGCGCTCCGGGGAATATTGCAAAGCCAATTTTTTTTTACTTTTCCCCTTAAAAACTACCTAACGTGGTATTTTACACTATCTTGGACACTTAATTGTCAAGAGCTTGAATTTGAGTGCAACGATCATGGTTCTAGGTTTTAGACTCTAGAACAGTAAAGCAAAATGGGCCACAATTGGGCCATTTGTCGCACTTTTGGGTGTTTGATGGCTCTGTGGTACATTCTAAGCTATTTTGGCCGTCTCAACTAACTACTTCAAACCTTTGAGTACATTTTTAATGTGGAATCTTTCTATTTCAAAAAACTTTTATTTTTGGAGATTTTTATTCAAACTGGTTCCCAAAATTTGCGCTAGATCATGTTTTAAGTGGGAAAGATAATAATATTGTAACACTTGTTGTTAAACTTTTTCCAAAAACAGAACAATTAAAAATGAATACAGGGCACTATTGGAAGTTCTTGAATTTAAAAAGTTCAAAGACTTAAGCAGAAGTAAATTTTGGAAAAAGATTTCTACAATTAAAAATCGTTTAGATAAGCCTTTGCATACAAATTTATACAGAATTTTGCACAGAACTCTTCCTATTCCACACTCCTCAGCATTTGTGGAAAGAATCCTTTTTCTTTTCAAAATATGATTCAGCCTAATGTAAGAAACGCCTTCATGTAAATACTGTGTCGAATCGAAGGATTTAATGAAATATAACTCTAATAATTGTTGATAAACATTTTTTAAAATTTAACACACAAAAAATTTTACAAACAGGAACAAATAGAAGAACTGTTATACTAAGAACTTAGGGATTATATAAAATAAAATTAGAATTACATGTAGAATATGTTTTTTAAAGCGCAAACGCAGTGTTGCAAATTTTTTTCTGGAAAATTTAAACTACAAAAAAAGAACCCTCAGCGTTTACGTTTTACAGAATTAGGCCCTAAGGTATTTACATATGTACATATTTATTTTAATTTAAGAAAAAATACTTCTGTAAACTGTAAACTTTTGTCACTAATTTTTGCTTTTGCTATAAAAAAGTCAAGACACATGCATGATATTATTATTTCACACTATTTTTTATTTAAATAAAAATATTTTAATACAAAGGTATTTTGGCCTTAAACCAAAAAACTCAAAATGCATCGCTGGTCTCGAATCAAAAATGTGGCCGATGCGAAACTATATTATTGATTTAGTAAGAGTGTGTGGCGTTTCCAGTAGCATGGCATCGACATATATTGAAATTAGCTTTTTTTAATTTTCAACTAGAGTTATTTTCGCTTTAATTTTATATTCATATTCCAAATCCTTTTTTTGGACCTGAGGCCACTATATCGTCCCTACCACTTCAAACTATCCAGTATGCAAAATTGGTTTCTTAGATTCGTTATCTTGGTACTCTAATTTATACGATATGCCTCGTTTAAAAATGCTGAAATTCTAATGGACGATAGATAGCTCAATAAGAAATATTTTAAACCTGGCACTTTTAAGAATACGCCGACTCTAAATTCACAGTTGACGGGTCTTCGCGGTCTTTTGAAAAGTACACATTTGCATATTGGTTAGTTTGACATGATAGGGGCGATATTACCACAATTTTTGACATTTACACGTCGAGAGCATTAATTTTAGTATGATGATTTTGGATAAAAAATGGTGCCGCTGTGCACAACAATCATGTTGTACTAACTGCCCAAAATTTTAATATCGAAGTTCCCAATCTAATATCCCCTGTTCGTCAAGTTACATGGCAAAATTGGATCTCTCTGCAGTTTTTCTTTTCATATTTTTCTGATGTCTTAATCGCGCTTAATTTGGGACGATAATTTGCTAAAATTTAAATAACTGTAATGAGAATTCCTCACATAAATTGACAACAAAGATCGTGAATTGACAATGATTAGCATAATTTTCCATTATTTTAATTTTAATTTAATCTTTTTAACGTTTTCCTTCTTATCATAGATAAAAGAAAATCATCTACTGCTTAGAAAATACGAGATGGTTTCTTTTCACCGAGCTCCAGATCATTTAATAATTTTTTGAGTTGTGGTTCATTGTTAATTTTAATCGTGAAAAAATAACAAATCACATACATCCATATGGTATTCTTATGTCACCAAATTGTAGCTGATTGAGTTTAAATGTGCGTTAAAATAAATGTTCTCCCATTAAGAAGCAGGCGAATTTATAATATGAGTGAAATATTTATAAACAAAGATTCCACATCAGTAACTTTTTAGGAACCAACAATCGTAATAATTATTGATATATTTATTTGTTTTGTAGTAGACTTAATGTCATTTCATAATAAACAGCTGTGTTTAAGCACTTAATTCTATTTCATGTGGCATCTCTGCATACAATATGTCAAAAAGAGCGAAAAGCACAAAGAAGAGTGAGAGAAAAACTAAATGAATTTGAGCTTGTAATTTTACTTTTATTACTTCAATGGACAGCGAATATTCTTAAAGTCCATAAGTTTTCGTTATATTTATTATAGCGATACGATTATCGTAATAAAAGTTACTGAATCCAGGTACAGATGGTCGCACGTGCTCAGGTGAGTTTTTTCGCCACTTGTAATTTGAATTTGCCTCAGATATTAACAAAAATTTTGCAATGCATTTTTTTTACATGTTTTGACAGCGTGTTTTTTTTAACCGAATTGAGGCTAGTCTACCTTATGTAAGTATTCTAGGTAATTTGACATAAGGTACACTCGGCTCAGTTTGCTTTGGCAAGTTTATACTTTTGAGCAGTAGCGACGACCTTATATGATTTCGCCTTGTAAATATCCCTTACTTAATACCATTATTATTCTTATGTTTATTTGGATGTTGACAGAACACTTCCTGATTTAAGCATAAGCAATTTCAGACATTATTTTCAACTTGACAATAAATACTTTTCGAAAACAGTTAAACCTATCAAGTTCAACCAATTCCTTAATTCCCATGCATTAAGCCAATGTAATGGATACTATACTCTTTCCTCTTTGAAATAAATAATTTAACGCTTCAATTATTTCTACAAAAACTCCACGCAAAGAGCCATCACACAATTCCCAGCAACTTACAGCCTAAGAAAGAAGAAAAAAAAATAAACTTACAAAAATGGTTCAATGTCTACGGATGTTATCAACTGCCACAAGCATTAATGTAGTAAAAGAAAAATACCACATTTTAAGTATTAAATTACAACGACATGATCTTGACTATAAAATAAAAAGGAAAAGAAACCACTACGCAAAATGTTCAACGTCAATAAAGAAATTCCAATTCAAATAAAAAAAGGAGGGCAGGTACAATTCATTTCAAATTATTGCCTATGAGTAGGTAGGACGAAAATATATTATTTTTTTCTATCCGGCATTTTAAGATTTAATACAATTAATCACTAAATCCAATTGCCCGACACAACTTATTTATTGAGTTGTCAAGGCATGAAGGCGAACATGATTGTTGTACCATCATTGTACATGATTAGACATCATAGTCCTTTTTCTTCTAGCAACTCACAATAGTTTCTAGTTTCTAAATGCATGTTGTTTGTTTCGTTGTCATTTCTTTATTTCATTTTAGCTCTTCTATAGATTATTTACTCAAAATACTTTATCCTCATTGTTAGACAGAGCTCAGACAATAAAGTTTCACATTTCACCGGCCAGTGTACGTGAATGCCGAACGAACAACAACTGTCGAATGAAAATAAGCAGCGGCAAACATGCAGTTAAACAACATACAAATTTATCCATCAACTAGACGTTTTAACTAACTTTAATTTTACTTATTTCTATAAATACCAAAAAAGAAAACAAAAAAAAAAAAATCTAATGGCGAAGACATTTAAATTGTTGTAAGCGGTTTCGATTTCAAACTATCAATACAATTCAAAATGGTTTTTATTTTGCAGATGAAGGAAACGAATAAAAGAACTTATTGTTAATGACAGTCGAATTAGATTTAGTTTATTCCGTGAAAATAATATATATGCGTCTTAAGTGAAATCAAATAGGAGAGAACATCAAATAAACGCACTTAATATTTTCTTTTAAAAGATTTAAGGATATCGGTTTATTTGCATAAGGCAGAGACTTGTCAAAAGCCAACGGAAAAGCTCCATATGGGTCTATGTAACCTCTTTTAGAGAACAATTTTCTATAAAAAATTTTACGAACTTCAGCAGATACTAATCTTACTGTAATATCAGAGCGCCCTCTTCACTGTGTAGCAGAATCATCGGCAAAGTAAAATAACAAATAAAATAGCTATTAAGCACAGCTTCAAAAAAATTAATACGCCTCATTTAACACCAGAGGCGCTGCAACACTGCATTATTAAAAACGTGCAAAAAACAGAGTTGTAAAAGAATGAAGCTTTCTTCTATCTCTTCCTTCACCACCCGTCTGCTCTATCACTATCTTTGTTCTAAATAAAGTAACACCTAGTAATAGTTGTAGGCATTCATTGCCTGAGTGTTTCTTCTCTTTATTCAAAAACAAAAGCCGTATTGGACGTCTGTGATGTTAATCTGTCTCTCAGGAACCATGTTTTTTGAAGGCTCTGAGAAGTCGCTTCCTTTCCCGATTCTCTGACATTCTTGATGATCTTGGTCGCACCAATTTAGGTGTTTCCAATATTGTGCAACTCTCTTTAAGCTTTTTGATTCAATTTCAAATGAAAGATATGCTGCTGGCAATATTTAAGTGGTGCAGGCCCCTAATATTGCCCAATCTTGTCCAAGCTACAGTCACTGAATTATGGTTTTTCTAAATGTCTCACACGCTATCAGGCTCTGAGAAACCTTCCATAGAGACAAAACTTCTAAGAGTGAATTCCTTGCATCCTACATAATATCCTTCCTGCAATGTGGGTTTCCACGTATGATTTCAGCTACTATTCTCTTACAAGTTTTTTCACTGGTTTTTCTTTAGTTAAGTAATTTTTATCAAAGATGATTTCTCTTTTGGTTCCTGTGATAGTTTTATGTCCTAGAATCCAGATTTCCAACAATTTCTTATATGAGTTAATCTCATACTCTGCGATCAGACTAGAGACAAGAAGGTTACCAGAAAATATTGATTACTGCGCATCCACACCTCTGCCTGATAAAGGATTTGCTGTGACGCTTTCGGGCACGCCCTTCTGACATAATGAGAGTGTGCTATAGATCTATACAGACGAATCCATGGATGATGTTGGTAGAGGCATTCTTATTCATAGTTTTGAACAGAATCAGTGCAGCGAAGTACAGAGAGCTAAATGGAGGAGGTTACACAATGAACATATAAAGGATAGGAAAAATTAAGGTTAGGAAGTAAATTGGCATAAAAACACACTTACTTTTTGACAAATTCAGTTTTATTGATACCGAGGAAAAGTAGAAATATTGGAATTAAGAATGGAATATGATGTCGGGCAAATGTCCACCTCTAGCACGTTGGCACATGTTCAATCTTTTCAAATTGTTTTAAAGCACATTTTGCAACAAAGCTTTGCTTATCTCGTCAATGCAGCGCCGAATTGCATCTTTCAGAGCGCCAGTTGCTTCTGCTTTATTCACATAAACACGGTCTTTTAAATGGCCCCATAGGATATAATCCAGCTGCGTTAAATTACAAAAACGAGGAGGCCAGTTGATATTGCCGAATCCAGAATAACTGAGTTCTTTGGCTTGTGATGCCATCTTGCTGAATCCCAAGGTCACTGATAGCAACATTAGACAATTGTTTCAAAAATTGGTTATCATGGTTTGATAGCGCAAAGAATTCACGATGACGGCGTTTTCTTGCTCATTTGAGACAAAATACAAGGCGATGATGCCGCCTGACCACAAACCGCACCATACGGTCACTTTCTGTGGATATAATGATTTTTCTTGGACTAATTGTTGATCTTGTGAGCCCTATATGCAACAACTTTGTTTCTTTACATAACCGCCTAATTCAAAATGGGCCTCATCACTAAAAATTATTTTGTTTAAAAATGCGTTGTTTTCGTTCATTTTTTTTATAGTAAATTTTCACCCTTAGAATTTTTTATTCCAGAGTGTAGCGCTACATGGTTAAAATTTCCCAAGTTTTTGCTAAAAAACTATCATGGGATGACAGCTAAATTTTTGACATTTCAACATTTAATAGCCAATTTACTTCCTAACCTAAAATTTTCCGACCCTAAAAATTTATATTGACAGTGGAGCTGCGATCAAGTCCCTATCGGGCGTGTATACAACATCCAATTTGTATACCAATGCTGGATGTATATGAACGACATACATACAAAACTGCAGCTACTCTGGGTTTCCGGGCATAACAGAGTGTCGGCAATATCGTTTCAAATGAACTAAGCATATCCGAAGCTTGAATGCATATTCGTGATATGGATCAATGGTTGGCAAACCGTTGGAATGCTGTAAGTTACAAATTCAGCAAGATTTATTTGCGACAGCACACATCAGATGGTCTAACGAGATCACCTGCTCGATAACGAAGCAATTATGATACCAATACTATTGTAAAAATCTGCAATTCCAAAGGGGACTCTTCGCAGGCAAATAGATCTACGATATAACGATTTCTGTAGAAATTGTCATAATGAGGAGGAGGAAGAGACAACAAAAACCTCCTCGGTATATGTCACGATCTCTGTCGCTCTATCTCTCCCTATCTCTCTCTCTCTCTCTTTCTCTGGGAAAATGGCGACTTTAGAGGGTAGTCCAGTGCTTCAGGATGTGGCAGCCTTGTTAAATTGCGATACTAGACAGATAAACTTCTTTTAATCGGTCATTAGGTTAGTTCAGTATTGAATGGAATGTAGAAACGTAAAAGAAAATACTTATCTTTAGGTTTCCCTTCCAGGTAACACAATTGGCCCAACTACGGTCCAAGTGGCCTGGTTTTACCTTTAAGCTGGCAATCTGTACAACCTAACCTAATCTAAGACGATTTCCTTGCCCCATTGAAGAATGTTTCGAGATTGAAGTACTCATCTTAAAAGGCCTTGATTGAGATAACTATTTGAGTGCCAGAAAAACTACGTACTGATTGCATGTTGTACATTTTCTTTATTAATTTAATAGTTTCTCTTGGTCTTAGTCTAAAAGCACTATTTTATAACTTATACTTCAACAAACTGAGACCAGCTGGGTCTCCGACTATAGGTGTATTGCAGCACCATTCTTTCTAATCTGACCTCACTTATATTTAGGGTTCATTTCAATCAGAAATTTTTATAGAAATTTTGTCATTGCTTTTGTTGATGGGATTCTTATTGCAGTGCTCGTGCTAAAAGAAGACTGTCTCTGTAGATTTTGCAGAGTTTCAAGGTTGACATTTTTATCTAAAAATCTTCATCACTTTAACAAAAATATTGGTTGTGCTACACCTGTGCAAAAGATGGTGTGTCATGGTCGCTTTATACTGCATTTTCATGCGTTTATTTTCGATTAGTCTAAAATCCAGCTTTGCATAAGTGCAACGTGCAAAATTCCAATACAGTGGCTTGTATTTTAATTTTTGAGCTTGTAGATTTTTCTAGTTAGCAACTCACAAAACTTCCAGCTGGAAAATATACTACGTATGGAATATCTTAGGGACTCAGACTGGAAAATCCTAATAAGTATATTAAGAAAACTATGTTTCTAACGTGACTAAGTTTGAGAAGTTTTTATTTTTCTGTATTGGTTGTCTCTCCAATATGAATCTATCGTATAATATTACGTTAATTTTTTATGGGCATGATCCCTGCCCTGGCTTAACAATCGGTACTTTTTAATTTTTTTCAGGCCTACGTGTGCATTAAGTTTCAGATCTCTAGCGCAAAATATTAAATTTTTGTGGTTAAATTTTTGTGGGTGTGACCCTGCACACCTTTCTAACTCAGGATTATGCTATGGCTAGAGCTTATGGTGGAAAAAGCTTATGAGAATATTTTAAAATCTGCTTAGTCAAATAAACATGAAGTGCTTTTTAAAGTAGAAAAGCGTTGCCTGGGATAAGTGCAATGTGTATGAAAAGTTTCAATAAAATCGATCCAGTTTGATTGCCTTAGCTTACATTTTTCACTTTGAGTTTGAAGGGCATGTGCCCAACCCGTGATGAAAAATTCCGGCTTTTTAGATTTTCCTATGTGATCTCTGATCTAGATTTATTTGTTTATAAAATTTCAGCTCTCTAGCGCTAATTTGTATATACAAGTTCAGCTCTATAACGCGAATTTTAGTTTTAGAGGAGTGGCGCGGCCCTTGAATAAAATTAGGATAATCTACCAAGAATCATTCTCAAAATTCCGCACACGAAGATTCCTTTTAGTTGGGAACTAACAAGAGAATGCGAAGTGGTTTTGAGATAGCTGATCTACAATTACATGTAATCCCGTTTTTGGTTAGTTAAGGAATCAGTTCTGCTATGGTTTTCAATGTAAGCAGACACTCTTCAGATGTCCCTTATCCTTCTTCGCTTAACATATTTTTGATTCAAGCATAGTGTATTACGCAGAGCTATGAACGCTACACTTGGTCTTCGGTTTTGCAAAATCTATTCAAACCTTACATTTCTTTTAGGTTGAATTATATGATCATTCAGTTTAGTTCCTGGCCAAGAACACTCACTAGGTTCTTTCTGTTTCTATAGGCAATTCAATTATGAAAAAATATTTCAATGATATAATACATAGTTTCACCTCACCCATTAAAAGTTAAATAATGCTCGCTCATCATCTGTATTTTTAATTACATTTATTCCCTCTTTCTTGTTAATCTTTTTGCAAATGACTTAATTATCTCACTATTGTTAATTGTGTAAAAATATTCTAGGAATTTATATTTTTTTCTTCATTATTAAGGATGAGTTGTAAAATATTCATTGCAGCACTCAACCATTAAGTAACTAATGAATACTTTAATTACTAACATTGTACATTTATAAATTCAATACTTCATAGTCTTAAGTATTGTTTCAATTAAGACCCCAGACAGTTGTACGTACATATATTTTGTAATACAATATTTTGTATTTAAATCCATAGAAAACAGACACTTGAACTCACACACACACACACACACACTTGCAAACTTTAAATAGGCATAGAATATAATACTTATTATCCTTTCAAACACGAAAAACAATAGAATCAGATATAGAGACAAAGCAAGAGGGAGATTATCTCTGTCTGAGCCATTGTGCGTGTGTTTTTTTGGGTGAAGTATGTGTGTATATGTATTTGTGTGGGTGTGTCTGTGTCTGTGTTTGAGAGGCCTTAGATCAGCACCTTTTTATCTATCAATTGATTTCAATTGTATAGAAAATTTGTTTTTATTGTTCAAAAACCAATTATCTGATTCAGATCAGATTTTAATGTGCGTGTGAGGTCTCAATTATAAATGTGGTTGCGTTGTCTTGTTGACCTTTATCTCCAGTACATGCGTGTCTTTATGATTTGAAAAGGATTTTGTTGAAAATTTTAAATGGGAATCAACTTTATGAGGGTTAAATTGCAATAATTTCTTTAATTGTAATAAGAAATAAACGTTGAAGTGCAATGAAACACAGACATTTTAGTTTGCAAATTTACACTGAAAGCAGAAATAATAAATCAAACGAACATTTCTATTTTATTTACAGAAATAGGCAGTTATTTAAGAACGAAATCTGTTTACATCGGCTTACATCTGGAAAGGACTTAACTTTTACATTTAGTTTCTTTCAATATTGAGACACACTAACAAATAGATTTTCAAAACTTACGAAAAATTTAAAAATTTTATTTTACTTTGTGTGTATTAATAACACAATTTTCAACCTAAACGAGCATATTGATGATATGGAACAAGGGCTGTATGATGAGTTTCAAACACATAACAAAGCTTATAATAAGCTGGTATGTGATGTTTTGATCCTTGCATTCGCATTTATAAATATTTTCGAATAAAAATGCTTTTCTTTAGGTGAAAAGAACACATAGAATTTATAGGGTGTTTTTTATTGAGGTATAGAACTTTAAGTTGGCATCACTTTTTTAAGTGGCGGCCATTTTGTCAGCTGTCAAGTGATTAATATTTAGTTTGGTTTGCCATTTCATCATGAACAGGTTGACAAAAGAAAAACGCTTGCAAATCGTGCAAATTTATTTCGAAAATAATGGTTCAGTTCGCGAAGTTTACCGCAAGCTCCGTCCATTTTATGGTCGACATAATCGTCCATCAGAGCAATTAATTCGGTTAACCATGGATCGTTACTCTACGTTTACTCTATGTGATAATACGCATCCGCAGAGACGTCGAACAGTGCGCATCGAAGAAACAATTGCCGCTGTAGAGCAAAGTGTTGAAGAGGACCCGAATGAATCGATTCGCCACCGTGCACAGCAATTGGAGCTTTGTCCATCAACTTGAAAATTGGACCTGTAGAATTGGCTTTATTCGAGCCAGCCGCGGCGGCCACATGCCCGAAATCATATTTAAACGTTAATGGCATAAAATTATCCTTCCAATAAAGCCAAATTGATGGACATTAAAACGATTTTCTTGTGTTTTATTTCAATTCGAAGTTCTATACCTCTAAAAAAAACACCCTGTACTTTTGAGTTCGCAAGATCCCAAAAATTGGATTTTTGCAGTATTTTCTCAGTATTTTTCTTGTCTTTCACCGGGCTCAGATAATATTTTTGGAAAGATTTGAAAACATATTACGTCTTAAGATGGTATGATAAATTTTTTTGGTTCCAGCCTTGGAATTGAGAAAAAAGGCGTTAAACTTGATATTTATAACAAAAATATGTCTACTTCGAAAGGATGTGTCTGGTTCCTTCAATAACGACTTTTCTTAGCTCTTGGATAGGAAAAAAATCCACTTGGAAAAATTTTTTTTTATTAGATCAAAAACATCAGCTTGGCATCGTTTTTAATTTTTCATTAACCCAAGGTTGCCCATTTTATAAATATATATAGTCCAAATTCGAGACTTGAGCTCTGTGACACTTCCTAAGCAATCGAACGGCCCGCTTAGAAACTGCAGAATTGTTTCTACTTTTTTTTAACAAAGTGCCTCACTGTGTATCGGTTACTTTAGGCCCCAACAGGTACAAGAATTCACCAACGGATCGAGCTAAGAAACTAAGACCGCATTTATGACAATAAACCTCATATTTTAGATGGTGCAAATATATATATTAAAGAAGAAAAATTTTGCGACTAGTCTAGTATACACACATACTAGAATGACTATATATAAAGAAGTAACTATTAATTGGCCCTCAAACAACTACAAACGCGTACAGTTAAAAATAAAAACCATACTGAACTGTATACAAACAACAATAAACAAGCGACGACTATGTTTATACATATTCCTTAAATTACGCAGCACAATCGACTATACTCGTAGAGCTAAAATCTATACACTGTATCAGCTACAATCACACAGAAAAGCAAAAAAATGCTACACCCGAGTATATAGCGTATTTTACTTACACACACTTCAAGCATTAGTGCTGCCAAAAAGGTGAATTTGTAAAACGCTAAGATATCAACGATGTTCAGCTCATTGCATCACAGGCATGGAAAAAGTGATTTAATAGTTTTGGACTGTGTTAAAATTTTTTCTAACTTAACATTTTCTATAAATAAATTTATCACAAATTACAAAATATTAGTTCATTGAATATTTTTCTATATGCAAATTTTACGGAAAACTTTTTAGGAATAATATCAATTGTTTAAAGGTTATATTTACTCTAAATTTTATCTTCTAATTATCTGATTAATATTTTGAAACAGTCAAACACATTTTTAATGCAAATGGTGCGTATGATGAGTAAATACTTTGAGTATCATACGTACATTTATTTTTGCGAATAATTATCTATAATCTGAGTATGTATTAGCATACTCAGACTCATAACAGACACTTACACTCACAATACATTTATGCCTTTCTATTTATAGTTGTAGGCTATAGTCATAGTTGTTGAAGGTAAAATAGAAGCATATGTTTGATCAAACGAAATCACGAGTTTTTGAAACAGAGGCCCTCTATTGCATTTTTAATTGAAAATCGGACTCTGCTGATTTTTTCTGCAGCAAAGACATTTGCCGGCTTAGTAAATCTTTTCTAAATTCTTTAAATAGCAAACCGAAAAAAAGTTTTATAATTTCAAATAAAAAATTTTTTTTTGCATATAAACAGTTTGGACAAACTAATTCTCAGACTTACAACCAAACGTGTCTAAAAATTACTTTGAATTCAAAAATTTCCTTTCAATCTCCTTTGTATATTTTTTCACAAAAAAAAAACTTTTTAATTTGCTTTTTGCTTAGCCTGTGATTAGAACAATAATTCTTAAAGCTTCTTTTACTCCCACATCAATTCGTTGTGTGTCTGCAAATTTTCCTTTGTTGCCATCTTAAGAATCATATCCCAAGATTCGTGTTTGTTGTCTTCTTCTACTCTCGTACCGGCATCAAAATTAAAATCAGAGAGAAAGCACAAGCTTGTTGTTGCGAGGGTGGTATGAAATGTACGAAGACACGGTTGGCACTTGAAAATCAATTCGATTTTGCTCAGTAATGTTACAAATTGAAGAGGTTTTGAAAAAAACCTTTAAAGGCGAGAACAATACATCTCCATGAGAAAAATACTTCACTTCGCATATAACGGGTTTTACCTTCTGTGCTTTAAAATCCGACCGGACTGGCAAGGCTGTCAGCTGTTAGATATGTGTTATCTGGAGTGTCATTTATTTAGCAAAAGGTTTAACAGTTACCAATATGGATTGTTTAGTAACCGAAGAAGGCGTACAAATAGTTAAAACTTACTACTAAAGTGGTGGTTCAAACGTGTTGGCCACTTAATGAGCATTACTGGCTGATTAGTCGTTATAATCGAAATAAGGTTCAAGGAATTGGCAAGATCTTAAAGAAATTTGACGACACTGGAAGTGTTACAAATGTGGCCAGGGTTGGTCGACATCACAGTGCAAAAAAATTCTTTTCTGCAGCAGATAGCCCCACTTTGTAGAATCCACGGCATTTTTATCAATCTTAATTGGAAATATTATAAATAAATTTTAAGAGACTGGAAGCGTTACAGATGCGGTCGGTCTTGTGCATCATTGCAATGTATGCACTGCCGAATATATTCCTTCTGTTGGTGAAAGTGTTCCGTATAATCCGAGTCCATGGCGATCCAATTGGGCCTATCTAACGGCTCTTTGTGTCGTATTTTGTACATGAATTTTGAACTATAAAGGCCGGCTGGCCATTCAGAACGCCACTAGCGAATTTTTTTCAGACTTATTTGTAGTTTTCTATTTTTAGAGCTTGAAATATCATACCTGAAATTAGTTTAGTATGTATGATATAAAACACATCAATGCGGCTGTTATTCTTTGTGGAAAACGAGAAATTAACTCGGATTCGGTTAACAGAACATGGGCCAGTATATTTTAAGTTTCCAGTAATAATATGCACATAAATTCTCATGGAAACTGGCAGCAAAAACTGGAACAATTAAAAAGCGAATAAAAAGCTAAAAACGGAACATTTAATGGACTACGTTTAAGCCTTTTAAATGTGTGCGTTTTATTTTGTGTTTGACTTTTTTAATCCTGCGAGTTATATTTTGCAATTGCTATTCCACTTCTGACACTACTTGTTACGTTTTTATCTTTTAAAAAATACATTTTTACAGATACGAAGATTTACAATTAAATAAAAAGTCACATTGTAATATTATTAGACACAGCAACACTTTATTTACTAAACACTACAAAGTTAAACAATTTACAACTCAATACGAAGTTGTCAACTTTGCTGCCTCCGTACACAAGAATCACTGAGCAGTTTTTCACACAATACTGACTCCGCTGGCTCTGCTTGAATGACTGGGCCACAATAAACGACTGAGAGACTCTCTGAATCTTACTGACCTCCTCTTTGCAGCAGCAGCAAAGCTTCCGGAATAACATTAGCACCATCCAGAAAATCTCAGCTCATTCAACCATTATGATATTTTCATAGATAAATTATTATCACAGAATCAGTATCAAGTCACAATTTGGACCAAATTATTGTAAATAAAAGTTTCATTGATGAATCCACGTGATAATTACACAATAAAAGTTATTTATGGATGACCATGTTATTAAAGTACTTAACAAATTTTAAATTGCCAGCTGAATGCTGGTATATCTTACAGACGACTTAAAGTGAAGTTGTCCGTCATGAGTCTCTAAAATAGCGACTCATAGCAAAATTATTCACGACACGTCTAACAGACAAAATCAACTTCAGTTACTTATGACTTTTTGGACACTTAGTCCTAATTTACACTATGCAAGTCTTATTGCTAAGCTGATTAGTTTGTTAGGAAAGAGGGACGAGGGGAAAAGAAACGTTACTGTTCCCCTCGTCTCTCTCCCTCAAACTAATCAGCTTAGCAATAAGACTTGCATAGTGTAAATATGGACTTACTTTAAAAACTCATATAGACACCAAAGAAAATTCAGCAGCTGTCATCGCTAAATTAACATTGTCAGCGTTTGTTCCGATGAATCATTATGATTTTCACCACTAGGGTTATTTAGTTAATAGTTTATAAAAAGCATTGTAAATGATCTTCTTTGACAATAGCTTTAATTTATGCAGAGATATTACGTTTTGCTTTTTTTAGACAATCAGCTGTGAATTTATAATCTTGCAACCGTAAAACGGTATTCGTAGTTGAAGAAAAATATTTTTCAGAAATAATTTCTTAGTCGGGCTTAAGTATTTTTATTAATTAATGTGAGTTTCTAAGAAGAAGAAGAGAAGAAAAATTAAATTATACTTTATCAGCTGGGGGAAATACCGATATTTGTCTGTGCCGCCACGCACTTCATCAGCAGCCAAGTCTATCTACTGGGGTAGAGATTGTTATTAACATCAGCTATTTAACGCAAATTTTCAATGAAATGGAATATGAGAAATGTTGTGTATACAATTATTGATTTACCTTTGGTAAACACATTAGCAAGTATCACTTATTAATTTTCTGTTTATTCGTTTTTTCATTTTTCTATTCAGGTTAGCACGAAGTTATGTCACTCTACCTAAGTATGTTTAACTATTCTTGCTTATCTTTTACGATCATCACATTAATTATTTTTACTTATTCGATGTACCGTCGGTGCATATATGTAAGTATTATTGTAGTGAATATTATGTTACATTGTTTTTGCTTTCTACAGTTGATTTTACTTTCCAGTATATGAAACTGTCATTGCCAAGTGAACATATGTATATTTGCTACGTGCCCATGAAATTACTGAACTTAAGCCCGACTAAGAAATTATTTCTGATTAAAATTCACTATAGTTCAACTAAAAATTTAAAAATTTTTTTAACAACAAAAACTTTTTTATATATTTGCACATACATATGTTTATCGTGCCTGTTACACACAACCCTCGTATTATGCATGTGTTGTATGTTGATTTTATTTGTAGTTTGTTATTTACACTTGAGTGCCAAATGAAATTGCCATTTTACCAGCAAAATAAAAGAAATAGAAAATGTAAGAAAAACAGTAAAGTAAGACACAATAGTTAAACTAAAAGACAACAGACAGACACACAGACCATCTACATATATATATATATATATATATATATAGGGTCCGCCAGATAACTTTTTTTTTTCAAAACAGGGCGCAAAACATCGGCTGTGTGGCACGTAGCGCCGTCCTGTTGAAACCAAATGTTGCCAATATCCTCCTCTTCCATTTTTGTGAACAAAAATTCGTTCAACATGGCCCGATAACGATCGCCATTGACTGTAACGGCCACTCCTTGCTCATTGGCCCAATTATGCCTCTGGACCAAAATCCGCACCAAACAGTGACTCGTTTTGGGTGCGCCGACTTTTCAATGTATGCGTGCGGGTTTTTTGTGCCTCAAATGCGACAATTTTGTTTGTTTACATACCCGCCAAGATCAAAATGAGCTTCATCTGAAAAGATGATTTTTTTTTGGCAAAATCGGCATCTTCTGTAAGTCGATCGCAGGCAATATTTCCCAGCGTTGTTCAAGCGTATACACAACCATATTCGTTCAGCGGAAGGATAAAACTAACTATCTGTCAAATCAGACATGAGCTAAGTGTTACCATTCACGAAATAAGCATTAGTTGAAAAAAAACGTTAGATGTCGGACCCTATATATGGTCATAAGTGCGTAAATTTGTGGCAAAAAGGAAAAAGTGCTTAAGTTGAGATAAGCTAATTTTGAGTTAGTGGCAACTTTGAATACTTTATAGTCAAAAGTATGTCTAAGTAAAATGTCAAATGTTTTGAAGGTTTTTTTTTTCGAAAAGTTATAGCGCAATGATTATATTTTTTCGACTTAAACGCTCATATGGAATAATTGCTTAATTTAGCTTATATATACATACTTTGGTATATTTGGAATATAATGTTTTAGTTAAAGCATGTGGCACCGTGTTTGCCTAAAAAAACAAAAGTGAATACTGAATTTCTCAGTTTAAATGTAAAAGTAATGAATTTCAGAAAATCGACTTGACGACAGCTTAAAAGTGCTCTCCTGCAAAACAGTAAAGTACAAAAGTAAAGACTTAAGCACTTTTTCCTTATTGCCAGAGACATACATAAATAAATAAACACAATCATCTAATCGACCATCCATTCAACCAATCATTCCATTATGTGTTTAATTGTCGGTCTAAGGAAATTGCTTTGTCAATACTTTCATATGAATTGGGTGTATGGGCCCAAAGATATGTGCGGGTGTATGTAAGCAAAAGCGAAAAGTTGTAAAAAAACTTATTTTTGCAGAATTTCTTTATTACATTATCTTCATTTGCACCAACGTCGTCAGTCAATCAATTAAGTTTTTAACATTGACCCAAGAAATTAAGTGTTTTCTTTTCCATCTTCTTCATAGTCATGACAGCTTTTGGATTCCTTTTTCTTATTATTATTAAATTTTGCTTTCTGCAGCCATAAAGTACATATAATAACATCATACACATCATGTATCGTGTGTTTGTAATACCCCGTATTCTTACTAATGTGTTTATTTGCTTGTTTTCACTAACACCAGTTTTATATTTAAATATCCCAACAGGAAATTATCCGTGTAGAACGCGTGTAGAACGGAACTTGCAACTGTAAGTGCTTAATTGTAATGATATGTGGCAGTGGCGGAGGGCCAAGAAGAATTCCAGCAACTGAAAGAAATACTTTGCAACAGTGTTGCCGAACTTAAATTTTTTCTAGGCAAAATGTTCAATACTATGAAAAATGTATGCTGTATCTCAATGAAACAACAAAATTTTGATATAAGGAGATGGTTTCATCAGTAAACTTGCACGTTGGATATAAAATATTTACGCAATATTTTTTTAACTGACACGCAAGTAAGTTTATAAAAAAACAGCATATTTGTGTAAGACGTTGGCGATAGAAATCTATTACAAAAATACCAAAATCTCTAACGTCAATGTCTTACACAAACAGGCTGTAAATCAGTAAAACTCACGCTCACAAGGTACTCACTAGCTAATTGTTGTTGAATTTAGTGAAATTATTTGTATGCTATTACTGCAAAGGGAAGAAGGAACGAACTAGTCCAATAGCTTTATTTCAGGTGGTAGTGGCTCTTTCAGACTATGACTCTATCTCTGTAAAATATAGTTTTAGTTCTCAGTAAAACATTTCTTTTTGTTGAAGCACAACGCACACACAAGAGAAAGAGTAGTCCAAGCAAATACTCCTACTGAAATAACTCGCTATCAAATAAGAACTAAATAGTTATATAAGACCCGCCAAGATTTAATGAAATAAATAAGTACCATGAAAATGAAATTACTCCCAAATCAAGTAGCCCACATATTGTCATATTTAATCACTTTCAGGGTAAACATTTAATAATTCCCAATAAAATAAAATCCAAAAAGAATGCTGGCACTCGGCCATAACTTTAGCTCTGGCAAAGGCCAGGAAAGTAGTAGGCAATGAATGCCTAGTACTATTACTAGGTGTTACATTAATGCACATCAGAAAAATAAGTGGTGTGGTTAATGACTGTTGCATACCGGGCTCGAGCCCAGGACTTTCGATTTTGTAGCCAACGTGCTAACTACTGCAGCCAACGCCACCCTCAATATTTTTGAAAAACCAAGCCAGTTTCGGACATATGTATGTACATATGTACCTCAGAGCAGAAAATCCTTAAGGCCAGTAATACCTTGCGCCACGTCTCTTTTATGGCTCCATTATGGATGGCAACCGAACTTCAGTTGCCGTGTTAACTGGCAAATCAATTGAAAATAAAACTGATATTATGTATGACAACTTTCTCCAGTTGCCAAGAAGTTATCGAAATACGAAAATGGAAGATTGGCAACTGAAAATAATGTAAACAAAGATGCAAAATATAAAAAATATAACTACCAAAAAGAAAATGATCAAGTAAAAGTGCTTAAAACTTACTTACTTTTCATAAAAATTATTAGTTCAGTGGAATTAATAATATGGTAATCCCAGGCCATAGTATTCTTGCTGCGGAATACTTGGGCTCATTTTGGGCTGTTGTCGAATGTATCTCATTCCTCGCAATCAATGAAGGCTGATGTTGGAGTCATCCGCCATCCTTCAGAAGGATTTGTGGTATAGACTGATGAGGTTGGATGAGGGTCTAATGGCAGCTTGGCTATCAGCCACGAATAGAATATCTCTACCAGATACTCGATATGACCGTTTGCTGCTTGGAGCCAACCGTAAAAACATGTATGGCTCCACGACGTATGGAAGGCTTATTTTCCAAAGAGCAGAAAATGTTTTTCCCATTGATGGTAACGCTGACGCCACTGTGATATTTCCAACCTGCTCATTTTCCCATACATTTTGCTATAAGGGCTTTTTTTATAGAAAAAAATATGTAATAAAAATAATAACTAACGCAGAATTAAAATAAGAAAAGCAATAGTCATTCAATTGTTATGATGACGACGATGAGATGTTGGTGATAAGCGTCCTCCCATACGTTTGTGAGGGATTGTGTGCATAAAATATACCAACCAGTGTTAAACAGTACACAAATACTTAAAGGATCTTGACAATTCTCATATGTGGGTATAATAACATGCACAAACACACACGCACGCACACATACAGATACATGCATATTTGTGTTATATCTATGAATGTTTAAGCATTTAAGTGAATATTCATTCACAAGTATCTACACCAACAATATCTACATCTGTTTAGGAGTACTGCTTACATATCAACTGTATGTTATGTACATGTTATATCTTGAGTCCTTATCCCATATCAACATATTTGTACACAAAAAAGTGTGTGTTTGAGTGTGTGTGCGTGTGTACAAGTGTGCATGTAATATTTATTACATGGACACACAATTTGTTAAGTCTGTGGCTGTTAACTCACCACATATTTCCACACATTTGTAGTGATTATTTTCTTAAGCACGAATGTATATCAAGTGTGTCTGTGTGTGTTTGTCAGAAATATGTATAATCAAATAGAAATTCTTACCCACTCTTTCGCTCTATTATCACCAGCAGACAGACGTTAGAATGAAACTTCAATTTTATTTTAAATTTAATTTCACATAAATTTTTTCCGTTTAATTTTTTTTCTTTCTCTATAAATACTTTTTACATAAATATTTATTTGCTGCCTGGACTACATTGGAATTTTAAATGTTAATTATTTTAATGAAAATTAATTTTAGTTTCGTGCTTTTCTCAAATTCTTGCACGTTTTAAATTAAAATAGTTTCTGTAAAATATTCTTGTTGAGATCGGTCGCTGAGTTATTATAGATATTTATAAGATTTCACTAGCTAGATATTTTGAAAATTTTGTGTATTTTGAAGGGGAAAGGCATAAATCAAAATACTAATATTTATAAGAAAATTACTTTTAATCAAATTAATAATAAGCATATACATATTTCTTTTTCCATCCAGAAATTCTTTTTCCAAAGTGAATACAAAAAAGTGTTCAACTTGTTTATTTTTAACCATTTTACTCGTTTAACGATTTTGCCATTTATGTTGATTTTTTCGCATAAGCGATTTTTTGTTTGTTTTAGAAATATGTATTTAATATGCAAAGGCTACTTTCGAAAGACGTGTGTGAAGATAAATTTCGAAATTCAATACCCAAGACACAAACCAAATACGTTAACAGAGCAATGTTAACCTGATAACATAGCCCTGTTAGACATGAAAATCTTGGATGTACATATTTATTCCAAATAGAATTCTGGCCATATTTTTCAACAAAATTAGCTAAAAATATCGAAAAATTAAGACATTATATTTTTCTTTATAAAATCAAAAAAAAAAAAAAAATCATAAAACATGTAAAGAAACTATAATTTTTAACTATCAAGTAAATTTGATTTTTTATGGAAATTTTTCAATGCCTGAAGAATAGTGGTAACTGGGCGGTTGATATTTCTGAAATTTATGTCTTTCGTGTCCTTTTATGAAACCCAATTATCGAAACTCTTAACATTTGCGTCTTTCATAAAAATTGTTGATATTTTTAAAATTTCGATTTTCACAAGATCAGGCGATATCACCACACCAACTTTAAATCAAAGGAAACCTAAAGATGATTTTCAAATCATCTGTAAAATTATAATAATTATTTACGTATTCACAAAATGGCGTAACTTGGCCGCTTTATTAAATTTTGACTTCTGTCTTATCTCTCTTAAGTGACACTCCTGGGATTAAGATTTCGAAAAACAATTTATATAGGTAACGCATACAAAAATTTTTTATTTAACTGAATCTAGATTATATTTAACTTTTTAGTGGTTATTTTGAATATTAATTTTTTTAACGTTTTTCAAAGAGTGTGACTCATACCAGTTAGAGGTTTAACATCCCTGGAAAAAAATCTCCAGAACAGATGATAGTATTGATTTAACCAGCAAGCACTTTTTTCTGTCAATTAATCTTAAATAAAAAATTTGCAATTCGGTTCAAAACCACCAACTTACCGAAGCTAATAATGATGCCATACAACGCGCTTAACAATCGATTTATTGCAAAATCAATTTGGCTACAACTTTATTTCCAGAAGTGGTCCTGTTCATTGAACCCTCGTTCGAGCGATTTAACATCGCTGGCTTACTTTTAATGGGGCTGTGTTAAGTCATTGGTTCATGCCAATAAACCAGCAACTTTCTAAACATTGTAAGTCAATATTAAATACACCATTGACGCCTTACGACCATATTTAATGAAAGTTAGTCAAAAATTGTACTGATCGAATGAACCATGTGACTCGTAGAAGCGGCGGACGTATGCCGGAAATCATATTTAGAAAATAAATGCCATGAAGTTATCTACCGGATTAAAATAACAAAAAATTCAATATTTCTGTATTTTATTATCATTTTAAGAACCCATACAGCTGAAAAAATACCCTTTATTTTTAAGAAATAAATTCCCAAATTGTGTATTTAAATAATAGTTATATAAAAATGTTTGCGATAAATTGTTTTTGAGTCACCCGATATATTTTTCCAATATAAAAATTAGCTTGATTAGCATTATATGCAATATTGCCCCATTGTGCAGCTCTGTAGCAGAGCTTAGTCCTATAACTTGAATCTAAAGCTATGATCAACTCATTTATTTATGTTAAATCATACTTGAATAGCAAAAATTCCAAGTAAAAATTCCACTCGCCTCTAGCAAAATTGTTCAGAAATGTAAGTTTATTTAACGCCCTTATAAGAATTAACTTCCCCTTGAATATTCAATGTGAAACTTTACATTTATTTTCTTATCTTTAAATCATTTTAAGGCCTGCAGTAACATATTATTTAATTAATATTCAAAATTACAGCTTTTAAGTCGCATCTCTTACAATTTTATCAGTCTCTAATTAGATTCAATTCTTTGTTCATTCATAAAAAATAAAATATGTTTAAAAAAATTTAAAACAAAATGAAGAAGGAAATAATATCCGTTAAGCACCAAAAGAAAAAGAGACAAATAAATCTTGTACTAAACGGAAGTAACAACAACAACTATAGCAAAGACAGCAAAAAAAGTCATCAGCTCACTTCAAGCTCTTGGTGAATGAAATAAGATTGAAGAAATTTTTATAACTTCTTCCTCATCCTGTTATTATTAAATATTGGCACTTAAAGGAGTTCGAGCACTTGGAGAGTGTTTGAAACAAGCTAAAATGTTTCTTGTGTTCTTGTGTGCACCCTCTCGTGCAACATTTGGCTTCGTTGGAAGTAGTCACGACATCCTCATCATCAATGACAGACAGTCAGTAGGTTTTTTTTTCTTTTATGATTTTCTTATAATTTTAAGGCTTGAGAATTCAGCTTCCTTTTTTCATGCGGTGGCTCACTTGAGTGTAGTCGCAGATAAAGTTACGATTATTGTAAAGGTGATGGTGGTGATGATGACAGCGATGAACATGATGATGATGACACCTCCAGTAAACACCTCCATTTTTATGTTTTGAGATTTTTGTTGTTGCCTTGTAAAGGTTTTCTCTTTTCTTTTTTTGTATCGTTTTCTTACACTTAAGTTCGGTTTTTATGGTATTGTTAATTTTTTTTATTGTAGCACACTTTATTTTACGTTGGCACTTACTAAACTTTAAAAGTTGCTTTTTTCTTTTTTTTTTGCTTTTGATATCTATATGACATTTACGATTAACCATGTGCTTATCACTGAACAGTGTTTCAAAGAGTTCAGTCATTTTATAAGGGTCCACATATAACATACAGCCGTGTCATATAAATACAGGGTATTTTTAATAGAGGCATACAACTTTGAAATGGAATAGAACAAAGATGAATTTTTTTAATTGACTTGAAATTTACTTTATTCGGAAGATAATTTTCTGGCATTATAATTTAAATATGACTTCTTGCTTTTTCCAACATTTGTGGCCGTATATCGGCATTAACACGGCGAATGTTGTCCTCGAAGTAGTCAATCGTTTCGACTTCACATAATTCCCACAGAATTCTAGCGGGTTCACGGGTTCCAAACATGAAACTATGCGGGTACCAAACGTTTCCATCAATAAATCAATTGTGGCACGAATTGTGTGACATGTTGCATCGTTTTCTTGAAACCAAAGCTCTTCGACATCACGGCTGTTCAATTGATCAGTCAGTAATCATGGCTTTATAGTCTTATTATAGACTCTATTCTACTAATTTGCGTCTTCCTCTACGCTACGCTCTACAACAGCAATGACTTCTTCAGTATCTACTGTATGACGCCTCTGTGGATGCGTATTATCGTGTAGAGTAAGCGTGATGCGAAAACATTCCATAGTTAGTAGAATTAATTGCACTGATCGACGATTATATTGACCGTAAGTTTAACGTAGTGAGCGATACGTATTTCGAAGAGAACCATGATTTTCGAAATAAATTTTCACACCTTGGAATCGTTCTTCAGGCGTCAGTTTATTCATGGTGAAATGCCAAATCAAGCTAAACATAAATCACTTGACAGTTGACAAAATGTCCGCCAGTTAAAAATTTTTACCAACTTAAAATTTTATACCTCTATAAAAACACCCTTTACAAAAGGTGCCTCATAGTTTTCTCTCACAAATAAATTTAAGAGCTGCGCAAAAAAAATTGTCGTGTGTGAATCCACTCTTACAGAAAAATATAGAACTGGTTGGCACATATTTTTCCATTTAGCACTTTAACGGTTTCGTTTTGAATAGCAAAGTTATGTTCGGAGTAGAATTGGCCATATCTGGACGTTGCTCTAGAAAGTACCCTTCTATGCTTTTGTAATGGTCTTTGCAGATCATGCGTAAAATGTAATCCCTTATCATTTTCATGCTTGCTAAATGATCATATGGGTAAGAAGAGGTCTTAGGTACACTACTAAAGAATTATGGGGCGGAATAGTTTATGCCAGCAAAGAAGGTGTTTCATGATTATACAGACTATGGATTTCTTTAGAGTTCTTTGTGCCGTTTCTTGGTCATTCATTAACTCTTTAGTATGTGAAGTAGAGCTCTAAACGGCAAAGAGAGTTAAGGAAAAAATTTAAAAATTAAAAATCTTAGTCTTACATGGTTATCTAAGAACTTATTAAGCGCCCATTTAAGTAGTTTAAAGGGTTTCGAACGGGTCAATACCAGATTCCATGAATGAACCAGATTCCATGAATGTTTTGAAAAAGAGTTGTAACGACACGTTTCCATTGGTTGCGAGGATCTGTTCTATAGAGTCCAATGGTCCAATGTAAAATCAATATGCAATTATTTTTATTGAAAATCGTACTAAATTTATTAGAAATAGAATTTTGTTTAAGTATTTTGGTATTAATTATCTTTGTTCTTCAGTTGTGTGACTTGTTCTTGTTTTGTCGTTGTTTGAAATAACTTTGATATAACATGATTTTTTGTGCTATTTTAGTATAAAACTCATGTTGTTTGGACTTGAAATAACTTTCATTCAACATGATTCTTGATTTTGATTTAACAATACTAGAATATTAAAACAACATTAACTAAAGTTATTTCGAAAGAAATATTTTCTTTGAAGGTTACTGTAAATCATGTTGAATTTACATGAATCACGTATGCATGAAGCAAAATCATTGTCAAGAATGTTTTACTCTTTTTTGTCGTGGATTTTAATATGAAAATTTTCTATATGTATAGCATATACACATATAAAAATACAACCCTGGTGTGATGGAGTTTATAAAATTCGTTGTGGCAGAGGATAGAACGAGTTGTGACCTGTGCACATGGCGAATCGCCATACAAAATTATGAGAGCGAAGCAAGCAGATTCAATATGAATCTACTTGCGAAACACGTAAAATTGGTATTTTTTCCAACTTTAATCGCAGTTTATCGCCAGTTTACCTGAACTAGCTATCAAAACAAAAAAAGCTACATATATGTGTGTGTGTGTGTGAAAAAATAAAAACAGACCAAACGCTTGTATGTATATACGTGTGTATGATACTTATGTATGTTTGTATGTGTGAATGCACACAAACAAAATATGCTCAGACGAAGCACGAATGCACCGTGTAAACGGCATGATTCATAAACGTTTTGAGGAATTAAAGCATGTGATTCAACTCGTAGTGTAAAAATAGCGTAAGATCTGCTGGCAAATTTTATAAACCGTGTGAACTGACGTTCTACGTTGTGCTGGTAATTTTGGATTGTCATTATATTGTCTCAACATTACCACATCTGACAATATTGTAAGATCTGAAAATTGTCTGTACAAAGCTTAAAGAACATATTGGCGACAAAGGACACTTTCTCAAGACCGGTGCTGCAATGACATCCGGCTCAGGGAGCAAATAATAGCATTCGAAACGAAAGGATATTTAAAATTATTTAAATGGAGTTTATATGGAAATATTTTAGAATTTCAATCGGTATCGAATGCCGTAATTTGCCTTCAGGAGACTTGTTTATCTACATACACTGGACTGGCTTGTACTGAAAATTAGGTTAGGTTATTAGCCTGCTGAAAAGGAAGGGTGTAATTTAGAGTCCAGCTCACTTGGGTTCAATAAAATGCTCCCTTTGTGACACTTCTGAGTTGAAGTGGAGATAGTGAGAGAGGCTAATAGGGAAGGGATAGTGATAGAGGAGACAGGTGTTAAAGGAACACATAAAAAGGTATTCACCAATTAATGTTTTCAATTAATAATTTAATTGATGCAATTAAATTTTTAATTGTATTAATTAATTTGAGTGGAAAAACTTAATTCATATTATCAAACTGTTTATATTTGAAAATTTAATTAATTTTTTAATTAATATTACAAATATTTTAATTAATATTACAAACTCATACATATTACTTTTTTGTGTGAAAAGAAAGAGGAAAGCTTCATTCTTTTACAATTCTGTTTTTTTCGCAAGTTTGTAATAATGCATTTTTGCAGCGCCTCTGGTGTCAAGTATTATTGATTATTTTACTTTGCCGATGATTCTACTACGCAATACCGAGGAAGGAGGGCTCTCTGATGCTACATTAGGATTAGCATCCGCTGAAGCTGGTGTAGTTCAGTAACCAGTGTCTATGCCTTCATCATTTGAATTTGTCCTACAACAACTGATACAAATGGACACTAGTGCACATCAGAAAAATGCAAGGTGTTGATATTTAATGGCTGTCAGAGACCGGGCTCGAACCCAGGACCTTCGGTTTTGTGTCAACGTGCTAACTACTTCAGCCAACGCCACCGAAGTTTACTTCATGCTTTTTTTTCATTGGTTGAAATGAAACAATAGGAAAATTTATTAGAATTTCATTGTCTGTGTGTAAACAGAGGATCAAGTTTGAGGGATCATTGCAATAAGCAACTTTAATTGAAAATAAAACCTAAAATCAATTAAAAATATATTTAAGTCAACTAAACTTTTGTTTATAAACTTCATTAATTACAAAGTTTAATTGACTCAATTACATTTTTAATTGAGTTTTAAATTAAAGTTATTTATTGCAGGAATTTTTTTTCATCTGTGTAAGTTGCTGCAGGAGAAGTTGAGACGTCACTCATCTCATCATTATGTCAGTATTGTAATCATTTGCTAGACCGTCATAATATGGGTGGAGGCTGAGAGTACCAGCTGGCAATGTCTTTTAGACATCTTGCAAGACGTATGCACAAGGTGTGGAGGACCTGTTGGCCACAGCTCAAATAGATCAGTAAGTAAATTTTCAAACAAATGTATGCTAAGTTCTAACATGACAACAGTTTTTCCTTGTTGGTCTACTGGCATACTCAGTCTTGGAGGGAAATAAGCATGAGAAGCTACATGTGCGCTGTCTTGTTATGGCTACCAGCTCGACTTGACCACTTATTGAGAGTTTCCTGCTTGAAAAATTTGATAATTTATTTATTTTGTTTCAGTTGGCAATGCCATACTTGCCAACTCTGCACAAACCTTAACAGCTGGAAATCAGACTTCCACACTTGAACGAAGTAATTGAAGATGGGACGAACAAAAAATTAAAGGACTTAACAATTGCTTTTTAGCGCGTCTTCTTTTTTTCACTTGCACATATTTTGTTTTTATTCACAAGTCTTAAGTTCCAATTGAAACGATGACATTTTGATGACTATGTGGAGTTCGTCAAATTTTAAAGGAATAGATGAATGGCTGGATGGATGGGTTTTGCATGTCAAAGAATTTAAAAGTGTCGGCATCTTTTTGTCATATTCCACTAGGAACACGGTTTTTTAATTTACATGCGCCAAGTTTTGTTTTTGTATTATTTCACATTTGAGTCTGAAGAGCCCAAAAAGATATGCAATGCCATGAGCATCATCATCTAAATAAAAACAGCACAAGCACACACGCACTAGCAAAAGTGTTTAAAATAGGCACGCGTGTGTGTTTTTGTTTTCGCCAAGAGTAGACGTGTAACAGAATGAATGGTTTGAAGTGAGTATGAGTTACATTTCTGCGAGAAGAAAAATGATACTTGAATTGTTGTTTGTTTTTCGTTTGTACATTTTGCATGAAAATTAAAATGCATAAAATGAATGGAAAAAAGAACTCAGTCATCAGCAGCTGGAAGGGTAACACCACACTGTCAAAGGATCTCTGACTGACAGAAAGAAACAGAAAGAGAACAAAAGAAAAAAAACCTGTAACATAAAATCCTTAAAATTGCATAGAAGTGCAACAAATCTAACAAAGCCTAAACATTTCAGCTTAAAGACACTAAGCATAAAAATAAACATAATTGCAGTTGTAATAGAGCAACAAAGCAAAAGCAAGAGAAAAAATATCTTTATAATGCAGTGCATTTAAACAAAATTGCTTAAAGTTCAAATGCAGTATATTTTGCTTTGTGCGCAAGTTTGCACTCATGTCATGCAATTATACAAAGAAATTAAAAATAGCAGGCTTCCAACAGTTTGTGATTGTAGGTTTTGTTATATTTTTTCTGCAGCTTAGGGTTAATTTTAAAATAGTTTGACAAACAGAAACAAACTTAAAAACATGTTAATGAATAACAAATGCAAATGTGGGTGAGCGAAAGAGCGCCTCATCACTTCTGTTTGCTGAATAATGCAACTACACAGAAATCTAAACAATTAACTGGCACCGTTTCTTGTATGTGGCATTGCCGACTGCAGTTCTGTGGCTAAAAGGAAAAGCTGCCTAAGTCAAGGTATACTAATTTTTAGTTAATGCTACCGCTGTAATCTTTTTATAATTTTTTTTTTTTCGATTTTTCAGGCAGTTATAGCGTAAGGACTTGCTGATTATGTTTTTTCCTCTTTTATACACTAAGAGAAAAAACATTCACTCAGCTTATGCATCATTAATAATTCTTAATTGTATGAATAAATTTTTCCATTAGTTTATCATACTTGTAAGTACACAATTACTTTGTTGTGTTTTTTTTTCCTTTCGTTTTACAATAATACAAGACATTAAAGATTTTCTTTAGAGCCATTACCTAAAGCTAAATGTGTACACCATTTAAATGCTTGTTAAAGTATGTTGCACATACGAGTCACTATAATATAAATAATATAATAAAACAGTACATTACCTCTTGAACGAACGTTAAAAAAATTATTGTATACTTAAATGACATGAAAAGCGTAAAGGGTTAGTTATCAAGACTAAAATTTCAAATATTAAAAAAAAAATAAAAAAATTATCATCAAATTTCAAGCAATTTTAGCCAACCATAACCCTAACCCGTCCACTTTTATAAACGTGAAGTCGTGCCATCAGAAGATCTTAATGTGTGTATGAACTTTGGAATTTGAAATCAATTTGGACAGAAACCAGTGTTTGGGAATACAAATATTGCAGACGTTTCCTGCAAGGTCAACAAAAATTTTCAATATTTTTCAAAAGATTTGTATAAAAGCGAAACCAAAGCGACAACTTTTTCAACCACAAAGAGCGCAAATAAAACAGCTGAGTTTTTAATTATCTGCTGCTGTAATATTACAGTTCAATCATGCACTTGCGGAAAAAATATAAAAGCTGAAAAGTATTTTTTTGCGTGAGAATAAATTTCACTCACAAGCAAAATTATTTCTTATTTCACACAAAATCCATTGAACACAATAATGAGCAAATCAATCAGCAAACGTTTGCGATACATGAAAGTAAACGTTTCCTTTTACTTATTTGCGAACCAGTTTCATAAAATACGTTTGAGTAAAGGAGCACGAAATGTAAACTTAAAATTGTATAAAGTCCAAGAATGAATTTTAGTAGTCTTGCTTTAGCCCGCTGCAGTAAATCGGTTTACAAGGAACAGAGTTAGAAAGTAATATTACAAGAAAAATAAAAAAAAGAAAAACACAACCGAATTGAAAGACTTTTGCTTTTGTAAAATCGGTTGATAAGCGTTTAAAAAAATTATTCTGTAATTTTTAGACGGGACGTCCAATTAATATGAAATTAATCACAAAACATTTTGGGGAAATATCATAGAGCTTAAGTTTGGAATTTGGACTATGTATCTCTAAAGGGAGCGGAGCCACAAAGCCCTAAGGTCGCCAGTATCGGGTTAATGAAAAATTCAAACTGATGCCAAGCTGATGTTTTTGATGTGATAAAAAGTGGATTTTTCTATCCAAGAGCTAAAAACAGTCTGCTACATTTATGCAGTTTCGCTTACAGTTTAGGAAATATTCGAACAAAAAAAAAATTTAACTTTTTTTACCAACGTTGTTCCTTTGTCTTGCTAATGGAGAAGACAAATAATCTTGATCGATTTGCAAAAGGAAACTTTTTATGGATTTGAAATAAAATTTTTAATTTTGAAGACAAAATCTGGTATCAAGAGCACAATTAAGTAAAAAAAATTTTTTTTCAGCAAAAAATCTGTTAATTATTTCGCAATTATAATAAAATTAAAAAAAAAATACTAACCTCAACTTTCAACTCAACAAATTGTTCTTCATTAAAACAATGAATTCTTACGTTAGCTCGTTATTAATGGCCAAATTCGTTAATCAAGTGAAGGTTTTCTTTTCAGTGTAATCTCATATGCAATAATAGCGTAACTTAGCTATGGAATGCAATGAAATAAAACTGTGCGCCGATGTTCCCAATTTCATTTAAAAAGAAATAAATTTCTAAAAATGCTTTGCTACAAAACACTAAAATACTACTTAAGCACTTCTTCCTTATTGCCACATATGTAATTATGAATAATTTTTTATGTCTATAAGTACGTGTTCGCTTGTGTCGTGTTGGAATGCTTTGATATGACGTTTTGAAAGTATGTACTTTTATTTAAGTTAAGAAAATAATTACATATATTTACAAACAATTAATATTTTCAGTGACTTGGCCAATTACATGGTTTGGTAAATTAGCATATTAATTAAGTTTTTTTAGTTATGGTTGCATTTTAAACCTCACATTGCTTGTAATTATTTTATTACTTCAACATGAATATGATTTCTTTAGAAACATAATTTATAATTGTGACATTTATTTCTTAACCCAAGAGAAAGGTTAAGAAAGGACAAGAGAGTTTATTTTAAATTGCACAGTGGTACAAACACCCTTTTTTTGCGGATCATTTCATATCTACAAAACTAAAATAGAGAGAGTCACAGAATTTTACATGGATAGCTATTAGACCAAACTGCATGTTCAACTAAAATCTTGGAGTTAAAGGTGGGCAGAGACGGGTACCCCACGCAAAGTAACTAATTAATTAATTAATAAACATAATTAAAAAAAAAATCATGATATTTTTATTCACGCACGTTTCTGATGAATTATATGCAATTGAATTACTTGGTAGGCGAATTATCCAAAACTAGACTTTTTACATTCCTAAGCAGTAAAATGACCACCTTTGGCCACTATGTGCATCGCTTCAGTGAAGACAGTAATACAAAAAATATTATACACTTTCCTTTTCATCGATTCTTGGCAGCTGCGACAAAAATCATTGTGTTCGACCTTTAACTTTTGTGCATGCCTACCTATGAGACAGCGTAGGTTATGAGGGTTAGCATGGACACTAGAACCGAGATTTCTTTCCTATTTCGTAAAATTAAACAAGCTGTATTTTTCTTATTTATATAAATCCATAACTGCCTGGTGATCACGCAATCATTTCTTGTAGCTCACCTTCTATTTGTTTCATCTTCTGTGTTACGCCTAAGTCTGAGTTTGCAAGAGAGCAGGGGTAAATCCATACGTTCCAATTCCGGTAGAGCCTGTAAGGTTGTCCCAGTTCAAGCAAGCTCCTCCGCCCTAGACTTCCCCTGAAAGCCTCTATGCCCTGAACCTTGATTCAGTAACCTTTATTACGATACTCGTATCGCTATAATAAATATAACGAAAATTTATCGATTTTGCTATTCAGTAACATATTTTAACGATATTCGCTGTCGGTTGAAGTAAGAATGTAAAATAACAAGCTCAAATTCATTAACTTTTTCTTTAATTATTTTTTGTGCGTTTCGCTTATTTTATCATTTTGCATGCAGTGATGCCAGTGATGTATACTATCGTCAAAAAAACTACAGAATCACATTATCGTTACCGCAAATGAATAAATATATCGATAACTATCACGACTTTCAGTTCGCAACAACTTACTGATCCTAATATTGAACTGCTCTGCCATCTCATTTAGAGATGATCGGCAGTCGTGGGCTGTTTTTGTTCTTAGAAGCGGAGTTAATTAAAGTCGTTGAAGTGACATTCACTCTCAACCAATTCGCAACTTCTTTTATAACAAAGATATCTGCCTGAAAGACACTGCAATGATCCGGAAGTCACTTTGTAATACGAAGACCTAAAGTTCCTGAAAAGATTCCATAACCCTCATCTTCTTGTGTTTTGGAGCAGTCCGTATAAAAATCAACACTTTTTCTTCTGCCTCGAGTACTATTCCTACTCAGTTCTGTAGATGGTATAGAGGTTTTATAACTCTATAACAAATCTCTGTTCTTGTAGTAGAGCAGGGGAAGTTTGCTCAATACTCCATCTCCAAGCTTCATTGTCGAGTATTCTACAGAGAGGAACAACGAAGACAGATTGCTGAGCTTATTGCTATCTCCTTCTCTACTAGGTCCATTGGTAGTAGGTGCAGAAGCATCCCTAATGCATCCGCAGAATAGTGCAAGTCTTTGAACCTTGTGTAACATATGTAGATACGACTTCTTCTCCAGGGACGACCACCACACGATGATCCCATACATGAATATTGTGCGTATTATTGCAGTATAGATCCAAGAAATGCTTTTCGGGGTAAGACACGAGTTTTTTTTCTAATGGATTTCTTGCATAGATAAAGTAAAACTAAAAACACGAGTAAAAAGCAAACAGCTGTTAATATGTAATTAACATGCCAACAGTAACCGTTGACCATTGAAAATATTCGGCCGTCAAAGTAATCGATTCATTTAAGAGAAAGTGATGAAAAATAAAAAAGTTTCGTTAGCTTTTAAACATGGCTTATATGAAATGTATTTGAAGACAATAAACATATTAAAAATATAGAACTTTTATAGTTTAGTTTTTTTCCGGTTCTCCAACAAACGATCCATTATGTTTGTTTTCGCACTCTTGGCTTATTCACTTGTACTGTAGACTTGGTCGAACACATTCAGTTGGTCGTTTTTGTCAAACCCATTTAAATTACATGAGTTTGATCATTGGTTTGTGTTAAAAATGACCGACTGAATGAGTTCCACCTAAGTCTATTGTCCTGTAAACTTACTAACTTGTAAATAGATTTGACTCGAACTCGCTCACAAGATAACTTTTGCCACCAATCTATGATTAAGTCATGTAAGTTAAATGGGTTTGAGCATCGGTTTGGTGTCAAAATTGAACTAGTGAACGAGTTCGAGCCAAATCTCTTTACAATTAACGTCCCTTTTCACAATGTATGATTAAGAGTTAACATGAGCTTTAACTGACAGTTCTTCATACAAAACTTGCCGTTAAAGTCCCTGTTAGCTTTTAATTGTAGATTGTGAAAAGGGCCGTAAGTAATTTTACCGTACAAATTGTGCATTAGATTTAATTAGACTTGGATCAGAATCATTTAGTAGCTCCTTTTTGGCACAAACCTATGACCAAACCCGTGTAATTTAAATGGGTTTGATCATACACTTGTGCCAAGAACGAACTACTGAATGAGTTCGATCCAATGCTAGCTTTAAGTTTGCAGCTACAAAAAAATGGTCACTCTAAGGATGGACAATACAATTGGGCTTGTATATTGAGCGTAACTAATAATATTTATAATATCGGGATACGAACACGTCACCAATCAAAAATGCAATAAAATGCGAGGGACATGGAAGCATAACAACACACGGGAAAGAATAGACTAGCTTACATTCTTATTCTCTATAGTTAAGGATAATTAAAAAAAAAGTTGGAAGTAGTTCATATGTATGTAGATATGTATGTATGTTTGCATAAATTCGCTACTGGAACAAAAAAATTAATGTACATATCATACCACTTTTATCAGCAGTAAAGGATATAAAATGTACTTCTGTAAATGCATTTACAATGTAAATATGCCACAACTACACGAGCTCGCACAGGGAAATGGAAAATTGCATGTGAAAGCAATAACAATGTTAAAAAAATGTTACAAAGAATCCCTACTTTTGTTCTTAAATAATAATAAAATTCCTTTGACATAAATTTAAAAAAAAAGAAATATTTAGTCACGCACATTCACATGCTACTTTAACAGTGCCAAAGGAAAATGTATTCGCAGTATGCGTGTGTGTTTGATTATCGTAATAAAGTAGATATCGTTGAATAAACATAATAGCGTACAGAAGACTTAAAAATATTCCATGCGTTATATAAGTCATCGCCGTACTACAACACAGCCATTGATTGTTGATGACGTTTAAATGTGAATTTTTATTTCATTCCGGTTATTTTTTAAGCCAATAATTGTGTATGAGTTTATTATTTTATACATGTAGCTTACATTTTTATATTAGGCTTTTACGAGTGTATATTTGCAACTGTTATATGGGCCACACACGTTGCAACCTAGGGAACAACTCGTCTGTTAATCAAGTTCTGTGTTACATATGTAATTTAAATGGGTTTTATCATACGTTCGTGTCAAAAACGACCGATTGAATGAGTTCGATACAAGTCCATGTGCTGTAGAGCTAGATCCAAGTCGTTAGAACTCGTTCAGTTGTCGTTTTAGACACAAACCTGTGATCAATCCCATGTAATATAAATGACTTTGATTACAAATTTGTTTCTAAAACGACCTACTGAACGAGATGGAACGAGTTTAAACCAGCTCTACTATAGTATAGAGCCAGCTCCAACTCGTTGAGTCGTTCATTCTATACAGAAACTTTTATCAAGCTCATGTAGTCTGAATGGATTTAATCATCGGTTTGTGTCTAAAATGAACGATTGAACGAGTTGGAGCCATCTCTATACCACAGTAGAGCTCTATAACATAGTAAAGCTGGGTCCAACCTGTTCAAACTCATTCAGTACGTCATTTTACACAGGTTTGTAGACTTGTATCGAACTCATTTAGTAGCTCGTTTTTGAGTAGCTCTTTTTGAACTAGTTTGAGAGCGTTTGAATCAAAAGTTGTTTGACGGGGCTTGTATCCAACAGCTCATTTTAGTTCAAAAGAGCTGTTGGACAAAAATACTTCTTTTCATACAAATCAATGATCGAGCCCATTTCTCAAAGTATCAATTCCCTAATTCCAATGGCGTATAAGAAAGAAGTTCACCACCACCAAAAAAGCAATATTTAACTTCCAAGTGTAAAAAGGTTGTAATCTTTGAACAGAGTTATCCCTGACTAAGAGCAAGCACCTTACGGAGTTGCTTTAAGGCATCAGATTTTACACTGTTTGAGAGATTTATGGGAGATTTCCTATTACAGGGGTCTAACCACAAGAACTATCAATCTGCCTCTGCTGCTCAACAGCACCTAGAAACGTAACTGATTGACAACGTTAGCCCCATTAGTAGCGTTAATTTATCAGTATTTGTCCAAAATAATTTTCCCAGAGATTTTGGCAGCAAACATAGACATCACGAAACCAATCGCAGTCACCGCAATGGTAAGCTTGTTACAAAGTCCCAGTGTCAAGCTCAGTTTAACATCTACTTGCGGATTAAAGAGAAAGCATCATCTGCTAAACCTAATGAGGCTATAACAAAAGCCATCATATACTGCTGGACCAAACGATACCCGTAAGCTTCGGTTCTACTCTGTCATTTGAAATGAAAGCAAATACTTTCAAACTTGTGTGTTAAGCGGCCCACCAACTTGCAATATAATTGCACAATTTTTCGTATTGTACAATAATATCACCAATGTATATGTTATATTCGAAGGTGGCACAATATATTGGCAAATATCAAAGGACTTTTGATTTTTATTGTACAATCAAGACAACTGTGTAATGTGGTGGCAACAATTCAATGTTGTTTACTTTTTCACTGCCAGGAAAATTGGGCAATTTTCTTTACAAATATTGTGCCATTTATTGCATAGTATAGGTCAAAATGGCAATAATATGTACAGCAACATATGCAATAATATTGTATAATGGGTGGGCCGCTTTATTAACTCGCAAGTTCGAATTTGCGAAATTTTCTTTCATTTGGAATTAGAGAGTTGACCCCCTGGTCTCTTTTCGAATACAGGGCAATTTTTATTTTATTGGACAGTAATGGCAGAGCTTGGAATACTCTGAAAATCCTTTATTCAGAGATCACAGCATTAAAGTGGAAAGGGTTATCTAGGTAGATATTATACCCTTGTGGTATTGGAGTTCCTTCCTTTCATTCCAGCACCTTCTACAATAATTCCTATGAGGTAGGCTCGGCCATGGGGCTTATAGCGCATTGTCGCCGTGTTTTATAATATTTTGCCGTTGATTAAGAGTTCGTTGTTGCTCTTCTGGTTTCTGAACTTTTGTATCCCAGCTTGACCCAGCTTCATTGTTTTCGCTCTATATTTCGCCAGGTCGAAAATTGAAAATTTCCAGAACCGTTGTGGCCTTCTTCTTGACGATCCTCTCAAAAATAGCAGAGTAATTTTTGAAATATTTTGAATCTGAACCACAGTGCAGGCAAATAATATTTTGTGCTAAATTAAATTAGGTTAACTTAGGAAGGGAGGTGATGCAACACACCTCCATTGGGCGACCCAGTTCCATCCATTATGATTCCCTTCTGTTAATACCCCGTTAATAAAAATTTAACCCCTTGTTGTTCCCAGAAGAACCTCAATTATCTGTCATAAAGCCACCGAATTCCCATCAGAAAGCCCCTGATATCCTTCAAGTTACACTAAGATAAGAACATTTCTGTGGCAAAAAGTAAAAAGCACTTAAGTCGAGATAAGTCCATATTGAGTTAAAAGCACATTCATAATCATCACATTCAAAAGTACCTCTGTACAGAATCCCAATTATTATGTGCGATTCTTCAGAAAGTTATAACTCCTTATCTTTTTCAACTTATAAAGTGTTTTTTTTAGAGTCTCAAAACTTCGAGTTTCTTTGAGTAAATCAATTGTAGCGCCCGCTGTGTGGCATGTGGCTCCGTCCTGTTGGAACAACATATCAGCAAGATTAATGCTACATAATTGAGGCACAAAAAAATTTCGAATACAATTCACCATTGGCAATAACATTCTGACCATCATCGGTTTTGAAGACATATGGGTCATTGACTCCGCCAGCCCATAAAGCGCACCAAACAGTAATTTTCTATGTAATGGTGTTTCGACAAACGCTTGTGGATTCTTCTAACTCCAAATGCGATAATTCTGCTTACCCATTCAACCAGAAATGGGCTTCATCGGAAAATAAGATTTTGAATGGAAATTCAAAATCAACATCAATTTGTGCTTCAGCCCATTCGACGAAAAATTTGCACGTGTTGCTCTGGCGTAAATCGATTCATAATATTAAATGGATGCTCAAAGAAGGCAGTAATACCAACTCAAAGTTGTGACTCTCTAAAAAACACCCAATAGTTTCAAATGGAACAATACAGCAATTTAGCTTATATCTACGAGGTGTGTTCAAAAATATCGCGAATTTATACCGACAACGTTTATCGGTTGTACAATATGTTCTCAGAAGGCCGAGAAGATGTGAACGACGAAGAGCGTGCCGGACGCCCGAGCACTTCAACAACAGACGAAAAAATTGATGAAGTGAAAAAAATGGTATTGGCTAATCGTCGAATCACCATTAGAGAAGTTGCTGACGACCTAGACATATCGATTGGCTCGTGCCATTCGATTTTTATCAACGATTTGGGCAGGAGACAGGTCGCAGTGAAATTCGTATCAAAATTGCTCAATTTCGACCAAAAACAGCATCGCATGAACATTGCTAATGAGCTGTTGGACTCTGTCCGTTGCGACTGGTGATGAATCGTGGGTTTATGGTTATGACGTGGAAAGACGTGCAAGCAAAGCAGCTGTCAACAATTAACTGAACATTCAATATGGCCGAAATTGTCGGCATAAGTGAGAGACATGAGTACCAATATAACGCCACAAAAAGAAAATGAAATTTCGAATATACGTAACCCGAGAAAATTCAAAATTCGCGATCCTTTTTGAACACAACTCGTATGTGAGATTAGGAAGGTTGGTGCAAAAACGCACCTTCACTCGAAGACTCAATTGGGTCCATTGTGATTCCCTTCTTTTGCCCATTAAAAGTAATATTTACCCCCATTTGTACGCAGAAGTGATCCTTTCATTCGTCATTAAGCATGAACTGAGTTCCCATGGTGAAGCCCCTGATGTGCTCTAGCTTACACTTCCCGATATCAGTAATACTCTCATGAAAACGTCTGCACAGCCATCTAAGCCTATTATGTCGCAGCTTCGGGCAGTGACAGATAATATGTTCAATGGTTTCTGATTCCTCTTCATTCCCGCACATCCTACAGAAATCTGGAGTGCTTTGACCGTGCAGTGACAAGTCAGTGCGCCTATCACAATTGAGCTTATACATACTTTGGTATGTTTCAAATTTAATGTTATAGTGTGTGGAAAGATGTTTTTCTAAATAAAATATAAGTGTACACCGAATTTTCTAATTTAACTGCAAAAGAAATAAATTTCTGAAAATTTACATTAGAGTTGGGCATAGTTGTTCTTTTTGGGGATTGTTCTTTTTTGTTGGGAACAAAAAAGAACTAGTTGGTTCTTTTCGTTCAGTGGTTTTTTTTTCGTTCAGTTGTTCAGTGAACAACAGGAACAGAGATTGCATTTTATACTTGGTGCGTAGTTTTTGTAAGTAAATGTAAAAATTAATATTCTTGAGCTGATAGCCCTGGCAGCTATGCTCGAAATGATGATTTAATCTTAGAATTTATTCATAAGATTAAAATAATAAATAAATAAATAAAATAATATTCTTAAATGGAAATGCTTAAATGAAGTCTGTAATCATTTGAAAGTAAATTTTAAAATTTTTTTTTATACTAATAATGGTTTTCACATTCTGTTTTTAATTCAACACTACAAATTTTTTCTATTAATTTAGTAAAACTCACTTGTTCATTTCACTCATTATATATTTTGTGTTGCTTGTCTTGATTATTGTGATAAAAATTTAATATTCTATGAGAATATGCGCTATTTTCTTGTCACAACACGTCATATCGTGAAATTTTTCCCCGGCAAAAACATTAAATTGTCTGTAAATATTTTATATGTAGAAAAGGAAAGCTTCAGTGTGTCAGTCAGACTGTTTTGGCTGCCTGCTCATTTTTCGCAATTAAATATTGAGGTCATGTGCTGCGTACTACTCGTATGAGTATGTTCAAGATTCTTTGCATTTTTTAACCCGTTAAAAAAATATAATTTACATATTTTTTCCATTTTAAGACTTTAAGGCAACTTAATTCATGATATTTTATTGTTTAAAGCTGAATTTATTTGCAATATATCCTTAATCCTTTCGCCTCGGCTGAAATGCCGCAGCAAACAAGTAAAAGTCTAAATTATTCTCTATTATTCGAGCAAAGTTTCCAGTTTAAAGAGGCGAGAATTAAGTAAAAGAGAAATAAATGATTTTAACATTTTGCAGCCGTAAAGCTAACAAAATACCCAGTTGTCTATAAAACATTTTTCTACATTGTGGAACAAATGAAGATGTTGTTTTTTCCTTATTTTTCTTTATTGTTGTTAGTTTAGAGGATTTGTTTCATTTCTTTTGCGTATTTCTGAACTTTGCACCACACAGCTTTTTTTTTTTACTTACATACATGTTCCCTTCCACAAGCACAAGACAATGAGGTCAACATTTATCGCAAATCAAATACAGAACATGTGCCATTAGAATGAAAAACTTTGCTACACACACACACAAACACATACAGATACAAGCAATCGCATGTGTACATTCATTTATGTGAAAATACATTTAAACATTTTCCACACCCACCGATCCTTAAGCTTTTCCTCTGGCTTAACTTATGCACTGTGTGTCTGGGACTTCCATTCCTGCCTGCTGTTTCAATTCCTCGGGCAGTTGTTAACAAGAGCAAAATACCAACTGACAATACCAAAATATTTATATTCATGGTGTCAGAGAAAGCAAACACTAAAAACAACTTTCTTCTTTTGGCTCCTTTTTTTTGTTCTGTTACTCGTAGTTTATCCTTTTTGACTTTTTTCATCTGTTTCTTGGTCGATGTACCAAACATGAAAGAGATGAAAATGTTAGAAAAAAACGAAAGTGAAAAATTGAAAAAAGGACATGTTGGTCGAAAACATTAACTGGAGCAGCAGCTGAAGCAAAACACTTAAGTACAGTGTTTAGTAAAAGTAATATAACCAAGAATATAAAAATTTAAAGAAAAATCAATAGCATTATATGAAAAGGCTGAGCTAGAACGATAAGAATTGAACTTTTAAACAACACTATATCTTATAAACAGAAGAGAGAAGAAAGAGATTGCATACAAAATGTATTGCCCACACACAAGAATATTTCATATTAAAATCTACAAAAATAAGATTAATTTAACATTTTGCTTTATATGAATTTCATGTTAACTCAACATGATTTACAGTAATCTTCAAGGAAAATTTTTCCTTTTGAAATAACTTTATATCTTGTTGATTTATTACTCCAGAAGGGTTAAATCTCAAATGAAGAATCATGTTGAATAAAAATTATTTAAATTATAAAGTTGAAATAACGTGAATTTGATGCTGAAATATCAAGAAAAACCAGATTAAAGCTTTTTTTAAGTTGAAACAACATGAATTTAATTTAACGTAGTCTTGTTATTTTATTAATTATTTAACTTATTAGTGATGCCTGCGGCAATCCGGAAAATGTGTGCGTGTTGTATTAAAGTTGGGTTTCCCGGCCAAGATTTTAACTCAAATTCATTGCTTGGTAGAAAAAGTGACCAAATTAGAAGGATTTGGAAAAGTCGCTGACCGTCAAAAAAGTCGCAAATTACCACTTTAATCGACGAACGCGAACGCTGGTTAATGAAAATCAAAAAATTTTTATATTTATATATGACGGCTGATTATTTGATCGTGTTCAACTCTGATTGATAAAAAAAGTAATGGAGAAGTGCGTAAACGCTCCTCTTTAAATGACAAGCATACGGCACACACACATGCAATGATTGACGGGTTTATTTGATCGTCTGCAAGGCGCCTCAGAAATCATGTAGGTATATTAATTTTTATCAAACCGTTTAAAATTTTTTTTAGCTGTAACTGTAAATGAAAATTGAAAGATAATCAACACTTTGCACAAAACAGGTGAAAGCTAAATATGTATGTATGTATGTGTGTATGCAGGCATGTTTGTGTGAGTGAGTAAATGATAGTGTATGTATTTCTATTAAACGAATGTTTAACGTTCTTAGTTTGTAACGTTAGAACTTAAAACATTTTTCCGTTATTTGTTTTTCGAAGGGATAAAACAATTTTGCTTTTTTCTTCTTCTTTGCTTCTCCATCTCTTTAAAGAAGTTGTAGGTATTCACCATGTAATTGCGTGTGGTCGTTTATGTTTTTCATAGATTTTGCTTCCTTTCCGGTTCTAGTTTTTTATTGTTGCTATTTGCTTCATCTTTATTATTCAAAGGGATTTAAGAGTAAAATATTCATATTACTGGATTATGCATTATAATTGTGATTTATGGTAACTGTAATCACAAGGACTTATGACATACTTTCTTCTATTCATTTGCTCATATAAATTAACATTCATACATATATTGCAAAACATTAGGATGGCTGCCACAAAAGAATAAGAAAATTACATCACATTATATTCCAGTAAATGAAAATAATTTAAAAAACTTGCAGGTTGTCGTTGCACAGGGTAAGCCAAACGAATGCACGTTTTTTGTATTGTTTATATTTTCTTTATTTCAAATATTATGGAATATGAAAACTTTTGATGTTCTTCGTTAGAATGAAACATAAAGTCCTTTCCCTATCTCCATTTTTATTTTAAATCTCCCAAACACAAATCGTTGCTGTCGAAACGGAGACCTCCTAAAGTCCCGTTCAGACTATTATACAAGTATTAATACTTTCATCACATTTTACGATACAGAAATCTAAATACATTCGTTGCGACTGTCAAAAAATCTAACGTAAAATCACATATTGTGTTCAGACCATGATACAATTATACAAGGTACTTGCACGACTACAACAAAATTGCAACACCAAGAAACACACGTATTTTGTTGGTAGAAACATACATACCTATAATTGTCAGAAGCAGATGTCTTTTGTTTTTAAAAATAACAATCACAGCGTAACTAAAGTACAATTGCAGAGGCGGCATTCATGCATGATTATAGTCATTCAGTGTTGCCAATATGTGTGTACTACACAGTATGTAATTTTTACTCTCATCTGTAGACCATGTAATGAGATTCATGTATAATATGTTTGTAATTCTACTTTGGGTTCTATTTTTATTTAATTTTGTTTTAATTTTAATCTACACAAAGCATGTGTAGTGTAATTTTCTTCAATGTGCAAATTCATTGGCAACACTGTAATCATTTTATTCACACACATACACTAACATTTTTGCAGCTTGTAAACAAAGTTTGACAACTTTCTGCATTGTATACATTAACAGGCTGGGCTTGTGCAAGTACCTTGTATAATTATATCATGGTTCAGACCACCTCACTTCAAATAAAATGTGTAATACAAGCAGAAAACAAAACAGCTGTTCAATGAAAATGTCTGTGCTACTATTGACTAGCGGCGGCAAAGCGGTTTCATGTAGGACGTGCCGGCACTTGAAAAAATGCAGCAGTTAAAAATATTCTATGTAAATAACAGAAAAAATTTAAGAAAATATATTACAAAAACGTTAAAAAATTACGTCAAATATACTTCCATACGATTCACTTATTCAAAATTTTGAGCCGATATACATATGACAAAACATTACATCAATGACGACACGCTATCGCCGGCGAAACAGCCGACTTGGAAATTTGGTTTGTGTGAAAATGCAACCCTGATCTAATGAAAAGTATTATCGTTAGAAAATTTTTTTTATCGTATTATTTGCCACTTTGATGACATTTTGCGTTCAGACTATCTTACTTGCACGTATTATTTGAATTTTTGACAAGTATAAATACAAAGTATAATAGTCTGAACGCGGCTTAAAAAATATATTCTTGTGATTTTACATAAACGAGGTTGTAACATATACAACCATACAATTATAACTGACCCTACACATTCCGTATATTAACCACATTTTTTGCCCACATTATTTATAGTACATATTTTTGTTCTTTTTACCTTAAAGCTGCTTAAATAGCCTGATTATTTTATTGCATTAAGGTGTGAGTGTCCATTTGAATATGAATTTATATGTGAAATATATTAAAGTTCAAAAGACACCAGAATACATTCATAAAATAAACACAAGGAGTGTAACTTTAATCCTGATTTATCCTCACACAATCAATGTTGGTTTTACACAAACACGCTCGCACACACACACACATTTAAATACCTTTAATTACATTTTGAATGAAAGGCAAACAAAAAGTATTTGTACTTGAATATTGAATTTACTTTTGTTTGCAAAAGTGAGACGAAAACCAAAAAAAAACCAAAAAATAAAATATGAAATCCAAGATTATTATTTAAATATATTTTCAATTTTCTTTTGTTTGCCAACAATTTTGTGGGGGCAATTTTCATTCTCTTGCGATTTTTCGAATAAGTTGGCAATGTTGTGGTTTAAGAACTTATGGACACATTAATTTAAATTTAGGTCAATGGGATAAAAATTAGTAATTTGGATGCAGTTGTTTCCTTTTGCAATTTCAATATTAAGCAAAAACTTCACAACAAACGTTCTTATTGGATTCCGAAATTTTCCACAACCTTTTCACAATTACTTGTCACATTAGAAAGCAATAAGACGTATTTAAAAGGAAAAATTAAAAACAAAACATTAAGGGCCTGTCCCACGATGTCGTTAACGTTCGGCTTTTTTAAAATTAAAAATTTATATTATAAATTAATTTTTGTTTGGAATGTGGGACAGGCTCTTAGTTGTAGACAAACAGAATAAGTTGAAACGCCTCAAAAAAATTCACCACAAACATACTTATTCTATTCTTAAGGACTTTCAACTTATTTCTTTTATGTACATAGTTCTCAATAACATTTTGAGAGTTTTGCATAAATATCGATTATCGATATCGATTCTCTTTTCCACAAAAAACAGCAAATTCAAAATAAAATACTTTGTTTTTGCTTTTAAAAGACTGTCTGTAAATTGTTTGTCATTCGTGACTTTTTTAAGTAATGAATACTATTATCAAATCACTCAAACTTTCCTATAACGAACTTCGCTTTATCGAATTTTTCTTCATAACTAATTATTTTTGAGAACACTATATTTCCTTAAGGTTTCGTTTACATTTTCATCTCCATATAACGAATTTATTTCTTCATAGCGCATCTTTCTCTGCAAAGAACCTTTGACTGAGTTACAACTTATTTTTGATATGCGAAATAATCATCCTATAACGAATTAATTTTTCTATTAATAAATTTTTTTCATAGATACATACATACATACCATATGTTGTTGTAAAATTAAAACAAAAGTATAATAGGTCAGTTCAGGCTCACTTAGCCGACCGTAATGGAATGTAACTGCAACGGTAGGAGACAGCTGATCGATATTATCATGTGAAAAGTAATGAAAATGGTTGTATAAAGTAATGTAACCGGAATGTAAGAATCTTTATATTATATAATAAATATAATATTATGGTTAGTCGTATAAACTAATAACGAGTCTATGAGTTAAAATTTCAACCCAAAAACAATCTCCTGAAAAATTTTTAGCATAAATTTCATCAATTTGTTAAGTATTAGTCATTCGTTATCTGAATAGTTATTCCAAAAATTCAGGTGATTGTTGAATAAAAGCGAACATTTTTTAAAAAGCACAAATTATGTTCCAACTGTAATAATTTGAGTTTTAAATAAGTCAATTATATTAGACCATTTGATTAAAATTTCATTGTGAAGAAAAATAAACATGTACAAAATTGTAATTCGTGACTTTTCTTTTTATATAGATTTTTTTGTGGTAGTTACTAATAAAAAATTGATTTCGATATTGTTTGGTTTGGGCTTTAAAGTAGAAGATCCAAAAACGTTATAGAGAAAACTTAAAAATAGACAAAGAACGGTATACAGTATATAAGCATTAGCAAAGGGAAAGTTAAGGGGAATTGCGCTTAAAACAGCTTATTTTATTTATTTACTTTTTGATTTTATTTGAAGCAGTTCTAAGCAATCATTGTTTTGAAATCGTAGAGTCCTAAAGTGAGGTAACGAATGACAAAACTAAAAAATAAGAAAAACATCATAAACTACATGTTTTTTTGGGAAACTGTTATGTTGACACAATTAAATATTTTAAAATAATAAAGTTCACATTATAATTTTCTTATCTTTTTGGGCGACGTTAAATGAATTTTATCCATAAACATAAAAAGTTGTTCTTAGCTTTTGTCAAGAATTTTTTTTATTGAAGCCTGCTAATGAGTTTCTTAAGCAGAAGTAAAATGCAATAGACGTTGCATAACCAACAACAAACAAAGATTATTCATATTAATACATTACAGACTTATGCTAAGAACATATCTGGGACGAACGACGAGTTTCGACCATGACGAATTTACTCAGCGAATTCAGTTCTTATAATTGATTGGTTAGTGTGTGTGCACAGAGAGAGAGAGAGAACTAGTTTTTTCCTCATTCGTCAGCATACAAAATAGATATAAATCTATCTCAGGTCACGCACGACGAATTTCGTCCGACGGCGGTGTTGTGTTCATTTTCATATGCACAAACGTGTTTTATTTTTTACGATGAAAGTTCGCACCGAAAAATTCGTAGTTCGTCCCAGTTCTGTTTCCAGCATTAACGTCCACTAAATATACTTCAGTATTTTTAAATCAAATATATATATAGTAAAATGTAGTATATTTATTTTAACACTAGAGTTTATTGCAAAATCTTTTTCATTGAATTTGTAACCTTCATTAGCTGTTTGCTAATTGAAATCGTGGCAATATTTCAAGAAAAAACGGTCGCAGTCAGCCCAATCAATTCATTATGAGACTGTTATTGATTTGCGCACATTTTTTTTCATTAATTTTGTAGATTATTTGCGTCTTATTAATTAAAGAAAACTTCTCATTATCAATCAAATGAAGAAGAATAGCAATTTACTTTGTAATTTGAGTGTCTGCATGTTTGTTAAAATCTTTCTGTTTATTATTAGAAGAAGTTGAACAAAATGACAAAATTAATCGATGTGAAGCACAAATATGACATGAAAAATAAATTTTCAAGTTACACACTAAAGATGAGCGGGTATCATCACTCAAATGAATGGCGTGAATAGTGCATGAGTGATAAGGCTTCCTGATCATCATTAGATTTGTTCCCTTAAACAAAAAGCATGAGTATGGGCATGAATATGGGTGTGAATGAAAATGTGTTTTGAGTGAAAACATTCTGAAGTTGAATATTTCCAAACATGCACGTGATCAGTAGGAAGCTTAAAACTATTTTTATTCAACCTTTCTAAACCGGTTTTTATAGTTTCGTTGAGAAAGTTTTTTAATAATTTGAATATTATTAGTATATTTCAATAGTTCATATGAGCATAATTTTTAAATATTTAGATAAATTTTTGTGGACTAAAATATTGACATTTCCGCCAACAGCAAAAAATTAAAAGTTCTTGAAAAACTTTATTTTATCACATTTTCCTAGAAAAACAATCAAATTTAACGAATGCAAAGTAATGGGGCTTTTCACATATTATGTAACGCTCGAGGAGGGAGGAAAGATTTGCTACGGTTTAACAAATTTATACTGAAAATATTTTAAAAAGCGTTATGAAAAGGAGTAAAAAACTCCGCAAATAGCATTACGGAATATGTAAATAGCTCCTAACCGATTTCAAAATATTCGATTTTTTCATTTGGATATTTCTTCATCATGTTTTGTTTTGATAAACGTTCTTAAAGAGAGGCATTATCCATTGACTTTAGCTCGGATGTCACATGCAACATTGCAAAACAACATTTGTTATCAGTGCGGCGGAATTACATGCAGAAAGCTCGTCAATTAAGCAGTTTACACAGAGATATTTTAAAATAAAAAATTCATATAAAAAACACTTGCTGACAAATATAAAGATTTGTGATCCTGGTACATGTATAAAGTGGGTCACGTGTGGCATCGCAACTGCAAAATTAGGAAAAAAATTACATGCTTTAAAATTATTTAAATTAAGAAGAGCTGCCAACAATGGAGAGAAAGATTTAAAGAAGATGAAATCAAAAATTAAGAAACAAAAAAAATGCAGATTGTTTGGAAAAAGTGTTTTCACTTGTTGGCTGGAGGAAAAGAAGAAATGATTGAAGGGAAAAGGTGAAATGACTGCATACGTCAGATACAAAGGCAACAAATGCCGTAAGCCATAATTAAAGTATTTATATTGTACATTTATCATCCATTAACGTACATTCACATTCTTTTTAGTTTGTTTTCTAAAATGCTCGTACTTGAGTGAACAGCCACACTCACCATCTCATCTCCAATACAACCTTCCTCACACACGTAGCACGAATGCTCGTTAACTTTTTCTTAAAAGATAATTTTTTGTATTTTTTTCTCTCTTACTTTCAAATTACAATAATCCGCCAAGATAGTTTGTAACTTTATGGAAAAATATTTTATAAAACCATTTATTATGAAAAAATAACTATTTAAATCCTCCATAAGTTTGTAACAGCAAATCATAATTATCTTAAAAGACAATAAACGAATGAGAGGGCATGAACAAAAAGAAAAAGAAAAAAAGTTTTTCAACTTTATTGCAAGAATGTATTGAAAGTCCAATTTAATAATGATGGATTTTTTCTTTCTTATTTGTTGTTGCTCAATCATATTCAAAAACGTCAAACATAAAACCGTGACTTTCGCATGAACCTGGAGGCTATAACAAGTCAAAGTGCATCATGAACACGATAAGAGGGAGAGTTAAGAAGGCGAACAGTCACAAGGATTGATAGAAAAATAAAAAATATTTACTAAATACAAAATAACAGACATAAAAGCGTAAATGCATATTTCACTATCCACTTAATGATCATGTTTTAATGCACACACAAGTATTGGGTGTTTTTTATTGAGGTATAGAACTTTAAGTTGGCATCACTTTTTTAACTGGCGGCCATTTTGTCAGCTGTCAAGTGATTAATATTTAGTTTGGTTTGCCATTTCATCATGAACAGGTTGACAAAAGAACAACGCTTGCAAATCGTGCAAATTTATTTCGAAAATAATGGTTCAGTTCGCGAAGTTTACCGCAAGCTCCGTCCATTTTATGGTCGACATAATCGTCCATCAGAGCAATTAATTCGGTTAACCATGGATCGTTTTCGCACTACGTTTACTCTATGTGATAATACGCATCCACAGAGACGTCGAACAGTGCGCACCGAAGAAACAATTGCCGCTGTAGAGCAAAGTGTTGAAGAGGACCCGAATGAATCGATTCGCCACCTACCGACTATTTTGTTCCCGAATTGGATGGCATGAATGTGGATGAGTTGTGGTTCCAACAAGACGGCGCTACATGCCACACAGCGCACGTCACAATCGATTTATTGAAGGAAACATTCGATGAGCGCATAATTTCGCGGAATGGACCTGTCAATTGGCCACCAAGATCGTGTGATTTGACACCATTGGATTATTTTCTTTGGGGATATGTGAAGTCGCTCGTCTACGCCAACAAACCAGAAACGTTAGGGGACTTGGAAGCCAACATTCGTGGCGTTATTGCCAACATACGGCCCCATATGCTCGAAAAAGTGGTTGAAAATTGGACCTGTAGAATTGGCTTTATTCGGGCCAGCCGCGGCGGCCACATGCCCGAAATCATATTTAAACGTTAATGGCATAAAATTATCCTTCAAATAAAGCCAAATTGATGGACGTTAAAACGATTTTCTTGTGTTTTATTTCAATTCGAAGTTCTATACCTCTAAAAAAACACCCTGTACATGCATACCTTCTTATTAATTCTCATGTATGAAATTTTTTTTTTTCAAGAAAAGACATAAACCATTAGATTTTTTAATAGTTTTCTGCATGCGGAAATCCAAATAAATATATTTTCAATGACAAAGAGAGACAAACAACACAATAGGCTTTGATGAATGAAATGTATCACTACATTGTAGTGTAATATTTGTACTGCATTGTAATGTAATGATTACAATCATACAATCGTGAACAACACAAAGGCTGAAATTTACTTCTTGTGTACACCATCCTCCAGCCAGTCGAAAAAATTAGAGCTTTTCATAAAATATTTCTACTCAAGGAAACATTGCGGTTAATAAAGTATGTACTAGGTTCATGTTGGTTTGGTCATAAGCTTTACATTTTCTTTAATTTGAGCGCAGATCCAGTGTAACGCTCCCCACCACGTCGTCTCATCATCATGAGAGCATGCTAAAGAGATACGGTCGGATCCAAATCAGATTTTCTTTATTCCTTGTTTTTAACAGAGAAAGATTTATCAACGCAGCGTAAAACAGGCTGAAATTTCAGCCATTAAAAGAGCGGTTAACTGAATTAATCAGAAAAGGATATACGATTAATATATCCATATCTGTATGGACAGTAAAGCTGCGGTTAAATGTCTATCGCGTGTCAGCACAACATCTAACCTGGTGTAGGAATGCCCAATATCTCCATACGAGATATCAAGACATTAAAATCTGGAACTACTCTGAGTTCCAGGATATAGCAATATGCCCAGAAATATTGTTGCAAATAAGCCAGCTAGATCACGAGCTCTAATACATATTTATGACATGGATACAATGTTTGGCATCCCATTAAAATGCCACAAGATTCAAGTTCAGCAGAATTTATTCCTGATAAGACAAAACAGATCAGTATCGGAACTAATATGACCCCAATACGATTGTAATAGATCTGTAATCATGAAGGGACATCCCGCGGTAATCAGAAAACACTGTGATAATCGCCAAACATCTTATCCGAAACATATTTTGCATTTCGTTGTTTTACGAAAATCGGTTATTTCAGATAGGAAATGATCGATTTTGATAAAAAAAAAATTAAGTTCGACAATTATGTTTCTTAAGGTGTTTTGGAGGTTATGGCACGGTTTTCGTAATGAAGAGAAAATAAAGAGTGTAGAGCACCTCCCCTGCCTTTTCACCGCTCTTTCCGACAAAAAGATGCAGGACTCGGCAACCTTGTCCAACTGTAACATTAGACGGATAAACACGTTTATGTGGTCATTGGGTTGGTTCAGCACTGAACCGAATGGAGAAGTATAAAATTAGTTAGCCCCTTTTCACGTCTCCATTCCAGGTAATATAACGGCACCAAGTAATACCCAAGTCGACTGGTTTTAAGTTTCAAAAGAGCAATCTGTACAGCTTAGCCTAACTTAACATATGTAGCTCAGAAATCTTTTATTTGTTTACCATTTAAAGAGATTATTTTCCATTCATTTGGGCTGAACCCGTCCCATTCAAATTCAATCTTATGTTTGATGTATTTTAACCCGACCGATTTCATTTCATGTTCTTCTCCACAAATTCTTAAAAAATTTGTGAAGTCTTCGCATCTTGTAAAAATATGGTCTGAGTTTAAAGAAAGGGCAGACCAAGTCTTATTTAAACTGAACATTGCATTTAAGGCGCAAACACCTCATAAATTTTTCCACCAGGATGGTGAAGCAGACAGTATACAGAATGAGACCTTAGGCCGTATTTACTTACATTGCGTGCGCCACTATCTACTCGTATAAAACACATCTGAACACATTAACAGATTGCGGATAGTGGAACATCCCGGGGATATACGGAATAGCTGTTTACAGTTGCGTACGATCACCGGTTTTAAGGCAAGGCTCTCAGACGTAAGCCAGATTGTATAGAGATCCATCTATATTCCAAGCACCTGTAATTCTTGAAACAACCAAACGGATAGTCGCCTTTAAGTAAGCAATTGCTAGCTATACTCCCAAAAACCCTCAACTGCTCAAAACGTTTTGGTGGAGTCACATTACTTTTCTTTTCTTTTTTTTTTTTAACAAACACAACCCGCGCTGCGATTAGCTTGTCTGCTGAAAGACCTGGGCTATGTCAGGAATCAAACCACTCGTCCACAGAGGCACTCACTGCTCAGGAGAACAGCACTGCATAATGGACTAGTAAATTGGTATCCATATTTTGGCAGGGTCTTTGTAGTTAAACTCTGAACTCGAATTAGTGACACCACTTGTCTGCAACTCTACGCACCAACTGAAGCCATAGATAAGCAAACTGAAGTGAAATTTTACCTGCACTTTGGTAGCATAACAACGTCAATAAGTCGACTTAGTATATTACTCCTAATGGGCGATAATCTCAGTAGACAAGGAACTTATGGTCAGTCATTGTATGAACGACATCGACCAGATTTTCACAGAAATAAGCATGAACAAAAAAGTCGTTTTAGGCGGAATAATTTTCGACCTTAAGAACAAAGTTACTTGGGTATTTTTATATTACCGCATAGCAATCCCAATAGACATTATTTCCATTTGGAGAGGCTCTCGCCTGTATGTTCGATATATCGAATATGGAATTTGAATTTGAGACAAATTCTGAATGTATTACACGTAATGCTGTCGAATGGAACCCCTACCATCAAAAAGGAATGATTATAAATTATTTGTAGAGCCCGTCATAGGCATCAAAGAAATGAATATATACTTTATCGATTTTGGTAGATTTTTACGGAGAGTTCGGACTCTTGCAATGCAAAAACTTACATTTTACACAAGCGGGCGCACTCACGACCATTATAATTATTGAATATTTAATTTTGAAATCTCACATTTGGAAAAGCGGACGTGGCCATAGGCATTAAACGTTGTTTTGTACAAACGTTGTTTTGTACAAAAATTATTCCTAGAGAATTTCTAGTGTAGAAAATAATCACAAACTCATTGTAAGTGTGTGAGGATATATAGTATATGAATGATAGAGGCAGGGAGTGTTGTGAACGATGACGGATTATAAAAAGAACCAAATACCAAAGTTTTATTGTTTAAAATTTTTTATAATTTATACTTATATTCATTGTTTTCAAATTAACTCATACCAAATTTGAAGACTCTTGCTATTATAGCTTTCAAGATATCAGATTTTTATAATTACTTTGTATGGAGGGTGACCCGGAAAGGAAAGAAAAGAGTCCGTACCAAATTTGAGGACCCTTGCTATTATAGCTTTCAAAATATATTATTATTAATTACTTTGTAGGGGGTGTGCCCCTTCCGTTTGTCCTATTCTACCAATATAATGAATTACTTCATACCTCGCTTTCAAAGGAGCCTATACTAAATTTGAGGACTCATGCTTTGTTAGGGGAGTGCCCTTTCTCACGGTCCTATTTTACCAATATCTCGAATTACTTCGCACCTTGTTCTTAAAATAGTCCATACCAAATTTGCAGAATATTGCTTGTATAGCTTTCAAGATATAAGATTATTTTTAATTACTTTGCCCCTTCCCTTGGTTTTATCCTACTAATATTTTGAACTACTCCGCACTTCGCTCTCAAAACAGTTGATAACAATTTTGAATACTTTGACTCCTATAGCTTTCAAGATATAAGATGGTTAGTTCGTATGGGCGTGGCACAACCCACTAAAAATATACTACGACGTATTTTCAGACCTATCAAGCCGTTTCGGAGAAGTTCAATTACAAGCACCGTGACACGATAATACATATAGATTCGTTGAATATACTTCCACCAAAATGATTCGCATTAGACATTGCAACACATTGAGGTCTTGCAATGATGCAATATCGTATCAATAAATGTTTCCTAGCCACGCCCATTGAAACTTACTGCAATACTTCAAGCATTTCTACTCAAACCGATTGTTGTGAAACACACGTACACTATGCTTTTACCATTAAAGAAACGGAGACAAGAAAAGCAGTCACTATTTGATCTGCGAAATATAATTAGTCTTGAAGGATTTTATTTTCCACTTTTTTCACAAGTTCGTTGAAAAAATCGAAGACACTATTATTGATAACAGTTTATTAAAGTTTGAGAGCAAATGGATTTAGTAAAAATCCTGAAATTCTCCAACGTCCTTAAAATGTTGAATAGAACTTCTTTAACAAGTGTTTGATTAAAATTAGTAAAATACGGGTACCAAGAACACAAATAAGAATTGAATAAGCTTTAAAAATAAACATAAAAACATATGTACATTATGTACAAGATATCTACGAAAAACATAACTCTTCCTTGGCAGTCCGGTGAGAAGAGTTTAAAAGAATTAACTGCCTATTCAACGACACCAAGATTTCGCAATAGTTCTATAATTTATATTAAAAACAAATTTTTATTATTGTTTTGAATGTAAATTTTAAAACGAATATAATCTTTCAGCATCATTTGACAGGCCTAAGGTTTGCAGAAAATTTGTTTCGACAAAATCTTGGTTTATTGACCAGCAAGAACTAGTTTTCATAAAAACAAATAACTGCTGGCGCCCTTAATTTTGAAATCATATAGACCAAAGAAAGCTCTTCGCTTTTATATTACAAAACTTTATAAGAAATTAAGTTCTTATAAAAGAATATGTTTTTGTATGTGTGTATATCGTTACCTTAATATGGAAAGGCCCTAACTCATTATTTTTTTGAAACCGAGAATTTTGTATTTTTCGATACATTAGATGTTCTTCTATCGAAATATACAAAAAACTCGATTAACAAAAGAATAGTAAGTTAGAGCCTTTCTATATTAAGGTAACGATATGTATGTGTGTAGGCAAAAATTTGTATTCCTCTTTTTTGATATTCATCTTCCCTTTAAATAAAAATATTTTATTATATATATGTTCATCGAGCGCAGAAAAACTAAATTTTTTTTACTACGAGAATCGCAAAAATTTTTTACTTTTTTATCTTTCTTTTTTATTACATATTGCCTATGTATCATTCCGAAATGATTATCCAGACAGTATTTATGGTCAGAAGCAATCAGTTAAACTATTTGTTTCATACACTACACTACTTCACCCTCAATAATAACAGCGTGAGGCAATTGATAATTACCACTGAAAATATTATATATTACCTCGGTGAAAACCCAACTATAAAATAAGGCTTTCATAGGGAACCGCGGAATGAGATCATAAGACGGTGCGACAAAATAGATTTTAATCATGAGAAGAGTTTGGGCGATTTATAGAGTAGAGTCGAACTGGGGAAAATGCCGACATTTTTCTGTGCCGAAGTGCTGATGAAATGTATGACGACACAGACAAATTTCGGCATTTCTCCCAGCTAAAGGCTAGTTAAATTCTTCTTCTCTTCTTTAGAAAATCACACTAATTAATAAAAATATTTCATGTTGTAAAATTAAAAATTACTAAATTAAGCCCGATTAAAAAATTATTCCCGATTTAAATTTTACAAAAATCCAACCAAAGATGGCCTAAAGATATTTCAATAAATTTTGTTCGTAGTCAAGGAGTAACCCTACTTGGAGAAGACAAATACATAATGCAAGGACGGAGCAAATATTTTTATGAGCTCCTTTACAGAGAATATAGCACAAAAGAAATTCAAGAAGATGAAACTGAACGGAAGGAAGAAGAAGAAGGTTTAAAAATCCATAAAGAATTTTTACCAGCAACACACGATGGGGTAGCAACTGATTTTTAAAATATATGGGTGAGAACCGCAAACGAGTGCTCCTCCATATTGCAAATATGGCATAAGGCGAAGCTACAATTCTCAGTAATTTACAGGTGTCTGTTATCAATTCAAACCTTAAAAAATCATAGAGCAATATCGCTGCTCTGAGTTCTAACCGAGCGATGAATAAAGAATGGAGTAGAGCAATAGCTGGAAGTAGAACCATGCTTCAACTAGCCCAAAACACTTTAGCTTTATGCAAAAGCTTTCTTCAAAAACAATCTCCACACTACACCAGTTTACATTTTAATAACTTTACAAAGCACCCACCAACTCAACCGAACACACTACAATGGTATCAATTTAAATACTCCAAAAATTGTTTGTAATCATTTAAAAAGATTTTTTTTTTACAAAACCAATAAATAGTGAAATTTTTTTTCAAACATTTAAATTTTAAACAAGTGAAATAAAAGAACTAACACATGCACAAACATATTTATGTTTGTAATACTTTTTAAGGACTTTTTTTCCAACTCCGAAATGCTCAAACAAATGAAGCAAACAATCGAAAAAGTAAATCAACATAAAAAATTAAACAAAAAAAAAAAAAAAGAAACTAAAATAGAAAAAAAACGACAACTTCATTTAAACTTTTATTTGTTTAGAGCACAAAGTTGTTATGCTGGGCCAGATGTACATAAATTATCAGAGTGGGAGTAAATAACTTAAATGAACACATATATATATATATATATACATACACACACGCACTCACACATACCACTACGCCTACAAAAATTTATTGATATCGTATCCGCATTTAAGTGCACAAACACACTGACATCTTCATGCATAGTCATAAACAGATAATAAAGAAATTTTAGCATTTGAAATTTGATATGATTCCATTGTATTTGTTTTGTAAGAACACGACTGTTTTATTATAATCAATGGCATAGTGTATTTGCATTTGGTTTTAATTACAGTGTGACAAGGAATATTTCAGCAATAGAATCAATATTGACATGAGCATTTTTCATGACTGGTGGGAATGGGTATAAGGGAGGCCAAACGTACTGTATCTATTACAGCCTCTTGTACTCATATGGCAAACTCACCTGCATTAGGAGCATCCTGCCGATAACAAACGCAGTTCTGTCAACCGAACTTGTGCGGAATAAACATAAGAATGCAGTGATTAACTCTAATGCGCAATGCCTGCCTGAAGTCGTTACTGACAACCCCAGCTCCGAGACCCCATGCTTTAGCCCAATCAGCTATTTATCTTAAACCAACTGATTACTGAAACTTTATGAGGCTATATGCTCCTCATAAGAACTAAAGGAAGCAATGATGATAATGTGCCATGAAGTTATGAAATTAAAAAACTAAACCATGACGGTTTTATATATCTGGTAACTCCAAATTTACCCAAAGCACAAGTGTTTCAGATTAACGTAACCACCTACCTTTATGACCTAATCTCAGGTCGGTCTAATCACCGGTTAAAGTTTATCGTCCAACCGTAGTCCCCATGCACCCTTAAAAAGCATTATGTAACTTTCAAAGAGCACATAGGTTGTATGTTTTTGAACATAGTTAGCCCTGTTTATGAACATGTACATATGTTGCTGAGGTATTTGAGCTATCTAAACTCTTGCTGCTAAGACCGTAGTAAAGATAAATCTGTTGTATTGCAACGGCACCTTGAATCGTGTCTGGTTGACCGCGCCTCACCAATCACTAGCATTGACTTAACACTGGGGAAACAAGACTATTTACCCAGAGATTTTTGGTAGCAACTACATCCACTGCGTACGATTCTCCATGAGTACGTGCTATTTCATCCATCACCAATTACCGGCAAAATGTTACTACTGGGTGGGATCAATACGTTCCCCAAACACCATCCACTACCCACTTGCCATGGCCAGCATCATTTATTTAATTCCGTAGGTTTAGACGAAGTCCACCATTAGCTTTCGGTAATGGATTATGGGGTCACGTCACTACCCATTAAACCGCTGGAATTAATTCATTCTCGAACCACCGGTACCGATAGCACTAGTATAAGGGCACTGCTTAGACCTCGAAGATCGACAACGAAGAATTTAACCTCTATCGTGTTTTGAACTCAAGGCAGTTCCAGATGACGGTGCACCTGTAAGGCAGAATAGCAAACTACTTTTTTTAAATAAATATGTACACATCCGTTACCATGTTATTTCAGATATTGGGTAATACCACATGACTTTTATGTGTAAATAGGGAAAGATATGCATCAACAAAAGCCAAACTAGGGTTCTCGGAATTGTCACACCCGTAATTTCCCAAGAGAAAGAATATGAGGAAAGAAAACTAATCAAATGGAAAATTAACCTAATAAACCGACTTCGTTCGCCCTTACAAAATAAAATATCTTTTACGTATTAGAAGCCACTACAAAAACAGAACTCTTGACGGAGTGATCAAACCCTTAGTAACTGAAGGTTTCTTAAGATTTATGAGCAATTACTACTTTGTTAATTACACATTCAAGGTGCAGTTATCACACTACAAACAATCGGCTTATTTTGTACAACGCGATGCCAAGCGTTGACAAATTTTAAATGTGTTTCATTTTTGTAATTTCCATTTTTTCCATATTTTACTTCCCCCGTATTTGTATTTGTATCACATGTGTTTTGTCCCACTGTTTACATATAAGTTTTTGTCCATATCATTTGCAAGTGGTATATTGATTTTATCCTGATGTTGTAGATAAATGAACAAATAACTTTTTTCCACTTCATCCTCATTGTTCATTTCTTTCCTTTTTTATAATTCTGTTATTGTAGTTTTTAGCTATTTTTTCATTTGCTGCTGCTCCTTTCAAATGTTGCTTGTGCTGCTTTCGAGCAACATCATCCGTGTAAGCACATCGAAAAAGATTCTTCATAGGAAAGTTTACCCGTAGCTTTATTTAGAATTCTATTTTTTCTTCTTCTTCTACATCAAAATGACATGTGAACATGAAGTAATTTATCAATCAGAGGATAGTAAAAACTTTTGTGGGATAAGCTCAAGGATTTTGTTTGTTTCTCATTGTTTCCTCTTCGTTCTTTGTACGACGGTACATTTATCATTATTGAGTTGATCCAAGGCATGTGTACGTACGTAAGTGCATGTGTGTGCTAAGATGTGTGTCAAAAACTATTGCAACTTTTGTGTGTCACGTGTTTAACATGTTTGTTTTATTTAGAGACAAATGTTGGATTTATTACGATATAAAAGTTGTTTGCTTAAATCTAGTCATACGAAGAAAAAAATTCCATAGTAAAATTACATTTTATGTGTGACATATGAAAGTAACAGATTTCATTTTCATGGGAATGTGTGTAATGCAGTTTGCATGTATTTTAAAATTTGATTACGAAGGGAAACTGTAGAATAATTAATGACCATCTATTACCAAGTAATACATGATGTAAGTTCTTCTAAATAAATAAAGATTGACTTATGAAATTGTTTGAAAAATAAATCTTATAAAAGCAAAAAATACAGCCAATTTTGCCAGAAGTTGAAAAAAAAATTAATTAAGCAGGAGATTCAGAAGCAAAATTTCACTTGGAAAAATTTAAGCTTGCACCACTGATTCAATCACTTTTGATAAGACGTACTAAGAGCAACTCTCAATGTGATAAAGTGCCAAAAGAGGGAACTAGTAGTGCGAAACATGGTACCAAAACGAGAAAGTTTAGGAACTACGTTGACCTATTGCCCACAAAAAATTAAAAGTTGGCTAAGTGGTTTCTTAGCTGAATTCAAAATAATATAGGTTATCAATTAACCTTATTCTTTACGCTTATTACTTCAAACCCCGTAATTTTTCAAATTATTTAACAAATGGGTAAAAAAAATTACAAAATCACCGTAGTTGAAGTCGAAATGCGACATCGTAATTAGGCCTAATTTTTTTTTTGAGAGAGTATAGATTGCTGTCCCTTGGTTACTTCTACCCAATCGATTCTTTGAAAAAGTGGGCGGGCCATGACCATTGAATTTTAGATGAAACTCAGCAAGCGGATTAACTTTATTGTAGAAAGTGTATTGACCAAATTTCAATAGTTCCGCTGAAATAAGAAAAATTGTATGCGAAAAATTCGGTTTAGATTGCGGTGGGCGTTACCAATTTTTATGAAGCTCAAAGTGCGTCGTTTTTTTTTTTTGCTTGAAAGTGTGTGCAACAAAATTTTAAGACTTCTAATAGGACAGTAAAAATGTTGTGCGCAAAAATCGATTTTTGTTGAATCTGTTGTGGAAGGTAGGGGTGGCCGATTTTGATAAAATTTATTTATTTGCTTAATCTAGTCAATATCCAAGACCACACCTTTGAGAGTTTGCCCTCCCACTGTGCATCAAATTGCCAGCTATGTAAGTCCCGACTAACTTCGTAGATTTAAGTGTATTTAAGTAGTATAGAAGTGTGTTTAATAAAGAATTGTGCTGTATATCTTTAACACATAAAATATACATTTATTTGATTACAACGAAAGTAGGCTGTTGATCCGAGCCAGCAAACTAAGGATTCACATTTCAATATGAATTTTATTATTCTACAACTTTAAAATATCTAATGAATTTGCAATTGTCTGTAGATTGTAGAAACATAATAGTCTCCTGAAAAACATGTGTGGTAATTTTCGTTTGTTTTACCATAATATCGCACAATATTTTGTCATTCGTTACTTCACTTTAGAACGCTATGATTTAACCTTGATTCGATTGCTTAGAACCCATTTAAATCAAAGCCAAAAAATTTGCTTGAACTTTGGTTGTATTCTGCATGCTATTCTTCTCCTAGCTTTAATTTTTCTCTATAACGTTTTAAGATCTCTGTTCTGATTAATTTTGTTTTTTTTTTCTTCTTCAAAACAAAAAACAATAACAAACACAATGTATTCGTATATTCCACATTCCCTTCTATGAGAAGATAAAAGACAAAGAGTAACATTTTTTGTTTTCTTTAACTTGAAGGCCTCTAAGAATCGCTGGCAAAGAAGCAGGAGCGGAAGGCCTACTCTACAAGGACAACGCGTGTAAAAAATATATAAGTATGAGTATTTGCGCATCCAAAATAAGAAGTACAGGGGCCTTCTATAAGGTATCCTTGCTTATTTTTCCCCGCTGTATATATATAAGAAACTACCACAATAAAATCCATACAAATAGACAAGTCACGAATTAAAATTTTTTACAATTGAATCATTTAGAACTTACGTTATTACAACTGAAACATAATTTGTTATTTTCGAAAACTTTATGCTTTTAATCAACACTCTCCTGAACTTTTGCAATAACTATTCAAGTAACGAATGACGAATTCTTAGCAAATTGATGAAACTTATGCTAAAAATTTTTCAATAAATACTTTAATTTCACTTGGGTTTAAAAACTTTTTTTTTGCCTTGAACTTATTACTAATAAGAGTTTATATTAATTTATACTACAAGGCGTTTTATTGATTTATTTAATAATTAAATGGTGATTTTTTATCAACTTTCTTTCTGGCAACACTGTTTTTGGCAACTCAGCTTTTTTCTTGTATCATGTTACTGTTAAACATGTTCAGTTTGGTCTATAATTTAGCCATGAATCGACTTACAAATGAACAACGATTGCAGATTATTAAATTTTATTTTCAAACTTCTTGATCGGTTAAGAAAATGCAGCAGTGCACTTCTTCCATTTATGGTCAGTTTGGGCGACCTTCTGAGGCAGCTATTCGGAATCTTGTGGCTAAATTTCTGAAGAAAATTACATTATTGAACATGAAACCACCGTCACGCATGCGTAGAGTGCTCACAGAGGAAAACAACGCAGCTGTCTTCGCCAGTCTTGTTGATGCCTGTGAATTATCGATTCGGCGCCAGTCGCAGCAACTCTGTATTGTATTATACAACTATTTATAATATAAAGTACATGTATATGAGGTTAAAGTAATAGTTTGTATATAACAAATCATTAACCATAACACTCTGTTACTTTTTTTGGCCCAAAATGGAAGATCTGGACTTGGCTGACATGTGGCTTCAGCAAGACGGTGCCACATGTTACACACCATGCGAAACAATAGCTCACGTGAGAGGCGAGATCGGTGAACATTTGAGACCGGTCAATTAGCCGCCCATGTTGTGCAATTTAGAATATTTTTTGTGGGGCTATATTAAGGCTCATGTCTATAGGGACAAGCCCGCAATGGTTGACGCATTGGAAAATAATATTGAAGAGTTTATTCGTGAGATACGGCGCGATAAGTTGGAGAGAATATGCCAAAAATAGACCCAGCGTATGAGCCATTTCAGACGTATACGCAGTCAACATTTACATGAAATAATTTTTAAACATTGAATTATATAGATCGTTCTACTGACGAAAATAAAGATTTCATACATTTGTCTTAATTTTATATGTTTTTTCGTTAAATCAAATCCGAAAGTGATGCGATTACTTTTATTTACGGTTATTTGGTGTTGGCGAAATAGTATTAAAAACTGGGGGGCTAAAAAGTATGAATTTTGAATCTAATTAAACTACGGCCTTTAAAACAGCCTTTGCATTTTTTTAAATAAACTTAAGAGACAAAAATCAGCATTGACAACAACCTGCCGCCCTGCTGCCTTGCTGTCTTTAAAAGAATCACTTTCATTTTGTAGCCTGTAGCCTGCTGTGGTGAATGTGTTTAATGCATTAAATATCCAAAAAATAACTGACAGCATTTTGAAAAATTTATAGCAGAACATACGGACTTATTTTCATTGTCTTTAACCCAGTTTTACGTAAACAAACTAGAAATGGCTGAAATGTGGCAAAAGAACTAACTGACATAATATGTATGTTCACCCAAAAAAAGCAACATGAATAAAATGCAAACAACATCTATTAAAAGTCATTTGAACTTGTGCGAATGTTTTGCAAGAGAATTTTCGTTTAACGCAAAGATTTCTAGAGAATTGAAATTCTTCTTTTTTATTGCTTTTTTTATCTCTCTGTCACATTAACAATTTGCCGGGATTTAAAGTCAATTGTTATTGACAATGATAAATTGTTTAGAAAGAAAGAAGAAGAAAAAATATTTTAACATACAAATAAACATTTAAAAATTCATTGTCATTGAAAGCATTAAGTTTTGCAAACTTTGTGCTAAAATTTAAAAGGCAGTAAAAGTATTTGAGAAACAAGTTGTTTTGCAATCTTCCAAGATAATTTCTTTAATAAACGATACACAAGTGCTATTTTGTTGCTAAAATTCTTTTCGCTCTCTCTCTCTCTCTGAAGCTATTGTAACACAAATCATTTATGATTTATTAGAACTGCAGTGCCATAACAGTAGAAAAAAAAATAAAGTGAACATATTTTTTTACACACAAAACTATTTACTACTTCTTAATATGATATACGAGTATTGTGTTTATGCTCACAGATAAATAAAATCGTTTTTATACACTTAAAGAAAAGAAACATATTTAATATAAATTAAAAACAAATCCTTTTGATTCGATTGAAATTCATAGATTTCCTATTCTGTAAATTGATTTTTAAAATTTTTAGTTAAGCCTGCAGTTATTGAGGAGCCTCCTGACGGACAACAGATATTACAGTGCTTAGGATAGGGAGGTAGGGCGGTAAAGTCGTCACACCCAGAAAATAACTATTTACTTACAGCAAGAGTTTTTAGGGTTCAGTACTCAATATAAAAAACAAAACCCTATAAACATAAGTATGCTGTCAGGTCTTCTGTTCGTCTTTCCACCCTTTAGCCTGTCTGGCTACCCTTTATCTTTGTTACGCTTTATCGGCGTAGATATATCTGCTTAAAAAAAACACAGGCTTTATATGTCTAAAAACTAGAACCAACTGGGGACAAGAGGATAATTTTGGCCCCTCCTAAAACTATCGAACTGATTTTTAATAAATTTGTAACATAGATAAACACACGTCCTACAGACTTTTAAAACTAGGGCCAAGAAGGGTTAGAGGGGAATTTATTGTCACTTCGATACGATACAACTGATTTTAATTAAACTTAAAATAAAGACAGAAATAAGTGTAAAAGGATACACGGGCTTTACTTTTAAGGCACAAAGCCATACATAATTTTAAGTTTGCACGATTTTGGACCACTGTAACGTTTTTGCCATAAACGATGATTTTTTTGTGTTAAAGAATCTTTGCAGCGATTTGGAAAAAAAAATTTTAAAAATTCGACAATGCTACTGACTGAACCTTTGTTTAACACAGTCGAACTTCTTTATACTGAATTTCCATATAATGAAGTTCTTCCTTTTATGAATTGGTTTAAAAAATACAGCTTTTTCTCTGCAATTTTAGTATATTTTGACCTCTTTATAATGAATTTCCATAGAGTGAAGTTTTCTGTACAATGAATAGATTTTGAAAATATAATTTTGACTCACATGCGTTATTGTCTGCATAAGCGGAATTATTTCAAGCAAGTGTCTGTTAAATTTCTAAATGTTTATGAGAAGGTTTTGTTGAGCATAAATAAAAATACCTATTATTATTTTAAACAAAAGGGGTAAAATATAATTTCGGTTTAATGAAATTTCTATTTCTGCGGCCCATGTGTATTCATTACGGGGAAGTTCCACTGTAAATATTTTTATATATTATTTTTTGTTTTGCCTTATTGAGTTTAAACTTTTTGGTATTTTGTATTTTGTTGCCATATGGCAACATCAAAGTTTTTCACCTCATAATTTGTTCTTATCTAATAATTCAATAGTTTATTATTTTAATTCACAATTTCTTTATTTAACAATTAAGAAAATACTCCGGACTAATATTTTGTTCCGTAACGAGGGTTGAATTCATATTTATGGTTATGCCCTCTATAATTTTCCCTGATTACTATAACTCTATTAAGGGAGTGTGGAAAGGTTATGCTGTACTAATTTTTTTATTAATTTTTTTACGGTGTAACATTCAATGTAACAAACTTAAACAGAAATGTATATATATGTATGCGTAAATGTGTGCGTGTGTATGTATACATACATACATATGTATGTAGTTATGCATGCTGTACTTGAGTTATTGTAAACTTTTGTTCACATACTTGCTTACGGATTATTATTATGGCCATCATCAATTACATTGAAAGAAAGAAAGAGAGAGATAGAGAGAGATATACAATCTGCAAGTAATGATGCTTTTCTATCAATGTACAATATCTGTTATTCTTTGTGCATACTTTGTTTCCTGAATGAGTCTGTGTGAAAAGATAAATGAAATGTTTGTCTCTTGGACACCTGCAAAAATAAAATTTTGAAAAGGAGCACAAAAAGCATTATACTTATAAGATTTTTTTTAAACAAATTATAAGCTAAAGTCTTAAAGACACAAAATGTCTTTCTTATGTACATAAAAACTTTTTCTGCAAATCATTGTTTGCTTATTAAAAGCAAGTGGTTAATAGATTTTATGCAGATGGTATAAATTACAAGACATGAGATGAGAAAACTTTTTCTCAAAAGGCGGCCAAGAACGAGTAGCAGAAGACAAATGAAATATTTACTTTTAGGACGATTGCAGTTTGGAAGTAAAATGTCCGCAAACTGTCTGAAAATTTATTAAAACACTTTATGGATGGAACTAGAAATCAAGATGTCTTGCCTTCCTGACTGGCAAACGGCTAGAGTGGAGAAAGGGGACTGACCGGGATGTCCACGGTCAGAAAAAGAAGTTGTCTATAAACACGATGCTATAAATTATTTAAAAGGAGTACAACTATACAAAAAATTAAACTTTCTGCAAAATGGCAAGTTTTTAGCGACAAAACAAAAATTATGTTCGTACATCGGCGTTTTGAAAGCTTAAGTCTGAAAATTCATACTGAGCCGCACAGATCTATTTTATGGCTTTAAAAAACTTTGTTAAAAGTACGCTTAAAGTAAGCGAGATCAAATATTCTCTATAATTTTACTACAGATGGCTCTGCTCCAAAACAGTACGCAGAGGATAATTTCCTGGGTAACAGGAATCTTCAAAGGTTGTCTTAGACTAAATTATGTGCCAAAGTCCTGTACGAGATGGTTACTCCTATAACATGTATGTCTGACAGCCCTTCACCTGAAGACACTAGAAGGAATCTTAGATGCAAATATATCTCAAGGATCCAAGTATTCTGTCTCCTAAAAATACACAAAAGGTAAATCAGTAGAAACAACATTTTACAATGCTACCGATCGGATTGAAAAATCATTATACTATAAATACTATGCTATAGGGTGCTTCTTGGACATTGGGTTTTCAATAATGTATCTATGGATGCAATTATAGAAAGAGTTAGACTTACCGCTACTCAATTCTGAGTTAGCAATCTCCTTAAGTGCAGAATAGTATCTTCAGCATTGGATAATGCTACCATAAATAAGGAAGCTTCTAGAGGAATTTCCCAAGGAGGAGTTCTTTCACCGCTTCTTTGGAAACTGGTCTTTAACAACGTTTTTATTAAACTTGAGGGTAAAGCAGCTGAGATTAGGTCATATGTAAACGACATACCTGTTATCATAACTGGTAAGTTGCTCGACAACATTAGTTCATGTTGTCATGGAATCTACCTTAAAGAATATTCACAGAAGGGCAACAGGCATAGGTCTGAACGTAAAGCCTGAAAAAAAATTATCTGGTATTTTTCATCAATAGGAACGTCAAAGAATATCGCATCCAGCTCTTACCCACAATACGCATTAATTTGGAAACTTAATAAAGAACATGGTGTTGAAAAGGCAACCACCGCTCTATATGCATGTAAAAAGATACTGATCAAGACATCAGGGCTTTTGCCTAATCTTAAATACTGAAACAGTACAACGATAGCTAGAGTAATTCTAATCTACGGAATACTTGTATGGTGGCGGGCAACTGAAACAAATCCATGCTTGAAAAAGTTAGAGAACATCTAAAGCCTAGCAGAACTATGTTTCCACGTAACTGCAGTGAATGTGGCATGCAAATATATTCTTCGCCTCAATAACAACAGGCGATATGTCGTACATTACTCTACCGTGACGAGTACTGAAAGAAATGGAATTCAACTCGGACTTCATCATTCTAGTAATGAACTACTATGGCAAACTAAACATTATTATAAAAGAAGGAGGCTGGCTATCTTTAAGGTTTTCAGTATAGTGAAGGATGGATGGAGGTGTGGGAGTTGCCTGACCTCAGTGTAGGAGAATCTTATAAGCTTTTCGTTTAGTGTAGTATTTTTCATGCGGAAATTTATGCAGCCAAAATAGCAGCGGAATTAGCTCTGGCAGCTCAAACCATGAATGTGCATTGGAATATGTATATTGAAAGTCAAGCTGCAGTTAAGGAAATTGCATCAAACTGCAACTACCCCTCGACAGTGCTCATGTGTAGGAATGCTCTGTTGATACACTGGTAGGCAAGCATACATTTTTTGGTTGTTGGGCATATAAGCATTGAGAGTAATGTAATGGCCGATGCACTGGCCAAAAGGGGGATTCAATTAGTGGTGGAAGAATACCAATTCAAAATCAGAAAGGGACTATGGATTCTATAGTGAACGATGAAGCAGAATAAGTTTGGCGTGAACCACTGGCAAAACTTCTGACATCATGTGGAGCTCGTATGATTCCAAATCGAATAAATTTTTTGTATCACTAACTAGGAACGCCTGTAGACTTCGAGTGAAAGTATTAACTGGGCACTGCTGGACAGAAAAATAGGAAAAATACTTGTTGGTACCTGCTAGAAAGGAAATTGAGACAGTTGAACATCTATTGTGCCATAGCATTTTAAATATTGGAACTATGCGCTCACGATTTTGCTTGAAATAAATATATTATTAATAATTAAATAACAGCATTGACGTTGGCTGAAATAATTGGCATATTGACTACAAAAGCTAGGGTCCAGTGTTTGACCCCAGTTCCGACAGCCATTAATAAAATAACAACACCACACATTTTTTAGATGTGCATTAGTGTTGCTTTGTATCTGTTGTTGTATGTAAGCTCAAGTGATGAAGTCATGGACATTGGTCACTGAACTATACCGGCTTCAGCGAATACTAATCCGATTATAGCATCAGAGCGTCCTCCTTTGTCGGTATTGTGTAGCAGAACAATCAGCGAAGTATAATAACTAATTAAATGGCTAATAAACACAGCAAAAAGAAAAAAGTAAAAAAGAATTAAGATCTCCTCTATCTCTTCCTTCACCACATGGTTTCTCTATCACTATCCCTTTCTTAAAGACGATAACAGCTAGTAATAATAGTACGCATTCAGTGCCTGAGTGTTACTTCTCTTTAAAAAGTAAAAACAAATTTCTCCATACGAGTATGGTCGTTTTGGCTCCCTTTTAATGGGGGGACAAAAGATTACCTTCAAACGGGTATATCAGGGGTTACATTGTCCTGAACAAATATTTGTCATACAATTTTAAATTAAATCTCTGAATATATCAAGGCCAAGAATTAAAACGTATCCCTAGAAATTAGAAATAATGTTTGGGTTTTCATTTAATACTAATTCACATTTGGATCTTATGTAAAACCTGGCGATTTTTGCGGAACATCTTAATGCTGTAACTACTACGTAAGGGTTATTTTTCACCTTTAGTAGAACGGAGTGAAGTAAGGGGACTTACTTCACAGGGATATGATGGGTTAAAATATATAACAAGGATCGAAGTTTAACTTTTATATATAAATTTTAAGCACTTCTTTCAACTAAATGCAATAGTTCCATGGTTTTCACGTTAATCTGGCCAAAAAAAAAAGAGAGAGGAACTTCAACTCCCTCTATGATAAAATATATTCACAACACCGATCAACATATATTTTTGTAGTGTCCTCCGTTGGAATCAGTGATTATAACCTTTTTAATTTTTTTCAGTGCTGTACAGTGCTTGCAGGCAGGCAGTCTCACTTTAAAGGCATCAACCCAAAAATACTTCTTTATGGCTTGGTTGATTGGCTTACGTGGCTACTTGCGATTTGCAAGTAATCAAATAGAATCGTCACAATACCTCTTTACTCGCTCTGAGCCCTGACCTATAAAAAGGTATGGATGCAATGCTACGGCAAGTGATAAGTCGCACTTAGTATTCTAATTTGCGTTGAGCTACCACACGAGAGATACGGAAACACGTGTGAAGAAATTATTTCTTACGAATTTTTAGCTTAGCTCAAAATGCTTTATCCGATAAAAATCAGATAATTTTTAAAAGGGTAGCAAAGTCCAAGAAGTTTTTTTGAGTCCCAGGTGACCAATTTTGGTTCACTGTAACTCTTCTCCTGCTTAAGCCAGAAGGTTGTTAGAACATGTGTTATAAAGCCCAAGTTCTGCTCTAAAGATGTTTGAAGTTTCAGATAAATCCCATAAATAGTTTAGAAGTTTCAGTTTCCGTTTGTACGGACAACATTTTTTATATGTAGTTTGACGTCTCTCTTATTGAGAGAGAGAAAATATTTTTTACGAACAACTCTCAGCTTGAATTGGTTTAATTTTATATTTTCTATCAGGACAAAATCGAACTGAGATGCCAACTATTTTAATTTTTCAGCCAAAGTTGAACTGAGCTGCCACATCATGTTTTATATATAATAAAAGCACAGAGTATGTGTGTATATTAATAGAAATCAAGAAAAATTAAAAACTAAAACATATTTATGGGGAGTTGAACGAAAGAATTGCGTTAAACAATTAAATAGATGTGTGTAACACAGCAAATTGTAATCATTTGCCGCTATGCTGCCACTCGTAAAATTAATACGCATCGTTTACATAAGTATTTCATATGGTAGCTTTGATTGTCCAGACACAATGTTCGAAATGAATTAATCGTGCTGCAGAAAACTTTCAGTAAAAAAATTTTTGTCTGGACAAAAATTTTGATCGAAAGCAATAGGTGAATCCAGCTTTAAAGTTTTCAGAAGAAGGGTTTTAAATAATATTCTAATATATTTTACACACGTAAATTGTTGCTTACCTTAAAATTTTTCATTCTATATCTTAAAAGGCATCAAAAGTTTTAATTTTAATAAAAAGTTTATACTTTATTACATGTCGCTTACGATTAAATCGAAAATAGGTCCGATATGTTTTCCCAAAAAATTGTGAAGCATTGTGCGCAATGCCGGGCACTTGCAGAGCAGTTGAGAAACTGCATTTTCCTTATTCGGTTCTTGATAGCTGAAACGGAAGGTATTATGCAATTGGTATTCGTCAATATGGCGACCAACAGATAACTGCTCTTTCGACCGGCTCAGTTCATCCGCTACTTCATTGCCAATGAAGCTACCATGTACAGGAACCCAAACAAGAATGGCATCCGTCTGACGCCAAAGGCTGGTAAGCACACCCTTACATTGATTAACTAAAATTGAGGAGCTTCCATGTTATCTCAGCGCAATATGTGCTATCTGGCTGTCGACGAAAATTCTGATTTCCTCCAAGCATTTCTTTTACACAGCATTCTCCCTGCATCTCCCTAATATTTTATCCTGAAATATATCTGCACTATAGGGAAAATGGATCAATAGTTGCACTCGCAGATTGCTTCGGTAATCTCTAGAACCAACACCACAGAGCATGCTTGATCTCTCAGCGTAGAAAATGGTATCATAATCATTGATTACTTCCCCTTCTTGATGGGAATAAAAACTTTTAAATTTATATCAAAGTCCTTTTTGGGCAACATGCATTTGGAAGCTTTCCCTTCCTATAGAGTCAAGGCAATTTTAACATGTGAGTCCTTATGTTCTTGATCTCCATTAGCCAGAATATTGCAGCACTAACACTGAAGGAAACCAACCCAATTCCTTTTGATAAACTGTCTTAAAAGCGTCATACTCAAGTGTTCTCTTCCTGTTTTATTAGAGTTCAAGAGAACCTCGCGAATAATAGATTAACCAAATATCCCGGCTGGCCTATATATTTCCGTCGTTCTGGACCCGTAATTTAAAACTATGGTATGACAGCAACCCACCTACTAAAGAATTCTCCCGCTAAGTATTTGCAGAAAGTCTCTCACTTGACTTGGCCACCAGTGTAAGAGATGAGGCGATTGCCAAGATTGTTTTTTGTATTCCATTTCCTCCGCTTAAGTTCCATTTTTCAAACACATTTTAAGTTTAGCACATTCATTTCAACTGGATCTCCTCATGTTTTTTAAGCAATTTTTTTTCACTGTTCTTAAGTTTATGCAAGGATTTTCTATTTAGTTAACTTCCTAAATGCAACATGACATTGTTCTTCCTTATTTTTGAGTTTTTATTTCTTTTGCTATGACATTCTTTAGAAATGTTAAACATCATCATCATCATCATCCTTCTGGCTTGAGTTGTTAGATGAGTTGGCGAATTTCAAGAACCCTTTCATTCCTTTTGCTGCAAATAAATATTTCATTGTTTGCAGAAGAAGCAACAAACAAAACGAAAATGTTGTAAAAGAATAAGTTAAACAACCCAAACTGCTCGTAAAGCATTTTAAAATGTTGTTACTTTGTCACAATAACTGCTTCGCAATTTGTGAGACAGACACGCACAAAGATGCAGCAGAGAACGGAAGGATATTAAGCATTCAGACGGCTGCCGTGGCAGTATGCAAACTGTGGAAAAAAACCAACACCAAAAAAAAAGGTAAAATTGCCTTACAAATGGTTTTCTAAAATTAAAGAAATGAAAGAAAAAGAACGAAATGAAACCGCAGAGTTGGAAAATATGCTGAGAATACATGTTTAGGCTTATTTCACATGATGACATCTACACTCGACTAAGCACACACACAAATACATATAGAAGGATATATCTTTGTAGATATATTTTTAAATGCACATACATATTTACATGAAGCATGCATTTCATCATAAAAATATATGCACAGTGGATTCTAGGGCCTATAATCGAATTGTGCCAATAGCCAACCTATAATTTATTTGAGAGAGAGGGAAGAAAACTTTGGTAACAACGTTTTTGCAAATCAATATTCTATTAAATTATAATTTTGAAACTGTTACTGCAGAGTGCGAGCAAGAAGAGAAACCAGAAACCAGAATCATAGGATTAGATGGCTAAGTATAAGTTTTCCTGAGATCATTAGTGATATCGTAGAGTGCATTGAAGAGGATATCAGGGGATTCATCAGAGAGGAATTCAGTGGCTTCATGGCAGATAATAGGGGTTTTCTGGATATAATGGGTGCTAAATTCTTATTAATGGATACTAATAGGAGGAAGTCACAATGGAGCTAACTGGACCTCCGAGTGGAGGTGTGTTACAACACCCTTCTTAACATCACCTAATCTATAACCTTGGAAAACCATCTGTGGATATTTTGAAGGTAAAGTTACAACTTCAATACGGTAAAAGAAAAGGAGAACATGAACTCATGTTTGGAAGTAGATTCATAGTTGTCCTCACAGATAACACAGGTAAACTTCGGAAGTTTAGAATAGCTTATGCATGAACCTTAAACCAAAGTTCGTGCAGTTTTCTGTATCCTCAACACAGAAACTTCTGTAAACGGCTGACGATATTTTAGTCAGTCTTTAGGTGTGCTCGACCGAATTTATAACGAAGCACATTTCATTGTTCTACAATAGCCAAGTGATTCAGAGATCATGGTTTCTTATACTAATGCCTATCCAAGCTTGTTTTCGAGGTGTTTGACTCCCTTCGAAGACTATGTAATGGACACGAGGTCTCTGTTCACTAGATTGTTTCCCATGGCGGATAAAAGAGCAAGAAAATGGTGGTTGAACAGGTCAGACTCGACTCTCCTACTCTCTTTGGTCCCAGAGTTGGGAAGAAGTTTCCGACTAAAATATATTCGAGGCAAATTTAATTAATAATAAAATGGTTGCCTTACCCGTTATTAAATTTTGATAGAGCAATTTTCCACTATTTTTAACTCTACTTATATTATCTGTGCTTTTAACAGCTCGAAATCTCTTTTAAAAGATTTTTTTATGTTGTAGTAAAAGGTTTGTTTATGACTTTAGACTTGTATATGGGGATTTAAAGAGAACTTCTCCATCCTTCCTGCCGACTTTTAATTATAAGTTTCTTTTCATAACTCCTATTCTAGATTAAAAACTTTCCATCATTCGAAAAGCACTGACCAAACTAAACTTGGGTCCATCTCGTTCTGTCGGTTATTTTAGACAAAAACCTGTGATCAAACCCTTTTAAATTATATGATCATTTTAGACACAAACATATTATTAAACCCTTGTAATTTAAATTGATTTGATTAAAGGTTTGTGTCCAAAATGACCGCCTGAACGATTTCGACCCAAGTCTAGTTTTTTAGTACTTTTCGAATCATGAAAACTTTTCAATGTAAAGTAAAAATATGTACACATGTATCTAAATATACAGGGTGGGCCAAAAGTTACCATGGGGTTTAAAAGTTTAATAACTTTTTCGTTTATTAATTTTTTTTAATTTTTTTTCTCAGATTATATAATATACAAAATGGAAAATTGTTTTAAACTAAGTATGAAAAATAATGTCTCTTAAATGACCACCGTTTTCAGCTTCGCACTGATGGGCGATTATGATTATGAGTGATGAAGCTCATTTTCATTTGAATGGCTTTGTTAATAAGCAGAACTGTAGGTTCTGGAGTTCTGAAAATCCAAGAGCCATTCATAAACGCCAATTGCACCCCATTAGGTGTACAATATGGTGTGGGATCACATCTGAAAATATCATTGGGCCTTACTTCTTCGAGAATGAAGATGGAAGTGCTGTAACCGTAAATGGAGAGCGGTATCGGTTTATGATAGAAAATTTTTTACGTCTTGCTTTTGAAAACATACCTGGTATGTGGTTTCAGCAGGACGGAGCCACTGCCCGCACTGCCCGAGACACAATGGCACTTTTAAGTCAAATTTTTGGAGAGCGAATAATTTCCAGAAATTCGGAAATAATTTCGCCCAGCGCGATCGCCAGTTTTGACAGCACCCGACTATTTTGTTTGGGGTTATTTGAAGTAGCGAGTGTATGTGAACAAGCCAGAGACAATCCTTGAACTCAAGGCAAACATTGTTGCAGAAATTTTGGAAGATATTATGCAAAATGCTCTAAAACGAGCCCATCAGTGCGAAGCTGAAAACAGTGGTAATTTAAGAGACATTATTTTTCATACTTAGTGTAAAAGGTTTTCCATTTTATATATTATATAATCTGAGAAAAAAATAAAAATAAAATTAATAAACGAAAAAGTTATTAAACTTTTAAACCCCAAGGTAACTTTTGGCCCACCCTGTAAAATGGCAAGTTCAACCCAGTTCTAAGAACAATAATTTCTCCCTCGCATCAATTTTGTGCAAATTTTAATCTTACTTATATTCTTTGAATACATTCGAAACCAATGTGCTTGCCTTGTGCGTATGTAGTGGTATTTAAAAATGTTAAATTTGTTTTTTCCACACACATTTTACGAGCATTTGGCTGACAGTTTTAAATTCATGACGGTCTATAAAAATAATTTCAAATTGGCTTCGATTGCCAAAAATAGTTACATATTCTCTTTATTCGCTGATTTTAATTTTTATTGCGCCCTACTTTGGCACTAAAAGAGATTGTTGAGCGAGTTAATTTAATGGCGACAACATAATATTTATTTGCAATCATTTTGACTACAGTCAGACTAACAGTCTCTCGAAGCAAGAAAAATTTGTTTTATTCCCTTGCACGGATTAAAGGAAATCAGTTTTTCCTAACATCTGGCTAATGGCTTTAGAAAAAATCTTCTAATAATAAGTCTATGCTCGAATTATTGTGAATGAGAGAATTTATGCGATTTGTGGAGAGGACTTTTTTAATCTTCAGGAAATATAATTTCACTTTGAACTTCATTTTGTATTCATTAATTCCCATAATTTTTTTAAGGTTAAAGCATATATCAGAAGAATTGAGAGCTCTGACTTTTGGATTTCTCTCCAAAAGCGCTTAATAGCTTCAGAGCACAGAAATAGTTTATACTATTTTCTTAGAAAAAAAGAACATTTCATCTTGTGTTTGGTTGCATACTTCACCCAATTTTTATTCGATGCTCTATTAAAAAGGAATAATTATGCTCGGTATTGTTCTCTTGCGATCGTATTATTTGAGTTTAACAGCTCATGGTAGTTGACACTTGACAGATAATTCCAAAATAAAACATGGTATAACACCTTGTCAATTTTTCTGGTGGAGCTGACTCTATTTTTCATCGTGTGTAAGTAACTATGGGATACAGCAAAGAACAGAAGTCCTGAGTTAAAACCCGGTGTCCTACAAAGTCCAATAATGTCCCTTGTGTCAGTTTTTATAGGAAATTTCCAGTGATGCAAGCTTAGACTAACTGGTCACTTATCGGCTTCAGCGAATACTACTCCTAATGTAACATTAGAGCGCTCGCCTTCAATGGTATTATTTAGCAGAATCATCTACAAAGTGAAATAATCAAGAAAATTTCTACTGATATCAGATGTGCTGCAACACCGCCCTAAACAAAATCTTGCAAGAACAGAGTTGCGAAAAAATAATTAAACTTTCCTCTATCTCTTCTTTCACCACCTATCTTCTCTATCACTATCCTTTTTCTAAAAAAAAACAATGTAACACCTCCCCATAGTATAACATATTTATTGTCTCTCTTATTTAAAAAAAAATCGCTTTTTGACATCTCTTCGCTACAGCTCGTGTGGCCGCAAAATTTCTAGTTTTTGGGATTCAAATGCGTTTAAAATGTCTGAAAATCGGATTTTGCGAACATTGACTTAGTTTGACAAAGGTTCTGAGAATTTTTAAGTTTAAATTCTGCACGCTATTAAATTTTTGGATTGTTCGTTATCGTAAGCGTCGAAGTCACTAGTTACAAACCTACTAACGATAACGATAAGAGGTATCAGCTAAAGCACGATACTCACATATACGTTTGTATGTATGTACCGACAATAATTGTTGGAATAGCCATTTATTTTGTGTACCTGCCAAACAAATCATTGAGACATGTTCTATCAGCAGGATTTAGTCAAGACTTTAGTAGTTTTTGGAAGACAACTGGTAATGATAGACATTCATTCTTACCACTGAGTTCTTCTCTGGGTTCCCCCAACACATCCACACTTAGAATGGTTCTGTCACTGCTTGTTAGTCTAATGTTGGCCAAAGATAGACACTTGCAAACAATAGGGCTCAGCATTTCAGCTTCTTCATCAAGCATAGTGTACAAACGAGTCGTTTTAAGGCACACAACTTAACCATAAATATAATATAATTTTGAATAACATTATATTGTTATTTACAACATATTATTTTTACGTAATAATACAAATTATGTTGTAGTCATAAATTTTTAACAAAACTATATTGTTAAATTCTAACCATATACACTTTTTATGAATATAATAATGTAATTATTAAATTCAAACATTACTTTGTTTATCGTAACGCAATTAATGTTTAAAATAACAATAACTTGTTTTTAATGACCACATATTTGTTTCAGAGAACATAATATTGTTATCTCAACCATTCTACAACCATATCTTTTCTTTGCGTGTATTGCGTAATTTTCATTTGCACTCGCACCTTCATTCATATAAAGTCCATATTGCGTAACAATTAAAGCAAGCTGGGACTTAAACTGAAGGTTTTTAAGTGGACGATATGTGATTTCAATGAGGCGGTGCCAAGAGCCATATAACTCCATCAATTTCAGCTTTATTGCATGTGAAATTTTGCAAGCGAAATTTAATGTATTGTCGACGTCGACCAAGATAATGCGATTTTACGCCAATATACCTCTTTTGTTGGGCTACGCGGATAATTTCAGAAGATTGGAGCATTTGAAAACCAACATTTGTCAAGTTATCGCCGATATACCACCCGAAATATGCTAAAAAGTCGTCGAAAACTATATGAAAAAGATCGACTGCTGTAACCAATTTAGAGGTGGTCATTTAAATGACATTGTACTCCGTAGTTGATAAGAAGGCCCAAGCTTTAAAATTAAATGAAAGTTTCATCTAAATTGTAGCTTTATGTTTATTTTATTTAACTTTAATTTGAAACCGAAAATGATGCAAAGTTTCTTAAAAACTCTTCTTCTTTTGATACGAAACTATCCGCAGTTAAAGTTTCAAAAAGTGAGTTGTTCCTGTTTAAATAAAATGTAATTACAGCAATGCAACTCTTAGAAATAAATACTATCAGCGCACAGATGGGGTTCAACGCACATTATCGTTGGAATGGCCTCATCGATAACCAATCTATGACAAGTCTGATCGCTGGCTCCAAGCGTACCTGAAACGACATTACTCGCTGCTGAGTAAAAATTTCACCAATGTGAAGCAGCATGCAACCAGCGGAACTGACACAACTATCTTCTTTAGATTAACATAGCTATGCACGGCCCATGAGCGAGTTTGAAACACTCAGTCTGCATCTTATGAAATAAATGCAACATGCTGCCCAAATTTTGGTAGAGACCACAAAAATCCTGTTCAGCAAACTGCAACATTCTTCAAGTGCTGTTTTTTTCCATTTGTTGCATTATTGACGTTTTTCTATCAAAGTAATTTTTTCCACAATCCTTTTTTATCTCGTTTCCTAGTTTTTACAAACACTTGCACATTCACGGGCCTGTATGTGTGTGTATGTGTGCGTGCTTCAAACTCTGCATACCATGTGAAACATGAAAACGAACAACAACAGCAACATCACAGATTTTCTGGTGATGACAACTGAAATTCAATTTTTGAAATCTCGTAATTGGTTCCCAATTTTTTCTTTCACTTCTATTTTTTTTTTGTTTGCTGAATTTTCACAGCGCTTACATATTTGGGAATTATTCTTCTATTTCATTTGTACGAGTGAAATTGTATGTTTGTTTGGTTTGTTAGTTGGTTGATTGTTTGCTCTGTTTGTTTTATAGTGAGTGCCAGTATTTGTGCTGGTTTTTAAATTTTAGGATTTATATTCAATATCATAAAAATCCACAATAAAATTACGACCATTTCATAATACCTAAAAAAAGCCCAATCAAATTGAATCAAAATGACTGCACATAAAAATTGATGTTTGTGCAAGTATTTTTGTTTTTCCTTTTTTACTGTTGCAAGAAAAAAAACACACACAACTACAATAAAAGCTATTTAGTGGAACATCCACATGTCATTCTCTGAACAACATAATTTTAATATTTAGTCAGATATTAATGAATTTTTGTTGATTATGCACATTTATAGAGATAAAATTTATACTTTTTTATGTACATACGAGTACATACAAATGTGCATGTACATATACATTTTAAATTTGAAAATCGCCCGAAATAGTTTTAAAAATCTTTAACTAAAATGTTAATGAAACTTTTTTGAATTAAAAGTTAAAAAATTTCTTCGCCGCACTACATAATATTTAGTTCTACTCGTATTTATTAATTAATTTGAGTGGAAAAACTTAATTAATATTATCAAATTGTTTAGAGGTGAAAATGTAACGCTAAATTTTAAATTTATGCGTAGAAATATTATCTGAGGATTTTTTTATATATTTTTTTCGACAAATAATTTTTATATGGCAAAAATAAAAATAAAATACTGGGTGTCTATTCTGTAATTCGAAACGAAAGAAAATGCTTTCGAATATACATGTTATCAACATACAAATTCATTTTCTTTCTTTTCGAATTACACAGCAGACCCGCTGCTTTTTGAAAACTCGTAAAAGCTGCGGAGCTGTAAAATTAATATTTCAAAAAATGAATGCATATTAATTTTTTTTGTCTGTATGTGCATATAAAAAAACTAAGTTTCACATATTCGAAGTTCTACTTTTGCACTAAATATTAAATTTTTTATCACTTTTTTCTTTAATAACAAATGCGTTGCACAAATTAGACTTTTTCACTCATGTTCGAAAATTCGAAGTTATTTTCGAAATTCTAAAAATTATCATGAGATGGCTTTAAGCTTATAAGCAGTAATAAAACTTTTGCATTGTGTAGAAAAAAAAATTAATGAAAACTCTAAAAAACTAATGAACATAAATAAAAACATTGAGGTCATCAAAATAGAATAATAATGATAAAATAAATTATGAATTGAGAATTACGTGCATAAACGGAGTATTTTCTCTAGGGCCATTTGAAAAACCGGGCTCACGTGAACAAACCAGAAACAACTGACGCTCTGAAAGATGAAATGCGGCGCCGCATTAACGAGATAAGCCGAAGCTTTGTTGCAAACTGTGGTTGAAAATTTTGTGAAAGGAGCGGGAGTCTGCTGACGTGGACATTTGCCCGATATCATATTCCATTATTAATTCCAATATTTCTACTTTACATTGGTATCAATAAAACTGAATTTATCAAAAAGTGTGTTTTTAAGCCAATTTGCTTCCAAAACCTTAAATTTGTTCACCCTTTATTTTTTTAATGTAAACATTTTTTTTTAATTTTTCACTTTGAAAGTTGCACGTGACCAACTTCGTATTGGTACTACAATCACATATCTTTATATTTCTCAGCAAGTTTTTTTTTCTTATTTTAATTGTATTAAATATATCCGCTTGTACTGAATATATGAGTTTTCTGAATGCACTTTCGCCGCTCTGATAGCAAATGTTTTTTTTCCAATGTCGCACGTGACTTCGAAAAATTTTTTCAAACAAAAATTTACAGTTATTTGCAATCGCATAGTTTCTTTTTCATTCTTTTTTTAAAATAGTTTTTTAATTTTTGTATCTTCAGAACTATTTTAGAGAGCAAAAGTCAATGGATAATGTCTCTTTAAAAACTTTTATCGAAACAAAACGTGCAAAAAAATCTCGAAGTGAAAAAGTTCCGTTTCTGTGATTTTGCACTTGTTGTTGAAAAATGTAAAAAAACCATCGCAGAGGATGAGTTTCCGATAAAAATTAGTTCAAGTTTCGGCGTATATGGCACGACGCCAAATTCGCCAAGTAAAGGTTTGTGAAAGAGAGAGTTCTTGTGAGCGACGCGAAATCGACTGCCTCAGATTTGGTAGATCTGGCGTTTTGTCGATGTACTGCTGTTCGTTGATTCTTTACTTAAACAGTGGACTCACCACACTGCGAATAGTCATCTTATTAACGAAATTATGACGATTGTAAAAGGCATGAGGCAAACCGGACGTTGCCCGAACAGAACCCTCTCATTTTGATCAAATAATTTTGCAATTTGCACGTGTTGTTGAACGATATATCTATTCATGTTGATTTGAATAAAACAGGCTGAATACATGATAACAAATTCGACAGTTGTAGCTTCAACAATATGGGCGCTATCTATTACAAGGTTCGGAGGCACATATTGGAAGACCAATTATAACAGATTTATATTTAGCTTCTTCATGAAAACTTTCACAATTTATATCCAACAATTTATATATGCATAGACATACTTCTGTTTTGGGTATTAAGTATGTATGTGTAAATGTGCATAACTATTTATCTGCTCCTCTGTTATCATAAAAAGTATCCGCCTTTTATTTTCAACTTAAGTTATCACTCGCAAAACTATATGACTTCTATTAAGTGATTTACATAAAAGATCAGATTTGATGTCTTTGCATTTAATATTAAATTGAGCTTTCAGTCTTAAAGCTTTCTAAAATAAATTAACCATAAATATGCCGTACAAATTAAGAGCAAGCAATTCAGTTATAAAAGATGTAATAATATTTATAATTTTTTTAGTATTAATTTCACTCTTAAAATAGTTTTTATTACGATTATATTGCATAGATTTAAAGAAAATACTGCTTTAATATCAAATCACCCACATTATTATAAATAAAATGTGTGTGTATGTGAGTAAAAGTAAATTTAATATAAAAGTAACTCCATATACCTATATGTATAATATAAATAAGCTGTATTTATGTATATGTGTACATGAAGCTAAATGAATCTGTTCCATTTACTTTCTAATGTGGAAATTTTCTACTCCAGTTTGTAGTTTCATTTCACTTAAAATACTTTATACTCGTATACCACCAACTCTTGCATTCAAATACATTCACGTATTATTCACTGACAACTGGGAGCTTACACACGCTCACACACACTCCAACACGAAACTCTAGATATTTATTTATCCAACTCATTTTCGTATCCCAACTGGTTTCACTAGACTCCTCAGTAAGTCAAGAACAGAAAAAAAGGAGAAAGGAATTCAGGCTGCCATTCAGTCAGCCTGCCAAGCGAAGGCTGAGCTGATCCCGTAGTAAATGTTTAGGAGTAGGAACAAGAAAATATTACTGCATACTTGAGGAAAATTAGATGAATAATAATGCATTCAAGTTTATTACATGCATACTTGTATTGCGCATTGAATTTTAATATAAAGATATATAAAGGAACGTAATCATCATTTTCATGGCCAAAAATTGCATGCATTGATAGAAAAACGGTCATAATAATGTTGATAAAATTGTATATCAATACTATGACCAGTGTTTTCGTTTTGTACCCTGCGATATATTTCCTTCACTCCTTTTTCAATTGGTCATAAATTGCACATCGGCCATATAACATTATTTCGTTGATGACACAAAGTTAGGTTAGGTTAGGTTGAAAAGAAGGACAATCAATATTGACCCAAGCCGCTTTGGATTACATTTATGCTTTTATAAGAGATATATTAAGGTGAAAAAGTACCTCATAAATAACCATAAAAATATATCAAACTTAGTCAGGTTAGGAATCTAGTTTTCTCAATATACTTTCTTGGAGTTTTCCATTTTGATTGCCTACGACATTCCATATCTGGTTTATTTTGAAAAAAAATTGCTGAGTGCTGGAAGGTGACACAAGTAGTATTCGAGAGTTTCATTACCTTCCTGGAAAACTCTGTATGATGTATAATCAACAATACCCATCCGAGCCAATATCTATGCTAACCAAATTCCTTAAAGTTGGTCTTTTTAAACTTAGAATATCTTTTGTCTTTCCCCCATTTGGACTACCCCTGAGAATTTTGCTCACTCTTGCGCGGTTTTAAAGACCATTGATTCAGTTAATTTTTGAATTGTTGAAGAAGTTTGGTGTTTTCTAGTGTAATGTTGGTCAGTAATCAGCATATCTTTGTAAGTTCATCCACTTCTTCGATTCAAACGATACCCTGATGTCCTGGAATCCATATTATCTCGATATCTCTACAATACCTTCATGTGCTTATCTTATTTTTACACTGAAGGCCGCTTCCATATTGAACTTTATTATTTCTCAATGCTTTGATAACTTTTCTACTATCAGTAAAGATACGGATTGGTAGTTCGCTGTCAATTTCTTATCTCTAACTTTACAACAGTCTTGCCATTGTCGTTTGTTCTTTACTAATTATGCAAAATTTAGTTAATTTGCTTATTTGTGTTCTACTTAATACAAACTTGTTTCGTGTGTTACTATTAAGTATATTTACTTAATTTTTGCCACAAGCCCATAGCTATTAATTTAAGTTAGTTTTAATTCTTATTGTTCGAACTTCGTTGGTTTCTATATTTATGATTTGATTGGGCTATATTTTTTGCATTTATTGCAAGTGAGTATGTACATAATATGTACTACATATGTATGTATAATATAATAGAGTGGAGATCATTCACTTAAAAAAATTTATATTCGACTATTCTTGGGAGATGTCATTATTAAAAATATCGTATTTTTTCGTATTGATAGGGAAATTACTCTTGTTTGCAAAATGGTGGTGCAAATATTGCAGATGTAGCAAATATAGTCTAAGTGCTAAATTCTGTAATGCATTGATTTTTATTTGTTTAATTTTTATTAAAAAACTCAATTTTACCGATAATTTCTTGATTTTTATTTATTAATCACGAAATAATCGTAACTTTTTGATTTTTATTTTTTGGCTTAAAAAAATTTTAATTTTTAAACTGAATAAAATATAAAAAATTAAATTTAATTTCACTTATAAGAGTTTTTTTGTACAGACTCTGGCTAATATTAATTTAATGTTAATAATATTAATATTAATTTTAACACAAAAAATTAGCAAAAAAAAAAAAATTAAAAAATAATTGTTATTTCGTAAGGAATAAATAAAACTTAAAGAATAATTTTTTTTTGTGAGGAATCAATTAAAATCAAGGAATAATACTTGAAAAGTAATTTTTAAAACAAAACTTATAACATTTACGGTCCCTAGTTATTTTCAATACAAGTTGTCGAAAGAACGTTTTCTATTGCCAAACAGGCCCGTAAAGTTTTAAAATATGTATTAATTTCATTAAGGTCATAGTTGACATTTAATATATAACATAATATATGATAATGCTTGATGCCAGTTTCGGTCTTAAGTACTACATTTGTCATAATATTGATGAGCAAAATGCAATTACAGGGCGTTATCAATCCATAGATGGAAAAAATCCATTAATAATATTCCTGTTTGCACCGATTTCATAATAATGTGGGAGGCTTTAGTGAGAAGCAAGGTGAAAGATTTCTTTCACATTCAAGTAAAAAAAGGCATGCACATAAAAATTCATAAAATTAAATAAAATTTTTTGTTATCGAATTTTCAACTCTTTCACAGCTCTGCACGCCTAAAAGGTTGCACGGTACAAAGCTTATGCATCAGTTCAAAAGCCAGTATACTTATACACCAAACTAAAGCAGCCACTGGTTTTCTTAAATTTAAGTTGTACATAAGATGTATTTTGTAGGGAAACATTATTACTGCTGGCCTTACAATATCAGCAAAACCAGCCAAGTTGTAAAAAAACTTGAACACAGAAACAGAACTACCAAAAATTTAGCTGCACTTTGTAGAATACAAGCTAGTGCATTCGTTTCGTTCTCATAATAATCGTAATCCAAAGTTGGGATATTTTGTTGTGCTGCTTGCGGTTGTTACTCTAAGTGAGTTATGTTAGGAACACAAGGACGAATTTTTCGTTGCGAACTTTCGTCACCAGAAATAAAACACATTTATACATATAAAAATCAATAACACCACCGTCGAACAAAATTCGTCGTACGTGACAAACTCGCCGATAGACTTATTTCTATTTTTTACACCGACGAACGACGAAAAAACAATTTTCTTTCTCTCATTGCATAAACAATAACCATTTTTATCAATTATAAGAGCTGAATTCGTTGAGTCAATTCGTCGTTGTTGTACTTCACACGGCGAGTTTACTCAGCGAATTTTTATCATCGAATTCGTCGCCGTGGACGAATTTCGTTGTTAGTCCCGGTTGTGTTCCTAGCATTCCTTGTAGAAATTCTTTGAATTTTCATACAGAAGCCAGTGTGTATGTACTGAAAAAGTACCCAGTTGGCCAAACTGCTTTGCACGACATTGTCCTCTACGATTCTTGTACGAATTTTACTCTATCGATTGGCTTTCTAAGTAACAGTTTAAACAAAATCGTCGTCGAGCGACAACTTCCAGCAAGTTATCCTCTAGTTATCCTCGTTTGGCCCATAATCCAACTTTGTTGAGAACAGAAAGTGTCTTATTTTTTGTCTGTATTAAATTAACATGGTGGAAGACAAGATGAGCGACCATGTCTTAATTGCTGTCCTCAATCTTACTTTGTTGAGGACAATATGAGTGACAATGTCTTGCAGTTTGTCTTCAATCAAACAAATGAATATGTTGAACTCTTGTTGTCGATGTTTTAGGTGGTGCCTGCTAAAAGCGCGAAAACTTATAAAAATGCAACCTCAGTTCGAGTCCCAGCTAAATAAGTCAATACTTTAAATGAATAGGAAACAAAAAGGAAAATAAAACGGTCTGTGCTTATATAGGCTCGTCAAGATAAACGACATTGATGCCCAAATAGTCACTGGCGAAATAAAAGGCGACATTGTCGCTTATTTTTTGTTAAAGAAAATATCACTATCAATCTTCCAAGATGTCTGAAAGACATGGCCAACTGGGTATGTCCTTAAATGCACAAGTGCTTATGCACGTGTGTGTGTAGTTATATCTGTGTGTATGCGTATTTAGTATATGAGCTTATCACCTGTATAGTGTTAATGCCCACACTTTAAATGTATGTGTATGTGTATGTATACATAAATTTCTTATATACGAAAGGAAGAGGATATGTTGTTCTAAGCAAGATTTAATATTTTACAATATGAAATTTAATCGGATTAAAATGTTGCTACGTGGCTTTGAGAAAAAGTAACCAACGTTGTTTACAATTTTATATGTTTAAAGAAAACTTGAGCAGGAAAACTAACTCTAGTGCAAGCGAAATTGCCTATTTATATTATTCACCAAAAAAAAAATTGTAAGTATAGGTTTGTCATTATGTGTGTAACTTCCACAAAATTTTGATGTGTCACAATTTGTTCTATATAGATTAGTATTAAAAGTCAGCGAAATGAAATCGAAGCTTCTAGGGCCGGAAAATTTCAACTTGTTTTTCAGAAAATTATTTTGGCAAACCAGAATGTTTGGTTTGTGTACTTCATATTTTTGGCCGCGTGATCCATCTTTTGGATTGCATGAATTATGTCTAGGATAGCTTGATCTATATCTTGGATCCCGTGATCCATGTTAAGGATAGCGTGATCCATGATCTTGGATTGCGCAATTCATATTTTGGATTACGTGATCCATCTATGGATTGCAATATTCATATTTTGGATCGCGTGGTCCATATCAAAGATTTTTAATAACAAAAAAAAAGATTTTTGAAGACTTTCGGAAATAAAATATGGCAACACTGCCAGCAAACATGAATATGTACAACTGGACCAGTTCTTTCTTAAGCTTTACATTAAAAAGTGTTTATTAATGAACCTTAGGATATTAGAAACAAAAAGGAGAGTTAAATGAATGAATATTAATTTTCTATGCCGCTGTGAGAATGAGTTTTCCACGTAATAAATATACATAGATTTTTAAGCGAAAAAAAAAGGGATGAAATTATATTTCATCATAAAAGTATTTAAAGATTGATTGAGAAATCGATCATGCATGAATTTGGGTGAGTGAAATAGTTTTGCTCGTGAGCGTGCGTGATGTGGGCCAAAAAAAATCACAATCTTTTCTAAATCTAAACAACTAAATAAAAGATATCGGCCTAGCCCAAGATGTCGACAAGAAACGTTCGATCGACAACTTGTATTGAAAACAACAATATGTTAAATAAGGAAATTTGTTTTTGTTTCCAATGTAAGTAATCGGTCGAACGTTTTCTGTCGATACGTAATTCATATTTTTATATCACGCCATTCAAAATATTGATAACGATATTTTGAATGGCGTGATCCATATCTTAAATCGTGTGATCCATATTTGTGATCGCGATATTTATAGTTTGGATTGCGTGATCCATATTTTGTATCGTGGGATCCATATCTTAGGTCGGGTAACCAAGTTTTTGAATCCATGTTGTTTATTTCGTGTATACACACACATACGTAATTGAAGAGTAAATTAAATGGCGTGGCGCCATTAATTCGCCGGTCACTGCTTTAAGGTTTAATCAGACGTGACATACCATAATGTTATAGCCATAATCATAAATACATTTGCTTCTCCTATTAGTGCTGCTATAGCCGAAAAGAGCTGTTTGTGCCTTGATTTGCTTATTAACTTATTAATTTAAAAAGTGCAACCACAAAAATGAGTAACCAGCAAATAGCTGTTTATGGTTACGGCAAAAAACCAAAGTTCAAATGGTTTCTATGGTTATGGTTATGCGTTACGGCGAGTCACCAATAATCAAACACTGTATTGCCCGTAAGTTTGGTTCGAACAGCTCCTTTGTATGGCTCCGGTTATTGCACATTTAATTGAATCTTAAGACCATGAGGAAACTTTATTTATTAAAGTATTAAAATTCATGCGGATGTGTGTCAAAAATTTATTTGCAAAATATGTATTTATTTATTGCATTTAGCTGAGCATAAACTTTCATTCATTCCTTCAGACTTTTGTATCAAAATTTAGTTGAGGCCAACACATTTTCTAATAATTTTCTTTTCTCAAATATGTACGAGTATGTATTCTTGAAAGTTTGTTCCCAAGATTTATGTTCAGGGTGAAAGTTATTCAATTTATGCTTCTTTTAAGAGTTAATTAATCAATAATTGTCAATGCCATGATTTGTTGAGTTCACATTGCAATATTTGTTGCAAACAGTTTGTTTCTCTTCTCAATAATAACAAGTGTAAGAAAAAGATTTATTTATCTGCAAAGCCTCAAATTAAATTATAGTTTTGCTTTTGGAGATATTATATATTGAATAAAGGCAATAGAATTTTGTTGTTCATTTGCAGATAAATAATGTATGACCACAATGAAAATAAAAGGAAATTGATTATATTTAATTTTTTAGGCCATAATGTTGACATTCTTATTGTTTTACACAACAAATGGTTGAGTGACCATAAAGTATTTCTTTATACTAAATTTGTAATGTGGTCTCTTATAGAAAATTTTAGCAAAACTCTATTTGAAATTGCATATTACATACTAACTTTGTTAATTATCAAGCTGTTGACAGGACTAGCGCCAGCAATACGACATGACATGTCAGAGAAAAGCATGGCGACATCTTCCAGCGCACTTTGTTGTTATTACATAACATATTACGCAGGGTTTGCGTTTCAACTACAGCCACTATCTGATTCCTGAAGGGTGCACACCATAAACGTCATGAACTGAATGTTTTCTTGCTAAGTCAACTCAAATAGGAAAGTTAAATTACAGAGAGACAGCGAAGGAGGGAGAAAATATTCTCTTCCTTGGTAGTTTTATGCTAAGAACACAACTGGGACGAACGACGCGTTTCGTCCACGGCAACTAATTCGTCGATAAGAATTCGCTGAGTAAATTCGTCGTGTGAAGCACAACAACGACGAATAAAGAACAGTTCTTATAATAGATAAAGGTAGTCATTGTTTGTGCTAAGAGAGAGAAAGTTCACCCTTATTGTGGATGGCGCTTTTGTGGTGAATTTCATGCTTGTTTATGAAATGTTACCGTCATTGGCGAAAACGCCTGCATATACACGCAGCGATGCCAACTATTTATAACCCAAACGCGCTGTTCCCCTTCGCAAAACGCGCTAGAACGCGCTAAGTTACAGCATTGTCAACTATTTATAGCCAAAACGCGCTATTTTCCGCGCTAAATTAAATTTTAATAAAATTCGATGTATGTACATGTGCATTAGTAAATACAATTAATTTTTTTTAGTAGCTCTTTTCTTTCTTTTAAATCATTCAACACAGAATCAGAATTGCTTCCAAATAATCGATATACTTTGTTTTTATTTTAATTTTATTTGCCAAATTTTGTAACAACTTATATAAATTGCCGAATAGTTTTGCGATTCAAATGCTTTTTGTACTTCAACTAGAATAGATGCTTAATAAGTAATATAATTTTTTTTTGTCACGAGTACATATTTTTAGTTGTGAAATTTCAAAATGTTTGCCATTTACAGGATTAAAATGCGTTTTTAATTCTAATCACAGTCAAGGGAATTTTATTTGCGACAGCTGAATCATTAACCAATTTAGAAAATATTATGAGTTTTGAATACTAGAAAATTGTTAAATTTATGCAAAAAATGTAAAAAAATATATTGAACTGAAGTGATGATAATTTTGTTCAAAACGCGCTAATTTAGCGCTTTTTTTAGTAAACGCGCTAAGACGAAAAAAAGCGCGTTTAGCATAGTTAAAACGCGCTAAATCTAGCGCGAAACGCGCTAAATTGGCATCGCTGTATACACGATATAAATAGTCGATTAAACAGTACCGCTTTTTGCTTTATTATCTACCACACTTGCAAAAAATTGTCGTTAAGAATTTTAATAATGCCAGAAGCAAATTTAATACAAAAAATACTGAAATGGAAGGAATTAAAACGTATGGCTGCCAAAATATTTGATTTTATTAAAAAATAATTTTTTTTCTTATGCATTAAACACATTCACCACAGCAAGCTGCCGACTACAAAATGTCAAAGATAGAATACATATGTTTTTATGAGAGTGATTTTTTTGAAGACAACAGGGCGGCAGGTTGTTGTCTATGCTCATTTTGTCGTTGTAGTCCAATTAAACTTATTTCTATTTCTTTGGCTACAATGAGAAAATTCAGTGTTGCCAGTATAATACAAAATGTTGAATGTATGATATCGTACAATTATTTCATATTATTGAACAGAAACAATATCCAAAAATTTATGTGAAGCATAAATTAATTCATTTGTATACTTTTACGTCATATAAGTACATTTTGAAAGAGTAATTTAATTTTTATAAATGCGAAATATTTTAAGGTGGCAATACTGAACTATGTATTTATACTTAAATATGAGGTGCAGATGGTGCTGCTGCCGTCTCCAAAATAATTAAGTAGCTGGCTACGAGGCGACAAATGCTGCTAGCGGCATTTGAAGTCGTGTGTTCGTGTAGCCTGCTGTGGTGAATGTGTTTAATGCATTAGTTTTAAAAATTTTAGGATAAGAATTACAACCCAAGAACAATTTACGAAAATATATGAGGAGCTGGAGAATAGAACTATACACGTCCTCAGAAAATGTTTTTTTAACTCTTTCGATTCTACCTTAAAAAAATAACGAAAACTGACTTTCCTTACTCGTCTCTATCTAGGTAGTTCAGTAATTTGCCTGTCCTGTAAAAAAAACCAGTTACCGAGAATAGTCTGGTTTTGCTGCCCAGCTCCTCATATTTGTTTGTTGTCTTAACTATTCCGTTCCGACAATGAGTAAAGGCTCAGTTAGCCGACTGTAACGCAAAGTAACTGTAATGTAGGAAACAGCTAATCGATATTTTTATATGAAAAGTAGGTTACTTTACATTACTTCTCTATAATCATTTTCATTACTTTTCACATCACAATATCGATCAGCTGTTTACTACCGTTACAGCTACATACATTACATTACAGTCGGCTAACTGAGCCTTAAAACATAACAGGCAACATTATTATTACTTTTCCTTAAATAATTCAAAGGGAAATTTATTTGCTGGTGGTTAAGCGATGTGCATTCATTATTGCTTTAGTAAATCGTCAATAGACTTCAATTCAACCACACATTTTGAACAGTCACAAATCTCTTATCTTATGCACAAACTTCCAATAATAATACAAATTCTAAAATTATTGGCAATAAGATTTTTAAATGTTTGTTAATATTTTTTATTTGTTTTTTGTTTGTTTGACAGTTTTCATGACAGGCTGCCTCACAAATCTTTAATACGGTGTAATCTCTTAAATTACTGTTCTTCTGCAAAACTGTCGTAGGCGAAAATTTTACACGGTAACATACAATTTTAAAATCGATTTCGCCTACGCCAGTCAGTCAGACAAAGGCGAATGTTTCGATGGCAGTGTTGTTTTCTGCTTCTCTATTGGTAGTACAAGCCACAATATCCGAGTCCAATGAAATGTTGAACTCAGTTAATTTTTGCATGTAAGGTCTTAAGCCTTCTTGGAATTACATTTTATATAAATTCTACTTAAACCGAGACCGTAACATTTGAATTGTGCAAATTCTCATTCATACCACTTATCCATTGTTAAACTGTGTTTCTGATTATTCGATCTTTCACAATTCAGACGTTGTGCTATATGTATATGTATATGTATATGCTATATGTTTCTGGGAAAATATTTTCTATGCTTAGAACTCTATACCGCTCATATATACGAGTATATACTATACCATTTTCTCGCGAAAACATTTTTATTGCCGAGGCTACTATATGGCTGCGAAATTTTTGCTTCCTGTGATTCATACAGTAAGAGCAGATTAGCAATAGCTTACAATGCGATTGTGAGATACGTCTACAGATATGACGGGACTTCTCTATATTCTAAAATCTTATACGGAGTTAACTATATACACCCAAGAACAAATTTATTTGTATGAAAACCTCCAGTTTGCACGTTCTAATAAAGGAAAAAATAGCATACAATTTAGATATCGTAATTTAATATCTGAATGGCAGTTTTTATAAATACTATAAGACTGTAGAATTCATTACCCAACAGTATATAAACTACAGGAGACGTTATGTAATTTAAAAGGAAATTGTTCACAAGTTTCTAATTGTAACACATTTTCGTATTGCATATCTATATCCAGAAATGATTATTTTCTCTACTGTATATTTCAAGTATTTATTTCTTCTTTATAAAACTATTAATATTAGTTTTGTTCTCTACTGTGCAACTAAATATGTAAATTATATCGTTCTGAGATCACATACTGTAATTAAAAAGATGCATATCTTGTTGTATGTGATATCCAATTTATATAAATAAATAAATAAACGAAAATAAAATAATTTGTTTTTTGCTTTCAAAGTGATTTAGTATTAACTTCATTACAATTGATTATCTTTTAAGAGATTGTGTTATGCTTGTAATTGAAAACCCATCAACCCACGACAAGCTTTGATAAAATTATTTCCAATGAATCAGTTTTTACAAATGCATCGATTAACTTTTGACCATGTTGTTAAGAGGTTTGAACTATTTTCTCATGAGTTTAGGGTTTTTACGTGCCAATATTATGTACGGCTCTCAAATCATTATTAATGATTGATAAAACAAGAAGTAAAAAATCGAAAAACCGACGGTTTTCTTGTCGGTCTTCGTTTTCGAATATTTGACCTAAAAAATCATAGTTCCGATTTGGGTTAAAACGGAATAGCGAATTGCAGTTCATATCTCAACGGAACTATTAAGCAGTTTTATAAAGACATGGACATCCTCCTGCCAAAAGTGCTGTAACTCTCTTAGGTTCTGCCATTCTTATTGAATAAAGTATTTGTTTTAATTAATGTGATTTTCTAAAGAAGAGAAGAACAATTAAACTAGACTTTAGTTGGGTGAAAATACCGACATTTTGCTGTGCAGCCACACACTTCATCAGAACCCAATGTCTATCTGCTTGGGTAGAGATTGTTATTAACATCAGCTATTCAACATGAATTTTATTTAATGAAATGGCAAATGTATTTGTAAGTGTATGTTCTGATAAATTTTAAAATTGAGGGTATCCACTGCTCTGGGTCGCAAAAAAGAACGAATAAAATTTCCAAACGTTGATCGACCTGCCTTAACGATCAGGGTGTCTGATCAACCGATCTCATGCAATAAATAATTACTTTCAATGCCACTGAATAGCGATAAGCGTTTTGTATTCTCCGCAAATAAAGTTGAAACCCACTTTCATTAAATATTTAAGCATAGAGAACCTTATTAATTTTTGTTTTATTTATTTATTTTATTTATTAATACATATTCTACAAAGTAAATTTGCAGAATATGGTTGCACAAATATGGGCGGAGTAACTGGACCATATGCCCAAGATATTATTTTTTATGACTGACTATACACGACCCATGCCTTCACACCGGAAGTAGTAACGTGGTTGTCACCGAAATTCCACAACAGAACCGCAAAATCCGTGGCAGATCAGTCAATCACTGCGAGCGAGACGAAAAATCTCGAAGGCCAAACAACACACACAAGCCTAACTGCACTGAAGAAATAGTTACGATGAAGCGAGAGCTGTACTTCAGCAAAGAGCTGCTTAACGACTGATATAGATAACCTTATAGGGAGAACATTTAATACGCAAAATATTGACTATTTTTGGGAGCTCAGAATTTAAATGAAGTTATCAGAAATTATTTTATCCCTTTAGTTTATATAACAACACAAAAATTTTCACATGCAACATCTTGTGCTCAGTGACCTACATTTGTTATAGCGAGTGGTTGGCTGTAGGAGCGGGTGTTGCTCTCATATAAACTTTATTTTTAAAACATTTTCCTCTTGCAAAAAAATGGGCAACAAAAAATCAATTCAGAATTGTAAGCATTCTTTTTTTTATAGAGATACATATAAATGTGCTTATACGTGCTGTAACTCCGTTACCAGCGAGTACAAAACGTCGTACTATATTTAATTTAAAACTTTAATTAAAATAAATAAATGCATACATAAATAAACAGAAGAGAAAAGAAAAATGTAGTAAATGTTGCCGTTTAACAATACACAACACACACACATCCTTTTTAAAGGTACGAATACCTATAAAAATAAATTTATATTGTATTTATTTTTCAGAACTCGCATACTTTAGCCAGCTTATGCACATGTAGATTTTTGTTGATATGATAAGACCTGTGTAAACAAATCCTGTCACATATAAATACAAAAAGAAAACGACAACCCAAAATGTAAAAAAGAAGTCATCAAGGAAACGGAAACATTGAGTCAAAGCTGCTTCTGCTCTAATTTATTCTTCTTGCTGTATGTACACAATTTCTTTTCTTACAATCGTCTTAAAGTATTCCTATGCCTCTTCTAATGTTTTTGTATTGTATTAACGGATGAAAAAAAGGGAAAAAGTAAAGAATCTTTATGACAAGCATCTAAATGATATCAAAAGATATCAGAAATGGCCAAAAAAAACCATAATGGGAAATTTTTGCAATAATAATTCCATGGGGTAAACTAAGAATGAGTTCTCGGGAAGGTATGGCTGTAAATTACAACTTTATTCTCAACAAATTTCCGGTTGTCATTTACACACACACACATCCATTAAATACGAATATCTTGGGTCACTGACATGGAATATTTGTGTTACATGTACATGACGGTACCAAATTCGCATGTTATTTTTTTAATGAAAAGAAGATTTAAAAAAAAAAATTAAATTTATTTACTAAGCAATAAAGAGTTTAATAGGAATCGAGGCAGTATTTGAAAAACAAGAACATCAAATATTTTAATTTATCTTAGGCTTCGCTTACATCTGGCATTTCTTTGTGTTGTCATTTGGTGGTGTCATTTTCAAATGTGTACAATGCCTTTCCCATCAAATTTTTCGACAACATACATTTTGGTTGTGTCATTGTGACAGGAAAGTGTCCCATCCCTAAATAATGGCAATACGACAACATTGTCTACATCAAGAACTAATTTTGATATAATGCCATTTAGTGTCATTTGTTTAAGAAATTGTGAGACTAAATTTTTCGTATTGTTTGTTAATTAATAGTTTTACAAATAGATAATTGCAAAATATTCAATTGGCTAGAGCCACCGATGTTTAGCTATAATAAGACAAAATTAAGACAACCTAAAATCGGCAAAGAAAATTGTAGAAAAGACCAGGGCTTAAAGGATTGTATTATACTCTGCATTCCACTTTACGGAAGAAGGATCCAAGCTGGCTTAAAAATTTCATGAGCCTGAATCCCTAATGCATTAAATACATTCACCACAGTAGGCTGCCGACTACAAAATGTCAAGGATAGAATACACAATGTGTATTAAACATGTTTATATGAGAGTGATTCTTTAGAAGACAGCAAGGCAACAGGGCGGCAGGTTGTTGTCCATGCTGATTTTGTCGTTGTAAGAGTCTGAGCACAATCTTTGTGGTGCGGTGCGATTTCTCGTTGCGGGAGAGAAAAATAAACATAATAAAACGGAAGACGTCGGCGGCAAAACTTGTCATTGTTTGTTTACATTTTTATTAATTTATTTTTACATACATTTTTATAAAATTTTCTACAAAATTTACTGTTTGTGTTAAATACATATTTTGTAATGGCAGTAAATAAAAAAATTTAAGGTATTAAAAAAATTGTTAATTTGGTAGAAGTCATCATGTTTTTTGTTTACAATAATGTTGTGAACATAGCCAATTATTCAAAAACTGTGGCAACATCAGAAAGACAAAGAGAGTCAAAAATTTACACAATAAAAAAGTCCGCAATGAAAATAAAATAGATTTTAATTTTATGCCGTCCTGCACTGCGCTTTTTTACTTCAAAATCGTATGAAAACCCGCACCGCAATAAATTATCTTTACATTGTGTTCAGACTCTAATCCAATATTTAATATTGTAGAAAAAATTCATTAAATAAAAAATTTCTCATTTTTAATATTATTCTATTTTATTGAAATCGTAAGAATATAGCCAAAAATATCGTCAAAGAGCTCAAATATCGCCAAGTAAATCGCCAATCGCCATTTCAAAATTTTCATCGCGAAAATTGGCGGGATATCGGCATATCTGACAACACTGTTTGTAGCAAACTGTCGTAGACTAATTGAGCGACTGCAGCACCAGTTCCATCTTTAATGATGGCAATAGCTATAAATTTTTCAACCTTCTCCGGTGTGAGTACAATAGCCAAGTGATCTATTTTATCTTTTCCATCTAGTGCGGGAAGTGGCTTTCCGTCCCAATGCAAAATAAATGTTTCAGGGATATAAAAAAACTTTAAATCAAAGAAAAACTTATAACTTGGCCAAAATAAAAAATTTACTTTACACTGTGTGACAAAAAAAGAAAGAAATTACCTGGAATTTGTTACTATTTTTTGAATCTGCTCCTTTATCAAGTTCGGTCTAATTTTTTGGATTAAAATATTCAGCTGAATTGTTAAAAAAAGAAGTCAAAGATTTTGTGGATTATTTTTATTTACACTTAAAATTATTACCGCTTTATTCGTTTAACTTCTGCTGAAGTGCAGTTAAATATAATTATCCAAATAAAGTTAATGAAGGACTTCATTTGAAGCCAGTCGTTGTAATGTTAACACTGAATGAATTTTAATCATTCTTTATTTATTGCAAGTATTAATTGTAAATAATTTAATTACTTCTTTGTCTTCTAAATATTGGCAGTGTGAGTACAAAACTGACAATGGAATATAAAAATTCATGGAAACAATTAACTGCAACCCAGAACTTTTATTACATTTTTATGAGCATTTGCTTGTTTGCATAAACTGAGTACAATTTTAAAGTTTCCTTTGAGGGCAATTAAGTTTTTTTTTATGTAGCAAAAAAATTAAACAGAACCAAGAGGAAAATATTGAAAAAAAAACATTACAGACACAATACTGGTAATTGATACACTGGAGGCTCCTTTTGTCCTACACTAACGCACACACACACACACACACAAAACAAGCAACCAGCAGGAGGGAGCGGGAGTTAGAACAAAGAAGGATAAAGTTACATAAATTTAATGGCTTAAAATAAATAAAATTGTGGCAGTAATTATTAGCAGCTATAACAAAAATGTGGTTAAATGTCAATAATTATTTTCTGGTAATAACAACATTTAATGAAATTATTTAATAAAAACAAAACTCCTTTAAAATTCTTAAACCATAAAATTGTGTGGTTTTAAGACTTAAAGCTGTTAAATACGAAACAAACTATTGTGTTCAAATTGTAAATAAAATTGCTAAAAGGTTCTCGCATTATTACATTTGTGTCTGTTTTGAAAATAAAATTGTAGCAACATTTTATCGCACTTAACACTCTTCTTTTAGCTATTGAAACAACTTTTTTTGCGGTTAAATGGCCAATAGCCAGAGCAATAAGTCAATTCGTGTGTGCAACCAACACAAAATCATTTTTTCTCTCTACCATTGGATTTCAATAAATTGCACTAAATAAGAATATTGTTTGAATGCTTAAACTTTTAGTTATAAAAATGCATTTATACATGCACTCAAATATTAACAAACATTTTCACTGGTAATAGAGGGGGACCACAGTTTTGCAGAATAGTTGTGAACAGTGTGGGTCAGAAAAATATGTAAGTAATGTCGCAAAAAAAAGGTTTAAATAAAAGACAGTTAAATGGTATTATTGTCCGGCTTTTTTCTGAAAGATAATTCCTTGATACTCTTATTTGAACATGATTACCGACATATGATTACCTCGTTTGCCTAAGTGGAAGTTCAGTTTAAAAGTCCAAATTTTGATCCGTTTTTGTTGCACTTGAGGTATATCGTTATCTAAGTCATTCAGGTATGTTCTGACACTCGCATGCTTTTAAAATCGCATGTGAGTTGCAAATCGCCAAGCATGTTCTGTAACTCTGGCCATACTGATTTAGGTCAGCTGTTTCTAGAAATCGTCAGTGTACAAATACACAATACAAACACAAATTTAAGACAACAAAAAGACATTTATAAATTTATATTTTATAATAAAAATTTTGCGAAACTATTACCATTTTTGATTAAAATCAAAAGAAAATATATTTAGTTAATTTAATTATTATTATTCGAACTGCATTTGTTTCTATATTTAATGAATTGAACAGGCTAATGTTCGTATCGCCTTTTAAGACAAATTACATGTGATAATTATTAATGAACAAATAACATCAAAGTTAGTTGTAAATATTCTGACAACACATAGTTGAGCGGAACAGCCAGCCGTTTTCGAAGGCCACTAAACCTTCATCATCAGCGTTCTTCTGTGTTTGGTCCACTGTGTGTGGTGTGTGAACAAAAATAAGCAAATTAACTAACATGTGCATAATTAGTATGGAAAAAACGACAATGGTAAGACTGTTGTAAATTTAGAGATGGTAAATTTGGGCCTTCATTACAAAACACATTTCAGCAAATTGAAATAGGATGAATCAAACCAATTCACATATTCCATTTGCAAGAAAGTTTCGTATATAAGACAGGAATCTACATCAACTGACACCACACTCAGTGGACCAAACACCAAAATGAACTCCAAAATGAATAAAACCATCTTATTGTTGCATTTTGTGATGCTTTATTAAAAACACTGCATTATGAGCTGTAACGCTCTGTCCAGCACCGATCTTGAAGAAATACGGAACAATGCTTGTGCCGGGTCATAAGAAACACCACGATGACATGATAATTTTTTTTACTCTAAATGTTGCAGTTTTGCTTATTCACTTAACAAAAAATAAGTTTCATCGCTGAACAAACCTTTCTTATGAAATGCGGTATATATAGCCATTTAGTTTCGCAGATCTTGTTTAGGTATTAGTCTATTTATGATGATAAGCATACTACCAGGCAAGTAGCAGATGTCGGAAACAACGGGTGATGGGTCGCCTTCTTGAGATCATATTTTCGATATCTGTGCTTGAAATTAGAGAAAACCTTGATCAATTGTGCTAGTGTCTTCAATATATTGGAATACCAAAATGTTTCCGTAACTCTAGTTTGACAGGTCTTTAGTCAGAGTTTGAAGAATTATCAGAAGAAGTTGCTGCTACTATTCAATCCTCAGATAAGCTTAGAAATAAAGTTACTCATTATGCCGGGAGAGCCAATTCACATCAGCTGGTGTCTAAGATATTGTCAAACTCGTTTTCTCCAAGGAGAATTTTTACAAGCTTCGAAAGCAGATATCTTGGCGGGGACTTGTAAGATGGAAGGAATCTTATTTATAAACAGCATTGCATCTGTGCTTGATATTTAAGGAAAACTTTTAATGAGCTTGCTGCCCTACTAAATATATGTATATTAATACCCGAAATTTTTTTCTTCGATGAAACATTTCCGTCAAATCTCGTCCAAAATTTAGAACCAACTGTGCAGACGTGGAGACTTGCAAATAATCAAGGAAGACCTTTTGATGAAGGTAATCAAGGAAGAATACTGAAGCACATGTGTGCTACTTATGGTTTGAATCTGGTTACAATATTCCCCTGGTCTTAGTTTCCATACGCTATCTTTAGTATTTTTTGAAATCATTGCAAGCTTATTTCCTAGTAAAACTAATGGTAGTAAGCACAGCGCACGGTAATGTGATGTTCGTTAAGTGAAAGATAAGGGATCTTCGCCATTAATATGTAAATATATATATTCTTCTAACTCCCACTGGAGCATAGGGCACCTATGAAGCCACGTAGTGAGGAAAGTTTTGCTGATTGTCATTCACATAAGATTGACCAGAAATTATTCCTCTTTTTTTCTGGCCAATCATGCAGCCTGAATGGCTACAGTACATCGTAACGTTTCAGGCAAGTAGGACATGAAGATAGCAGCCCTACCACCAATCTAAGAAAGAATGGCCAGCAACCCACTTTTCTGAAATCCAACTTGCCAACGAATCGCTTAATAAACATTTTCACCATATGAAGTAAAATATTATCGGTTTGATGACTTTTTCTTGTGGCGATGACTGATCGCTCAGTTTAATATGGCCTTAGTTGCTCTCTGTAACAAATATTGTTGGTTTTCAGATTCATTTAGCGTTCTGGAAAAACTTGAATTTTACACCGAGAGAAATTTAAGCGCTGCCTAATAAGGAATGCTTTTATTTATCTGAAGTAGGATGGCTTCCAAAACTTCAAGTGCTTTCTCTTCGAACAGAGTGTAGTGTTTCGTAGCGCTGCAGTACAAGACATTAACAATGCATACTCTTTCAGAACGTCGCACAGTGGCGCCATTTGCCTTTTTTCGTTGCAAAAATCATATCTTTTGAACCGAACAAGATAATCGAATAATTTAAATTGCATGTCATAGATAATTGTTCAACCTATAAAATGAGCGGTTGGAGTGGACGCTACACCTTATAGGTGCTTACTTATGGGTTTTCAAAGTTAAAATTTGTGAAAAAATCCAAGTTTTGGTAACAAAAAAATTTTTTTTAAGAATTTTATATTTTTTTGTAGTTCTTTTGTAAGCTTTTCATGTTTTAAGATATTACCTAAAAAATTACAACAAAAGAGTTTTTTTTTAAATGATTTTTTCAATTTTCTGTAAAATATTCATTTTCTTGGTAAGACAAAGTATGTCTAAAATACAAATCATTTCTAAACTCTAATTTTTTTCTAACTCATCTATTTTATGGTAACAAAATCAAATTATTTTTACCAATCTTATATTTCTTAGTTCTTTTGAAAGCTTTTTCTGTTTTAAAGTTATTAGCCAACAAATTAAACAAATTTTTTTTCAATTAATTTTTTGAATTTTCTGTAAAATATTCATCACAATTCGTAACAGAAGGTATATTTAAAAGACTAATCATTTCTAAAGTATAATTCCATTGTAGTTCTTTTCGTGACTTCACATGCCGCAGGGAAGAAATAAGTGGATCGGAAGATGCTGCTAACATGTTGAAGAGGTCCTCATTTTGCCTCACCCTTGATGCTTTGAACGTGTTCTGCAATCTATATTTTTTGTAAAATTTGTTAAGAGACTCCTGCGCTTCTTCAGAAAGCTCTCCAATTGGCAAAGACTGGTACTCAATTATATCTTTGCCATGCGCCAATATTTTATGGACGGTCGGGGTCAACTTCTTCTGTGGATAAATTTTTGCTAAAAGAGATGCAGTTTCCGATGCATATTCTCCAAATTTTGTAGAATTAACACTTTCTTGGCAGTTTAAAACATTCAAGATCGTTCCCAATCTTTTGACGATTTCATTGTCAATTCCAGTGATTCTAGTTACTGCCTCATCATTTGCAAAAAATCTCCTTGAAGTGTTTCCATCGTTTGAGTTACCGTATCCACACTTGGGGCAGTCTACTTTTAGTCCAAGTTGTTTCCAAAAAGCATTCTGTATTTGCTTCTTTCTGATCTTTTCCTTATCCTTAATTGATGTATTTTCATCGATGTTTTCATCTTGTTGTGGTAGGGTATACGCCAGTTTTAGCAAGAACTCCATACACCTTATCCTTGCGTGCAATGGTGACATTCCATATTCGTAATTCTCCTCGTTTGTAGAATCGTTTAAATTACCGAAGTTCTTCTGACTCTTTTTGCAAATCGGGCATGTCAATGTTGAGGTTGTTCCTGTCAGTTCGTTTACGACTTTTCCGTCAACCATGGTCAGGTGGAACTCGTAACTACATTCAATATATTTTCCTTCTCCAATTTGCAATTTTGTATGCTTAATCTTGCTTATTTGTTCTTCAATGTCCTTCACCGTGGTCCTTATGAGTTCTGCCGATTCCTTTGCAAACTGAAACATTATTGGTCGGCAATAATGCACTGATGACGGTCGATGATTTTTCCAGTGTAGGGAAACATCAGATTTTAGCCGCAATGGAACAACAGATGCCATAAACATATTTCCGTCAGATATTGTAGTGTCATCGGAAGATATCCTTTGCTTATAAACGCTTTGTCCGGATGATCCATCGCAGCCCCATTTGCTGATCAATGTTAGTTTCTGAGGAAGAATTTCCACCTCATTTTCAGGAAGACTTTCCAACAACCGTTTTGCTGTATGGTCCATAAGATCCTGCAGATTGGCTTTCGCAGAGACTTCCGTAAACTCCGTACGCAATGGTCGTGAATTTATTTTGGCTTGCGTAATATGCTTGTATCCGGGGAAAAGGTCAGCCCCGTGTCGCATTAAAGATGCCCGTAGTATCTCATATTTCTCTTTGGAAAGTTCTAAGTCCAAAAACAGAGCCAAGGCTTCTTCGGAACTATACTTTTTAATATGTGCGTTTGTGGGAGTGGGAATGCTTTCCTTAATCCTTTTTAGTCGCAGTGGGCTTGCATCAGCAACAGATTTTGTAATCTGCGACCTAACTCGTTCACTATCCTTTATGTATTTAATAGACAGCGCATCCGATAAATCCTTCGTGGTCAAGTCATTGGTGGCATCGGCAAGTTTCCTCTTTCTTGTGAAAATTGAACACTCCTCCATACTTTTTTTTGGCCTTCCTTTTTCTCCTCTGGTTGATGTGGAGGGTTTATCTACTGCCAATATATCCAGGATGGTGTCTTCATTAAGCCAGTCCTCGTATTTGGAGTTGAAGATGTTAATGGTTCGATTGCATTTCACCCATTTTGTCTTAATTTTGGCATGTATCATACAAAGATTATTTTTTATACTTTTGCTTCTCTCAATATTTCCGTATAAGCTATCGAGTTCTTCTAAAGCAGCTTCCGCGAAACACGTTGGTGTAATTGACTTTCTAAACAGTTCAAATAGTTTTAAATTGTTCAACGCCATGTTTTCAATACTTGTTTCGCCAACTTTCAGTCGTAGACTAATGCAGGCATTAAGCTTGTTTTGCAATATATAGGCCTATGCTACCATGTCTACAAATGTACCTGTTACATGCATACATATGCATTTGGGCTGAATTATACAGTTTTGATATTATGCACGTAGCCAAATGAGATTTGTGCCTACCTGTACCATAAGTCAGTATTGTTCTTCACCATATGTACGCCAAAAATAATTTTTAAGTGAGGTGCGTACCTGCTTATTTCAATGAGTAGTTTTTTGTGCATCTTGTGTCTGTAACGGAATATTAGGACCAAATTTTTCGCCAGAGGCTCTCAGGTAGACAACTGACTCAAAATGCAATTTTCAAACTATTACATCAAAGTAACTGTCAGTCAAGGCATGTAAGGGATGCCCGCCATACAATTTCTGCAACCATGTCTTTTTAACGTTTTTTACCTGTAGAAGCCAAATAGGCACGTAAAGGCAGATAAAACCTTTTGAGTTATGTAAAAGACTAGTTAAAGAACATATTTTGAAAATATGGCGGAGGTAAAAAAAGGTAAATTTTTTTTATTTTCCGTCAAAGTTGAAGAATAGTGAAAAAATGGATAGTTTTTAAATACTGATTTACCTAGAGAAACACAAAGCAAACAGCACAATTTTTTTTATTGTTATACATTTAATAAGCACATCAATCACTAAAAACAAAAAAAAATACTATTCGTTGCCTAGTTTTCGTGATATTACACCTGAAATCGGATCAAACTACCTAAAAATTGTGTGTTTTTTTAAATCCGAAAATTGGTTAACTTTGAACAGTTATGTCTTCTAAACTAAAAATCTGATATTGTTAAGAGTAGCATATTTGAGATCGTTGAAAAGTTTACTATAAGATGGATTCATTTAAAATTTCGCAGGCGCACATGAAAATTTTGATTTTTGCAACCTCGTTTGCTCTACGGGCGCCACTGTGCGTCGTTTACAAGAATATATTACGAACGTCGCACAGCGAAAAGGTTCATTATTCATGGCGGTGTTTAATTAATAGCGCTTAGGGAATTTTTTTTTGTGTAATATTTTTTTTAGTTGAAAATAGATTAAGCTACAATGTTAAACAAAAAAATTTTCTTTTAAATATATTAAATTTTTTTTTGTGAAATTTGCAATATTTACGATATTTTTTATTTCATTCAGGAAAACATTATAAAGTTAATATATTTCATGTTTCACATTCTTTTGGGCTAAACAACAATTTTTATTTATTTCAGTGCTATATATTGTTAATAAAACGACATATGTATATATATATATATATATATATATATATATATATATATACAGTTATGTTGGAAATAATAGACTTAAACATTCTCATTGTGCCTAAAAAATTAATTAACCAATTACATTGCGCGAACTGGCATGTCATATTGGACGATTCACAACAACAATAACCCAAATTAATAAACAAAAAAGGAATTATACCGAACACGATCGAATCCCAAAAGTTGCACTCCATCATACAATAGCATATAACACTTTAAACACCCTATCACAAATGCCAACTTCTACAATTCTCTACTACTAAACTAGATACACACAGGTCATAATACATACTTTTGTCTTTCAATTACAAGTTTTAGGCTCAAAATTGATAAACAATTGACTTAAAGGTGACAAAAAACACGTAATGAGTAATTAGGCGCCAAATTCCTTAAATGCACGTGCTGCAGCAAATGTTGTGTTTGACAGTTAACAGCTGAGCGAATATTGTTGACAGCAAAATAAGAGTAAAAACGTAGAGTTGCACAGAAAAGTATCGGTAATCGATTTATCGATTTTAAACATTTAGTTTTTGACTTAAGCGCCGCTAGATCAGTTATTTCGACCAGTGTGCGTCGCAAGCAAGCAATCAGCATATTGGTTCCAAAGTTGCAATGTTTCGCTACTTTGTATCTATACACAATATAAATAGTGCTTCGCAAATGTATACAAAATTTTGTATTGATACGTTTTGGTGGTAAGGAGGCTTATGGCTGCGCAACGCCTGAAGACAGACTTCCAGCATACATAAATTAAGGAATACATCAGGCAAAAAGGTGACAAAAGAGCAGTGTTCGAGTAACTCCAGCTCTTTTCGAGCTATAAATTATGGTCCTAGCAGACGATGCTCTTTACATTGCTTTTTTGATCTCCACTGTTCTAGCACATTTTTTGTCTGGTTTTCTTTGGTCCTCAATTTTGTTTAAATGTTGAAATTTTTCCAACTTTGCTGTGATTGCGTTTGAATGTGTGTGTGCTGTTATGGGTTCATTTATTAAGCCAAAGCTATAAACCACACAGTTATTTGTAGCCACATTTACAGGTAGCCAGCGGCTTATTGCATGTGATCGATTTGTCGTTATTCACGCCTATTTTACCCTTCAGCAATTTTCAATTGTGGCTGTGGCAGCAAAAATGTCATTTAAAGAAAAATCAGAATTGAAGCAATACCAGTTAACAATCATTTTAACTTTTTTTGTTGGAGCAGAAAAAAGTTAACGTAACAGTACTGTATGCTTTTAGAATTTCATGTGCTAAAAGCTGTACAGTTAAAATTATTGATTCAAAACCACTGGTGAGTTTACAGAGAGTGTAAAGTTGAGTGCGTGTTCTACGGTCTCACTTTGGGGATTTTATTCTTTTAATCATCATTTGAATACGCCGGCATTTTTAGAAGGTCATGTTAATCCAAAAAGTTAGTTAATGGATTCATTAAAGTGTAGTAGGAGTTGTATTATATAAAGACGCTGAGTAGTCTGTCCCTCCAAGGACAATTGCTCAAACCCTTGTAACAAAGTGGATTTTTTTATAACATCAATTTCAATTTGTACATGGAAACATTTAGCCTTAATCCTCCTTAATACCTTTAACCGAGTTGTTTTAATAATACACAAAGAATCTTACAATTAAACTATAAAAACTAAATTTTTTTTCTTCAATTCCATATACTTTTGTCTATCAATTTTTTTTGGAACAATACCAAGCATATTTTTTAATGCAAAACTAAAATACAAGAACACAAATTGTTATTCTGCAAAAAAATATTGGCTCCTTTGTCTCTATTATGTTTGAAATAATCAGGTGTTTTAAAGGTTTTTCTTGTTAACTATTTCCTTACTTTTTCCAACCAAGTTTCTTCGAACTTACTTTTGTACCAGACTGAAGTTTGTTTCGTTCAAACCGAAAATAAATATTCAAACATGGTGCGAAGAAAAAAAAACACAAAATATAAACGTGAAAAAGTAAATTTAAACTTTTATACAAAGTAAAGTCGAAAGAAAATTTAAAATTTATATAAACTCAGAAAAATATATAAGATTGAATCCGCCCATTTCTGGGGATTTTACTTTTTCTATATATAACAGAATAAAAATAAATTAGATTGATTTCGCCCATATCTGGAGATTTTACTTTTTCCATATATGACAGAACTGCGGATTAAAATAGCTGCCGTAGAGCTAATAACTATATAACATGCTGAGTTTGTGAGAAAGATGTCGACTCATGGGAACATTGCATGTGCCAGAATATCTTACGGCTTAAAAATATAAATAACTTAAGAAAATATGTAACGGAACTTGGGTTCCTAACTCAGCCGAATTTTAAGTTATACTCTTAGTTTTTAGAAACATGCTCGTCTGCTTCTTTTTCAAGGTGAACTTACAACATTCTTAATGAATAAAAGCGTACTTTCTTAAAGGAATTTGGTCAAAACTGGTAGCCCATCTATTTTTACATACCTTGAGCTAAGAGTTACGGTATCTCCTGAATACCTAGTGATTCAGATTATGAGAGAGAATGACTTTCAAGCTCATGGAAATGCAATAGAAAACAATTTTTTATAATATATATAGTTTTATTAGTTGCTGCCTAAAACGACTATTATTGTTGAGGCTGGCGTTATCTGAAGTAGTTGGCACGTTGCCTACATAAACGAAAGTTATGGGTTCGATCCCGGTCAACGAAAAGTCTTTAAATAACAACGCCACACATTTCACTGATGTTATTAGCATTAACTTCCCTTTGTATTATGGGAAAGGTTAAGTGATTAAAGCATAATCACTGGTCACTGAACTTTCACAGCGCCCTCTATCGTCGGTATTGAGATCATACAAGTACAATAGCCATTTAATGCGCTGCAACACTGCTTTAATAAAAATAAAAATCGTGCCAAAGCAGAGTTGTAAAAGAATAGAGCTTTCGTCTTATCTCTTGCTTCACCATCTGTTACCTCTAACTCTGGTGTGGACAGTTTATGGTGGCCATGTTGTTGAAACTATATCTGTCCAATGGCCTGTCATTTATTCAGTCTGTTTTACCAAATGACCACGGATGGATATTGACTTGAAATCATATAAATAGTTATTGGTTGAATTTTTCTTTTCTTATATTGGTCTACTTCTTATTCTAGTTAAGCTAAGCTATTTTATGTTCAATATTTGCTTAACTTTGACGAATATTATTCTATTAGTGTAAAATAATAACATGGACACTTGTGTTCATGGAATAAAAGAAATGCTTAATACTTTTCTTCCTTTGTTTTGTATTTTTCTTTCTTCATATTATTCTTTTTGTTTCTATTACAGGCAACTGTGTAAACTTTTATTGCATTTTAAAAGTTTATTTCCGCTTCAGTTCCTCAAATAAGCCAAAATAACACTTGAAATCTCTTAAAAAAATAATTCAGACATTCGTACACATGCACACACAGACACAAACCCACACAGACACAAACACACACAGACACGCACACACACAGCCACACAGTTTGCACTCGCATACTGGCAAACCTTGAGAAATGAAATAAAATGAAAGCAAAACGTCAGCATAACAAAACTGCAAGAAGGAAAAAACTTTTTAGCAGACTGTCTCATTGACTTTGGTTCATAATTTCAATGTTAAAAGTCAGCGCCATAGCAGGTGTCATTTTGAGGAGCTCACTAAGCAGGCCTTTGGATAATTTACTTCAATATTCTACCCATACACTCAACGATCCCTCTTCACTCATTCTTAAGAGAAAGTCGTCGCAACTAATTGGGAACCCTCCATGCAAATACATGCCATTGGAACGATTTTGGAACCAAACTATCTTTCCGAAAGAGAAAGAGAGGCATTTAGTTCTCGTGCATATTTTTTTCTGTGGCATATTTTTCGAGTTTTACCAGCACCACATCAAATATTTGATATTTTCCAACCACATTTACCCGAGACAATCTTCCTTTTTCTTTATGTCGCTCGTAGTTTCTTGTCTTTTGCCAATATGTCACAGAGAAGTCATTGTTTTTAGCCTCAAGTGAATGCTTTCTTTACTCTCTGTGATCGAATAAAATCATTCAAGTATATCCTAAAAAAAAACAAATTAGATTCCTGATATTTTTTGTTCAACAATAAACGTTAGGAAAAGTAAGGCTGCAATTCTCTTCTAATCGGAGAAAGATTTGAGAATAGTTTCAGGCATATAGCTACCACGGCTGTTCTTGACCAAGCGCATACTGTCCAATTTTTTGGAGCGATGCTGGCCGTTTGTCACGAACAAAACGAATAATGTTAGTTTCCAAGACGTCAAAAGAAAGTTTGCTGGTTTGTCAGCAAAATCCAGTAACTTAACATGATCGCAAAGAAAAAAAATGTAAAATTACATGGTTTTGGAGGCCAATTGTCAGCTCGATTTCTCGAAATCAACTTATCCTCAAATATTGATTTGAACAAGTCAATAGCTGCGGTCGACGCATGGCACATAACGTCATCTTGTCTAATCTACAACTCACCCGATTCAATGTCATCTATAATTGTAAATGAAAAATCATTGTCATGGTGCGGTAACGATTTCTGGCTTCATTTTTCAAGAAATGAGGTCCAATGATGTCGCCAGCGTCTAAACCGTAGTTTAGACTGGTTTCATTCCAAATGCGACGATTTTGTTTGTTAACCAACTCGAATATCTTGTTACGATGTACGATTATGTGCGACATAAAAATCATGGAGTCATATATTGCTCATGGATGTCTGGTATTAAAGTTGAATTTTCAACTTAAGTTTGTTCTGAGACCTGGCAAATATTTTCGCAGAACATTGCAACTACATACAACCTTGGTTTAAGGGTGTTTTAGCTTTTTCCCCAAAAATTTGCTTAAAAGACCCATTTACAGAAGAGTAATGTTAACAAACAAAATGTTGCTTGTAATGTTCAATATAAATGTTCTGAAGACACTTCATGCCAAAAACCTAACTACCACACGATTTCCTACAATTTTTTTTACTACATAAGGGTACAATTTTAAATGGGCCATATAATGCGAGTTTCAGATGTAAATTTTTAAGACACCAATACACGCCTCCTCTACAAGAATCAGTTCACAGTTTTGTTTTATAACTTTGTGTTTTAAAGGAAGTTTTCAAGTAAAAAGCAAATCCTTTTTTATTCACATTGGACACTGTAATTTGTGTTTTTTGTCTTCGTAAAGCAAGTGATTTCCAATTAATACTTTCTCTTTTATAGTTATTTCCTCTATTATATTTGCAATCATCCTGATCAGACAAGAATTTTTGGGGACTTCCAGCAGTGGGAAAGAAGCTTTAGCCAGCTGTGGAATTAAATTTAAAAATACTGTATGTACTGGGCTATTGTAGTAATAGACCTTATGTTAGCTAAAGAAGGCCTTACAGAAGGCCTGTGTGCGCATTATTTCGTTCACTGCATCTAAATTCACGCACTTCTACATACTTCCTATACATAAATTCATATATTTGGTTCCATAAAAAACATGAAAATTTGTCTAGTTGAGTAATACAAGGAAATGATGTCTTCATTTGTAAGTTTTTAATGCGATTTTGAAACGAAGTGGATCGATTGTTAAGTCTGTAAGTGAATTTCTTTTACAATTTAACTTGAGCTTCGAACTATTAACTCTATATCGAATTAATTTTAACCAATTTGTCAACTATTCATTAATAGAAAGGCGGACACTGGCCATGCTAAAATATCGATAAAAATAGGAGATTTTCCAGCTTATACAGACTATTGATCATACAAACCGTTGTCCCATAGAATATTTGATGTCAACGCATTTGTTACGTATGGAACAATGTTCAGAAATTTTCTGTTGTGCTAGATGTTTTCACAGGCGGATCGAAATCGGGCAAGGGCATAGCAGAAGGAAATTTTATTCTCCGCTTTAGTGAAAAGTTTAAAATTAAGTTAGACAGTCAGTGCAGCTGATTGTACATTGGCTGAAATATTAGATATAAAAAAGGTCTAACAACTGCTTAAGATCCTAGTGAAAAAATTTGGAAGTAATTATTCAGTAACTACTTTTCCTCTACTTCCAAAGTATCAATTAGTGTGCATCAGGGCTTGATTATTAACAACATCCAAATAATTAATTAAGGAGCCAATTCACTTATGAAAATTGAAGGTCATTTGGAGTTCTCGCAAATGCTTACGATATGTCTTAATTTTTTTTAAGTTGTAACAAATATACTGATTTTAAAGAAATTAACAAACAGAAAAAAGTACCAAAAAAATCAGATTTATTTAACATCATGAAAATAACTTCGAAATCACTGAAGATGTACAAAAAAAACCTCTTGTAATGACAATCATATGTAAAAGTCATTAGATATGATCCAAATTTGCACTTCTTTCGGATCACAAGTTCAAGATCCTATTGACTTCCTTGAAAGCTGTTTTTTTACTGAATTGCTATAGAATATACAATGAAGATGTTCGTATATGTACATTTATTAAGCCCGCTCTATCAGCTGTATCACAAAATGTATTTAGGTACATGAATGCCGCATGTGAGTTAATGAGATGGCGAGATATTCTAACCAAGAGTTAGTCTGGATATCAGTGCACAGAAGCGATATAGCGGGCGAGTAAGTCAAAGTTGGGGCTTGACTGCTCTACCTCAAAACTTACTTGGCCACGTTACAATCCCAGATTTTCCGCCATCATGAATTTTTTTTGGAGGGATCGACTATAAGCAGTACTAACAAGATGTTGTCACATAAGTACATGTGCTAGAAGATTAAATATTTCCTAGAATGACTTCTGTAAGACTTATCCTGATGTAGAGGAGGAGGAGGAAACCTTTTAAAGATATCGAACTTTGATATTAGAAGAATAAAGACATTCGTACAAAAATAAGATTGGTTTAATTCCGAGCAAGTGGGATATTGAAGGAAACTTTTACTGTTCTCACCCACCCAGGCAGCACAATGGGAACCATCAGGACACCAGTAAGGTGGTTTCTCATAAACTGGCAGCCTGTAAAACCTAAACTAGAATTTGGTGGTCTACTAACATATTCCATATATAGTCATATATGTATATAGTCTTCAAATTTAAATAAAACATACACGTCAGATATCATTGAGTCATTAAAGAACTCAATTTGGATACGTTGTATCGTTTTATCAATGACTGTGCTATTTGACGTGGGATTGCAGATATTTTCAATCGCATCTCTCCCGCAAGTAGATGATGGTCTGAGAGTCTATCTACAAAACTTATGCAAAATACATCCAGTAATGTGTCATACCACTTCTTGCTTATCGCAATGTGGTCAGCTTGAGTTTCTGTTCGCTGGTCCCTGGAAAGAGAGATAGATAGATAGAATGATAGTAAATCCATTACTCGCGTATATTCCTGTAAAGTGATCGTTTATTTTCTCCAGTCCATGAGTTCCCATAACAAACTCAAAACTCGCTTTAACTAGGCCCACCCACCTGTGCGTTAAAATCATCAGTAGGAAGTACCACTAGGTGTCTATTTTATTATCGTTTCCAGGATACTAAAAACTTTTTTTCCTTGATTTCTGGGACTTCAGCATTGAATGCATGTGGGGCTATGTGCTCGATTGTGAATGTAGATATATATATTCCTTTCAGAGTAAGGCTTTCATTCTGTCTTTAGCACACTCTTGGTTTCCCTAGAAAGAAGGAAAATTACACCACTTTATCGAGAGGTTCGGTCCATTGATCTTGCCAGGATATAAAGAGGTAATGTTGGTTATTATGGTACCATCATCAGGCCATCTTGTTTCATATAAGCCGAAGAAAAGAAGATTAGTTCTATAGCTCCTTATTAATTTTAACTAATTTTTAAAGTTCCATGATCGTGATCTTCATTTAAAGCTAAAAGTTTTGAACAGTTGGAGATTGTTTTGATTTTCATTCGTTCTGGGTTTTGCAATCAGAACAGTTTAAGATCGACGGATGATCAGCGAATCGCATTGGATTCGGTACCAGGATTGCAGATTGAAGCCTACGCACACAATTTTTTTCAACTGATTGTTGAGATTAGCTATTGTCTACTTACCACGTTGTTTCAGCAACTCAAAAACCCCAGACTAACCTCTTGAAACCGCGTAAAGTTTCTATATTGGTGTTTCCACTATTCACAACCAGTGGACTCATCTGAATTCTATGAATTCACATTCACCCATGCATCCGGAGGCAGTAGGCACCATTTGGTATATACCTTTAAATATTACATGCGACTTGACCGCCACTTGGCAGCATTTTAAGAATAAAGCTTGGGAAAGTATGAACAGGCCTTTTAAACTTATTTATTGTAAACAAACACTCGTTGTTTTCGTTTAAAGAAGAAATAATTGACTTTTAATTTATAACTTTCACAAAAATATCACGCCCATGAAATAAATTATCAATCCCGCTACTTGGTAAGAAACAGAGCATCAGAACTAAAACTAGAAAAAAGTATAACATTATCCCACGCGACACTCTTCAAAAACTTTTTTTCCAACTAAGAATCAATTTCCGCTCGGGGACAAAGATTGTGTATGAATGATTTTCAAACAACTACATGCAACAAAAAGTGTGCAAGTATTTGTAAATTACCACCGCAGGAATGTCAATATGAATGCTATGAAAACACCAACATTGCGTGTACATTTAGTACTTGCCACTGTTTGTAGTAGAAAGAAAAGTTTTGATTTAGAATGAACTTGAAAGTTTGATTAAAATCCCACTCCCACGCAAAACACAACAGTAGCTTTAGCACAGCAAACACTTAAGCGAAGATTTCGTGAAAGTTTTTTATAGCAGAATACTTAATATTTTAAACGCCCTAAAGCGAAATTTTTGGGTTTAATGTTTTGATTTACCGTGGGCGTCAAACTAATAGACAGTTGCAGATATGACAACTCTTGTTGTCAGTGGCTATTTTGGTCATGAATTTAATAACGATTGCAAGTATTAAAAAATTTATTGGAAAACCATTGTTCAGTTAAGAAACCAATAATTTATAGTAATATTCTCTACAGAAGGGTGGAGCAGGCTAATTTTTGGAGTAGTGAGTGTGTCAATAGTTGAACTTGTCACATTTAAAGATCTGAAATTTAACAAAAAATTATCCAGGTATCTCTACAACTACAAAAGAGCATTGCTTAAGCAATTAAAATTAACATCGATGAGAAAATTATCGTCAGTGGTAAGTGCCATGATTACCGATCACTTGGGGTCACAATCATATACAAAGTTTACTGAAGATAGATTTCTTAACAAGAGTAATCTATGCATTGCTATAGCACGTCGAATAATTGACTTACGTCAGGAAGCATATCGCGAATGGTGTTTTTCTCGAAGTATTCCAGTATATTGACCACAGCAATCCAGCAATTCAGAGCTTGTAAAACATGTTCTTTGAGATTACCTGAAGTTGTTTGCTTATGCAAAACAACAAAAAATTTTAACGTATTCTAAGGCTCTCCATTTCAAATGTGCGGGCCGAAGTGCTTAAAAACTCACCTAAAGATTAGATTTGCAATTGATTCCAAAAGCTTCATATTAAAGAAATCATTTCCGACAAAAGAATAAACCCATGTGTTCACTGGGTATACTCATATATCATTTTATGAACCTTACAGAGCAACAACTCAACAACTACAACTGAAATAACATTAATAACAGCAGCAACAAATTAAAGAAAACAGCGATGCAGAGATGAATTAGTTTTTTTCTTCCTTCTTGCTTTTATATGTAATTCCATTTTTTATTTTTTTTGCTTGATTATTCAATAAATATATTGTAGAGATTGCGTGATTGATGATTTGTTAAAGCAGCAGCAAGCAATACCAACGACAACTTTAAACAACAAAGTGATTTTGTAAAACTTTTTTCGCTCTGCACGGCACACTTGACTGCAACGATTAAATGCTTCGCTTTGATTTTTCCCTTGGATTTTCAGTTGGATATTGTCTTCAAGTAGATGCTGCGTTAAGTTTGGTTTGAAATTTTGCTGAAAAGATTAAATCAATTACGTGCACTTATTGTCTTTAATACAACCACACGTTAACGTGCTGTAGACTAGTTGCAACAACACGGTTACAAATTGTTGCATGAGAGATAAAGCAACAAACCTTTTTACAATCTGTTTTGTTCGGCTTTTTCTGCACTAGATTGCTTAACTTTTGTTGCTGCTGTATTTCATCAGCCAATTTAAGGCAAAATTGATGAATGCACGTTGAACAAGTTGAGCGATTCAATGATTTTTAAAACTTTTATATAAATAATCAGGGATGGCACAGTTAGTACAATTGTACTTTTTTTGGTAGTATGCAAATGCGGAAAGTACTACAGTACATAAATTTAGTACATTTAAGGAATCTCCCCAGTTTCTTTTCAAACGATTGCATATGCTAATTTTCAATTTTAAACAACGAAACTAATATTCTTCTCACTTGAAATCAGTCTTGAGAAAGCAAAACGGAGCGAGAAAGCCCAAAAATTTTAAGTCGTCCATTTCCAAATCATTTTTCTTCTAAATTCGGATGCTAGAGCACCTCCTATTAATTTCTATATTTGAAGTTTCGACTTAAGTAGGTGAAGTCATATGGTTTAACATCCCAACTTACAAGCAAATTTGTGAAAACGATTCGTTAGCCAGAATAAAGCCGATTATTTTAATAAAATCAAAGAAAAAAATGTAATTTGAATTAAAAAAATATTTTAGTACAATTAGAGTCCAAAAAGTAAAATTTTTGGAAGTTGTAGGTACAAACTTAAACTTTCCAATGCCGTCTCTGTGAGGAATATATATTAAATGATTAGTTTTCGAAATTTAGGATCAAGCTCAAGATAGTAATGAAAAACTTTTGTTTGAGTTTAATAATCCTCTACGAATTCAGTCAGTAATTTCTTCATCACTTGGAGTTACAAGCAACGCGACATGTTAAGTATAATCCAAACAGTTTTAGGACTATCACAAAAATAACGCAAATGTATTTAGTAGATATGATCAACTTAACATTGCGATGCTCCAGATTTGGGTAGAGGGTCCAGATTTTACATGGTAATCAGTGCAAAAATACCCCAAATGAAGTAGTTTGGTGCCACCTGCATATGACGTATAAGTGCTTTAAAAGAACATTTATAATTGTGAAACACAACCACTTGAAGTGTGTAGATTTGACATGGTTCATTGCATCACGTAGTTCAATATGATTAGCAGGGTATAACTGATCTTTGTCCTCTTCACATTGGATAGTGCTTCGAAGATGATATTTCTCGTAATGCCTAATGGTAAAAGGTCAACAGCCATGTTTGAAAGCAATGCTTGAATTAAGTTAGTTTTTCTTGCTGCTTATATCACACATATGTACATCTTGCAGATCAGTGCGTACAATCAGGGAGAAAGGGAGTGAGAGAGAGAAAGAGGCTTAAAGGAGTCGGTAGGTTACTAGAGATGGTCATAAAACCAATATTTATTTATAGAATTTTAGTTTGGTGGGAAGAACTCGTAATCAGTCCCGTTTAGAGGAAGTTCTCCGCAAAATGGCACTTATTTTTACAAGTGCTCTGATATCTACGCTAACAAAGGCGCTTTTCGCTAGGTTGAGTAGATCTTGGGACATGGTATTATTCTTAATACAGTAAATAGCATACCTCTTATTGACTCCTGTACTCCGAAACCCTACTTCAGTAGGAGTTTTCGAATATCACTAACCAAAGGAAATTTTTCCCACTGGAAACCATGTAGACTTTCACGCACAGTTCAAAACGAGAAAGGGGAAGTTGGTGGGGGCATATAAACTCCGGGGCATGAAATGTCCTTCAGACTATGGCACAAATGTAGTATATTACAGGCAGAGATATCTGCCATTAAAAGAGCGATACACTGGCTAAGGTTAGATATGATATCAAATAGAGATATTCATATCATAGCTGGTAGCCAGTCTGCAATTAAGTCCCTCATTGCTTTGTATACCGGAAATATGCTCATCCAATATTGTTGCAAAACCCTGAATAAGCTCCCGCAGCACTCACGTATTATTGAACTGAGTCCTTAGACACGGAACTATATAAGGCAACATAGTTGCGGATAATCAAAGAGGAGGACCCTACTCAGAGAATTATATATCCAGAATCTCTGTGGGCTCCCACTCCCATCTTGCTGGAGACGCTTCGATGTTTGCTTTCTTGAATCAGCTCAAGACTTACGGCGCAATAAGCCCACCTGCACAATAGCGATAAACTTCTGGCCTCGTTTAAGCTCCAAAGAATAAAAAACTCTAATGAACTGCACTAGGAAGTACTTGAGGAATCTCGTGGTCTCACTACCCAGCCACTGAGCTTTCGGAACCCATGCTAAACGTATGGGTCTAAATAGAATGATTACTGCTTCAGTTGTAATGATGAAGAGGAGGAGGAAAATATCTTGCATCTCCTCTGCTTTTGTCCCGCTTTGGAAAATCTCCATTTGCACTTCCTTTGCAGATTATCTCTCAGTATCCTATCTGAATTATAGGATAAGGGAGTCACAAATTTTAGCCTTTATATAAAGAGCAATGGCGTATGTATTCGCACGACCCAATTCTTGACCCACTCTCTTCTCTTCTATATCAACTTACTATCTCTTTTCTGCATCTACCTTCTCACCTTATTCCCTCCTCTCTCTATTTATAACTCTATATTCTTTTCAAATCACAATTACCATAAATGAATCATTGTAAGTGAGCTGGACTCTTAATTTTCATCCATCCTTACCAGTAACCTGCTAACATAAGATATGAATGTAATGAAGATAACTTAGAAATGTACATATACACCTCTTTTAAGATTCCACAACATGCTGTTAAAGCCAATCTCGATAAGGATTAGGTCAATATTAAATGCCCTCCTTTTCAACTTAACATAACCAATGCCCGTGCCCCGAGTTTTACAAATTTTCCTACGTTGCAGACGTTAAATGTAAAAAGTTTTTACTTTTTCCTGGTTAATTCGAGTGTAAGATTCCATCTAAGCAATCTCTCTGGTATCACAATGAGTAAATAGGTCTGAATGGATGCAAGACTACCAATCCCATCAACTCAAACTAATCTAGCCTAATCTTATCTAAGATTAAATAACCTGATAGGAATCATAACATGAATAAAAACATACTACACAAGTCAAATATGCACCTTGCTCAGCCATAGTTCAAAACAACATACATGGAAGCAATATTTTGCCATCGTAGGTGAGGTAAGTTCAGCATGATGATTAGTAAAAAAGAAAAAGATAAATTAAGCCCAATTGGATCCAATAAAGATGGTTCCTTTGTGTTAACTAAAAGTAAAAATATATATAAAACCAAAAGAAGTTCGAACAATAGTAAATAAAACTAACCAGAAAAAAGGTGGTTGTGGCCGGTACCTGAAAAAGAAGTTCCTTGTGAGGTCAAGGAACCAATAATAAAACCTACACTGCTGCTGATGACGGAGCACAAAGTTTTTTATCTAAAAATAACGTCTAAGAGATTTATAAAAACAGTATAGTACAGAAGCATAGAAAGTCTATTATTCTCTCCACATCCTCCTCATTCACGCAACTGGGTTAGTAGTCATACTCGTAAAAGAATTTATCCGGAATCCCTACTCGATTATGCAGACTGCAAGGCTACGGGATTCTACATAAGCATGTATGAATCTAAACTGAAGGAATTGCGGTGTATCAACACGAAGCGGACTCTTTATAGAAGAGGTAGGCTCATTACGGAATTTATTTGCAACTAAAGGCATATCGTTAATATGTCTTAAGCATGATGAGAGAGGGAAGACATAAAAAGAGTGAATGGTCACATTTGGAACCATGTTTCCCTTGTTTGTTGGAACGTTAGCGATAAAGTGATGTCTCTTAGTTCCACATGGAAGTAAGCTTCGGAATGGATATTAACCTTTCAGTTTCAGTTAGCTTATTCCATACCTGTAAAGTGTTTCAGATGGACATATTCATTCTTCATTGTTATAATCTACCAAACAATCACAAATCTTAATTTATAATCAAACTCGATTTTACGTTTTATGCTTATAATTTCCAGACCGTAAGGGCTAGCAGAATTTTGATGTGGATTTCTGTCCATTCTTAAGCAACAGCATCTTAGAGTAGTTTTATTCTTCAGGATCTGAAATAATTCAGGGGAACAAATGACCGATAAGACATGCGGGATAACAAATTCCGAAGGATATATTCGTATTCTTTTACTCTGGGTTGATGTGGAAACAGAGTTTAAGTGAACGGGCTCTGATTTCGATGACAATCAAACTATGATACACTTAGGACCTTATAATTTCACTGAGTACATACAAAACCAAAACAAACAAAAAATACAGAAAACATTATCTGAACTAAATATTTGAGGCACATTTACTACTACATTATATATATTAGTTTGTTGTTGAGCTCCCCTTTGATAAATATTTTGTGAAAAAAGAAGATTTGATTTCCCTTTATTGTGTTCTTGCTATTGCAAAAGAATAAAAAAAATAAATAAGAAAATACATTGCAAAAATATATAAAATCAAATTAAGCTTGATAAATAACACTATTAGAAAGAGTTTTATCGTCTGCTGCTGCTGGTTTAAATTTCTTATCAAACTGAAACCTTGTGATAAACGAAATTACAAGTTCTATCTATCTTTTATAATCATCTTCATTTAATATTTGATTTTATACTTGATTTCGTTATTTACTTTTTCCTTTCGATTTTCTTTTTTCTTTGCTAAATCAATTGTTTGTCTGAATGTTTGATATTGTAACAACCAAGTTAAGCAGCTGTAGCAGCAACAGCAACAGCATCATCAGCATTACCAGCCACTCAAGAGGGACTCAATCAAAACTTCAAGAGTTTTTGATTTCATTTCTTTAAAATTGGATTACAAGTATAATTTAAAACCAATAAAAACAAATAGGGACAAAAGTAAACATGACCAATTTCAACGGAGTAGTTATTCTATCAGTCACAGTGTGGGTAAAAATTTAAGAAGAAGCCAGAGATGAGTTCAAAAGAGAAAAAATATCTCTAAGGCATGCGACTTACTCACACCCAAAAGCACCGGAAAGGCCAGGAACATAAGGAAAATTATTGTGTTGGACTAAAACGAATTATATGTTACTCTACAAAACTAATTTTTGGATGATTAAAATTACATCTACTGAAATTTCCTTGTTTCCGTGCTCTTATATCTGGTTACTGGAAATACTTTTCCAGCACCTAAATCTCTCTCTATGAATAATAATAGTATTGAAAGAAAGGGTTTTCACATTTCTTTGGTTGAGTAGTCGAAAATAGTTAAAAAGTGTGACAACCATTTGTAATTTTTACAAATTTCTAAATATCTTGTAGTAATCGAGGTATCGCCTATGATATGTTTGGAATATCTTGAATAGCTTTCTTACGCATATTACATAAATCTTCTGCTTAAAAGAAAATCAGACATGAAAAGATAAATTAATTGTCTAAACCAAAACGCATGTAGTGGAATGCGTATTAATTTTAAGAAAATCGAATTGATGACGTCTCAAAATGCCCCCAATATTTAGAGTATACAAAGAGCCAAGTGGTGCTATTATGCTACCCAATGTTGTCTGGGTAGCATGATAGCACCAATTGGTGCTGGTGAACCCATGATATTACTTCCGGCAGAAATAAAACTAGAGGAACTTTCTCCTAACCCAATACATATCGACATCAAACTGCTTATCTGTAGAAATCAAATCAGTACAAACATTTACGAAGCGCTGTCTCGTAAAAATTAAAAAAAATGATGGCAACGAATCTCGAACCAACTTCTTGCTGCAACAATTGAAATCCCTATTGATCTGGAAATAAAAAGGATGATGCTAGATATATCATACACTTATTTTAGAAAAAACGTAAATTATGGTAGAACCCTAAAGATTCCACAATCGAGGAAAGACGAAATCAGCATAGCGCAGAAACACAAACTCCGAAATAAACTAGATGAATGAATCGTGAAACGATTTGAAACAACTATCTAAAAATATAAACGACTATCGATCTTTTTTATGGTCTGGCGCTCTTCTCGGTGTTAAAGGAATTTATATATGTGTCCTTAATTGTCAAAGTAGTCGAACTCATATATTTCTTTGGTCGAGATATTTAATATGTAGATCAAAACCTTTTTGATTTTACTTCTCTTACTTTTGTGAGATACTACGCGCTTAATCGACAAGGTCTGATTCTACTCAAGCTTCTTTTTTAGAATATGGAGACTGTATTAACCATTTGCAGACTTTTAAGTTAAACTTTATGAAAACCCTGAATGGCTTGGAAGCACAAGAGTATTCCAAATTTTGTTTGGTATGGTGAGTGTATTCTGAAAACCTCCAAGTAGAATTGATCTCTGTGAGGTATTTATTTCCAACCAACTGTAGTGGCACTTATCGGGGGAACTTGTGCTGTAAAAAAATTAAATGAAAACGTATTTTAGACTCTTCAATGATTTTTTCAAAGCGAAACTGGCATATCGAGCCTTATTTTCGATTTAATCGTAAGCGACAGAAATGTAATTATTCAGGAGAAGGTTTTTTGAATATATTCATATATTTTTTGTGTACGTAAATTGTCGCTTACGATAAAATTGTACATCCGTTATCTTAAAAGTTATCAACAATTTTGGCATTTTGCTAATTTTAAACTATGGATAGGTCCATACAATTTTAATTTCAATAAAAAATCTATTTTCGATAACATGTCGATAAAATCGAAAATAAGGCTCGATATGTTGAAGTCAAATTTCCACAATGAAATGGAATAAGTCTTGAAAATAGGACCAAGCTCATTATGTGCTAATTAAATACTGAAAACGCATGTATTTTTTTTTTTTTTTTTGTAACGAGAAGTAACACTCAGGCAATGAATGAAAGCTTCATTCTTTTACAACTCTGCCATTTTGCAAGTTCTTAATAATGCAGAGTTGCAGCGCCTCTGGTGTCAATGAGGCCTTTTAAATTTTCAAAGCTGTGTTAAGTAGTCATTTTATTCGTTATTTTATTTTGTCGATGATTCTGCTACACAATACCGACGAAGGAGGGTAGTTCAGTGACAAGTGACTCATCACTTGAACTTTAGTACTACAACTAATACAACGGGACACTAATTCATGCCAGAAAAATGCGTGGTGTTGTTATTTAATGACTTTCGGAGACCAGGCTCGAATCCAGGATCTTCGGTTTTGTAGTCAACGTACTAACTACCTCAGTTAATGCTTGTGACGAAGCATCATGTAAAAATTATTTCAAAAGAACAATATGATTACTTCAAATTAGTTATGACTTTCATATAATTTTGACTATACGCCAAGTTATGCAGTCACAGAGCTGGGTACTCGAAGTTTAAAGAAGATCTAACTCTTCGGTCTCTGATCAATAAAGTATCACTCTGATACCACATGAACTGTTAACCACATGAAAATTTCAGCCTTACCGCAAAGAATTGAATATTCCTTGGCCAATTGCCACGTTAAACTTGTTTCCTGAAGAAGATACAGCATTGCTGATTTGCAGCATGGCAACAAGAACGGTGTTAGTTTAGCTCTGACCAGATCCCTCAGCAAAAGGTTACGTGCTTGGTATAACATGGTATCACTACATATAGAGATCTTGTTTTCACGGGTTTGAAGGATAACGTTTGTTTCCTTGGGAAACTTCAGCCCTACCAGTATCTCAAAAGAGATGAGACCAACTAAAATTTCCGCGTAAAATTGGCACTTTCTTAAAAGGAAACCAACAACAAGAAGCAGCTTTACAATCTGATTTTTGCATCGGATCAAATTCTCAGCAAGAGGTTAAGTGCCTCATATAATTAAACCACCTGTATGTACCTCACAGACCATACGTAATATTTTCATTATCAGATCCTTATATTATTGAACTCAATGACATACATTTGCTTCCTATAGTTATACCAACGGAAATTTTCATACAAACTGATTATAATTTTGCGTAAAGTATTTTAAGTGAAATAATATCATGCGGAAAATACCAATTAAAAAACTAAATAAATTTTTTCGTTATCTTTCTTCTTCTTTTTGAGATCACGTACAAGACATTATATTCAAAATAATTTCTTTTTCAGTGTAAGTCATTCCATTTAAACCTTAAATAAATGTATAAATAAGTCTTGAAAGTCAAACGAAATCAAAAGTTCTCTTTCTGCCTCTTCTCAAATTCCAATATTTATACAAGTTTATGAGGCAGGTTGCTGATTTACATATCGATTAGGTATGGATGTAAGTTACTACGTTCTTTTTTTTTATATCCTGCAAAATAATAATCTTTTTAAATTCGTTATGCTAAGAGTTAAGGGAGACACTGTAGAAAATCTTAAAATTAAATCAAGAGTGAAATGTGATGTTGTGTCCTCTGATTCCTCACATAAGAAAAAAAATATGAACACAAATATTTTAATCTAAAAATAAAACCAGAGACGAGTGAAGCAAATTCAATGTTTGCACAAGCAAACTAAAAGAGACGAAATTAAAAGAAGTGACAAAGAACAATTCCTGTGGGTATAAAACATCACTCAGGGAATTGATTGTGGTAAATAGAAGACATGATATAAAACTTTCAAGAATACGATAACAGTTTTGGGATAAATTGAAAGTCCACAATATTTGTTAAATTATTTTTTATTTTTCATCCCTTGCAAGTTAATTGTTTGTCTGCAATATGGTTAGAGAAAATTTTATCAGATAATAGTTTCTGTTTTATTTTTTTCATAGCTCAGCATTTTAATTTTTAGTTTCAAGTATTTACTACACAATTCGGAAGAGTTTGGGTTTAAGCTACCGAGGAAATACATTTAAAAGTGAATTTAATGAGCATCTACAGTTTGCAAAAAATGATTTAATCAAAAATGGTTAAATAGTATAGAATACGACTATATGTGAATAGAAAATAAGCGAAGCAAGTTTTTTTTTCTTTTTTTTTTGTTGTTTGTTAGCTTGTCTGCAGAAAACATCTAGGGTTACGGCGGAAATAGAACCCGCGACCACTGGACTGAGAGGATTGCATTGCTATTACTCATTCACATCCATGACTTTTAAACTTCGATAAACTAAGGATCCTTAGGTCTAATAAATCAGTCAATGATTATATGTATTTTATTTTTAAATCATGTTTAAACAGAAAATTTTGTTTTTAACCCCAAAATTAAATGAATCTTAAATAGCCAACATTGTGCATTTAAGTGTTGTTTAAGTTTTACAAACATACCATATGTTTTGTGCATGTGTGTGTTTTTTGAATGCATGTACATGAACATCATGTGGTCGTACTAAAAAGAATTTCGTTTAATTTTCGCAAATATACAACAAATGTAACACATATTTTCATATCATGAAATATATAAATAGAAAAATGCATTCCGATGCTCTTTTTGTATCATAAAATGTGTTTTTTGGTATTTCACTTTTCTGCAAATTGATTAATCAACTTTCTTATTTATATTGAACAGCTGTTCTTTGGAAAGCTTTCCATAATATCTTGTAGTGCTACCGTACTTTCAACGTAATTTGATAATAACTTTAATTCGCCACTGAAAAAATGAAAGTGTGTTTAAACACATTTTAAGTTTTTATGAAAATTAACTCAAGTGAATGTTTAAATTCAATTCACTGATTTATTAGCTATTAGTGACTTATTACAGCTTAAATAGGGCGTAAACTAGTAATAATTTTTTAAAATTTGGTTTTTCTATTTCAATCATTGAAAGGAGAAGAGATGCTTAATTTTTACGAAATTTGCCACAAAAAAAACTTCCTTTGGTAACGAAATAAATTTTTTGCATAAAAATCACCTGAACTGACTCCAAAACCGCTCAAGTTTGTAGATCAAGACAAACTGCATGATATTGCATAATCAAAAACTCACAAATAGTCTCAGTTAGGGCTAGAGATATCTCAGCTGTATAGGTTACGTTCAACGAACATAAAACCACTTGTTACCCGTTAAAAGAGAGCTTACGATAGAGTTTGAAAGCAGTCAGGTCAGCGGTAAGCTTTTGCCATATTCGCTGAACCTTTTCGCACTCTCAATTGACTTTTATTTTATCAAATAGAGAAACTGATTCCGTTTTCTTCTCTAGGAAGAGAAATTTCTTCCGTTTTTTCTCTAGGAAGTAGTACCTGATTTCCAATCCATTACGCTTAACAAGGCGGAGATTAAAGTGCTTAACACTGCTAAACATCTCTTAATGCTAAAGGCAGAATTAGCCAAATGTCCACGTCCCCTAAAGAAACAGCTGATCGTTTTTGGTGATTGAAAACAATGCAAATGCTTACCAAAATTTACTGTAAATCTGTATAAAATATAATTTCCTAATGTTTTTAAGTGACGTTTAAGTTGAGTTTTAAGATAAATATTTCAAAGAGGGTAAAGAAAGCAATAATTGCACTTTATCTCTGTAAAAAATCTTCTGAAAAAAATTGTTCATTGTATATGTATGGGGCCATCGTGTGGAGGCCTGTATGTATTCATATATGCTGCACAAAGTTAAACGACTGTCCTCATTGTATATAACTGTAGCTATCCGCGCTGCTCTAACGGATACATTCGGTATATTTGTACATCTTTTACCATCTGTTATATCTGATATAAACCATCTCTGTAATCCGCCTTCGTTGCATTTCTCTATAGCATTAACAGAATTGGAAACTTCAGAATAGCAGACCCTGATTCTTGAAAATGGAGCATTGACCAAACTCTTCCGTGATGTATTTCATGAACTTGTTCACAGCACCTGGAAGCCAACCTGAGAAGCGTGAAGTTGTGGTACTCCAGGGAGCAAATTACGGCACTTGATATCAAAGGAAATTACCAAATATTTCAGTAGAGTTTATATGAAACTTTGTTGAAATTTCGATCGATAACAAATACCATTATTTGTCTTCAAGAAAAAAAAGGTTGAAAAAAAGATCTTGAAATTTGTAATAATGGCTTCAAAACTCAAGATTAAGTATGCTACAGAGTTAACTCAGGCATATTATGTCTTTCTATTGAAAAACAACTTCCAGATCACTGCTGTGCTTACCGGGCAGAGATTTTTTCGATCAAGGAAGTTGCATATTGGTTGAGAGTGAATGTCGCGTCTACAACCGTAACCAATATATGCAATCAATATCATGAATCTGAAATCCCCGTTACTGAGAACGAAAACAAACTTCAACTGACCATTATCAATAAACGAGATGTCAGACCTGATGAGCCTGTAATAATTGGGACAATCTTAAGGATCAATCTCGCCTAGGCTCTGACTTTGGTAGAAAAAAATATAATGTAGGTCACTAGAAATTACTGTATGACCACGAGAGACAGTTATGAACACACCGAAATAAGAAAAGTATTCAAGAAATGGGAAAAATTTCATCTTAGATGTCCGTGTTAAGCGATCATTGTACCATAAGCAGGTATGTACAAAAGTTAAGGGTTGGATATAATGAATTTTCAAGCATTTGCCAAGATAAAGACAAAAAAGATAATGCAGAACATTTTCTGTATGATTGCCCTGGATAAGCAAGAACGGCAAAGGCCACAATGGGCGCTTTTGAATTCAATGCAATGTCTTTATATTGAGCTCTGGTTGGCTTGGTATTGATCTGTGCTTGGTTTGAAGGTAGGGAAGCCGCTTAACCAGATTCTCCGTGGTATTACAATGAACCAGCGGGGTCTAAGGGAGATCAGGGTTCTGATTGCGACCCTAATCTAACCTAACATTTCTGTTCTGTCTTCTAATATATAGACTTGGAACTAAGACTCTAATACATTATTAAAGTTCTAAGGTATTCCAATAACTGTAACGTCATATGAGCTCACATTCCCATCCTTATGAGTAGAGTCTTTATCCGTTTTTATAGAGTCTTTAAGTGGGTTGGCGAAATAATTAACCCACTTTTTTCTGCACAAAATGGCGAAAGTCTACTTTTTTAAAAATTTTAATTTAAATTGCGTATAAGTCTTGACTTAATTGTTCTTTTGATACCCAATTTTTTTAATGTTACAAATTTTTTCTTAATTCATAATAACTTTCCTTTTCTAAATCAAACAAGATTTGACTTCTTCATTAGCAGAAGAGTAGACCAAGTCATGTAAAATAAGCCAAAAAAAAATATTTTTTTTAATATATCCTAAACTGTAAGAGTAAACCCATAAATGTGGCAGACTTTTTTTTAGCTCTTCGATTGAAAAAAATTCAATTGCAAAAAATTCTTTTTCATCAGATCAAAAAACATCAGCTTGGTTTTGTGGCTCCGCCCCCTTTAAAGATATATGTTCCAAATTTCAGACTTAAGCTCTGTGACATCTCTTCAAATGTTGTATAAAACTTCATAACAATTGGACGGCTTATTTAGAAATTGCAGAACTATTTCCATTTTTTAACAAAATCGTCCACTGTGTAGAGGGTACTTTGGGCCCCACTAGGCACAGTCGGATCGAGCTGAAAATTAAGACCGCATATATGACAGCAAACCTCATATTTTAGGTAATGCAAATATATCAATTAAAGAAAAAAAATATTGCGACCTTAAAATATAGTAAAACATATTTTGTCAAACCAATCAATATTTTTTTTAATTTTGTCCAACAAAAGTGTGCTGATGCAGTGGCTTATTACTAGTAGTATTGGAATGGGTAGTCCAGCGTCTAATGCACCTCTAGGAGATTTATAAAATAAATTGAAGGCCTCATGGGAGTTAATAGATAGATGCTGACCATCATCAAGTAAGTGTTAAACAGTGTGTAGTTGTAACTTCTCGCCAACCCCGGTGCTTGCTGAATTATTCTTTGGGAGAGTACGTATTTGATGTGAGCACTCGTACTAGCTGCGTATTATTTTAAAGGAGCACTCATGTTTGTTATGATTGCCCTAAAACCCCATGGAAGAAAGATCTTGGTTGTTGACCGTTTGATAATTTGTTGTGGTTGAACAATTGCTATCACGCAGACACCTTTTGAGCTTCTGTTGCCACTAAACTGATGCTTCTTCTGATGGTTGTAAATGGTTCTAATATTGAAGAAGGCCTTACAGACTGTTATATTATTTGATGGGATTCCTCCTGTTTATTTACTTCCCTACACTAGGGCAATCTCCTGTAAGCCTCTTCAGCAAGGCAACATAAGATAGACCGGAGTACTTCAGCAATATGTGTGCTTATAGTCAGGAATAACCATGTTCAAAGATTACAAAACATGTTGTCTTGCAAGTGACGTATTGCTTTCTAAGTGAATTTATGGAAGGTTAATAACCCATGGTGCTAAGACCACCATGTAACAAGGCAGTCAGAGCAGGAACACGGGGAAAACTATGATACAACTGTATTTGGCAATACGTAAAGCAGATTCATCACAGAGCTAAAAAGTCTAAACTTCTTCACTAGAAATAGTAGCTGGTTCTGCGCATATTAGGCGAGTTATGCTTGCTGTTTCTCTACATCTCTCTCTCTCTTTCTCTCTATCTTACTAATTTAAGTATTTTTTCGTTTTTAAGCCCAAGTCTTTTCTTTCGATCCTGAATTTGACAAATCATAATCCTTTACTTTCACCTAGCACGAAAGAGGCGTCATTATTTGAAACCAAGTTAGCCAAATGCTCTTCATAATGCTAATTTTAGAGCTGAGGTTAGAATGCGCCATGCTGTCATGTTAGTTTTCAAACAATAATTACACAAAGTTATACTTTTCAATGTGCATACAAGTCAATTTAATTATTGAAAGGAAATACTTAATTGAAAACTTCAAAGTGGAAATATTAAAGCTTTTTTCTAAAATCAGGTACATTGCTTTCTATTATGGCATTCCTTCCTATGCTTTTCCTTTAAAACTATCGGCAATTCATTGAACAATTAAAAAACAGAATACTTTTGCACAAATATATAAATTTAATTACTTACACAATATAAAAGCTTAAAATCAACACACTCAAAGGATTTTGAGCATATCAAACATTTAAATTTCAAAAAGGAGTTGAAAGGAGTATTTTGCTTGATAAAACGTTTAACTACTTTTTTTCTTTTCTTTTAAAAATAATCGAAAACAAATTTTATGAAAACACTCCTGCACACGCACAAGCAGAAGCCCTCTCTTTGCGTCTACAGCCGCACAACTAAAGACTTTTTATCTCTGTCAAAGAAATAAAGAAATATTTTTAGCACACAATTTAAAACAATTTAACTTTGTGCAAATTTCTTTTATTTTCATTATTTTATCTTTATTATACTCTTTTGTTTTTTTATTTTTTATAGTTCAGAGTTGTGTTGTGTATACAATTTGTTGATGCTACAAATTCTAACTTTTATAGCAGAAGCTTAAACATACATATATTTTATCTGTATAGTTTTGTGTACTCGTATGTTTTAAACAAATTACTTTGCCACAGAATGCCAACCAACTGCAATCATTTCCGACAGCCAGTCAACACAAATACACAGACATTCCACGATTTCTTACCATATTCAGTACACAAAAATATTTTTATATGCAAAATATAGCACATACCATTTACACTGGACGACTAATGAGGAAAGATGCTGTCAAAGATTGTATTCCTTTTAGTTTGTGGTTTTCAAAGGAATAACAACAAAGTTAAAAAAATGTGTTGAAGCTCTTGGCAGGATTTTCTTAAAAGCACCATCTATCAGGATATGCCATTAGAATGTTTGGTCTGTTAGTGCAATCCAATACCAATACACTAGGAATAGCCGAGATTATTTCATAGTATCCGATACCATCCTTAACAATTCCGATTCCTTAAGAAATGTGGCCAGTTTGGTTAATTCCAATTGTCATAGGAAGATTCCTGTAAGTGCTTAAATAAACTTAAAAAACAAAAGAAAATTATATTTTTTTTCTTGCTCATTCGACTCGAAAAGTTCTCTTATTCGTCACTGATAGAAATATTTAGTAAATAATGCTAAGCTTCAAAACTATAAATCACTTAAAGTTTCTCGATGAGTTAAAAATAATTATTTGTATATTTAAGAAAACACTTCATGAAGTCTCTGACTCTACCATCCCGACACACTTCAATGAATGACTTTTTCTGCATGCATGTAGTTGTGTTTTTGTATTGTTTCAGTTAATGTTGTGCATGTGTTTGCACGACTCTCACGCAAAAGTTCTTGTTGCATCATAAAGATTCATAGCGGCTACCACTGCAATATGTAGGACCAAATATAATTCATCGTTTCTCTATCTGCAACTACAGCACAAGCAACAACTTTAGCTAAATTGAAAGAAAAAATACTGTGCTAAAAACTTAAACATAAAGTTTTTTAAAAGAAAAATTTTAAATGATTGTATGCTCACACACTCAAAACATTTTAAAGCATCCCTGCCGGAGAATGTGCGGTTGACTACAAAAATAACTAACTTATAGTTAACTTTTCTTAGACTAAATAAAAGCTAAATGCAATGTCATCCAGAACAGATCCAAAATTAATTCTTAAGTTGAGTACGTAATCGAATTTGGTGAGAGCCAACATATTATAAATTTACTGACTACAAGGTGATTTAAAAAAATCAATTTTAAGACTGAGTTTACACCTGGCATTTCATTTAATAACTAATAGACAAATTTATAGAATCCAGCATGATTGGAAACTGTTTAAATCAATAAGTAGATGTCGGAATCAAACAGTTATTAGTGGTTAGTCTTTCTTTGGCACATGGCTTACAGATGTGAGCCTTCAGTTAGCCGACTGTAATGTAATGTAACTGCAACAGTAGGAAACAGCTGATCGATATTGTTATGTGAAAAGTTATGGAAATGGTTATAGAGATGTAATGTAACGTAACCTACTTTTCATATAAAAATATCGATCAGCTGTTTACTTCATCACAGTTACATTGCATTACAGTCGGCTAACTGAGCCTTAAGTTAGTTGAAAAGTAACGCAGATTGAAACAATTGACTTTTGCCTAGGACATCGCAATGTTAAAATAGTCAGTTAATTTTATTCAATCCAAGTGTCAGTCAGTACTAGTTGCGAAATAGTTAGCTTAAAGTTAGTTTGAAGTTAACGGAATTTTCAACAGGGGTTAAACATATACACACACACAGAGAAACACATACATGCACGTATCCATAAACAAGAATTCTGTTTTGTCCAACAAACGTTTTTGCCTCAGTGTTTAATCAAACACTAGTTGCAAAATTTACAAAACTCGTAGCGAAAATTGTCTGAGGGAACTCGAAAAACGTTTACGTATGTCGTGAAAATGTACTGAATTAGTTTCAGAAAATATGCAGATTATTCTATTAAATTTCTTAAGAATATAACAATACGAAGTTAATCCATCAGAATTAAGAAAAAGTAATAAATTGTAAGTGAAATTTATTTGCTGGTGGTTAAGCGATGTCTATATGCATTTCATTGTTGCTTTAAAAAATCGTCAGTAGACTTCAACCACACATTTTGAACAGTCACAAACCTCTTATCTTATGCACAAACTTCCAAAAACTATTTGAGAATTCACAAATAGATTTCACTTACAATATAATTATGACAATATCTCGAATAATAAATTTCTGGAACGTAGTAAACAATTCGTAATTTTTTTTTTTTAATTAATAAGCAGTGAATAAATACAGTGATTTATAATAAATATTGGTTATAACGACTTATCGCATTTAACGAATAGCTTCTCCACTTCCATTAGTTTCGTATTAATATCTATAGTATATCCATATATAAAATTCTCGTGTCACGGTGTTTGTAATTCAACTCCTCAGAAACGGCTTTACCGATTTTTATAAACTTTTAAAACAATAAATGTTTGGTATTTTGTTACTTTTATGTTCCGTCATCGTTCACAGCACTCCCTGCCAATATCACTCATATGATGATGAGGGTATCACACACTTGCAAGTATTTTCTACCCTAAAAATTCCCTAGAAATAATTAATGTGCCGGGTCAGCTAGTTTCCTATAGATTATTACGTTTATAAAGTGCTACGATTATATCGAATAAGAAATTGCAAGTTATTGTCCGATATTTTTTGAAACAGTTGCTATTATTAATTTATTTCTCTAATAAGTGAAATTTATTTGCTGGTGGTTAAGCGATGTCTACATGCATTTCAATTTGAACAGTCGCAAATCTCTTATCTTATGCACTAACTTCCTAAAACTATTTGAGAAATGAAATGCATATAGACATCGCTTAACCACCAGCAAATTAATTTCACTTATAATGTAATTACATATGACAATACAAAGTGTGTTCAATAAGTATCGCGAATTTTGAATTTTCGCGGGTTACGTATATTCGAATTTTTATTTTTTGTGGCGTTATGTTGGTACTCAGTCTCTCACTTATGCCGACAATTTCGGCCATTTTGAATGTTCAGTTAATTGTTGACAGATGCTTTGCAGCATGTGTTTTGGCTCGTCTTCGATTTTTACCTATTAAAAAAATTGAATAAAGAACCTGTATCAAATTTTGTGTGAAAAATTAAATTAAGTGCGCAGATGCATTCCGAATGTTAACTGTGGCATACGGAAAAGCTACCTTGGACCGAAGCAATGTTTGTCGGTGGTACAAAATGTTCTCAAAAGGCCGAGAAGATGTAAGCAACGAAGAGCGTACAGGACGCCCGAGCACTTCAACAACAGACGAAAAAATTTATGAAGTGAAGAAAATGGTATTGGCCAATCGTCGAATTACCATTAGAGAAGTTGCTGAGGACCTAGACATATCGATTGGCTCGTGCCATTCGATTTTTATCAACGATTTGGTCACGAGACGGGTCGCCGTACCAAAATTGCTCAATTTCGACCAAAAACAGCATCGCATGAACATTGCTAATGAGCTGTTGGACTCCGTCCACGATGACCAAAAGGATCATAGCTGGTGATGAATCGTGGGTTTAAGGTTATGACGTGGAAACTTAAGCTCAATCATCTCAATGGAAGCTGCCGCACCAACCAAGACCGAAAAAAGCGCGACAAGTTCGGTCGAATGTGAAAGTTTTGCTTACAGTTTTCTTCGATTGCACGGGCGTGGTGCATCATGAGCTCTTGCCACAGGATAGAAAAATTGGCTTTTGCACCACCATAACGCCCCTGCTCACACATCGTTGCTTGTATGCGACTTTTTGGCCAAAACTAACACACTAATGATGCCGCAGCCAGCGTATTCCCCAAATCTGGCCCCCTGTAACTTTTTCTTGTTCCCGAAACTACGATTGACGAGATAAAGACTTCATCGAAGGAGGAGCTGAACAAGATAAAAAAATGATTTTTTGAAGTGCTTCGAAGATTGGAAAAAACGTTGGCATAAGTTAATTATATGTGAGGGGGATTACTTTGAAGGAGACAAAATAGATATTCATGAATAAGTAAACAATTATTAAAAAAAATTCGAAATTCGCGATACTTTTTGAAACACCTCGTATCTCGTATAATAAATTTCTTGCATTATTTCTCTAGTTTTAATAATATTTGTAATTTTTTTTATATGAAATGAATTAATTTGTTAAGTTTCCTTAATTTCCTTCAAATAAAGAAAACTTTTACTTCACTTTTAACGAACTTCGGCTTTAGTGAATAAAATTTCCATTTCCCTCGGACTCAACTGAACTCCACTTTAGTTGAGAAATGTGATAATATGCAATGTTAAATCGTATGTCTCAGAAAATTTTAAGAAACGCGTACCGAAACGTTTAATAACCCAGCAAAAAATTAGACATTACCATCAGAACTACTTGTCATACGAGTATAATGACTTTTCTGATTGCCAAATTCCATTACTCTCTTACAAAGCACATAACATAAAATTAAAAAAAAAAATTATGTAGAAGTTGATTGATGAGAAGAATGATTCTTTTAGTCTTCATAGATTACCTGAAAATGTTGCCAATTAAAAAACGTAACTTAAAGTATTTCTCAAGAATCGATTATTTTAGTCTCTCACGCCTTGTTAAAATCATTGAGTTGGTTATCCAGTAGGGAAGAGCTTCCACCAAAAATGTTTAATTACAAACCCGATTAACTCTTTTGAAAGTTTTTGCTGGGAAGTTCTAATAAACATCTGAGGGAGTCCTAGGCGATTCGTTTGGTTGTATGGTTCGGTTTCAGTTTTGTTTGCATGGCATTTGCGTTCTTTCACGAATATAAAATATTTCTTGTAAGCATGTGTGAGTTTAAGATTTCGGGCAAAAAAAGTTGCAATAAAAGTTAAAAATTACATACAAGTAACGAAAATTTTTAGTTAGAAGGTAAATAAGTACGAATGTCTACTGATTTTGTGAATATTCCAGTTTCTTAAAATTGTATACATCACATTTATATTATTTAAAGTTGTAAAAAGTAACATTATTAACGTTTACACATAAATTTTTGCACCGGAAAATATGTTAATATTAGAAGACAGTGGCGAGCAAAAGTATGACCACGCTTTTATGACTTTGTATTGATAAATTTTAATAATATAGATAAATAAAAAATGGGCTCAAGGACTTAGTATTTCAAATGAGAAGAAAATTCTAACTAAAATTTGAACCGATGAATGAGTCTCATCACTGAAGATTATTTTTCTATGCAACTCCGGATGGCATGAGTTCTTGTGTTATCTGAACCTTAAAAGCCTTAAGATTCATGTAAAATACGTTGTATTTTCGTTTGTTGTATGTTCAGTTCCTAAAATCGATAAGAAATGGACAAACCTTTATTCTTCCCTTCCAATTGCGCTACAACAGCAATATTCTTAGTTGTTCTTGAGCGATGTGCACGAATTCGGTTCTTCACATCACTTACTTGTCCACCAGTTCTAGAATTGCTAGCCGGGAAGTTAAAACATTTTGAAAGCAAAAATGCTATAGTTTTGCGAACTGTGTCTTCGAAATTTGTACAATTTGTTTATTTTGGAATTCTAATAAATTCAATCCGTGTTGGAGCGTAATCGTTAGATTTTTATTAACGGCATGGCTTTTACTTGGAATTTGTCAGTTGAGTCATGGTAACTATAAAATGGCGGGCTATTCAAAATGAAACTTGTCATTGAAACACCCTGTACAATATTAGAGTGTATCACCTTAAGCCTGGTACTCTGTTCACAATTTCGTGCGAAATGCTGTCAAACTACATATAAAAGTATTTGGTGTGAAATATTTGCGAAATAAATTCGCAAAAGTAGTACTCTGTTCTTCTTGTGAAAAACACGTAAAATGATGTCTTTCCATGCAAAATTAGTCTGGCATCATTTTAGTTTAGCTGCGAAACAACATGAGCAGTGATTTTTTCGCACGGAATTTTAACAATGTTGCATACAAAAAACCGCGAGTTGGGCTACATTTAGCACATGTCAAATTTTTCACGCGAAATAATCAATGGTGCTGAAAATTTTTCACAACTTTGAACAGAGTACCAGCCTTTTTTTAAAAAAGTATTATTGTAAAACAATTTCGAAAAAAGTATTATTATTTTTTTTTTTGTCGAAGTTACCGAAGATGTTCCGAAAAAATTTACAAGGAGTAAGAGTCGGCCAAAAAATAAAAAAATTATGCTTGATTTAAAACAAAGAAATTTTTAAATGTTCTGGCACAATTATGGGAATACTTCCTTCTGGTGTAAGGGTGGTATATTAGGGTGAAGGAACTGAGATCTGGTGGGTTAAAACCAGGACGATATAGTTGACTGGCTCATAGCACAAAACATTGGTATACTCAAGACAAAAACATCGATATATCACACTTTAAAATCCGACTGTAAGTGTCGAGTTTATAATGAAAACTTTAAATTGGCAACCCCTACGTTCGGCAAAAAATTAAAAATTTGTATCTAAATTGCCTTGAAATTCGAAGGTGTATGGTAAAGTATTTTTGCTGTACGGTTTAATGTATTTGTCTGTTCTTGAAATATAATGATGTTTATGAAAAAAAAATTGACTTAGAAAAAATTTACTTATGGTGCTCACTGTACTTGCACTTAGTACATTTGTGCAAGTAAATAGTACAAAAAATAGCCGGTTATAAATGTTGCATGGCTTGAAAGGTAAGTAAGTTACCAGTTATTTTATCTGCAACATTTTTACGAAAAAGTATTTTATTTTTATCATTGAAAAAGAAAAAAAGTAGAATATAATTTACACCATAAAATAGTAAATGTACTTAACAACAACTGCAATTCCTCACAAGTTATGTGCATATGTATGTATGTGCATACGTGTATGTGTGTGTCATATATGTATGTATACAAACGGAAGATTTAACTGTTTAGGCACACACGCTCCTCCACATGCACATGATAAAATATGAACAGACATGCAAAATAGCTTGCAAACGTAGAGTAGCAAACAACCAACTATAACATGAATTAAAAATTTAGGTTAAAAGTTATAATGGAAAATTTAACATGTCATGTTGCATTTCATAGCCAATGTACGTACATATGTACAGTATGCAAACTTCGTATTCGTACAGCCTTAATCAAAAAACCCACTGCCTTGTAATAAACGAAATTACATAAAAAACATTAAATTAAGAATTTTTGTTTTAAAAATAGTATTAAAAAAATAATTTTAGTATACGAATATAAAATTTGTTCCTTAAGGATACGAGGTTTGTTCCAAACGTATCGCGAATTTTGAATTTTCGCGGGTTACGTATATTCGAATTTTGATTTTTTTTTGGCGTTATGTTGGTACTCATGTCTCTCACTTATGCCGACAATTTTGGCCATTTTGAATGTTCAGTTAATTGTTGACAGCTGCTTTGCTTGCACGTGTTTTGGCTCGTCTTTAATTTTTGCCTATTAAAAAAAAAATGGAACAAAGAACCTGTATAAATTTTTATGTAAAAAACGAAATTAAGTGCGCGGATGCATTCCGAATGTTGACTGTGGCATACGGAAAAGCTACCTTGGAACGCTTATCGCTACGACGAAGAGCGTTCCGGACGCCCGAGCACTTTAACAACAGACGAAAAAATTTATGAAGTGAAGAAAATGGTGTGGGCCAATCGTGGAATCACCATTAGAGGAGTTGCTGAGGACCTAGACATATCGATTGGCTCGTGCCACTCGATTTTTATCAATGATTTGGGCAGGTCGCCGCGAAATTCGTACCAAAATTGCTCAATTTCGACCAAAAAGCATCGCATGAACATTGCTAAAATGCAGTTGGACTCTGCCCGCGACGACCCAAATTTGCTCCAGAGGGTCATAACTGGTGACGAATCGTGGGTTTATGCAAAGCAAAGCAGCTGTACAATGCCACAAAAAAATCAAATTTCGAATACACGTAACCCGCGAAAATTCAAAATTCGCGATACGTTTTGAAAAAACCTCGTATGTAGTGAATTCCGCTATTTTTTATTCATATTTTTATCGAAATGTCATTTTAAATAAATAGTTAAATACAGCCTAGAATAAATTTGTACAATAAAAAAATTATACAAAAGTTTTTTATTTCAATGCAAGAGTTTTTCTTTTTTTAAAGTTGAGGGTGTACGAATGCTAACTTTGTATACTGTATGTGTCAGACCATGTCCAAGTGCTCGTGTCCAAAAGACACTACTACACAAACATAAACTCACGAACACGGCACTTAAGAAACTTTATCATGAACATACATTTGGCTAAGATATGAAAGAAGTTTTTTATTTTTAAGTTTCTTGCTATCATAGATTTTTAACTCCAAAAATTTAATTTGCTAAATGCATAACTAAAACTGGAAGGACCGGAAGTTATAGAAAAAGTGTTGAACTAATCTCACTTTGCCATACTGCGGAGAGTATATAGTTTTGTATGTGTATTTCGACAGAAACTGAGGCATTTTACATTCACTTGCAATTACTATATTTCCATTAGTATCCTCAAATCTCAACTCAAATATTCTTGAACCCTTAAATTGGCCAAACATTCCATAATGTTGTTTCAAGCTTTTTAATAAGGTTGGTTTAAGCTAAAGTAGCTCGAAGTGGCACCAGTATTTTGAATTTAAAAAAAAAAACATCCTTAAAATAATGTAATTAAAATATTTTAATTTTATGTTATTTTAATTGTTAAAGAAAGGAAAACCGCAGACAAGAGCGGTTTTCAGGTCATTACTATCGCATGGACATTCCTGCTTATACATAAAAGTGCACATTTAAAGATTTGGTAATGGTTTTTCCCTTAAACAATATAAACTGACTTCAAACGATTTCTTCTGTACAACATTTTAAGTACAGAATGTCAATAGTACAAAGAAAATGTAAGTTTGAAGATAAAACTATTTTTTAGGGGATTCCTAATTGTTGGTCGTCCCATAAAACTGATGATGGTTTTAAAGTCACAATAAGGAAAATTAAAACATTGGGAATGTGGAAATTCATCAATATTCTTTTAAAGCCAGCTTTCAAACATGAAATTGCCACCTCATGCGCTCCAAGCAGAGATAGATATACAGAAGCATATAAACAAATTAGTTAGTCCTAGTTTACACTATGCAAGTCTTATTGCTAAGCTGATTAGTTTGTTAAGAAAGAGAGACGAGGGGAAAAGAAACTTTACGGTTCCCCTCGTCTCTCTCTCTCCATTAAACTAATCAGCTTAGCAATAAGACTTGCATAGTGTAAATATGGACTTACTTACAATTTGTATGGATGGGAATGCCCAATTCTTTAATACTGCAGATTTTTTGTGAGAACACGTGCGTAAGTAAAACACAGTTTATCAAACTTCATTCATTCTGTGAAGGCCCTGGGATAATAAATATTTTTTTCCATATCAAAGTTTCTCTCGCATTATCTTAATGTCCTTAATGTCGATTTTTACCTCGTTTTCAAAAGTTTTTACACTAATGTAAATTTGTCCTTTGTTCATCATCGGGTTACCCATTTTTCAGTTTCTAATCTTTCTTATCAAATACAATGTCATTTAAATGGTCGCCTGTAGATTGATTGCAGCAGTCGATTCTTTTGAGGAAGTTTTCGATAACTTTTTCGCACATTTGCACCGGTATCTCCATGATAACTTGACGAATGTTGGTTTTCAAACATAAGAAGATTATCTTTGTAGACATAAGGCCTGATTCCAAAAACATTAATTTAGGTCCACAAAACGTTTAACAAAAAAATTTCAAACATAATTTGCTTTGTAAACCTTTTGTAAAGTAACATTATTTTTTATGACGGTCTTTAGCGTACCCCCACAAAAAAAGTCATATGGCGTCAAATCGCATGATCTTGGGGACCAAAATCAGACTTGTGATGTGGTTTGTGGCACTGTTTTTTTTTTAAAGAGAAGTAACACTATTCTACGTGTTACGTTGTTTATGCAAGTGATAGTGATAGAGGAGACAGGTGGTGAAGGAAGAGATAGAGTAAAGCTTCATTATTATTATTACTATTATTGTTGTAAAGATATGAATTAATCCTCGAAATAAGGATTTTGGCCCCATTGTGTGCCGTATGAAATTTAATTTTCAGGCTTGTCAGATCAACGTGTAAGATGCGAGAGTAAGAATCCTTGTACATGGAATTTATACGGTTAATTATTTTTGTAAGCATACCCTTACATTGTAGCAATGTCCATATTGCGTTCTGAGAGAGAGAGAGAGAGAGAGCGTCCAAGGCCTTTTGAAAGTAATTTAATGTTAGATACAAAGTTTGTTTATGATTCGATCTGAGGCCAGCTTGCTCTTTTCTATACTCTTGTGCGAGAGCAATAGAAATCCTGTTATTCAGTATGTGTACTATGACTTTCTTGACCAGGCTCATTAGGGTTATACCCCTAGAGTTGAAAAGTTGCTCTTTTTAGGCACATTGCTTACACTATGCAACTAATTAGGAGTTTTGGAATAACACACGGACTAGACGGTGTAAGTTCGATAGTACTACTAAAGTGGAGTAAAACCCTATACTCAGTTTGGCGATATTGGTGACCAATTTTTTTATGGGCTTCCAATGATTTCGAAAATCACTGCACCCTCAAAAAATGGTGTGATCAGTTTTTGGCCAACGGCTAGTTCAGACTTAGTGTTAGCGCTTAGCTATATACGAGGGCAGATCAATAAGTCCGTAACTTTTTGAATGAAACACAGTTTGTTTTTTGCAAAAACAAAAATTTATTTTTCAACATAATCTCCTTTTAAATCAATACACTTAGTTCCACGTTTCTCTAGTTTTTGTATCCCTTCCAAAAAAATAGGATTTTTTGAGGTCCTTAAAATAGGCATTTGTTTGGTCAATAATTTCATCGTTGAAAATAGGAAGTAGTCACTAAGGCTAAATTTGGAGAATATGGCGGATGAGGTATCAAAGTTAAAATCTCTGCTTAATTGAGGCCAATTTATAACTTTATGTTCTCCTAAACTGAGAAAATCCATTCATTTTATTGCACTTCCAATACAAACATTGAAAACAAAACCACTTCCACAAATATTTAATGTTACAAATTTAATTAAAAAATTTTAAGGAATTTGAAGGTTAGATTTAATCCATTTTCAAAATTATTTGAATTAAACTAGATTTAATTGCGCAAAAAAAAAATTGCTTATTTTACCATTTTTCCCTCCCAATTTTCAACTTTAACGCTTCATTACAAAATCACCGTTACTTACATACATGACATTTATTTTTTGTATAGTGATGTAAAATTGTGTGCACCTTAAGCGAAATTACCGCCTTTGGCCCCTATAAGCGGCGGTAATATTGTGCCATCTTCTTTTCGGTAACCTAAATGTTTTACATGAGGCTTCAACAGCCGGCTAGAACATCTGACGATATATGTACAAATGTCTTTTAACCCACCAGCACTCCACCATGTAGTACAAGCTAAACCGAGTCCAAAAGTACGCGAAAAGAGCTGGTCTTGCTTTCATCCTAGACAACACACCATTGGAAGAGGTGATATAATTTAACTATCTCGGTAGTATATTAACAACAACCGAGGGCTCCGAAATATATCTGAATAACCGGATAAAAAAGAAAGATAAGCATTTGGACCCTTGCATAACACCTGGAAATCGTCACAGATTAAACGTGGAACCAAAATACGTAAATTCAACTCCAATACAAAATCGGTATTGCTGTATGGGTGCGAAATATGCAATACATCTGCAAGAGGCATTGCACGAATTCAGCCATTCGTAAACAGATATCTTGGGAGAATCTTGCGAATCCATTGGCCAAAAATAATCTCAAACCAAACTCTTTACGAAAAATGCAATCAAAAAAGCAGGAAGTAGCGATGGATAGATCATACATTGAGAAAGCTTTAAGGAATTAGTACCAAAGAAGCCTTTGAATAGAACTCGCAGGGTAGCCGACGAGTAGTTAGATCCGCTCAAACATGGAGACGACAAATTCAAGACGAACTAAGGAAAGAGCATATAAGGTGAAGTAAAATAAAATTGTTAGCAATAAGAAGAAGTGATTCCAAAAATTTTGTTGTGGATGCATGTTGCACCAAGGAACTTGAATAATAATAATGCTCCTATCACACGCTTTCATGACAATCGGCAATTCAGATTAAGCTCCTATGGATTTAAGGTCAACTGCTACTTTTGTTGCAAAACATCAAATTGCTACTTACCATTATTTAGCGGTAGGTAATGACAAACCAGAGTTGGAAGTTATAAAAGAATTTTTAAAACTAAGACCGAAATCTATTAAACATTGGATGAGAAAAATACTTATAAAATTAAATGCTTCATTGCGCATGCAATTACCAAATTAGGAAATGAAAATCAAGTTATCGTTCAAAAATATTTTAGTCAGAAAAAGCTTTAAATTCTAAATTGGTTCCCATTTTCCCACAGCCATCTCTAAATAGTACAATTTGTGTCTCTTCTATTTTAAAAGATAAATGATGGACGAGATTTCCTTGTTGTTTTCTTTTTTCTTTTTTTATTATTTCTATTTGTCTTCATAATGTCGCTGTTGTTCATATAAATTGATATTAAATGCCTCTTTAATTTGACATCATGCCGCGAAATGCTGCACGATATTTTAAATTCAATATACGCAAACTGAGAGCTCGCCTTCAAGATCCGTTTAAGTATGTTGAAGTGCTTTTAATTTGATTTTATCATGAGAAAAGTTTCATTTGATTATTTTAGTTGGAAGAGGTTGAAGAAGAATTAATTAAACAAAGAAATGACCGACAATATTTTAATCAGGGATTGAGTGATGAAGGGGGAGGAGAAAAATAAAAGATAAAGTTTTAAGCGCTGCATGTATTCCAGTAGTGCAAGAAGGTCAACATGAATTAGAGATGACATGGTGAGTGACACTTTTAGGTACGCTTGTGAGTTTCAAAAATTCTCGAAAGAAACACAATCAACTTTTGTTCTCTTGTCTTGAGTAAGTCATTTGATATTTGATCTAGGAAATGAGCAGGGAACAATTAAGAGCTTTTCTAAAATACAGTTTAAAGCCCAATAGTAAAGCAGTACTTTGTTAGGCTAGGACCCTCTATCCTACATAATCGTGAGAAAATACAACCCTGGCATGAAGGAGTTAATGACAATGTTCAAAAGACAGCAAGAATTTATTAGATGAAGACTACATTTGTATAGTGAATTCTAGCCTTAAGGGACACACAAGTAACATTTCTCTCCATCAAGGAACACCTAAGCCACATTTCTTCACTAACATTTTTATACGTTTTCCTGCTCACTCTTATTGTGATTGAATGATAAAATTTCTCGTGAGCATTACTCATCTCTGCTGCAAACAGCTTGTCAATTTAATAACATGGCATTGAATATTTTTGTTCATATTATTTTCTTTGTACTTCCTTCCGCTGCAGCAGGGGTTGCTTAATAAAGGCGAAAGTTGGAATCATGCTGATGATGACCGTGAGCATTGTAATGATTTTAATTTGACTACAATTCCTGGCTCTCAAATAAGAATATATTTGCATTTTGAAATACGTTTTAGCCTATTTTTTTTTTCTTCTAAATAAATGCAATCTTGTTCAGTCATTTGAGTGTCAATTGTGTTTGAAATGAAAATGAAAATAAGAGAATTTATAAATAACAAAATTATGTATAAAAATTTGATCAAGTTTTGAATATCATTATGCATATAAAATGTTTTGCATAAATGTTTTACTATTTTTATTTCCACTTTTTATTTCTTGTGCATACAAATTGACAAAAATGTATCATCATATTCAGGGCGGATTTTATTTTATTTTATTTGTTTTGTCAACAGATTTGCACGCAGATGGCAATAAAAGTAAAAATTGTAAATGAGAAATTTGCGAATTGTTGTGTATGCTACAAATTAATGCAGAATTTGAAATGTCAGAACATTCAAAGTTGGCTAAATTTTCTTCATCATTGAGTCCCATTGTGCAAGATCAAACATTAAACAAGGTTTTAGAATTCTACCAATATGTCGTAATATAAGTAGATATTTTGGTTTTAACCAAGTTTAGAAATCTATACATATGTACTCACATATCTGATTTTTCATCAATGTGCCCCAATGTGCAGCGTCAAAAATTTTACTAGCTTTTAAAATTCTAACTAATACGGTAGATATTTATTTATTGTGCAATATCAAACATTGAACGCTTCTAACAATATGTCATTATATTTAAAGCTTAAAGGGAAATCAAAGTTTCAAATTAATATATTTAAAATTTCTTCTACATTGTGTCGTTGTACCAGTAAGTATTTAAATTTTACTAAAGTAATATGTTCGATTTTCGTCTTCAAAGTGTCCCACTGTGCAACATCAAACATTTAAAATCTAAAAATTTGTTTTTATAACAGTAGATATTTCGATTTAAAGGAAACCAAGGTTGGAAAGCTATATATCTGCGTTTTATGCTCAATTTTGACCCACTGTGCAGTGTCAAACATTTAACAAGACCTTATAATTCCAACAATATGTCATTATATCAGTAGAGTTTAAGACTTGAGCAAAAAAAAAATATGGACAGCTATATGTCTGATTTGTATTACTCATTGTGCCCCACTATGCAATATCAAACATTGAACAATTCTAATAATATGTCATCATATTTGTAGATCAAATAAATAATAGATAAAACTAAATCATATTTTGAAAGTTATATATATATATTTTTTCCATATTGTGCCCCACTGTGCAAGATTAATGTGTCTAACAATGTGTCGCTTTAGCAGTAAATATTTATGTTTTAATAAAACCAAAGTTGGTAAGTTATATATCTGATTTTCATCTTCAGAGTGTCCCATTGTGCAACACCAAACATTTAACAAGTTCTTGAAAATTTAACAATATGTTGTTATAAAAGTAAATATTTGGATTTTAACGGAACCAAAGTTCGATAGCTATATATATGTAAATGTTCCTCCTCATTGTGAAACAGTGTGCAACATCAAACATATAACAAGATCTTTAAATACTAAAAATATGTTGTTACTACAGTAGATATTTAAGGTTAGTGAGGTCAAGATTGGAAGGCGATATATATGTACATACATATATAAATTTGTTTTTTTCCTAATTGTGCCCCATTGTGCTGCGTCAAAAATTTAGTAACGTCTTCAAATCGTAACAATATGTAATTACATTAGTAGATATTTAGATTTTAACTAAAACTAAGCTGGTAAGTTATATATGTGATTTTTCTTTTTCATTGTGTCCCATTGTGCAATATCAAACAATTAACAAGGCATCTAAATTCTACCGGCATGTTGTTATACCAGTTAATATTTAGGTTTTAACGAAGCCAAAGTTCTAAAGCTATATATGTATGAGTATTATTTCTCATTGCGTCCCACTGTGCCCACATCACATATTAAACAGGGTTTGAATATTGTAAGCAATATGTAATTTTATCATAAGGGTTCAAAGAAACCAAAGTTAGAAATCTATATATAAAAATTTTGTACCTCATTGTGTCCCACTGTGCAGCTTGAAAAACTTTATAAGGTCTTAAGATCCTAGCCATATATCATAATATCAGTAGAAAATTAGGTTGTTGAGTTATATATATATATGTATATGATTTTTTTCACATTGTGCCCCATAGTTCATTATTAAATACTTAACGAGGTGTAAAACATGTTGCATCATACATACTCTCTGCTGTTAACTTTATACTTGCTTTATTTGATCCGCTTATTTATTTAAGTTGAATTATTAAGTATTATTGCAAATTTGATTGCGTAAATACTTCAAGAGGATTAAAATTTGCTTTTTGAAGTGTTTCAAGTGTTCGAAATAAAAAAAATACATTAAGGAAAAATATTAAGAGAATTTAGGCATATTTGCTACTTATGGCGTGAACACTTTAACATTACGGCTTCGTAGTGAGATTTATTTTTTATTTAAGTATTTTTATTATTATTAAATATTTATTTTTTTAATCATTATGGCACAGCCATTAAAGTCGTTTGATAAAATTGTGCAAATTTTTAAATGAATATTAACGCGAATTCAATTGAGTTGCGTTGCACAGTGTTGCTTAGCATACCAAGTATGTGGCAAACAACAGCCTACGAACTTTGCTGGAAACAGCAGCAACAACAACAGCAATAACTGCCATAGTTGTGCATATACATAAATATTAAAAACTACTTATTTCTTATTAAATCCATTCCCTCCCCCCACACCCGTTCATATATTTTACTTTATGACGACAGTTTTATTCGCTTTTTATCATACTCATACTTAAATGTTGTTGTGTTTTTTTTTCTTGTTGCTGAAGATTTGCCAAATGCGTCTAAAAGAGCAACAGAACCAGCATCAGATAGAAAAATATGGAAAACGAAATACAGACATATTGCCACGCTCCATTAATCTTTTAGTTGAGAGTTTAGCCAGTGCGCGTATGTGCCAGCATTTAGTAAAAGGAAACCAACCAACCACCACCAGGACAAGTTGTAGCAGCGGCATCTTTTAGTTGTATTTAGCATCGTCATTGTCGCCCGCCAACAACCATCATCATTCCCATGCACATCAGGGTCGTAATTATCGTTTTACAAAGTGATTTTATTTATTTATTTTTTTTTATTAATTTCTTTTTTCTTTTGCCGCTGAACGCTTCTGGAGGCAAATAGTAATGCTTAACTGTGTTAATGATGCCTTATGAAGTTTAGTTTAGCTTCTTTCTACGCATTTTAAATTTTTATTATTTTTTTTTTTTTGGTTGTTGGTAAATGCGCCGTGTCACATATGTCCTTTAACTATGTACTTCGGAGGTTGTATTGATTCTCATATTGACAGTAGAAAATTCAAAATAATATAAATACATACATGTCTATGAATATTTATATGTACAGAGTAACACAAAATTATTGAGCCAGTTTTGATTTTGTTTAAAATGTTTACTAATTTTATTTGAGTGAGTGAAATCCTTTAATTTTATTTTTTTTGTTAATTGAAAAGACGATATCCAGAAAGTAGCTGCCGCTATTGTTGATACACATTTGTGCCGGTTTTATCGCATTTTTCATAATTTTAAGCGATATATCCGGTGATAGCGGAAAGAAAGAAGTCTGACTTGATAAAATTGAGCAATTTTACTGGCCATATCAAATCGTTAAACCCGGAGATTATTCGACCAGTAAACGTATCCTTCACAATGACCATTGTGGCTCCTGCTGTGTGTTTTTAATTTTACAAACTTGTTGAAACCAAATGTTCACCAAGCCCCACTCATGCAATTCTGGCGTATCAAGTCGCTTATGATGGCCCTGTAGCGTTCGCCAGTAACAGTAACTGTATAGCATCCTCATAAAAATCACGGACCAATCACTCCTACCGCCTGAAAGCCACACCACACACCGACTACGAGTGGCTACAACGGCTACACGCACATCGCAGGCTGATTTTCAGTGCCCCAGAAACGACGACATTGTTTATTATCGTAAACGTTTAAATGCCAATACTCCTCGTCGCTCATGATTATTTTCGACTTAAAATCATCCTCTACATTGATGAGATTGAGGATGGCTCTGCAGTAATTCACACGCAACTCACGGGCTGCAGCCATTAACTGATGCCCAATTACGTGGCACATCGTGTGGTTGATGTTGCTAGAATCTCAGCGACATCAATAGCCACAGCCGCGATGTCGCAAAAGCTCTCGTATTCTGTAACTCGCTAAAGGTAAAGCTAAATTCGATCGCTAAAATGTTGCACATAAAGAAAATAAAAAATTGTTGGCGATGACATAAAACACTAAAATTTCGACGAATTATATTTCTAAGCCATTGCCTGATTTATCAATACACTTTTGTCGATAAATCGACTTTATAGATTTTTAGCGATAGAGATTTAGCTTTAGCGAGTTACCGAATACGGAGGCAGAACAACCAGTCCGGTGGCGGCCGCGACCTGCAAAATCTTTTGTGTTACCAGTTTGCTCTAGTCGAGCAGCTATTTAAACGACAAAAAGTTTGCCTAGTTCGACCGTCACGATAAGGAAGTGAAAGTCGAAATAAATGCTACCCTAATACCTAATACCATGGTATGGTTGTGTACCGATTATTGGTAAAAAATAATCCACATAATTTTTCCACGCTCTTGCAGAGTATACCGCTCCATATCTTGTCTGTTTTTATACTACAGATGTCTAGTTTATGAATGTTAAATATGATTGATGTACGACAGCATTTGCGAAAATTGTAACAAATTCCGATAGGATGATTTATTTTGCATCACCCTGTATTTATAAGTATATGTATGTATATGAATTATGACCAATTGAATCTGTCGTACGCTATTCTATTTTTCTTTAATTTCTCAATATTCTCAAGCCGTAAAAGTCCAACGTTTAAGTAGTCCTGCAATTAATCTTAAAAAAATGTGATGGAACTCTCGAACATTCAGTCATATTTGTAGATAAATCTTCTATTGGGAAAGTAAACCAAATATGGAATATCTGAGAGACTCGAACTGGAAAAACCTTAGAAAGGCCTTATTATGAGTTGCAGTCGATTTTTGATCTTCGCTGGGTATCGAACATCGAAAATTTCGTTGAGCAACGAACTTTATATCGAACATAATTTAGGTTTCGATGAAGTATTTTAATATGAAAAATATCTAAAAATCGAAGTGTTAAATAATGTTTATTTTTATTAAGTGTACAAACAAAAATTATAAGCTATTTCTGTCCAGTTGATTCACAATAACCACATTCTTTGTCAAATGCTCGTCATAATACCAAATGAAAATTCGTTCGATCAGTACTTTCGACTACAGTTGAAGATCGAAAGTTGCTCATAATAAGGGCCTAAGTTCCTAACCTGACTAGGTTTTTATGGCGTTTTATTGGCTACTTTCCTCACAGTATCTCGCTTAAGAGCGCACAGTATGCTATAAAGGCATACGTGTATTTATTGCGAATCTTTCCAACCTAGTCTCACGTAAACAAGTTTGCCTTTTTTATGTTGACACTTGTTTAAATTGAAACTAAATATTTTCACTCATATTATGTTATTTCTAACAGTCATATTGCAACAAGAGTCATTGAGCGTAGCGTACACAGTAATATGCCTATCAGACAAATATTTAATGTTAATGTGACTGATTCAAACTAGTCTTATTGTCAGCGCATTAGCTACTTCAACCAAAAGCAACCTCGTAAAAGAGTAAGAGGGTTTAAATATTCCACAAAAATGTTTTTCGGAGGATTTTACATAAAATCGCTCTAAACATCGTATGCGGGAAATAGAGACTAAGTTAATCCTTAAATACATTTACAATTTGAGCTTATTTCTTGCTTAACATTTGATTTTCAGTTTAGTTGTATTCAGAGACCTATGGTATAATTTTATGTGGAGAATTTTTGTAGAAGATTTTGAATCGTAGTGTGTCCCTTTGTGAATATATTTTCGTCCCACATTTCTAAAGCTTAGGTAAAGTTGAATGTGAAAATATCAGACCCTGCTGGTCGAACTTATCCGAGCTCAATACAAAGCTTATAATACGTTGCAGTTCAACACTGGCAACGTGTAAAAAGTTTCAGGAACTTAAGATAACCCCCATGGCCACGTCCTTCCCTGCTATTCCAAGACAGTTATAAAGAAAATATTGTAAATTTTTATCTTCATTTATGTCCTTTCAGCTGCGGAAAGAGTCATTGAGTGTTCGACGTTTAACCTTTGTGCATGCCTACCTATGAGACAGTGTCCGGTTATTACGGACACTAGAAACGAGATTTATTTCCAATTTCTTAATTGCCTGGTGATCTAGCAATAATTTTTCTTGTGGGCCACCTTCTATTCGTTTCGTCTTTAGTATTAAGCCTAAGTCGGAGTTCTCAAGAGGGTAAGGAAACCTACATATTCCAATTCTTGTAAAACCTGTTAGGTTGTAATAGTTCTAGATAGCTCATTGTTTTTTGCAGTTCCCCTGACAACTTTTATGTCCGGGTATCCAGGTAATCCTAATATTAAACTGCTCTACCATTTAATTTTAAAGGTGATCGGCAGTCGAAATAACTGCTGTGTATATGTTAATTAAATTCGTTAAAGTGACATTCAATCTCAACCAGTCCACAACTTCCTTGATCCGGAAGTCACCTTACGAAGAAGCAATGTCAAGTAAACGTTAATTGTCAAAAAAAAGTTTGTCAGTAAATTTTTTGGCATCCAAAGCATGAATTTTTGAAAACGAATTCAGCCGATTTCTCCTTGTACGAATATAACTTGCTTAAGCAACATTGAATTCAGAGTAAAATCAATTTATATTTTGACGTCGTATAAATAATTTTTATCATTCGATATCCATATCACAAGGCTACGAGGATAATATTGGTTAAGTAGTTTTCGGACTTCATATTGGATTTAAAATTACGTAGATATTTTTCGAATCTTCCCAGCAAAACTTTTCATTTGATATCCATATGAGTTCGGCGACACCTACTGGCAGTATTTACCATTAATAATAGCTCGTGCGTATACCCCTTTTAAACACAGAAAGTTGGGAGAAAGACAGAAATAGATTATTCCTTCCTCTGTCTTTCACACAGCTGAATTAAGACTTTGCAAAGTAAACTTTCCGCGTCTATGGCTTAATATATATATATGTGTATGGCTTAATATTATCGCAGAAAAAGATATCTAAAATCAGCAATTGAAATTACTCTTTCTCTTTACCCTCTTAAGGCTCAGTTAGCCGACTGTAATGCAATGTAACTGCAACAGTAGGAAACAGCTGATCGATATTGTTATGTGAAAAGTAATGGAAATGGTTATAGAGATGTAATGTAACGTAACCTACTTTTCATATAAAAATATCGATCAGCTGTTTCCTACATTACAGTTACATTGCATTACAGTCGGCTATCTGAGCCTTTAAGCTGTTAAAATCTTTTAAAGTTTACCTTTGTGTATTCCGCAAGTAATTTCTGAGTCTGTAAATGGATTTTTAAAATAAACCAAAGTGATTTGCATTTAATTGCTGTTACCGGTTATGACGACAACGAATGTTGACAAAATTGAAACCATATTGCTCATACATATAAATTACAAATTACACACACACACACACATGTATGCATTCATTTACGTTCTTATACTTATTTAATTTCCGTATCCTTTTCTGCTTTCAAGAAGAACAAAAAGACACACAAACACACACACACAAAAGCTTAAACGAGTTTTGTTTAAAACAATATTTGTAATTAACTTTTTTTCCTACTTCAATTTTCACACTTTCTCACTGAAAATGTAAAATAGCAAAGTTTTTCCTACTCTTATTATTGTTCTTTAGTTCGTTTGGTATGCATAAATTGTTTTCCATCGCATTATTATTTAAACCAACAAGCAGGAAACAAACTTTTCTTTGGGTTGTTTTTCAATTTCAATATATAAATTGAAATGCTCTACAATTCAGCGAGTGAATGTGATTGATTTAAAGTAATATTTGCTACCGACTGTTGAGGATTTTTATAGTATTTCTTAGGTTTGTTTTTGCGAAATTAGAATATTTAATTTTTGTAAATGTGTAATTCCATAGTGACGGGTGTGACAATAATAGCCAGATTTTTTTATAAATTCAAAAATTTATAATATAAGGTGTTAATGTTAAAAACATTTAATAATATAATTTAATAGGTAGACTATGAAATAATATGATTTTAAGAGGATGTGACGGATGTGACCTTATAAATCTAAATTTTTACAGAATGATTACTTTTTGGACATATTCCGCAAATTCTCTTAAGTAAGAATACACAGAAATTTTGGTGCAGTAAGCTGTTAAAAGTCTTTTTGATTGTATTTAAAGTTTACTACTTAGAAAAAAACACACTTTTTCTTAAAATAAAAACTTATTCGAAAATTTGACGGTTGTGACCTATTTATATGGAGGACCTAATGCACAATAACTTTGGTGCAGTTAGCTGTTTAAGGTCTTTTGGATTGTATTTTAAACTTCTACTTACAAAATACAAATTTTTTCTTAAAAAAAGGCTTATTCGAAAATATCACGTGTGTGACCTCTTTAATGATGAACTTAATACACAATAATTTTAGTGCACTAAGCTTTTTAAAGTCTTTTTGATTTTATTCAATTGAGAAAACACATTTTTTCTTCAAAAAAAACCTTATTAGAAAATATGACGTTTGTCATAATATGGCGGGTGTGGTCTATTTTTATGATGGGCCCATCAGTTATTTTGGTGCAGTGAACTGTATAAAGTCTTTTTGATTGTATTTAAAACTTACTATTTAGAAAAAAACACATTTCTTCTTAAAAAAAACCTTAATGGAATGTGTGACGGTTGTGACATATTTATATAATGGATCTAATACACAATAATTTTGGTTAAGTAAACTGTGTAAAGTCTTTTAAATTGTATTCAATACTCACTAATTAGAAAAAACACAATTTTCTTTAAAAAAAAAGCTTATTCGAAAATGTGACGGTTGTGACCTATTTATATGATGGACCTATAATATACAATGATTTTGGTACAATAAAATGTTTATAGTCTTTTTAATTATATTCAGTGCTTACTAGTTGGAAAAAACACACTTTGTCTTAAAAATCTTATTCGATAATGTGACGGGTGTGACGTATTTATATAATGTACCTAATACACAATAACTTTGGTTTAGTAAACTGCTTAAAGTCTTTTTGACTGTACTAAATACCTACTACTTAAAAAAGCACACTTTTTCTTAAAAAATAAACCTTATTTGAAAATGTGCGGGTGTGACCTATTTCTATGGGAGTGAATTAGTATGTAAACGCGAAAGGTTTGTACAAATAATTATCTGTATTGAATTCATTCATATAATTAATAATTTTGACTTTGATCCTATTTCCGTGGCTTGACCTCTTTTTGTCTTTCTCGATAATATTTTTTAATTTCCTTCAAATAATTTTTTATACAGCATTGCCTCTTGTCCTATCGTTTTTTCTCTCTTTAACTTAATACAGTCTGTCCTTGATTGAAAACCCTCAAAGAAGCCGTAGATGTGGCAGATTATCAAAAACTTGCAGAAAGCTGCCAGAAGTATTGGAAGCAGGTCTTACATGGAGCGATAGCAGACAGAATAAATTTAAGTTTATGCCACAACTACCAACTACGGGAAAAAATATATTCAGTCCTGTGGATTGCTGTTAGTTAGTATGGTACTTTCAAATTCGTTTTAAACATATCATCTTCTTCAAGCTGCAATATTTTCCTTTTTTTTTAAATACGTGTGTTAGTAAGGGTGTGTGTGTGTGTGTGCGTGTGTGTCCAAAATTTGCATAGTAAAGACCACTTTAGAGTGAAATTAAAAACATTAAGGCACTGTGTTGCGAATGAATGAAACGAATAAATATCGCTCGTACACTTTCAGAAAATAAAAATAATAATAAAAAATAAACTTTCTTTGCCACCAGTAAAAACAACAAATGCAACTCAGAACTTATTAACAACAATAACAGCAATAACATCAACAAAAGGAACCGAAAGAAAAAGTAAAACAAAATTAATTAAAAAGTTCATTTGAATAAAAGTACAAAAAGTAGAAACCAGTGAAAAGTATCTTTAACTTTTGACTGTTTGTCTGTCAACCTCAGATTCTCATTTCATATCTGAAACAGTAGGCCAGTAGTGGGTTGTCTATCAAGCCGAAAAGCAAATAAAAGGGTTAGGAGAGGAAATGATGTTGTGCAAGAAGCATATAGAGCGATAAAGGGGGGAGGGAGGTAGCGTGGCAATAGAAAACAAGAGATAAAGGAGTTTTATTTACTTAAGACAAGTGGCAACTTAATTTTGAAAACAGTTTTTACAAGTACCTCCAATGTTGACGTGGACCATGATGATGATGATGATGTCACTTGACACAGCAGCAAGGAATAAATAACAAACAATTTCCTTTTATTTGGTCGTCAAGCGATTAGTTCTCTAAAGTTTGTAGTAGTTGCTGCTCTTAGTGCGAATGGTAAAAGAGAGATTATGCCGATTTAAAAGTGTGCAAATGACATGTTCAGTAAAACGAACTGAAGTCCATTTAAATAACTTGACATACATAAGTGAAGGTTGAGATGGTGTTTTTATGTCCATGTCAGAAATATTTTAAAATTTCCTTTACCTTTTCACATCTAATGTTTAATATGCAAATACTTTGATTTCACCATCTTATGTAAATTTATAATAACAAGCACAAAAATAAATTTTGATGAATAAATGAAACTTTTTCTTAGCAGTTGTCATGTAATACAAGAGTTTCTCTCTTCTTTGGGACTTTGTCTAAAATTCAGTTGGAAAAAAATTAAATGTAAAATAAATTAGTTCAATTATTTGGTTTAGTTGGAAGGCGGCAAATGACTTTTTAAAGTTACTGAAGCGAAATGTTGATATTGAATAAAATTTTACGAATAACTTAAGTGTTTTTCAGAGAGATGTTTCGAAAAAAAGGGGCGTGTAAGCTGTAAAAGTTCATATTTAACTGTTGAAAGTTTACCTTGGTCGTAATAAGAAGTAATAGGAATGTAAATGAAATATTTCTACTTTATAAAGGTAGTCAAAATATAACTCAATTTCGTCACATAGGATCTCCAGGCATGATATTAACTGCACACTAAAATTTAAAACTTAAGTGCAGGTTAATGCTACACGATCGCTGAAGGATAAATGGTGATCGCTGAAGGATAAAAATGGTGCCGCAGAAAACATTAATTCTGAATTTCTTAAGGCTACTCCAATACTTAGCGCTGAAATAACTAGAATTATTATAGAAGACTCTTGGGCATAACACTGACCTTAGTGAAACTGATAATGAAACTACCCAAGAAACCAGGCGTCACTGAGTTAAAAAACTGGAGAAGTATAATTTTTTAAAGCATGATTATTAAAGTATTTGCTAACATAACTCATGCTAGACTGTCATGATCAATTGTAGCAGATCTTTGAAAGGAGCAAACAGGCTTAAAATCACTTTGCTTTAGCATTGATCATATAACTAGCCTTTTGATCATAGTGCATCAACCTGTGGAATGGTAATTTCAATTGAATCTGATAGCTATCGCCTTTGATAAAGCATTCCGCCATCCATGATCAGAGAATTTTCAAGGGTGATCCTCCTGAACTAATCAACTTTAATAGAGGTATGTACGGCAATTCAATAAACCAAGTACTGCATAAACACATGCTTGGTTAGGTTGGGTTGAAAAATTAGTTCATTACTGATGATTTGGTTAAGCAGTAACGAATTGCATCAAGATGTGCAACAGAAAACAATCTTTTTTAAATATCTGTCATTGTCAGTACGCATTGCTCTTGTTCCTCCACTCTTCTTCCTCTGCTCTGTTGCTGTTAATTTATATTTAGCTTCATTTGTCTGGAATAATAAAAAAAATTCCATTGATACCATAGTTGAATTTCGGCTTTTTTATTGTCCTCTAGGCTGTGTGTCAGAAGATAAGTAAGTAAAGACAAATCTTCCATCTGGAAATTATCCCGGATATGAAATATGCACTCAGACTGGAAAATCTTGAGAAATTATATTCAAGAAACTAAGTTCCTAACCTGACGAAGTTTTATGGGTTTTTATTGTTCTTTATTGCGTACTGCCCTCCCAAATATCGCTCTTAAGATAGCGGAACTAGTAATAGAAGCATAAGTACAATCCAAATTGAATAGGGTTAATAGTCATTGCCCTTCTTTTCAATATAACCTAACCTAACCTAAGTCTATGCGTATCGATGGTGAACTTATATGGTTCAAGTAGTTATCCGTATGGAACGTACCCTTAAGGACCGTTTTGACGTCTATCTTACACCTGTCACTGAAACAACATCCCTCGCAGACCTATCAGTGACCTTAAAGTCCATTAAACAAAGGATTGTAAAAGTAAGTCAGCCTCATTCAAAATTCTCGATATGGCCTCGGCATCACTTAAGTCTCTAAAAATTTTAAGTTTAAGAGACTTTTGACTCCGGAGAAAAGCAATACAAGTCAGATATAGATAAAACAAACACCTAACGTCAACCCATGTCAAGATTGTAGCGGCTAGTTCCAACATATGCTAAAGTCAAAGACATACCCTCACTTCTTATGGACATATTAAAAGAAAACATCAATGCAATATAAAACATATTGAGACGTATTGGCTAAATATTGGATTTGCTCAGTAGTTCTAGTAACTAAAAGATTTGGAAGAGATTAAAGCTATTTGGGTTTGAATAGATTAGCCGCATTGGCACAAGGCTAAGGTAATAAAGTTTCCCCAAGGCTAGTGAACGTGAAAACATGAGATTCGAAGTATAATTGGGAATACATTCATAATACAACACCAAAAACTGAACAAGAAATATTCCACTTCCTGAAAATACTTTGTAGGACTTCTATATAAAGCAATCTTAAACTCGGGCTGAGTATATCCTATAATTCAATCCTTTTTAACCAGAACATTCTAAAATTTAAATTTTAAATTTTTCTGCTGTAAAATGAAGTTGAAAGCCTTCTTAATTTTAATTCGATGCACAAACTATGCGTACAAAAAATTTTATATAGTCGTATCTATACAAATGCAAGCCTTCGAAT